>CM062294.1:84591014-85248126 GCA_031216915.1 Pictodentalium vernedei
AGTTGAGAGACCATCATCATCAGCCAGCAATCTTAGCAAACACAAATCCCCATCGCCTGACATAGATGCAAGACCATCATCTTCAAACAGTCAACCCAAATCCCCTCCACCAGAAGAAACCCCACGACCATCATCATCAGCAAGTGCAGCAAAATCTCCTATTCAACAGGAAGAAGATCGGCCAGCTTCCAATGCAAGTAATGGAAGAAAAAGCGAATCTCCACCACTTGAAAAAGAAGAGAGATCAGATTCCAGAGCCAGTGGAAATAGAAAGTCCAAATCACCACCCCTTGAGGTTGAAAACAGACCAGATTCCAGTTCTGATAAATCAATTAAAAGTAACTCTCCTCCTCCTGAACAGATAGGAAGAAGTTCACCATCTGAGGCTCCAGAACAAGACAAAATGGCTTTAATTCCACCTGCTCCAAGTTTGCCATCCCCTGAATCCACACAATTGAGCATGGCACCAGGTACAGCTGCAAACACAGCCTTGGTAAGAGTAATTAGAATGCACACACATAGCATTTTTATGGGGGGGGAGGGGGGGGGGGCAATTGGCTCCATCCATGTATTCTCCTCCCCACCCCCAGGTTTTGCTTTTGCAGGGATTTTTTCATCCTATTAATTTTCACCAACTTTGCACAATGAATTGACAATGCATGACACTGTGCAGAGATACAAATTTTAATTAATGGAAAACCAGGCAAGAACTGGCAAATGATGAATCCACTGTTGTTATGTTATTCAATACATTTGACAATTCCAAGGATTTAAATTCTGGTTTTGTTTTCCTGCGTTTTGCTGTGACTTCCATTAGTCAGCTGTCAAGAATAATACATAGAACAGGCCTACAAAATTTCTTTACACTGCAGTAGAAGAATATGAAGTCTCAGACGTCGGTTTTTATAATAATAATAATTATAATAATTGTTTAGCTTTCTGCTGATTTGCCATTGTCCTCCAACGAGGAAGCCTACATCAACCCTAGCACCTGTCTAGTCACTCATCTCCAACTATCCCTCCTAATCTCCCAGCATTCTCACACAAATAATCTGCCAGTTGGCACTTTCTCAATCTCCCCCACTATGATATTGACTCTATCCTTATATTATCCCTCATCCACTTATCTGGGTTTTTTAGCTCATCTTGACAAAGTCAAGCTGAGCTGATCTCATCGCTCTCCATCCATCGTCCGTCCGTCGTCCATCAACACAATGTTTTGGTCTTCTCCTCCAAAGCCACTGGGCCAATTCAACTGAAAGTTTGTGTGAGTGATGGTCCCAAAGGGGCATTTCATTTTTGTTCAACTCAGCATGCTCAGCCCCACAGGGAGGGAGTGGGGGAAAATGCTCCAAAATATTTTTAAAATCTTCTTCTCATGAACCAGTGTGTACAATGACTTGATATTTGCTATGGAGCTTCCTTTTGAGGTGTAGAATCAAGTTTGTTCAAACAATGTTCGTGAAGCAATATTTGGCTTTGTAAGTGGGGGGGGTAAGATTTTTGGCCCCACCCAAAATTTCTATTTCAAGAACCGGTGGGTCAACTTCAGCCAAATTTGGCATGTAGTTTAGGTGGGTCCTAAGTGATTGATGGATGCCTAAAAAATTTTTTCACAACCCTGTGACAACCCCAGGGGCTAAAAACAGACAAAAATTCAAAAGCCCATATATCCCTTACCAGAAGGAACAGAGAACTGGTATTTGGTACGAAACATCCTTAGGACCGGAAGAAGGATGTGTTAAAAAAAAGGACCACCAGTTCAATCAGGGTGCCCGGTAGAGGGTATTGACAAAATGATGAGTCAGCATTTTTGCAGTAGTTTTATCCTGGAGAAATTTTTCATTCACAGAAGTTTTTGATTGACATATTGTTCTAAAATTAACAAAAATTCTGTTGTGAACAGTTTATCTTGTTATTCCAATCTGTTCCAATCTGTCAATTCTGTAGGACTTTTGTTTGTTTTAGAAAGATTTTTATTTATGTTGAATGAACCATTTCAATGCTGGAAAACATCTGATACCTGTATGCATGTCTTTAATTTAACCCTCTCAAGACTGCAGTGTGGGTTCCAAAGATTTTTATTGATGCCATGAACAAACAAAAAACCCTTTCAATACTGTAGATGTATTTTTTTTTTCTGGTTCCTTGGAAAAAAATTGATCTGATTCCTGTCTGAATATCTTTAATTTAACCCTCTCATGACTTCAATGTTTTTTTTCCAAAGATTTTATTCTCTCATGATGGACTCTCCTCTACTGTGCAAATATAAGTTATTTCATGTTGAATGAACCCTTTCTATGCTGGAAAACATTTATCAGATTCAAGTTTGTTCAATTCGAGTGCCTGGGTTAATATTTGGGCTCCATATGGGAACCTGAAATTTAACTTAATACAATATGAGGGAATTTCTTCAGAAATCTTCTTCTTCAGATCCACTAGTCAGAATGGTTTTATATTTGGTATACAACATCTCTAGGGGGGGGGGGGGGGGGGGGTCAGATTCAAGTTTGTTCAAATTGGATCCATAGGTTAATATTTGGGCTTGCTATGGTAGCCCAAATTTTAACTTAGTGCAATATGAAGAAATTTCTTTAAAATTTCTCTTCTTCAGATCCAACAGTCAGAATGCCTTCATATTTGGTACACAACATTTTTAGGGAAGTCAGATTCAACTGTGTTCAAATTGAGAGCCTGGGTTAATATTTGGGCTCCCTATGGGAGCCGGATTTGGCCATGTTGCTGAAGAATTAAAAATTTTGTATTCAGCACCCTCTAGAGGTGTGTAACTAAGATTAATCCACATAGGTTGTATCAAGGGGCTTCATAGGGAAGCTCTCCATTTTACATTATGATCAAATGCAGAAGAGGCATGATACCCAGATTATTTTTGTCACTCCCGCGGGGCTCAAGGATTGACAGTGTATCCGATGGAAATGGATTGCTCAATGTAGACTCATTCTTCGACTCTGTTTATATTGTGTTCTGTTCAAAATGAACGCTTCAAGCCCCGTGGGGCCTCTTGTTTTTTTTGTATTTCATTTTCAACAATGCTGTGATTCTCTGTGTAATTATAAGCTTGCATCTGGTGAATTCATAGCAGAAAGTTGAAAGATAATCAGTTTCAAAACACAGACACAATTTCTTCATCAATACATAAAAAACAAACAGGATGTCTGTCAAGTCATTATTGTGAATTTTGTTATTAAATTTTTTTATTATTATAATGATCCACATGTCATCTGTTTTTGAGTGTACCTGTTTGTATTATTCCCACAAATTTCTATTTGCTATTTCTGCAACAAATTTCTTTCTTATTGGTATCTGGTAAATAATTGGGTTTTCAAGCTGACAAAGAGGGAAGTGAATTTTACTTGTCAGGGTAATAAAGAGAGGAAGTTCCTGAAGTTGAGACGTATTTCCATTCTCAAGGTCATACTGTCATGTGATTTTCAACAAAAAACAAATCAGATGAGGTGCAGGTGATCAGTCATCAACACTGAAATATATAGAAATGAAAATCAGCCCTGTGAGGGCTGGCTACGTCAATTAAACATGACTTATGACACCTTCGTTGCACATGCTAGACAAGCTACCCTCTGCTGAGAGTTGATAGCCTATTTTTTTTTTAACCCCCAAAAACCAAATTCCCATTACAATTTTTGTGTATCCCACTGGAGGAATTTGGCCAGTACATCAGGCCATTTGCAACCATATTTGGTCGGTAAATACACAACAACACATGCATGTGAATTGGTTAATCGATATGGCATGAGTGCCAGTCCGGAAGGATAAAACGAGAGGTAGTAGGCCTCGAGTTTTATCCCTCCATGATGACACAAGTGCCATACCAATTAACTCCCATTCACACGTGTGTGTCATTCAGTGTTTTTTTACATGCCTTAACGTCTGTAAAAGCAATTATTAGAAGAACACTCAGCAATTCATTTGACAACTCATCCCCTGCGTTCCCCTGGAACTTGGTACAAACTGTCAACAAAAAGAATATATTTTATCGCCAACCAAATTTGTGAGGAGAATCTATGTTACTAGGGTTCAAACAACTAGTTGTCTAGTCGGCATCAACTTTCATGGAACTGACTGTGGACGCCGAAATCCACAGTCGACTAGTCACTACTTATAGTATTGAAAGAGTAAATTGTCCATCACAGAAAAAAGTGGGTTAAAATTCGGCCTAAAATGCATTTAAAGTTTCGCACACCAACAGTGTGCAAATGGAACATTAAAGCAAAGCTTGTGTACCTATGTGGACAAGCTTCGTTTCCGTGCTGTTTCGTGCGATTTGCGACTCCAACAACATCAGAGGCAAATGCCAACTCTCAGTCTTTGAAATGTAATGTACGTGTTTTGAGTAGAATTCAGGTGGTTAAATCAACCAACATAACTCCAGGGCATTAAATTCATAGCTATCAATAAATGTTGTGAAATCAATGATGACTTCAAAGTCTAAACAATACAACTCTACATACAATGCAATTTTAAATTCCAAGTTATCAATGACAGTAACCCATCTGTCTGATTTCGCTTTATTGAATGCATGCAGGTTTGAAATTGACACAGTCTCGTTAAGGTAAACAGCCTGGAATTAGAATCACTCTTTTCATTGCTATATTTCAAGAAATTTGTTAAAAGTTTAAACCAGCTGCCAATCTCAATAACCTCCAAAATGTAAGCTTCAGCATTTTGGAGGTAAATGTGAATGTAACTTCGGGTCCCTGAAGAGTCAGCCTCGGATGGTTCGGACCCAGGAAGAGTCGGACCCGATTCTTTTTTGAGGAAGACTCTGCTTCCACAGCAACTGGATCTTCTCACCTTTGAAACCGACTGATGTCTTGTGGTTGCCTGGGGTAACAGGACGAAACAGTCCACGGACGAAATGGCTCAGATTGATTTCAGTCAAAACAGCCAAAATTTTGAGACGAATCGGCCCAGATTTCGAGACAGAACGACCCACATTTTTGGACAGAACAGCCCTCATTTAAAAATTTATTTGTTATTTCTTGTGCCCCTGCCCCCCTCCTCACATTATTTTTTTGTCACATAAATTTATTTGGATTTAGAAAAAAATGTTATTTTTACGGTGTGGACGGAGTTGTGCCCGCTTAGATTTTGCCGCAAATTATTCGTAAACTGAATAATTCAAGTTATCGGTTCATAGCACAGAGACCTACTAAGCAGCCCTCAAGTGAACCATGGGGTTCCAGACAAATGTCCCCCCTCCCCCCCCCCCCCCCCAAAAAAAAAAGAAGAGAGTAGTTTCCGTTTATCTGAAATAAACGAAATGTTAAATATTTATTTCTTGTCATACAAAAAAATATATTAGTCTCTTTTCTGATGTGTTCACCTGAAAGAAACGAAAAATTGGATTAGTTTCTGGTCATCTGAAATAAACTAGAAAAAATATATTAGTCGCTTCTGTTTCTTGGTTTCTGTTCACCTAAAACTTGAGAATATTATTAGTTTCTGAGAGAATTATACTTAGCAAGGAGCGTAGATACGGCCACAATGCTTCAGCAGGTCATTTGTCATCGTTTTATGGTTTTAGAGTAACACTAACAAAAAGGTGGGCTGTTCCGTCTCAAAATCTGGGCTGTTTTGACCAAAATCAATCTGGGCCATTTTGTCCATGGGCCGTTTCATCCAGCATTTATTGCCTGGAAGTCGGATTGTGGTCATGGCGGGCTCTCTCAGAAATGCACATACGTGCATCATCCCTCATTAATTTTATATTACACCCATGTGGGATAAAGGCAAAGTTTATATCACATGCCCTTTATCACAAACAGGTATGAGATAAATATCAGCATCATTTCATTGTGGTCTGAGCAATGTGGAAGCGTAATTAAGCCTGTACTCCTTGCCAGAGCCTCGTGTCTGGCCCAAATATCTTGCCCTCATCAGGTGAGATTTCCCATCTCACACCCTCACCCATAATAATCTTCCATTTCTGAAAATTAATTTCCCAGTTATCACCTCACTCTGAATATGGAATTGTGGCACAAACGATAAAAGGTCTTCAACGACAATGACTGTATGGAGATTTGTGTGGTTTTCTTTTTACTTTCCCTAAGTCAGTCTTATATCCCATTTGGCCTTCAGGATACAGCTGGCTTCAGCATGTAAAAACCTATTTTCTGTAAAGAGACATGGGTAACTAATAGTATCACTGTCTTCCCATCTACTCTATTAACTCCAGTGGGAAGTTTTTAAAATGCCAGCTAACTCTTAACCTTCTGCATTCTGATGCAAAATACCGGAATTTCAAGCAGCAAATATACACCTGGAATTTAATTAAGCACCCTCTGAAATGTTTCATGACAGTGAAGTTGCTGTTACTGATTATTATGTTTTAATGATTGCTTTGTATTGCAGTACATTTCATCTAGTGAAACATGATATTTCTGGTTGATAGCGTAGCCCAAACACTTTCCCTCGTCCACGTGAAGCATGCTTCTCACGAATGTCACAAAAAACACTATCCTCCACATGCAATATCTGGGTATAAAACAAGAAAATTTGTCACTTCTTTTAGCAATAAATGTTGACATGGCAAGGAGTAGACTATCAGAGGAACTAAGATGGCAAGTCATAGGCATGCATGCAACAGGTATGTCATTCAGAGCTATTGGAAGACTACAAGGCTGTAGTCAATCTGTCATCAGCAGACTTGTCTGAAAACATCAACAAACCAATGATGTTAAGGACCGACCAAGGCCAGGACACACCAAAAGACCTCTCCTTGGGAAGATCAGAGTCTGGCATGCCTCTTTAGGCATGAACCCTTTACTTCAAGTGGGGTTTTGAAACACCCTTGGCTCCCCAACAGGCAGTTGTGCAACAGAGCTGTCTGAAACCATCTCAAAGCACTGAGTATGAGGCCCAAAAGGGTCCATCTCTGTCTGTTCAGCATCAAGGATGACTTTTGTAATGGTGTATGGCATGACAACATTGGAATCTCAGGATGTGGAGGAGAATCTATTAGTCAGACGAGAGTAGGTTTCTGCTTCATGGCACAGATGGTCCCATGAGAGTGTGGAGGCATAGAAATACTGCTTTTGTGTCCAGGAACATCAGACCTACTGTCCCTAATGGTGGAGGATCAGTAATGATCTGGGGAATCCTCTCTCATGATTGTAAACTTGATACGGTGACTGTATGTGGGAATCTCAGTAGTCATCAGTACATCCAGGTCATTCTCAATCTGATTGTCGTGCCTCATTTTGACAACCGCCCGTTGGCTACTCACCCTGTATTCATGGACAACAGTGCAAGGCTACATTGTTCCCATGCTGTGAGAGCATTTCTTCAGAACAACACTATTACAACACTACCTTGGCGTGCAATGAACCCCAATTTGAATCCCTTAGAACACATCTGGGACTTTCTTGGATGCCGTGTGCAAGGAGGGGATCCGCCTGTACAGAATTTGGCCAATTTGGAAGCTGCATTGCATGAGGTGTGGCAGCAGTTGCCTCTGGACCATATCAAGAAGGCTCAGTGGTAGCATTAGGAGGAGGGTTCAGGCTGTCATCCTGGCACATGATGGATACACTTGCTACTGACGTCAGACACAGCTATTGTGTTCAGGAGATCGCAAGTTACATTTTTTGTCAGCAATTACCAGCATTGTTTCATCATGGACCATTCCAGCACCATACTTGTTGAGAGAACATTTTTTCATCAAAACATTAGTGACAGATATGTGTAATTAGCACCATTAAAGTACCGAATATTACCGAGGGGGGGGTGGGGGGGGGGGCACTGTCGTTTCGGGGCCCCCCGACTCGACCACGTCTGGTGTGAGTTTGACCCCTCTCTGTGGGGGATGTGCAGCTCCACCCACTCCCACGGGGGGTGGGGAACGCTATCGTTTCGGGGTCGCCCGATTCGACCACATCTGGTGAGAATTGCTCCCCCTTCGTGGGGGATGTGCAGCTCCTCCCGCACCAGCGGGGGGTGGGGAACGCTGTCGTTTCAGGGCTTCCCGACTCGACCATGTCTGGTGAGAGTTATTCCCCTTCCGTGGGGAATGTGCAGTTTTTTACCGTGGTGGATACTGCAGGAGCTGTTGGATTTCTGGTGAAGAGATGCCTGGTTCCGGGACTATGCGCCCTCTCCAGTCGAGATCTCAGGCTGTCACTAGGGTTGTGACTCCTCCTTTGGAGGCCGAGCTTGGTGGCTCTCTCCGCTTTTCCGCCAGTTCCAACAGCTCCCGGCATATCGGCTGCTACTGTTGTTCCGTCTACAACGTCATTGGGCACCGTTTTTAGCCGGCCTCGGCTTATCCCTGCAAGGTTCTGCAGGGATGTCTGTAGTGTGGTTGTGGGGTATCGGCCTCAGCCTTCCCCAACTTCCACTCGACGAAGTCAGATGGGGCTGCCGACTGAACCCCCTACTGTGTCCTCTCAGCCGTTGAGCACAGTAGTTTTATACCTGCAGTGGTCTGCTGCGGTGTCTGGTTGTGTAGACATGGGGGTATCGGCCTCAGCCTTCCCTGACTTCAACTCGCCGAAGTTGGAAGTGGCTGCCAGCCAGTCCCTCTACTGTGGTCTCTGTGCCGTTGAGCACCACAGTTGTCATTGGATTCGGATGTTCTTAGTTGGACACTATGAACTCCGTGGCGTTTCCATCCACTCATTCTGGCCACACGATCAGTTTTGGGGGACCAACCTCTTTTGTGCAGCCTGTACCTTCTGCCCTGCAGAGGTCTGCGGTGTCTCTCATATGAGTTCCCGCTATGTTGATCCTCGGGGTATGTCACACCCCTATACATGTCTGCCTTCAGACGTTTCGGCTGCCGGTCGTCGTCCCACATCGGGTGTTTTGAAGGATCGTGACCCTTCGCTGGTTAAGAGGGTCAAAGGTGAAGCCACTTTGCCAGTTCGTTCCCCTGTCGAACTGGCCAGTACGGGCAGTGAGCTTAGGAGGCCCTCTCCTTACTCACTCAGGTTCTGTCAAAGAGTCTTCCCATTGCTTCCAGCGAGGCAGCGAGTGGTTTCCAGGCGCCCCCTATGGCGCCGCCTCCCGGGATTGGAAACAGGCCGCTTTCTGATCCCTCTGGTGTTCCGACACCATGGGAGGCGTCGGCTGGTTTGCCCACGATGGGCTATGTGTCTTCCGACTCAGGGGAAGAGTCAGACATGCTTGATGTCGAGAGCCAGCAGTCTTCGGACTTGGGGGCAGCTCTTGATTTCGTGTTTGGGTTCCTTCTGGATCTCAAACCATCTAATCAGTTGACAGTGTCAGCCAGGCCACGATCATCGGTCTCGCACCAACAGCCTATGGAGCAACCCGCTTCTGGGCGTCTTCGACCATGCCAGTCGGTACAGTTGGTTGAAGCATTTTCAGCCTTGGACTCTAAGCTAAGTTCCAAGGATATGAAGGCTCTGTTCTTCACCAGGGTTGACACCGTTTTGCCTCCGGTGTGTTATCGTTCCTACGATTCCGCCAATCCGTCGGTCTACCAGACTTTGACGGTTTGGGATCAGGACTCCAATACCCTCGGGCTTTCCAAGTCCAAGTCTGCCGTCATTCCGATGATGACTCTGGAGTCCATGTTGGGCTTATCGAGAAGATGCTTGGTATGCTTTCTCCCTGATCACGTCGTCTCAGCTTTAGCTGCTTATCTGCCTCCAGATAAGTTTGACGAGGTACAGGCACCTTTGCGTGTGCTGTCCAAGGCGCTCATGCATCTAACTCACACACATGCCTGTAACACGGCTAATCTGGAATTAGTTCGAGGGGACTCTGTGCTGGACACAGGCCAGTCCCTTACTGGGGAGCAGTGCGCTACTCTTCGATCTGCTTCTTTGGCAGGTCTGCAACTTTTCCATGGTTCTGTGTTGACGGTCCGGGATGACGTCCTACGTCATTCCAAAGATCAGCTGCTGTTTCTTCAGCTTGATCAGCCTTCTAGGGTAGGCAGGGGCCGTTCCAAGCCTAACAAGTACCCTCTGCTTCCTCTGCAAATCAAAGGGGCTGATCCTTCTGCCACCGCTCCTACTTCTTACTCAAGGGGTAAGGGTAAGCGTCGGCAGTCTTGAGGGAAGTCCCAGGATTCTTCATTCAGTAGAGGAGGTGTTTTTTTCCTCTCGTGAGCCTCGTCGGGGTTCGAAATGAAGGTCCTCACCTCGACTCGTCCCAGGTTGGAGGAAGGATAGCAGAGTTCGCAGACCGTTGGGCCATCATCACATCTGATCCTTGGGTGTTAGATGTTGTTCGGTCCGGGCTGCGAATATTCTTCCGAAGGCACCCCACTCTGTCCAGGGTGCCTCTTCCAACCACAGTTCCTTCAGACATTTTCCGTCGGGAAATTTTGTCCACGGAGATAGACAATCTCCTGACAAAGGGGGCGATTGAGGTCATCAAGAACATAAGGTCAGTGGGTTTCTATTCCTGCCTGTTCTTGATGCCGAAGAAGGACGGCCGACTCCGACCGGTTATCGATCTGAGTTTCCAGCTGAACCAGTCTATCATTGCTCCCAAGTTCAGCATGGAGACTTTCAGGTCGGTCCTCCGTTCAATTCACCAGGGAGATTTCGCTTCCAGCTTCGACCTGCGAGACGCTTACTTTCACGTTCCGATTCATTGGGTGTTACGGAAGTATCTCAGGTTCGTTTTTTCTGGGGGCGAGTTTACCAGTTCAAGGCCATGCCTTTCGGCCTCAACCTGTCTCCTTGGGCCTTCACCAGACTGATGTCGCATGTGATAGCTTTCCATCACACACAGTCCAGGGTGACTACTTTGGCATATCTGGACGATATCCCCCAGGGGCATGCCAATGCTGCCTTACTGGAGTCGGATGTTGCCACTCTGTTGAGCTTGCTCACGTCGCTAGGTTTCAGAGTCAACGAGGAGAAGTCGGACCTGGTCCCTTCTCAGTCGTTTTATCATCTGGGGATGGCTTTCCACACACAATTCAATTTGGTGGCGCCTCCCCAGGTCAAGGCTGTGATTCTCTTGGCTTTTGCTCTAACTCTGTCCCAATCCACATCCGCGACGGCTCGGAGTATTCTCCGGCTATTCGGTCTCTGCTGTTCGGTGACGGATCTCATTCCTCTAGGTCGGCTGCATGTCAGACCTCTCAAACACTTTCTGCTCAGTCGTTGGAGGCCGAATGTAGATTTTCTGGATCTGGTGCTTCAGTTCCAGAATATTTTTATCCTCACCTTCTCCTCTGGGCGGATGTCCATTGGCTTTCGCAGGGTGTTCCGTTGGGCTTACCCACGTCTGTTCGCGTTCTGATGGCAGATGCCAGCGATTTCGGATGGGGTGCGACGTTGGATCCTCTAGGTCTTTCCATTCACGGGATGTGGAACCAGGATCATGCAGCTCTACACATCAACCAGAAGGAGCTTCTTGCTCTTCTTCTGAGTTTCAGGCAGTGGATCCTTCACCTGTCGAATCGCCAGTTCCTTCTGTTGTCCGAGCATTCTACAGTGGTTGCTTACATTCGGAACCAGGGCGGCACGCACTCTGTTCCAATGTACGAATTGGCTCGGGATCTTCTACTGCTCGCTCAGGATGTCCACGCCGGGGTGGTTGTTCGTCACATTCCCGGTCGTCTGAACGTCCTAGCCGACTCCCTGTCCCGTCGGGGCAGGGTCATTTCCACCAGGTGGATGCTTCACATGGCAGGTTCCATCGATCTCTTGCGACTCGTTGGAACCATCTGGTGGACACTTTCGTGTCCCCGTGTCCAGATGCTCTGGCTTTTGCCGTGGATGCTCTGGCCCTCCTTTGAGATGGTCTTGTCGGCTACGCCTTGCCTTCCTACCGGTTCCGATTCCGCCTCAGGTTCTCGCCCAGATATGAACCTGCAGTCGTTGAATCCTTTCGACCACACCCATCGCCTCGGTGGGTGTGGATCAATCTGCTCCGCTCTCTGTTAGCGGCGGTTCTGGCATGTCTCCCTCTACCTTGCGACTTTCTTTGCCAAAGTCGCCCGAGGAGGTTTCACATTGACCCGACTTCATTGTGCCTTCGCACATGTCTTTTATCGGGTCCTGTCTCTTCTGTCGAGACACGCAGTGGAGTTGCTTTTCTTCTTCAAGGAGGCACTCGTTCCACTGGTTTAGCCTCTGTGGCTAAGTGGAAGGTTCTTCTGTCGATGGTGTGCAATCACTCTGTTGCTTCTGTCACTCCTTCGATCACACCGCTTGTGGAGTTTCTGGTATATGTTTGTTTCTGGGTACATGTCCATGCTTCGGAGACATTTTTTCATATGTGATACCGCATTGTTTCGACACTCATCCTTGCCTCTCCAAGCTTGTTCAGCTCTTTTTCTTGAAAAGGCCTTGGACTTTGCAGTTTATTCCAAGATGGTCACTTTCTTGGGCGCTGCTCTGCTTGGGGGTGGGGGGGGGGGGGAGCGTTCGCGCCTTTATCCTGGATGAATATGCATTTTCTCACATGCCAGATCTCTCCTGCATCCATTTCTTGATGGATTTGTCTTGCTATTCAGTATTCAGTTGTTAACTGGTTGAGGAATAAATTATTTGGTGGTCTGAATTTGTTATTCAAAATTTGTTTTATTACAAACTATTGGAGAGTGCCCACAGGCACTCTCTAGTAATTTGTAACAGAACAAATTTATACAATCAAAATTTTATTGGCATTTAACTGAATATGAAACATGGGCAATGAAATGTTGGCTCTTGCTTTGGTCCCCACTTTTTAAAGCTCTGATAGTGGCTTCTAGCACTCAACCAGTTAACTTTTCCAGATTCCTAATTTATTTCATAATGCTGACAAAAGTTGGAGTACTTTGACTTTGGTGATGGAATCCTGCTATATATTATACAGTTTGAAGGGAGTTTCTAAGCCCATTCCAATAGTTGGTTACATTGTAGCATAGTATTAGCTTTATGAAAGTAACTGAAAAAATAAGCTGCAGTATTTAACTGACACTAAATATATGAGGACGACTTTGCATTTCTCTTGGAAAAAAAAGTCTGAAAAGGTGCTGCTTGAAAAAAGTTATTGATGATATTTTTTTGGAATAGATTCCAGAATTATCTTGGGAGCGACTGAAAGTTGCAAGGAAATATAAATTTTCATGAGCAGTCACAAAGGCTATAATTCTAGTATCGACCTGGGAAGGAACAGCTTTAACCTTCAAGGGCCTAATTCTGACTTTGATAACTTTTTAATGCAAAGGAACAGGTGCCTCAACTGGGTAAACTCAAAACTGGTTTTCTAAGTACTTTGTCAGTTGTTTCTAGGCAAGGCTTGGTTGCCTCTGTATGCAGCTAAGACTTGACTAGAAACAACTGCAAATCCACTGGAGGTAGACTTTCAAAGTAGAGCGAAAATGTATAAAAATCTCCAGGCTCTTAAGGTTAACAATGTGTTCGTTGGAAAACCTGTTTGTGAGAGGGTGGGGTTACCAAGTATAACTTATGGAATGGATGTAATCCCCTTGAACCAAACAGTAGTGAGGAACTTGGGGATTGTGCAAAATAATGCAGGTTGGTGGATAACCAGGTCAGATTAATGAAGCTGCATTGGAAGCTGTCAGAGGGGAACTTGGTTGGGTGCCTGTTAAAGATAGAATAGATGTGGGAAAACTATATTACTTGAACACCTGGTAAATCTTCTAAACAGCAGTTGGTGTAAGATGGCATTTAACTATGTATGGGGTTCCAACATTCAGACAGGATGGACAAGGCAGGTTAGGGAGTTGATTGAGAATCATTCCATTGAGACTGGAGATCAGATTTAGAAGGTAAAGTGAAGCAAGAGGGCTGTGTAATTAGGGGGAAGGGTTCTCCATGATTGCAATAGATGCTGGAAAACTGGAGTTAGGGCCAAGAACTCTTTGGACAGGTTATACAAAAAATATGTGCCTGCTTTGAGGAGAACGTCGATGGATCATTTGGGGGGGGGGGGGGGAGGGGGGGGGGAGTCTTTGTTGTTCAAAGTGAGATCAAAGTCACTCAAGTTGAGGGGAAATGTGGGAGGGATAGTGAGGGAGGCTTGACTAGGTGGGTGATGAGCTGATGTAGAAGGTTCAAAGTGAGATCAAAGTCACTCAAGTTGAGGGGAAATGTGGGAGGGATAGTGAGGGAGGCTTGACTAGGTGGGTGATGAGCTGATGTAGAAGGCTTCCTTTTTAGAAAACCGTGGCAAATCAGCGGAAAGGCAAAGAATTATAACTACTTCTCAAAAACAGTAGGTATTCATTTTATTATAAGCACTGTAATGTTTTAATTGCAGTTAAAACACCCACATGCCCAAAATGTGCTGTGATAGCGATCTAAACTTATTGCATAATGTGCATTACTTCTGGAGAGATATCCTCTTTTATCTATCATGACATTAGATATCCAAAAATATTTGTTAGACAATTTCTGCTCTCATAACATAGCATATAATAAAAGGTAATCCATTTTAGTTCAACTTGACGTCAAGTATGAGCTATTGGGATGGGTTGGGATCTGTCATCTGTACATACATCCATCTGTATGTTCCTCTGTCCATCCACAATTCCTTTAGCACACCCTACAGACTGCAGTTGTCACCCGCTCAGTTCCAGATTTCATACATGGCTTTGGGGCAATGTCTTCTGGATGGGAGCTATCATTTTTTTCCGAATTTTGTTGAAAACATGACCACCAGTGGCCATCTTAGATTTGGCATACAAATTGTCAACAATTCTATTGGCTCACCCTACAGGCCACATCTCTCACCTGAACTTTTTCACATTTTATATGTAGCTTTTGTGTGATGTCTAGATGGGTGCTATCAAATTTTTGGGAATTTTGTTGAAAAACATGACTGCCAGCAGCCATCTTGGATTTGTCACTTAAATTGTCAACAATTCATTAGCACGCCATATAGGCCACATTTCTCACCCAGTCTTTTTCAACTTTCATATGTAGCTTTGGTGTCATATCTATATGGGAGCTATCAAATTTTTCTG
Source organism: Pictodentalium vernedei (assembly GCA_031216915.1). Lineage (NCBI taxonomy): Eukaryota > Metazoa > Mollusca > Scaphopoda > Dentaliida > Dentaliidae > Pictodentalium > Pictodentalium vernedei. The sequence continues at coordinate 84,605,959 of CM062294.1, forward strand.
AATTTTGTTGAAAAACATAGCCGTCAGCTGCCATCTTGGATATGGCATATAAATTGTCAACAATTCCATCAGCACACCCTACAGGCCACATCTCTTGCCTGATTTTTTTTCAAATTTCATATGTAGCTTTGTTGTGATGTCTATACAGGAGCTATCAAATTTTTCTGAATTTCGTTCAAAAACAAACCTGTCATCGGCCATCTTGGATTTGGCATATAAATTGTCAGCAATTCCATTAGTACACTCCATAGGTCGCATCCCTCACCCAATCTTTTTCAGATTTCATATGTAACTTTGGTGTGATGTCTTTTCTGTAGAAACTTGACTAGAAACATTACTGGAGCTTTCTATTTAGTTCAGTCCCTTTTTGGACAAGTTGAGCTGCAGTGTCATTGACACTTTCATTTCATGTTGCCTTAATTTATAATTTGTACAGGCTCGCATTTTTGGTTTGAAATATTAAAATATTTAATCAAATTTTATTTTCCGAATAGTGATAATAAACAAAGCACTGGATAATTTAATATCCTGTTTATTTGAATATTTTGTAATCAGAAAATGACCATTAGCTGATAGAGAGCTAAATTTTTTAAGTCATCAAAATTGTTCACATGTCTTTGCCTCATTACAATTTGTAGGAGACTGCCTAGTGGAACTCTCGCACAAATTGTAACAAGGCAAATCAATACGGACTAAATAATTTTACTTCAAAGATAATAAGAAGCATATCCACTGAATATGAAGTCTTCGAGTTGTGATACCTGCACTTCAAAGTAAAGCCCAAATATGGGCTTCCAGCACTCTACCAGTTAAATTATCAGGTTCTACCATATTATGTTGTGCATATGTTTTTTTTTTTACAGAACATGTCCTGGTCATTTGGATTGAATCGAAATGTGCCCGCTTTAAATCTCACAGATGACAACAGAACATTAATTATGTATGCCTGTGCCCATGCTGGAATTATTTATGACTATAAAAGTAATCAACAGCACACATTACAGGGACATGTAAGTTTTAGCCAATATCACTTCTGTACCTTCCTATTTTTTGACTTAGAATTGATACCTTCCTATTTTTTGGCTTAGAATTGAAACACATTGTTAATGAGCAGGGAAACATGTTCTTTGTATATTAAGAGTGCCAAAGTTGAAAATACCTTAAGGACCTGAAAAATTCAGCCTTATTGGATGATGCCAGAAATCTTGTTTATCTCAATTTATTGGCAATTTTAAAATATCCTCTTGATTCTGACTGAATATATTGTTTTCAAAATTTTTCTGTTAAGTTGTTAACTGTATACATTTTTTAAATACAGATATCTTCACATTACATTTAGACTTATTATTCAAATGTTTAGATTAGCCCAAATGCATGCCGTTTAATGATGTCTCCAGAATATGACCATATTCCCATATTATGAGAGATGTGCAGCAGAAATGCTAAAAAAAAAAAACTTCAAATAAAGTCCAGTTCAAATGCATGATCTCCATGCTCCATACTTTGGAAACAATTTTTAAATTTTTTTCAAAAAATTTCAACAAAACCATATCATGTGACCCCTCTTTGGAACGAGTTTGTCAAGCTTGTTCCAAAGGGGGGTCACATGATATGGTTTTGTTGACATTTTTCGAAAAATAATATTTTTTCAGCTGCTGAATTTGCATGATATGGTTTAGTTGAATTTTTTTTTCTTTGACTGGCTGAATTTGCATATTACATAGGCAGATGCAGGTACTTTGTTAGATAAAGGGTTAAAACTGTTCAAGGTTTTTTCATACTGACATATGTTTTTTTTTTGTCTGCATGTTTGAACTCAAAAGCAATTTTTATCAATTTTGTATTAAACATGTCATATTTATCAAGATCTGGAACCCACATGATCATATTTTTCATTCCTGGTTACCATTACACCTTTACCTCTTGTTTTCTTTACTTTCTTAACCAGTTAAATCCTTTTATATAAATAGGCCTTTAGATCATTCTAATTTCAGATCAATATAGACTCTCCAAGTCAGCTGTTATTTTGCCTCATTGCAGAAACCATTTGACCAATTGCTTGGTCCAAATCGGCCAGATGTTTTTTTTTCAGTCCAAGGTCTCCCAGCTTCCCCACTGAGTTTGGATTTCAACCCAGGGAAAGGGTAATAGCACAATAGTGGGTGAGAATGAATTATTTTCTTTTAAGATTATCTATATTTCAGTAAATGTGTGGGCTCTATACAAGTGATTTGCTCGAACATCGGTGAAAAATGAGGCAATGTTGTCTGCCTCACTTCCAAGATGGCTTCAAGTTGATCAACAACTCCTCCCATTGATTACATTTGATGATGGGAAAGCTTTTATGCTGCGACTGTACAGTTAAAACTAGAAGTCCTGTCAGGAAATACGCACAAATAGCACGTCGACCTGCGTGTTAATCTCTGGAGGTCCATTGGAAGAAACATTGGCTGTGTTTGCTATGAGTAACCAGGAGAACCTGCCGTGCTTTGGATACCATTCGATATGGCAATTGCGCGCCATTCCTACGTGCAATTAAGCCTAGATAAGCACACAGTTCATGGCAGGACTTCTAGTTTTAACTGTAGTCCTTTGCATAACAGCTTTCACATGACCAAACAAAAGACTAGAATGAAAACTTGTGACACAGTCTCACCTTTCCAATCTCAGCACTTTTTTCTCAATAATAACTAAAATATATTGTAAATATGCAGTTTGCATTGCTATAAAAATGCGCACATCATCAACATATTTATTTTTCCCAGACATCAAACTTTATTTAGTTTAGTTTAAACAGTATTTATTTCCAAAGTATGAAAGTGCATTTTTTCACAATTCAATAAAAGCATACAACTATTAAGGAAATGGATTTAGCATCAAGCTAAAGAGCTTATACTCGGCTGTTTCCAGTCAAATATTTTGTAAAAATATATCATATGCGACTGATACATACACTATTATTATTATACACTACTATACACTAAACTTTATTTGAAAAGTGATTAGAGATTTTTAGTTGCCGGAAAAATTAAAACTTTTCGGAATTTTTTCCAAGGTTTAACTCTTAACCCGCTGAGTATTTTCAAAATATTTTTCATCAAATCAAGTCATGGCTGCTCTGAAGCAGCCATGACTAGATTTGATGAAAAATTAATCTAAGTGTAACACAAGAAATCATTCGTGAAAAAATGTTTTCAATTTACAGGGGAAAATATAATCAAATGTACTCAAATTATACTTACTTCGGTGACAAGAGAAACCTTGTGCTGGGCAGGAATATCTGCCAACAACATGCAAGGAGTTAACATTGTCTATTTATAGCAATAATCCATCCCAAGATGGTGGCTGGTGAGATACTTTTTCTGTTGGTGACCAATGAGCTTTCTTGCAATCCAGTTGTATACAGATCAGTGCTCAGACCTAAATGAACAGAGTCACAAATAGTATAAATTTTATAATATTGTCAAAGCAGCAGCTTGAGTCATTTGGGGGCTAACTCTTAACCCTTTACCCAATGCAGACAATATCAAAATTTATTATTTTAAATATCATTATTCCCCCCCCCCCAAAAATTTGGGGGAATCTAGCCGTGACGTCGTCCGTCTGTCCATCTGTCCGTCTGTCCGTCCCGGCGTAGACGGAATTCGTGTCCGCTCCATAACTTCTTACAGCCTTCAAGGATATTTATGATACTTGGTATTATTATTGCCCACAACCAGAGGGTGTGTCGCGAATAAGGTTGGAATGGCTATCAAGGCTTTTTTCGGGGGAATCAGCCACTCTTTGGTGGCCATCCTCTAGTTTTTTTTAATTTTTCAAAATTTTTTAACAAAAGCATATCATGTGACCCCTCGTTGGAACGAGCTCGACGAGCTCGTTCCAATGAGGGGTCACATGATATGCTTTTGTTCAACTGCTGAATTTGCATATTACGTGGGCAGATGCAGCCGATTCGTTGGGTAAAGGGTTAACCTGCTGAGTATTTTCAAAATATTTTTCACCAAGTCTAGTTATGGTTGCTGAAAAGCAGCCATGACAAGATTTAATGAAAAATTCATCTAATTTTAACTACAGAAATCATTGGTTAATAAATCCATTCAATTTAGAGGAGAACATTTTGGTTAATTGTGCCCAGGTCATACTCATTTAAGTGGCAAGATATTTTGTGTCCTGGGCACTAATATCTGCCAGCAGCATGCAAGGAGTTAAATATCAAATAAAACTTTTACTATTCATGTTATTTTATTTTTAGTCAAACCCAATTACCTGTACATGTGTCAGTGAAGACAAAAGATGGCTAGCAACTGGAGATAAGGGCACCAACTCAATGGTCATTATATGGGATACTTACAATGGGTAAACAATTTTTTTTATCACCTACTTATTTTAATGAAATCCTCCATTCTGCATACATTATGCTTCTAAGAATGATGTTTTAACTTTTCCAGAAAACAGGCCTGGCATTTTGAAGTGGGCAGTTTCATCATCCGCCCACTGCTTCACACAAACATGATCCAAGGAGGGCAAAAAACATGCAAATCAGTCAATTCACAAAATGAAAGATTATCAAATGACTCATGAGACTGTAGTTCCTTGTTTACACTGATCCCTGATGTGGGTTAAATATATCACAGTTAGAACTCAGGGCTTCATGGAAAAGAAGCTTGACCATACTCACGCTTCTTAGTGCCTCTGAAAAGAAGAATAGAATCGCTGAAAGTTGTCTCCATCAACACCAATTTTTTAAGCACTAATAGTTAATGTTAACTTTTATTCACTTAACAAGAGCTTAACCAGCCGTTCCCAAATTGTTAACCCTTTACCTGACATAACGTCCAAAATCGGCCAGCGCTATTCTAAAAAATAGCCAATTAATTTTCATTATTTTTTTCATTTTTTGTCTCAAAAACATAGGTAATCGCGCATCGAGCTTGTTCCAATGAGGGGTCATAACCTATGTTTTTGAGACAAAAAATGAAAAAAAATTAGTTATTCAAGAATTATTTTTGCAAGCGTCGTCTGCTTTTCATGTTAGGTAAAGGGTTAACATGTAAACTAAAGCCTAATTAATATTTTCTGTTTGTCAAACATACAATTTTACTACATGCCTGTTCTATGTAATCCCCATCTACAGTAATAGTAAACCATGCAAAAAATAAAAATCTGTTCCGCACATATGTGCGGAACGGAAATTGTTGACAGACTATTTCTAAATAGAAGCAAAATTTCACTGGAATTTTCTACAAATTGTGCCACGCAATTACAGTTCGAATCGCCAGTGATAGCTGAAAATTGTCCCCTGAGTTCCATTGTGTTCTATTTGCCAGTGGGCACATAGAACACATTGGAACTCAGGGAACGAAAAAGTGACTTGGATTTCCCTCACAGATTTGGTTGGCGATAAAATGTATCCCTTTTGATGAGAGTTGGCAAATGAATTGCTGTCTGTCCTTCTCATAATGGTTTTTATAGACGTGAAGGCATGTAATAAACACAGAACAACACACGCATGTGAATGGGTTAATCGATATGGCACTTGTGCCATCGCGGAAGGATAAAACTCGAGGCCTCTGGCCTCTCGTTCTATCCTTCCGTGCTGGCACTCGTGCCATATCAATTAACCCATTCACACGCGTATGTCGTTCTGTGTATTGACTGTTATTGGATCACTGGCATGGTTGGAAGTTTTTTTGATTTCAAACCGAAAGGTCCGTGGTTCAATACCCACTGGGGTAATTGCGTTGTGTCCCTGGACAAGGTACTTAATCCTGATTGCCCACATCAGTCAAATAAAATAGTTGGCCCATTTTCTGTATGAACTAAACCATTCAGTGTTACATGTTCTGAAAAATCCCAAGCATTTCTTACAGAGAGTTGTTAGTCTGCATGTGCACACATGTGCGGAGTGAATCATCACTGAGCATGGTGGCACTGTGTACTAAGGTGTCTGCATGTCGATGGTACACTTGTCTTCAATGAATGCTAACCCAGTGTATGCAGAGTTAGTACGTTGGGGAGCCTAGCAGTTGCATGCCATTGCTCAGTGGTTCCCTCCAGGTACTCCGGCTTCCTCCACCTGTAAAACTGTTTGACACAAGGTGACCCTGGCTGTCAAAAATGCCATTAAATTTCAATAAATAAACATTGCAGATAGTTCAGTTGCATGCAGTCGCAACATTTGGACAATCAAGTCGATATGGAAATCAAACGTGATTATGCATTCGTACCAGTAACAACATAATTGCAGCAAAATTTGAAAATATTTTAATTTTAATTCAACCTCACACAAACAGTGCAATAGTGTTTAACCTGAATATACACAACTTTCTCTGAATCAAATAAAATAGTTTCCCCATTTTCTGTATAAACTAAACCATTCAGTGTTACATGTTCTGGAAAATCCCAAGCATTCCTTATAGATAGTTGTTACTCTGTATGTGCACATATGTGCAGAATGGATTATCACTGGAGGGATATAATCAGTTAAATGAACAGAAATAACAGTCCAGCACTTTGACCAAGAAATAGTAAGGTTGACTGTGAGTATCTGTTTATAACCCTGACTTGTGGAGTTATAGTTCAGTTTTAGTTTATCTAGTACCAATATTTAAATGAAGTGAAGTTTAATTTCTCAGTTAACAAACAAAGATGTCCAAGAACACAATAAAGGCTGACGTTATGAATTTTATGCAAATAGAAAAAAAAATAATACATGTGTTCCAGGAAAATTAGTTTTCTTGTACCGATCATCAATCAGATCATCCAGGAGTGTTTTTATGGTTGTACTTGGAATCAGTTTCTTTGCACAGCACTTGACTTCTGTTTTGTTGGAGATCATTGCTGAACAACAGATCAAGGGGAATAAAGTTAAACTGAAGACTTATATGACATGGAACACTGGCGGATATATTGCCACTTGTAACTTGTTGAAATGATGGCATCCCTAAATAAGGGGTGGGTCTGGGAACATAAGTGGGTTTATATGATTGTTTTATTTTCCTTGAAACATCTCATAATCAAAGATGATAAAACATTTAAAGTTGAACCACACAATGTATCATGTTATGATTTGTTATCATCTTGTCTTTATACAGTTTAAAGCTGATTCCACATTTTGTTTTCAGTGGAAAGGGATGCACTATACAGTGGAGCCCACCTAATAGAATAACCTTGTTTATTGAATATAATTTCCAAACACAAAACCATTCACCATACCTGCAACACACAATTGACCTGTTAATTCCATATAGGTTATAGAGTAAATTAAATAAAAACCTCCTTTAACCCTTTACCCAATGAATCGCCCGCATCCACCCGCGTAATATGCAAATTCTGCAGTTGAAAAAATATTAATATTTTTATACTGTACCAATGACCTAGACATAGCTGGTGCTAACTCTTAAAAATCTAGGGCCAAACACAAATTTTGCCCTCCAATCCCCAAAATTTGCATCTAAAACTAAAGAAATCATGTCCTGAATGGCCCTCCATACTTTGCCTCTACTGCGCATGTGCAGTGTCAAGGAGGTCCCGAAATTGGCGCCAATTATCATTCTTTGTTTGGCCCTTCATCAGTTCACATCTGACTGATCTTTGTGCTTGTAAATCTCAGTTTAAATGATGCCAGACACATAAATATTAGAGAAATGGTGGATCTAAAGAGGAAATAGAAGGAGGAGAGGAAAAATGAGTGACAGAAAATAATCAGGGCTGTAACTTGAAATTTTTTTATGAAATTATGTTAAGTTACCTATTTTCGAGGCATGGGCCTGTTGTTGTCATTCTTGCTATAAAGTTACACTGCTTGTTCCGTGTTTCCTCTCTCCCTTTCCTTTAAATCCCCCCTTGCTATTCTCCCATGCTTTTGGCATATTTTCTGTAATATTATTACTAAAATTTCTTGGGAGTTTTAGCTGGGTAACAGAATGAATTCTGTTCTTTTCCCCATGTTTACGTCCTCACCCATGGGTGTTTAGGCGTAGTGTTCTGCATCTACCATCTGATGTTCTGCAGTTTCTTCCCTGGAAGTCTCTGTTTTGCATCAGATAGTGTATTATTGGTAACTGATTTCGGGCCATGGTTATCAGTGCCTGGAGTCATGTTTCTGGTGTTCATACACTTCTTGTTTACATTGAAAACAGTCTCTGTGGAGGGGGATTTCTTGTCTTTGTGTTAGTTTAATCATAACAAGATACATTATTATTATTCGTAAGTGTTGCATTAATTTTTTAAAATATTTTTAAAATTTTTGTCCACACTTAGGCATGGGATCCATTGGGGCTCAACGTTACTTTTCAGAAACTTGGGCTTTTCTGAAAAAATATTTTTTCAAAATTTTTTTTTGATTTTTGATTTCAATTATTTTTTCTTTGTTAATGGATCATGTTATTATGTATTTTTGTTTTCAGGGGTTGGTGCGAGTACTAGGACTTTTTGTATTCTTTTCACAATGAAAGGATATTGTTCAAATTGTAATAAGAGGAAATCTTCCTCTGACTTTCATAATCATTGTATTAATTGTAGTCAGTGTACTTGCACTAACTCCTGTTCAGTATGTGTCAATTGGGATGACAAACATGGGAAGCGTATGTCACGGTATGTTGTTAGCGGGGAAATGGCCATGCCGGTCCTTTCTCCGCAGGGTCACTCTAGTTTATCAATCTCTATTTCAGAGGAACAAGAACAGGGTGATGTATCCGTGATGTCTTCCAAAAGTGTGCCTCCGTCGTCACAATTAAATGAAGAGCTAGCGGCAAAGTGCTCATGGAAATACGTCAATTGCCTAAGAGGTCCCTAGTGGGATCAACGGCGTTGACGTCTGCTAGCTCGCCTGGTGTAGCATCCATTCATCGAATGGTTCGGCAGCCGGGTTCGTCCGTTGCGGTCCAGGAAGGAGTTTTGGGTGATGCGAGCACTATAAATCAACAAAGTGCACACCCAGTGACGGCGGATCAGAGGAGAGAACGGAGGAAGCCTATTAGTCCGGTTCCTAGCTCGTCCAGGTCCATCCGGGCTGCGAGCGAGAGAGGCCACTCTCTTGTACAACAACATCTGGGACCAGATGTTGTGGTACAAAATGTTTCGCATTCAGAGCATACGTCCGCCGCTCGGGACGCTCCGTTATATAGACAGTCCGGAGAGACTGTCGATAAGGCTTCCTCATCCTCATGGCAGTGCACACGACCGCACCTTGGCTACGTGACCACGGATATCCAGCCAGCTTCGCCAATCAGGGATTCCACGGCGAACAGGTCACGCCATCCGGTAGCCAAGGGACATCAGGCCTGTAGACTCCGGACGCTCGCATAAGAGAAGTAGACAGGGGTCAACGTACACGGAGCTTCCAGCGGCAAAGCAACGTAAGACCGCTACTCCACAGGCCTCAGTGACGGACGTGCTATCCCAAATAGCACAACTTATCGCAGCATCCCAGCAAACGACAGAATCTCTGTCGGATCAGGAATAATCCGACGACGCTGGGTCGGTACACTCTGCTGAAGCATCAGGTACGGACAACCGAGAACTTCATAGGGTCCGACAGGATGGCGAAAGGGATTCGGAGCTTTCCCTTTCGGAACAACGTAAGCTGCCGTAGATTTCATCCGGCATTATCTTCCAGAGGTTGTTCCGTCGGACTAGAATGCTGCGATGCTGGATAAGAGACTAATAGCGTCATTGGACACAGAATTTTTTTTTGATCGGTTCAGGGACATCGTCCCTGAGTTTCCGACACAGTCCAATAATGTCACAAGAACATTCGAATTATTGAACGACGCTATATATAAGCTTGCTACCAAAACAGGCAAGTCTGGTTTCTTGTCCGCAAATGCTCTAAATCTGCCTTTCATCAATTCAAGGAATAAATTCGAAACGGCAGGACAGGGCATACCGAGAGTTCCTCTGCGTCTAGACGACAAGGCTGAAGACTTGGAATTGTCTATACTGTTGTCTATGTCAATTCCAACCACGACGTTGGAAACGACAATAATGTCTAACAGACTTAACTTAGACGCTTTATCATATGCAGACCACCTTACTAAGACATTATCATTACGTCTTCAAGGGAAAGAATTCCAGGATATGATCCTCATTGAGATTTCTTTCAAGGGCAGTAGCTTTTCCACGTATAACTCCGCCCTTCAGTGGCAAACCTGGAGTTGGTTAGACGTGACGCAGCCCTAGCTACATCCACGCGCGTGGATAGTAAGGTGAAGAACTCTCTCAGAGTCGCTTCGGTCTCGGAGAAGCTTCTCTTCGACGGCAAGCTTTCAGCAATCTATGAATTGCTCGATATAGACGTTCTCTTGTCAAATCAAGTGTAACAAGAGATTCAGACTTGGGCAAACATTCAGTGGTTGACTCAGGGAGTTCCACTGCAGTTGCCGGATCCGAGTTTTACGATTATGACGGATGCCAGTCAAACAGGCTGGGGTACAACATTGATTCCAACGGATTCGAAGTGCCAGGGTGTTTGGGTTCCGCAGTTCTAGGCAAGCACATAAACATCCAAGAAATGATGTCAGTTTGGCTTGCACTACGTCATTGGATGAACATTATTCAGAAAGCGCATGTCCAAATCCTGTCAGACAATACGACAGTAGTTGCGTATATCCGGAACCAGGGAGGCACTCATTCCGTTCCGTTATTCAATTCAACGGAAAGAATCCTCCTGTTTGTTCTAGAACACCAAGTTCTGCTTTCGGTACGTCATATTCCGGGTCGTCTGAATGTATTAGCAGACTCCCTTTCATGGAAGGGTCGCTTGTTGCCGTCAGAATGGACTCTCAACAAACAGGTATTCAATCAGATTTGCTACCAATGGGAGCGGCCAATGATAGACTTATTTGCGACACAACTCAACAATCAATTGCAGACGTATGTGTCACCATGTCCGGATCCCCCGAGCATATGCAGTAGACGCTCTATCGATCTCGTGGGACGGAATGATAGGATATGCATATCCTCCAGCGCCATTGATTCAGCAAATATTGCTAAAGATAAAACAATCACAATGCAATTCTGTTGGTAGCATCTCTGTCTCCACAGAGACCGTGGATAAATCTACTCAGGTGTCTGCTGTGGGATTTACCGCGAAAACTTCCTCCACGAGAGGATTTTCTTTCGCAGGGGAAATCATGTCAACTTCATCACAACCTGCAAGGTCTCAACCTTCACGTATTCCGTTGTGCAGTCCTTCTTGCATGGCAAGCATTGTACAGGACGAGCAGTGGACGCGATTTCTAACTGTAGGAGGACCTCCTCTTCACTATACTATGCGGCTAAGTGGAAGGTCTTTCGTCGTTGGTGTAGGGATCATTATGTTGATATTTTTGATCCCTCCATACCAGACATTGCAAACTTTCTAGTATACTTGTTTGACGAGATCAACTGCAGCCTGTTACTATTAAAGGTTATAGGTCTATGTTATCTGATACCTATGCACACCATGATAGTTTACAATTGAGTCTAATGTCTCTTTATCTAAGTTAGTTAGAAACTTTCGATAAATAGACCTAGAATCCTTAGATTAATTCCTATACGGAATTTAGCTTGGGTTCTTCTTAAACTAAAAGAAAACCATTTGAGCCTCTTGAGACAGTAGATTTCAAATTCTGATCTTATAAGACAGCATTTCTCTTAGCTTTCTCTTCTGCTTGAAGAGTCAGTGAGCTTCATGCACTATCGGTGGACGATTCTCACTATCGTAGTGTCGGGAACACTATTACCTTTACTACTAATGTTGGATTTTTGGCTAAGAATCAGGGTCCTAATAAATATCCGGAACCTATTGTTATTAAGGCCCTTCCGTCTTCAGATGGGCATAGGCCTTTACTCTGTCCAGTTAGAGCATTATGTATTTATAAACAAGATCTCAGTTTATCAGAAAGGGACGTAAACGCTTCTTTCTGTCTCTGATGCCTAATAAGAAAGGACATTACGGTCCATTCTATTGCTAGATGGATTCAATTAACTATCCGTACTGCTTATGATAATCTATCTTCAACTCAGCAGTCTGTGCTTAAGATTTCGGCTCATGAAGTAACAGCTTTTTCTACATTTTGGGCTTATGCAAATAGTGTTTCCATTACAGATTTAATGAAGGCTGCATATTGGTCTCAGCCATCCACATTCACAAATTTTTATCTCAGAAATATTGAGTCCATTTCTGGAGACCTGCATTGTTTAGGTCCGTTATCTGCTGCTCAGAATGTCATTCACTAAACAGCTGCAACTATAGTTATGCAGGCTTTCTGTTCAGGCAGTGACTCCGTCCTGCTGCCCTCTTCGCTCTGGGCTATTTGACCCAGGGCAAGGGGAAGGGGGGGGGGGGGTGTTCCCTTAGGTCACCTGTTTTATAGTGAAAACAAGGGGATACCTCCTCTGGTTTTAAAGTGAAAAGTTAATGTTTAAAAATTCATTCATGTCATATTTATAAAGTGTAGCTCGGTGTGAAGCATTTGTATATGTCATGTGTCAAACAGGCGTTAATATACAATCCTCGGACAATTTTAAAAGAGTATAAAGAGTCTCAATTCTCTGGACTAACTTTATTTATTGGCTTACTTTAAAAATAATTAGTATAAGGATTATACTGGATGTTAATAGAGAACATGAATGTTATTATGCTCAATTATGGAGGGTGTTGTTTCTTTCTAATTTATCATAAATAAGAAAGATACATGTAAAGCCTAATACTCCTTTTCTCCTCGAGGGGATGACTCTATTTTATATAGTTGAGCTTATTGGATTTTCCTCTATGTCCTAGGCCCTCCAGCCTTTTTACTATTCAGCTATGTCTGGGTCATTGGTACAATATAAAAATGTTAAAAAATTTATAGTAATTTATATATTTTTTATACTTACGAATGACCCAGACGGGGATGGCCCTCCCAGGAGTTGGGAACTCATACCTCCCTGCTGAGTACATAGCGCTGACCAGGCACTGCTTGTAAGAATGATAATTGGCGCCAATTTCGGGACCTCCTTGACACTGCGCATGCGCAGTAGAGGCAAAGTATGGAGGGCCATTCAGGACATGATTTCTTTGGTTTTAGATGCAAATTTTGGGGATTGGGTGGCAAAATTTGTGTTTGGCCCTAGATTTTTAAGAGTTAGCACCAGCTATGTCTGGGTCATTGGTAAGTATAAAAAATATATAAATTACTATAAATTTTTTAACTTTTCAAAAAATTTCAACAAAACCATATCATGTGACCCCTCATTGGAACAAGCTCGTCGAGCTCGTTCCAACGAGGGGTCACATGATATGGTTTGGTTGAAATTTTTTTTAAAAATTATATTTAAAATAATAAATTTTGATATCGTCTGCATTGGGTAAAGGGTTAATATGTTGAGAAATTACTCAGGCACTCACTGAATTGCCCATGTTTATAGACCTATTTGGCCTCCATATATCGGCATTTCATCTAGTTTATCTTTTCATTGGCAAAGTGGCTATTCAATTAACAGGGTTCCACTGTATGACCTGTGTACAGTCAACAGGTAAAATTTATACTAAAGGTGTGGTAATGGGTTTGATTTTTGATAAATAAATAGAAACAACAAAGAAAATTCTATGATAAATGGTCATATTATTGTGCACATGCTTTACATTCGACTTTGAAGTGAAATCACTTTTTATTCCTTTGAATTTATTTACTTACAACTTATTGGGGTAGGTCTTTAGATACTCCAATAAATTGTAACAAATTTCTCCCTGCATTAAATTTATCCAAACTCCAAATATGAATGGTATTTGAATGCTATTCTCAGTGAAAACTTTGAATGTGTCAAATTTCTATTCCTAAATTATTTATCACTGTATCCAATTAACTGGTTGAGTGCTAGAAGTCACTATCATGGCTCTATTGAAAAGTACTAGGGGGCGCGGTGGCATTGCGGTAACCGGTTCTCGTCAGATCACCAAAGTTAAGCAACGTCGAGCCCGGTTAATCCTCAGATGGGTGTAGGGTCCTACGAATATTCGAGATTCGATTCGATATCGATACCATACGTATGCTTCGAGATTGATCCCGAATCAGTCTCAGGATTTGATTTTTTCGAATCTCTCGTACTAACTTCAATTTGTAACATTTCCAACAAAAATAGGATAAAACTGTCATTAGAAAATTCATTCATGTAGGCTCAATTCCTATTTATTTGAGTAATTGACAATGTTTAATTGTTAGGTAAGGTGTGAATTTGACCCAAAACATTATCCATAGTTTTGGTTTTTGAAGGCTTAACTGTTACTATTCACGTTCTTGAGAACGTGAATAGTAACAAGTTAGGCCTTCAAAAACTAAAACTATGGACAATAGGCCTAGCTGTTTCAGCGACGGTGCTACAGAGAATATTTAGTTATTGGTGTTTAAGGTGTTCACTCCGTCGTGTAAGGGTCATCACAGTGTTCCGTAACTTCCGTTTGATGCAATATGAAATAACTTGTCTTTTAAGATTCGATTCGGGATTTGATTCGATGTCGATATCAGAGACATGATTTGATTCAAGATTCGATTCGAAAAGAAATTTGTGATTCGCAGATCCCAAGATGGGTGTCCATCTTATCGATCGATTTGGACTCCCACGTTGTGTCCTTGGGCAAGGCACTTAACCCCGATTGTCCACATGGGGGTACGATGACGCCATGTACTAAGGCGTACTGCACGTCGATGGTGCACATGTCTTCAACCAATCTAACCCTGCCTGTGCTGCAGTGCGGAGTTACGATGTTGGGGAGCTGGCAACTGCTCGTCATTGCTCGGTGGTTCTCTCTGGGTACTCCGGCTTTCTCCACCCGTAAAACTGCCACGGTCATGATTAGCCATTGTTCATAAGTATGTGACCTTAAACACCAATAAATAAATAAATAAATTGAAAAGTACTGGAAGTCACTTTAGTGACTTTACTCTGTATGCATTGGACTGATGTTTGCTCAGTAGTAGAAGATCAAAACTTTTATATAAAATTGTTTTGTTGCAATTTATGGGCACTCTCCAATAAATTGTAACAAAGCAATTATTTTTTAACAAAATCTTGCTAAACTAAGTCTACCCTTGCTGATAGTGTGGTATCTTTGAAAGCAATGCTCATGTTTCAAATCGCCTTTCAAAAATAATTTAGCACTCAACCAATTAAAACTACAAAGTCCTGTTTTATCAAACTATGCTATATTGCCGGGATATAACTATCAAGAGCAGATGTGTACTAAGTACCAATAAGGCCACACAAAGTAGATCTTCTGTTTCTCAGGCCATTATTTGTGAAATTTCATGCGGGCGAGCGGTTTTTTATTTTATTTTTTATTTCAGTAATTTCTTCTTTGCCATCAAAAGTTCATGTTCTTGGTTCAAGTATTAGGCCTCATAATCTACAGAATAGCATGGGTGGTGGTGTATTTCATCCCTTGAGTGCAAGAAGGCTTTGCAATGCTAAAGCATTGCAAAGCCTTCTTGCACTCAAGGGACAAATTCATCAATTTTTTTAACTTGGGTAAAATATCAGACATAAACCATTTAATTTTTATTTTTTTCAAGTTTAAATTGCTTATAAAAAGAGAACATGCGGCAGCCAAAAGGACCATGCGGGAGGACCTGAGAAACAGATTTTTTATTTTTTTGGGCGTAAAGAAATAAATAATATTAAGTCATCATCTTTCATTAGTGCCAATAAAGAAATTAATACATTATATCAAACCATAAATCAGGGTTCCCGCGGGCCTGGAAAAGCCTGGAATTTCAAAAATGAAATTCAAGGCCTTGAAAAGCCTTCATTAGGCTCCCTGGGCCTGGAAAAGCCATGAAAAATGAAGCATTGCGCGCCGAGTTGAGATGAATGAAATACGTCCGAGACGGTTCGAGTTGTTCAACTATGATAAGCCTGGAAAAACCATGAATTTAACTTTCTATTAGCCTTGATACTCCTTGAATTTGGTGTGTATATGGCCTGGAAAAGCCTGGAATTTCATGTCAGGTCAGGTGCAGGAACCCTGTAAATAAGTTGTATCAAACAGAAAGAGACTGTCTCTTCTTCATATAACCCATATTATTTCTACCCCACTACCCTCCCCACTCTTATACTATCACTGACAGCAGTTGAACATTTACACCTCTTATTTTATTCTGTTATATAGCATACCGATCCAAACCTTGTTTGACCCAAATCCAAGTTCTAGTGAAGGTGGTGTTGTGTCTGTAGCAATGACTAAAGATGCTAGGTACTTGGCCACACTCAGTGCCAGTGCATGTCAGGTAAGATGGAATTTTTATGTAATATGTTTTTTAATTGATTATGTTTTGTATATTTAAATTTCGATCATGCTAGCTTAATCGTGTCACAAAATAGCTAAGGCCATACAAAGTAGATCTTCTGTTTCTCAGGCCATTATTTGTAAAATTGCATGCGTGCGAGCGTTTTTTTTATTTTATTTTTTATTTCTGTGATTATTTCTTTGCCATCAAAAGTTCATGTTCTTGGTTTATCTTTTTGGCCTCATAGTCTATGGAATAGCATGGGTGGTGGTGTATTTCATCCCCTGAGAGCAAGAAGGCTTTGCAATGCTAAAGCATTGCAAAGCCTTCTTGCACTCAAGGGACAAATTTATCAATTTTTTTAACTTTGGTAAAATTTCAGACATAAACTATTTAAATTCTTTTTTTTAAAGATTACATTGGTTTTAAAAAGAAAGCATACGCCAGCCAAAATGACCATACGGGAGGGCCTGAGAAACAGATTTTTTTGAATAACTAATTTTTTTCAGTTCTGCGTCAAAAAGATAAAAAAAATAATGAAAATTGAATGGTAATTTTTGTGAATAGTGCTCACTGGTTTTGGCCGTTATGTTGGGTAAAGGATTAAGAGACAGGTTCTATAAAAAAAAATTTGTAATTAACCATTTACCCAATAAACATATCACAATTTGTTTCAAATTTCAACAAAATCATTTAATGTGACACCTCATTGGAATGAACTCATTCAAGTAAGGGGTCACATGATATGGTTTTGTTGAAATGTTTTGAAAAATTTCTTTATGCAACTGCTCATTAAATTATGCAGGGGATACTTCCTATTTCCAAGGTAAAGGGTTAACTGATAGAGTGCTGAATTATTTTTGGCAATCAAAATTTGTTCACATGTCTTTGCCTTGCTACAATTTATGGGAGAGTGCCAGTGGGCACTCTCCCATAAATTGTAACAAGGCAAATCCTAACTGACTAAATAATATCACTTCAAAGATAATATGAAGCATTCCCATTGAATTTGAAGCCTTTATGTGGCAGTACCTGCACTTGAGAATGAAGCCCAAATATGGGCTTCCAGCACTCTACCAGTTAACAGAGGTATTCTTTTGGCCAGTAACTAATTAAGTGGAGTATATTGTATTCTCTTTTTCAGAATTTAACAATTTGGGACTGGACAGTAGATGGTGACACACCATTGTGTACAGCAGAACTGAACCCTAATTATGGAGTACAGGTATTTATTTATTTATTTATTGATGTTTTAAGGTCACATATTTATGCACAATGGCTAATCATGACCGTCACAGTTTTACGGGTGGAGGAAGCCGGAGTACCCGGATAGAACCACCGAGCAACGACGAGCAGCTGCCAGCTCCCCAACATCGGAACTCTGCACTGCAGCACAGGCAGGGTTAGATTGGTTGAAGACATGCGTACCATTTACGTGCAGTATGCCTTAGTACACGGCGTCATCGTGCCCCCAAGCGGGCAATGGAGATGAAATGTCTTGCCCAAGTACACAACGCGGTTGCCGCAGGTGGGATTTGAACCGAGGACCTCTCGGCTTGCAGCCTGCACCTCTACCTACTGAGCCACCGCGCTCCCATGGAGTACAGGTAATGTTAAGCTTATTTTTGTCAATCATTTGTGTAATGGTACAGTTCAGTACATAGCTGTTCTCCAAGTGACACAAAATTTTAATTTAGTCTTGATATTTGTGGTTGAATGTTGTGACTAGTTAATGTTTAAGAACTGTATTTATTCTTTTTCTGCTAAAATTTAGGTACATATGATGCAAGCATCAAAACTAATCATTTGATAATTTTCACATTTAAATTTCCTGATGATAAAATATTCAAAGCTACAATTTGCTTAACCCTTTACCCAACGCTGAAAATATAAAAATATATTATTTTAATTACTATTTTTTTTTTAATTTTTCAAAAAATTTCAACAAAACCTTATCATGTGACCCTTCATTGGAACAAGCTCATTGAGCTCTTTCCAATGATGGGTTACATGATAAGTTTTTGTTGAAATATTTTTTTTAAATATTTTTTTCAACTGCTCGATTTGCGATTTACGTGGGTGGATGCGGGCGATTCGTTTTAGTAAAGGGTTAACAGAGAAGTTAATTATGATTCGATGGGAAAAAAATAATAAAATTTCAGTTTTAAAAATGTTCCATGCGACTTCTATGTACAAGAAGTAATTACTTTTATTGTGTCACAGTGCATTTATGCTATGGAAGTATTAAGTGTTACCCCTTTCTGTCTTTTCATAGTCTGTCATCCATATGCATTCCACACAATAATTTTAGTTTCCTACGGTGGATTGTTTTCAAATTTTACAACTGTACCTATGACTATACTTCAATGGTTAAGCTTGATTTCCAGAATTTTAGCACAAGTACCATCAGAGTTATGGCCCTGTATTATACAAAACTTCCCTATTTTTGGTTTCCATGCAATATCTTTACCTCCCCTTAGCAGAATGATATGAAATTTGGACAGTTTTTCTTGTAATTATAAAATGAAGGCAAAGTTAAATTTTCAGATTTCTTTCATTTAATTCCATAGTCATGGCCCATGATGGTGCAAAAACCTTTTAATTTGAGGTTTCTTTAACTTTACTTTCACTTGGCCGAATGATTTTAATTTCAACGGGGTTTTTATGATCATAACATAATGGCAAGATCAATTTTTCAATGTCTTATACACATAACTCCAAAAGTTTTGTGCCTTGATTGTGCAAAAGCTTAGTTGCATTTTTTTTTTCCGCATCATATCGTTACTACTTGACAGATTGATTTGAGATTTTACAGTTTTTATGACCGCAAAATAATAGCTATGTTTGCTATTCAGATTTCTAGTGGACATAATCTGCAGTTATGGCTCTTGATTGGGCAAAAATTTTTACATTTTCTTTTTAATTTACACACAAAGATTTTTCTTTTCTATGGCAGATAAATCTTAATTTTGACAAGATTTTTTATGATTACAAATTGAAGGCAAAGTTCCATTTTGACATTCCTAGAAATTCCAGTTATCACACTTGATTTTGCCAGAATGTTCTTTTTTGAAATATGCACTGCAACTTTTGGGTGTCTTGGTATAATGATTTGAAATATTGAATATTTTTTAGGTTTACAAAAAGAAGGCCTGGTTCAATTTTCAGCTTTTTTTCCCCTGTAAAATTGTAGTTCTGATCTTTCATTGTGCAAACATTTTGTTATTTGGGAGTTCTCACACAATACCTTTGTTTTTTTTCCAGCATAATGATCTGAAATTTCAGACTTTCACTTGTCATTATAAAAGGAAGGCCAGCTTCTATTTTAGCTCCTTGCATTCTGCTGGCAGATATTCCTGCCCAGGACAGGATTTCTCTTGCCACTGATATAAGTATCATTTGGGCACATTTAATCAGATTTTCGATTTGCAAATGGCATGGATTTTTTCACCAAAAATTTCTTGATTTAAATTTAATTGAATTTTTTTATCAAACCTGGTCATGGCTGCTTTACAGCAGCCATGACTAGATTTGATGAAAAATATTTGGAAGTACTCAGCTGGTTAAGAGTTAAGCTTCTTATGTGAGTAATGCAGTACTTAGGTCCTATGATTATGCAATACTTTAAATATTTTGGGGCTTCTGTGTTGGGCATTTTTGTCCCATCTATGGACATATTCATTCTGCTTCATCCATTTCTATATTAGATTGTTATAACATTGCAGTTTGTGGCAATGTTTTGAGGCAGACTCTGCTACTCTTCGTAACACTGGTTTTTGATACCAGCCATAAAATGGCAGTATGAAGAGGAAAGAGAAGTCGTTTAACTTCTAGGCTTCTGATGTGAATTCTTACAGGGTCACATGTCAGTTTGTAGTGTCGACTTTTGTGATGGAAATTCAAGCTAAAGGGAAAAATTGTTGGCTCAGAGATTTATTTTTGAACTTTTAACTTAATGACATTATATTGTATTTTATAGAATATTTCTTTGTTCTTTTATCTCATCTTTCATCTAAGATCTCACTTGTTTTGTGAAACAAATTACCAGAGGGAGTTGAAATGATCCTGAATGAGATTTTGTTGGAATAAATTTACGAATAAAAGGACTTTTATGTGCTAAATGGATTGAAGCAAAATGGAAGTTAAAATAGGAAAACTGAAAAATAGTAGATGATTTTTTTTTTCAGAATTACATTCTCTTCAACCCAGAAGATATTCATTATGTGGTGACTAATAGTGATTCACAAGTAATTTTTTATCACTGGGTAAGTTTTCTTTTTTATTCTTGAAATATTTATTAATTTTACAAGAATTGGTAAGCCAATTATACAACTGATTTGAATATCTTTCAATTGGCATGGGTGTGTGGGTTGACCTCTATAGTGGCAACTACATAGCCTTCCTTGCTCTTCTTGAAAACAGTGAAGGTATCTTTAGGATGAACAGAGTGTGTCTCTCTCTGTACTAGGGACAGCTATTTAACGTCCCTACCTAATAGGATAGCACACTCTGACAGCCAACTAGGGGAGGGGGGGGGGGGGGGCACGGCATTCAAATTTCAGTACTGGTACAGTTAAAACTAGAAGTCCTGTCATCAATTGCACGCAAACACCTCGCCATTTAGCGCGTTTATCGGCGCGTTAGGTCATATGGAAGGGCTATCAAATTCTCTATGCAACCTATGCACAAGCAATGGTTCAGCCAATGGACCTCCGGGTTTAACCCGGAGGTCCATTGGCTGAAACATTGCTTGTGTTTGCTGTGAGTAATGGCAAGACTCTGTGGTAATTTGGGTATTTTCAATAGGAAAATTGTGCGTAATTCCTGTGCGAAATTGTGTCAAGATAAGCGCGCAATTCATGACAGGACTTCTAGTTTTAACTGTATTGGTATTAAAAATATACCCTGATATACCGGTATATTGTAGACTAGTTCAGAATCTGAACACAGCTATCAGTACTTGTGATTGATTGTTACTGATACTGATGATTATGTTCAGATTGCTGAACTAATTAAAAAATAAATTTATAAGTAGTAGTCTATTGACAGTATTCACAGTAATTACCCCAAAAAAATTTCTAAGGGTACTCCTGGCTTGCAATATATTTATATTGCAAATATAATTATAATATATTTTGTGGTGAGTGATTAATTGTGTGTAATTTGGAAATATTTCATGTTCAGTGAGTATATCAAAGTATTATTTCAAATTTTCAACACACTCTGAAAATTTTGAAAATTGAAATATTACTCATGATAAATATTGAGGGGTGTAAAGGGCGTGACTAATTACTATTACTAATATATCGATTCTGGCATCCACAATTTGACACAATACCATAATTTGTGGTGTACTTTCAAAATGATACAAGTATTGACATGGTATCATTTTAGAAAACAGTAAATATCTAATAATTACTAATCACACTGAGTTCATCTGTGGGTAGCAGTCTGTGTCAGCAGTATCGAATACAAAAGTGTTGATACAGGCTGTTTTTCAATTACAAATTCCCTATAAAATTTTGCATAATGCTGAGAAAATAACAAGTCTTCTGGAGTAAGCTTCATTTTATCCCTTTAGCCAGCGAATTGGCCGCATCTGCCCACATAATATGTAAACTTAGCAGATAAAAAATATTCAAAATTTTTTTTTTATAAAACCGTATCATGTGATGCCCCCAATGGAACGAATTTGATGAGCTTGTTCCAGATATGGTTTTGGTGATATTTCTGGAAAAAAAATGGAAAATTAATATCTAAAATAAGAAATTTTGATATTGTCTGCATTTGGTAAAGGGATAAGGAGGAGACAAACAACAACAGGGAAGTCCATAGCAAAGATCCTACAAAATGAAAAGTATCACAAACATGCAGCGAAGGCATGTTTTCTCTTTCTTTTGCCTCTAAAGCCTAACTTATGCCACCTAATTGAAACAAGTTCATTGAGCTCAACCCAATGAGGAGTCATAAACCATGTTTTTGATATTGAAAAAACAAAACTTTTTTAACTTTATCAAGTTTTTGGACAAGTGTCAGGTCTCTTTTTGTGTTAGGTAAATGGTTCACACACACCAGGAAATGTGGAAGTGCAATGTTTTCTTTTGTCAAGTGCAGAGAAACCCTTTATTGGAGAGTTCCTAATTGAATAATCGTGTTAATTGAATATAACTTTCAAACACTAAACTATTTACCATACTTTTAGCACAAATTTAACCTGTTAACTGTAATCTATTGAACAATTACTCTGACAACCACTGAATCCCCCACATTTCTAGACCTATGTGGCCACGGTACATGCAATATAGGCTTTTAATATGATGGTACTTGCACCAAGGGCTCTGTCCAATAAGATATTAGTACTGAAATGTTTAACTGGATAACCTGTTTGAAACCAGTTACCTAACTAACCAATTAGAAAAACCATCAACCGGTTATCCGAAATATCGATAGTGATCATCATTCCATGTTTAAAATGTAATAAATCCTAGCTTCTCCTTTGTGATAAATTACACATTGAAGCCGCATTGTATATATTGAGAAATAATTGACTTTGGCGCTCAAGATTTCGTTAATGATTGGCAGTTTCCATGAGTAATGAGAAATAGCAGAAACTATTCTGTAGTGTGTATACAAATGAACGTTGTCGAGTACTCGACAATGTTCGTTTGTATACACACTACAGAATAGTTTGAGAATACCACTTTCCAATTTCTATTGTTTTGGTCCCATATTCGGTGAAATAATGGCCACAGATAACCGGATATTATCCGGTTATAGCTCTCGGTTAATCGGTTACAAAAATGAGCCAACCGTTTCAGCCCTATAAGATATATTAGAATAAATACCCACTTTATCACTAGAAAACTGGAAAATGACTGATTCCTGTTTGCTGAATATCAGCAAAATTACTGTTCACTTAATATGATTCCACTGTATATAGAAGTGGATTACACTGCATAAGAAAACCCAAAAGAATAAAAAGTATTCAATCCACCCTTAACCCTTAAGGGCCTGGAGATTTGTATACATTTTTGCAATATATTGAAAGTCTACCTCCTGTGGCTTTGCAGTTGTTTCTAGTCAAGTCTTGGTTGCCTGCAGAGGCAAATTTTGGGTTTACCCAAGCAATGCATGTTGGGGCACCTGTTCCTTTGCATTAAAAAGTTATCAAAGTCAGAATTAGGCTCTTAAGGATTAATAGGCTTTTAGAAATAAACCTTTCACTTGTAACTTTTCTTTGGGGACTTAAATTGTATAATAATTACATTTATTTATTTTTGGTAATGTCAGCAGATGACACTGATTTTTGGAGGATTCCTTCTCTCAGAAAGAGCTTGGTCTTATCAGGGTGAAATACCCCCAAACGTTTGTTCATGGTTATCCTCCACATAATGTTCAGATACCAGAGATAGACATTGTTTTGAAATTATACTTATTTTTAATACAAACTGGACCCCTGCAGGAACCCTGGGAAGTTAGGCAGCGCATGTTTACTGTGGTAAACAAGCACCATTTTACTGGTAAAATAGGACCCAGTCACTTGGGTGCAAGTCCTCTAAAATAGACAACATGGGACATAAACGATTGACTGATCTTGACTTGATCTTCATGTTGTGGTCATGATTAGCTATTGCAGTGAAGTATGTGACCTTAAACATCAATAAATAAATACAAACTGGAAACAAAAATAAAAAATCTTAATTATTTTTTACAGTCTGAAACTGAGACAGAAGTGAATCAAAATTATCAAAATCACACAGCTTTCAGTATGAGACAGTCAACCCTTTGTGTAAAATTTAATTTTTTTTTAATTTTTGCCTCAAAAACAGCTTATGACCCATCTTTAGAATGAGCTCATTCCAATGACAGTTCATAGATGTTTTTGAGGTAAAAGTTGAAAAGATAACATAATTGGATTAATTGGAATGGTGATTTATGTGAATAGCACTAGACAGATATGGCCATTTCATTATATAAAAGGTAAATTGTATAAACAAGTCGAGATATTCTAAGTATTTATCTTGTGATTACTTTTTCAGAATGACAGAACCATTGAATACTTCGCTCCTCCTTTAACAGATCAGGACTTCAACAAACCTGTTGGTCGATTCCATCAATCAATTTTTCAAAGTAGAAGTTCCAGAGCTTTGACAGCTACATCTATTGGTAATTTAGTAGTGTGGGACAACAACAAGCCTCTGACTAAAGGTAAATAAAGACTGATATGTCTGTGAATATACAGAGAGTAATTGCTTGACTGGTTACGTGAAATAATTCATGAAAGGTAAGGGACGTTGTACAAACACGAGTGCGCGAATGCGCACAAGTGTTTTACAGTATAGTCCCTCACCTCGAATGAATTAATTCATGTAACCAGTCCAGTCAAGCGATTACTCTGTTTATTACTTTTCATTATTAAACGATAATTATATTATTTAACCCTTTACCTAACGTAATGACCAAAAATGGCCTCTCAAAACTCGCCAATTAATATTTTTATACTGTACCAATGACCCAGACTTAGCTGGTGCTAACTCTTAAAAATCTAGGGCCAAACACAAATTTTGCCCCCCAATCCCCAAAATTTGCATCTAAAACCAAAAGAAATGCGCAGTGTCAAGGACGTTCCGAAATTCACCAATGACCCAGACTTAGCTGGTGCTAACTCTTAAAAATCTAGGGCCAAACACAAATTTTGCCCCCCAATCCCCAAAATTTGCATCTAAAACCAAAAGAAATGCGCAGTGTCAAGGACGTTCCAAAATTCGCGCCAATCACCAAAAATGGCCTCTCAAAACTCGCCAATTAATATTTTTATACTGTACCAATGACCCAGACTTAGCTGGTGCTAACTCTTAAAAATCTAGGGCCAAACACAAATTTTGCCCCCCAATCCCCAAAATTTGCATCTAAAACCAAAAGAAATGCGCAGTGTCAAGGACGTTCCGAAATTCACCAATGACCCAGACTTAGCTGGTGCTAACTCTTAAAAATCTAGGGCCAAACACAAATTTTGCCCCCCAATCCCCAAAATTTGCATCTAAAACCAAAAGAAATGCGCAGTGTCAAGGACGTTCCGAAATTCGCGCCAATCACCATTCTTTGTTTGGCCCTTCATCAGTTAACATCTCACTGATCTTTGTGCTTGTAAATCTCAGTTTAAATGATGCCAGACACATAAATATTGGAGAAATGGTGATTCTAAGGAGGATAGAGAAGGAGGAGAGGAAAAAGGAGTGACAGAAAATAATCAGGGCTGTAACTTAAAATTTTGTTATAAAATTATGTTAAGTTGCCTATTTTCGAGGCATGGGCCTGTTGTTGTCATTCTTACTTTGAAGTTGCACTGCTTATTCAGTGTTTCCTCTCTCCTTATCCTGTAAGTCCCCCCTTGCTATTCTCCCATGCTTTTGGCATATTTTTGAGTAAGATTACTCCTAAAATTTCTTGGGAGAATTAGCTTGGTTACAGAATGAATTCTGTTATTTTCCCCATGTTTACGTTTTCACCCATGGGTGTTTAGACGTTGTGTTCTGCATCTACCATCTGATGTTCTGCAGATTCTTCTCTGGAAGTCTCTGTTTTGCATCAGATAGTGTGTAATTTTGATAACTGATTTCGGGCCAGTATTGTCAGTGCCTGGAGTCATGTTTTCTGGTGTTTATACACTTCTTGTTTACTTTGGCAACAGTCTCTTTTGAGGGGGGCTTTTTGCCTTTGGAGTAGTTTATCTCACTACAAGATACATTATTATTATCTGTAAGTGTTGCAATAATTATTTAAAATAATTTTAAAATTTTTGACCACACTTACCCTTGGGATCCATTGGGGCTCAACGTTACTTTTCAGAAACTTGGGCTTCGCTGAAAAAATATTTTTCAAAAATTATTTTGAATTTCATTTGCTTTTTTCAATATTAATGGATCATGTTATTATGTATCTTTGTGTTTAAGGGTTTGTGCGAGTACTAGGACTTGTTGTTGTCTTTTCACAATGAAAGGACATTGTTCAAATTGTAATAGGAAGAAATCTTCCTCTGACTTTCATGATCATTGTATTAATTGTAGTCAGTGTACTCACACTAACTCCTGTTCAATATGTCAATATTGGGATGACAAACATTGGAAACGTGTGTCACGGTATGTTGTTAGTGGAGAAAGGGCTATGCCGGTCCTTTCTCCGCAGGGTCACTCTAGTCTATCAGTTTCTATTTCAGAGGAACAAGAACAGGGTGATGTTTCCATGTTATCTTCCAAGAGTGCGCTTCCGTCGTTACAATTGAATGAAGAGTTAGCGGCATAAGTGCTCATGGAGATACGACAGTTGCCTAAGAGGTCCCTAGTAGGATCGACGGCGCTGTCGTCCGCTAGCTCGCCCGATGTAGCGTCCATTCACCGAATGGTTCGGCAGCTGGGTTCGTCCGTTGCGGTCCAGGAGGAAATGTTGGGTGATGCGAGCACTATAAATATACTAGGTGCACACCCAGTGAAGGCGGATGTTAGGAGAGATCGGAGGAAGCCTTCTAGTCCGGTTCCTAGCTCGTCCAGGTCCAGCCGGGCCGCGAGCGAGAGAGGCCTCTCTCTCGTACAACAACATCAGGGACCTGATGTTGTGGTACAAAATGTGTCGCAAGCGGAGCACACGTCCGTCGCTCGGGACGCTCCGTTGTTTAGGCAGTCCGCGGAGACTGCGCAGGCTTCCTCATCCTCTCACCAGCGCACACGACCGCACCTTGGCTACATGACCGCGGAGATTCTACCAGCTTCGCCGATAAGGGATTTTTCGGCGACCAGGTCACGCCATCCGGTAGCCAGGGACACGAGGCCGGTAGACACCGGACGTTCACATAGGAAGAGTATGCGGGAGTCAGTTGATGAGGAGCTTCCCGCGGCGAAGCAGCGAAAGACTGCCACTCCGCAGGCCTCGATGACGGACATGCTTGCTCAGATAGCACAAATTATCGCAGCATCCCAGCAGCCGACAGAATCGGTGTCGGATCGGGAATTATCCGACGGTGCTGGGTCGGTACGCTCCGCCGAAGCATCGGGTGCGGACGACCGGGAGCATCGTGAGGTCCGACCGGATGGTGAAAGGGATACGGATGACTTGGAGCTATCCCTTTCGGAACAACATAAAGCTGCCGTGGATTTTATCCGGCACTTCCTTCCTCACTTTGTTCCGTCGGGCCAGACTGCTGCGGTTCCAGACAAGAGAATAATAGCGTCATTGGACACTGAATTCTTTGAGCGGTTCAGAGACATTGTCCCTGAGTTTCCGTCTCAGTCCAATAATGTCACAAGAACATTTGAATTATTGAACGATGCTATATTCCAGCTTGCTTCCAAAACAGGCAAAGCTGGTTTCTTGTCCTCCAATGCTCTTAACCTGCCTTTCATTAATGCACGGAATAAATTCGATACGGCAGGACAGGGTATTCCGAGAGTTCCTCTGCGTCTTGACGACGAGGCGGAAGACTTAGAATTGTCGTTACCGTCGTCTATGTCCATTCCAACCGCGGTGTTGGATACGACAATCACGTCTTACAGGGCCAGTTTAGACGCTTTATCTTACGCAGACCACCTTACAAAGGCGTTATCACTGCGTCTTCAAGGGAAAGAATTCCAGGATATACAATCCTCATTAAGACTTCTTTCAAGGGCAGTGGCTTATTCCACGTATAACTCCGCCCTTTTAGTGGCAAACCTGGAGTTGGTTAGACGTGACGCAGCCTTAGCTACATCCACACACGTGGATAGTAAGGTGAAGAACTCTCTCAGAGTCGCTTCGGTCTCCGGAGAACTTCTATTCGACGGCAAGCTTTCTGCAATCTACGATAAAATTACGAAGAAAGCTTCAGATTCTCTGTTGTTTAAATCCGCTTCCAAAAAGTCGGATACGACAGAGAAGAATAAGACAGGCACTTCTGGGTCTAATGCGCCCAAGAAAGGTTCCTATAGAGGTTCCGGTGCGTCCTCTTGGTCTTATTCAAGAGACCGTCAAGGCAGCGACTCTCGTGCGGGACGTCCTTCGGGCCGGGACAATCGGTCGGACGCCCCGAGGTCGACGGGACGAGGTGCGGGTCGTGGAGGACGTGGTTTCTTCTCCCGCAGGCCTCGCAGGTCCAGGAGGTGATGGCTTCAACCTCTATCGTGTTCCGGTTGGCGGAAGGTTGTCGAGTTTTTCAGAAGAGTGGGCGTCGATTACGGACGACCCTTGGGTGAGAGGGGTGATTTCGGAAGGTCTAAGAATATCCTTCAAACGAAAGCCTCCGTTAACTCGAAGTCCAAAATGGACTCAACTTCCGTCAAATCCGCAGAAAAGAGACGCTCTCTTATCGGAGGTGCAGTCTCTTTTAATGAAGAACGCGGTAGAGGTCGTAGAAGACCAGGAAACACCGGGATTCTACAGCCATTGGTTTCTGGTTCCGAAACCAGACGGCTCGTTCCGTCCAGTCATAGATTTGAGCTGGATAAACAAGCTGATCGTCGCTCTGAAATTTTATATGGAGACGATTCGGTCGGTCAGAGCGAGTATTCGGGTGAACGATTATGCTACAAGCATAGATCTCAAGGATGCGTACTTTCATGTCATGGTACATCCGACATTCAGAAAGTATCTACTTTTCGCAGTCCTAGGAGTTGTGTATCAATTCCGGGCGATGTGCTTCGGATTGAACCTAGCACCCTGGGCTTTCACTCGGGTAATGAACTCGGTAATGATGTATTTCCGAGCTCATTCGTCTGCGGTAACGTCGGCCTACCTGGACGACATTCTTCAGAGGTACGGCAACGAGTTAACGCTTCAGAACGATGTGCAGAATCTGCTTTCATTGCTCCGACGTCTCGGTTTTGTTATAAACGAGAAGTCGGATCTGGTGCCGTCCAAGTCATTCACTCATCTGGGAATGAGCTTCGAGACGCACAACAATCTTGTTCGTCTGCCGTTAACCAGAGTGAAATTAGTCAGTTGTTATGCTCGCTATTGTCTTCATGCAGACAAAGTCACAGCGAGGGAGTTTATGAGACTGATAGGTTTGTGCGGAGCCGCCGCGGATCTCATTCCGATGGGGCGGTTGCGCACTCGTCCTCTCCAAATTTTCTTAACTCAGAATTGGAGTGTGAAGATTCATTCGCTCGACATAGATGTTCTCTTGTCAGATCAAGTGAAACAAGAGATTCAGACTTGGGCAAACATTCAGTGGTTAACTCAGGGAGTTCCGCTGCAGTTGCCGGATCCGAGTTTTACCATTATGACGGATGCCAGTCAAACAGGTTGGGGTGCAACATTGATCCCAACGGATTCGAGATGCCAGGGTCTTTGGGATCCACAGTTCCTAACCAAGCACATAAACATCAAGGAAATGATGTCAATTTGGCTTGCGTTACGTCATTGGATGGACATTATTCACAAAGCTCATGTCCAAATTCTGTCCGACAATACGACAGTAGTGGCGTATATACGGAACCAGGGAGGCACTCATTCCGTTCCGTTATTCAATCTAACGGAGAGAATCCTTCTGTTTGCTCTAGAACATCAGGTTCTACTTTCGGTCCGTCATATACCGGGTCGTCTGAATGTACTAGCAGACTCCCTTTCACGGAAGGGTCGCTTGTTGCCATCGGAGTGGACTCTCAACAAACAAGTATTCAATCAGATTTGCTACCAGTGGGAACGGCCAATGATAGACTTATTTGCGACACATCTCAACAATCAGTTGCAGACGTATGTGTCACCGTGCCCGGATCCAAGAGCATTTGCAGTAGACGCTCTATCGATCTCATGGGACGGAATGATAGGATATGCATATCCTCCAGCGCCGTTGATTCAGCAAATATTGCTAAAGATAAAACAATCTCAGTGCAAGATTCTGTTGGTAGCATCTCTGTCTCCACAGTGACCGTGGATAAATCTACTCAGGTGTCTGTTGTGGGACCTACCGCGAAAGCTTCCCCCACGGGAGGATCTTCTTTCGCAGGGGAAACCGCGTCGACTTCATCACAACCCGCAAGGTCTCAACCTTCACGTTTTTCCGTTGTGCGGTCCTTCTTGCATGGCAAGCACTTTACAGGACGAGCAGTGGACGCGATTTCTAACTGTAGGAGGACCTCCTCTTCGCTAAATTATGCGGCTAAGTGGAAGGTTTTTTCGTCGTTGGTGTAGGGATCATTCTGTTGATATTTTTGATCCCTCCATACCAGACATTGCAAACTTTCTAGTATACTTGTTTGACGAAATCAAACTGCAGCCTGTTACTATTAAGGGTTATAGGTCTATGTTATCTGATACCTATGCACATCATGATAGTTTACAAATTGGATCTAATGTCTCTTTATCTAAGTTAGTTAGAAACTTCTCGATCAATAGACCCAGAACTCTTAGGTTAATTCCTAAGTGGAATTTAGCTTGGGTTCTTCTTAAACTTAAGGAAAAGCCATTTGAGCCTCTTGGGACAGTAGATTTCAAATTCTTGTCTTATAAGACAGCTTTTCTCTTAGCTTTCTCTTCTGCTAGAAGAGTCAGTGAGCTTCATGCACTATCGGTGGACGATTCTCACTATCGTAGTGTCGGGAACACTATCACCTTCACTACTAATGTTGGATTTTTAGCTAAGATTCAGGCTCCTAATAAATATCCGGAACCTATTGTTATTAAGGCTCTTCCGTCTTCTGACGGGCGTAGGCCTTTACTCTGTCCTGTTAGAGCCTTACGCATTTATAAACAGAGATCTCAGTTTATCAGAAAGGGACGAAAACGTTTCTTTCTGTCTCTGATGCCTAATAGAAAGGACATTTCGGTCCATTCTATTGCTAGATGGATTCAATTAACTATCCGTACTGCTTATGAAAGTTTATCTTCTTCCCAGCAGTCTGTGCTTAAGATTTCGGCTCTTGAAGTAAGGGCTCTTTCTACATCTTGGGCTTATGCTAATAGTGTGGCTATTACAGATTTAATGAAGGCTGCTTATTGGTCTCAGCCATCCACATTCACAAATTTTTATCTCAGAAATATTGAGTCCATTTCTGGAGACCTGCATTGTTTAGGTCCGTTATCTGTTGCTCAGAATGTCGTCCACTAAACAGTTGCAACTATAGTTATGCAGTCTTTCTGTTCCGGCAGTGACTCCGTCCTGCTGCCCTCTTCGCTCTGGGCTATTTGACCCAGGGCAAGGGGAAGGGGGGGGGGGGGGTGTTCCCTTAGGTCACCTGCTTTATAGTGAAAATCAAGGGACTTCCTCCTCCGGAGTCAGTAATTCTGAGTCGTTTCCGGGATGGTTTCAAGTGTAATATTAATGTTAAAAATTCATTCATGTCATATTTTTAAAGTGTAGCTCGGTGTGAAGCATTTGTATATGTCAAGTGTCAAACGGGCGTTAATATACAATCCTCGGACACTTTTAATGAATATAAAGAGTCTCAATTCTCTGGACTAACTTTATTTATTGGCTTACTTTAAAAATAATTAGTATAATGGGTTATACTGGATGTTAATAGAGAACATGAATGTTATTGTGCTCAATTATGAAGGGTATTGTATCTTTCTAATTTATAATAAAATAAGAGAGATACATGTAAAGCCTAATACTCCTTTTCTCCTTGAGGGGTTCACTCTATATTATATAGTTGAGCTTATTGGATTTTCCTCTATGTCCTAGGCCCTCCAGCCTTTTTACTATTCAGCTAAGTCTGGGTCATTGGTACAGTATAAAAATGTTAAAAAATTTATAGTAATTTATATATTTTTTATACTTACCAATGACCCAGACGGGGATGGCCCTCCCAGGAGTTGAGAACTCTTACCTCCCCGCTGAGTACATAGCGCTGACCAGGCACTGCCAGTAAGAATGGTGATTGGCACCAATTTCAGAACGTCCTTGACACTGCGCATGCGCAGTGGGGGCAAAGTATGGAGGTCCTTTAGGACATGATTTCTTTTGGTTTTAGATGCAAATTTTGGGGATTGGGGGGCAAAATTTGTGTTTGGCCCTATATTTTTAAGAGTTAGCACCAGCTAAGTCTGGGTCATTGGTAAGTATAAAAAATATATAAATTACTATAAATTTTTTAACTTTCATTATTTTTTCATTTTTTTGTCTCTAAAACATAGGTTATGACCACTCATTGGAATGAGCTCATCGAGCTCGTTCCAATGAGGTGTCATAACCTATATTTTTGAGACAAAAAATGAAAATAATAGTTATTCAAGAATTTTTTTTTTGCAAGTGTTGTCTGCTTTTCATGTTAGGTAAAGGGTTAAAAAACAATGAAGTCCCCATTACACCCATGACAAAGCG
Organism: Pictodentalium vernedei; assembly: GCA_031216915.1. Classification (NCBI taxonomy): domain Eukaryota; kingdom Metazoa; phylum Mollusca; class Scaphopoda; order Dentaliida; family Dentaliidae; genus Pictodentalium; species Pictodentalium vernedei. The sequence goes on from CM062294.1 coordinate 84,638,500, forward strand.
TCTTCGTTTGCGTGCACAGATACATGACTCAATTGTTGATTGTATAATTCACTTGTGAAGTTATCATTTATAATCAAACCCGGAAATCCCAGTAAATCACACTTTGGAAAGTAATAAGTTATATCATTAGATACTTTTATAAAAAACAGTCTTTATTAGCTTACCTGGCTGAAAGTAGGAATGAGCTGTCATCACTTTTCATCAGTTGTCCATTTGTCGTAAAGGAGGTGTTTGGATGTTCTCCAAAAGAGCTGGTGTGATTTCAATAAAATTTCAGGTGTGTGATAGTTGGGTTGGGACATTTCAGTTTTGTTGTAATCAGTGTGCTTCCCCTCCCCACCTATGTTGAGGGTGTGAGAAAAAATTCTTCCCAGTTGTTTTATTTAAAAATCTTTTTCTCATGGACCGATGAATGCAGTGCCTCGATAGTTGGTATTTAGCTTCTTTTGTGGTATAGAATAAAGTTTGTTCACATGAAGTTCGAAGGACAATATTTGCAATTGTCCTGAGAGGATCAAGTGTTTGATCTCACCCAAAGGTTCAGTTTTGAGGCCCTCTTGGCCAGTTTGATTGAAGTTTGAAACCCAATTTGAGTGCCCAACATATTCTGGATTTTAGCAAAAAAAATGAGCTGCAGGCACTCACCAGTGAAATATAATGAAACAAATTGATATGAATAAAATATTGCATGATTTATCTTGATATGAAATACAATCAAATACTGATTGATAAGGATCCTAATAGTCTTCAAGCACTGAGGCTGGTCTCACTATACTGCAGTGAAAATATTTTTATTTTTTATTACAGTTGTTAGTTCAGAACCATCAGCAGATAAAAAGGCTTTAAAGATTATAAAGTTACAAGAGAGAGGAATAGATGTTCTCACGACTACAGACAAGTATGAGATAAATTTATCATAATTATTCAGTTCTGAGGTTTGTTTTGACATTCCATGTCCTTTTTTTCTTCCCGAAGCATTGGTTTCATTCATTCATTTTCTCTTTGCATTCTTTGGTTCTCATTACGATTTAACTCTTGACGCAACATGAATAGCAGATTCTTGAACAACTAAGTATTCATTTTTTGCAACATAGCTCATGATACCTTATTGAAACAAGCTCAATGTGCTTGTTCCAGTGAGGGGCCATAAGCTGTTTCTTAGGCAAAATTTTAAAAAATAATAAAATTTGAATTGTGATGTTTGTGAATGATGCTGATCGGTTAGGTTTGTTACATGAGGTAAAGGGTAAAATGGCTAAAATGTTAAACATGTAAAGATCAGGGTACCCACGGATGAACCACCAATCGGGGCAGGTGAAGCATTCCAACTTCTATCCCCCACATTAAAAGAGTTGGCCCATTCTTCCATCCTTCTGTCCATCCCTCTGTCCGTCTGTTCAGTTTCAGGTTTATAGATGACGGCTAGTGCCAGGGAGAAAAATTTTGAAAACGAAGCCATGAAAGGGGGCATAAAATTTATTCCAGTAACTGAAATGCCAACACATTTATGATAGAATTATCAGGTTATTATTATTTGGTATTATTCTGGGAATTTAATATGTGCTAAAGAAATAATATTGCATAACAATTACTTGTTTGAACTAGTTTAGAGAAGTTCACTCATTGAGGAATACACATGCATTTGTGTAACTGTTACTGGTACTGAACCTGTACTAGCTAAAAGATTGGTCAACTGATTTATATAGTGGTGAAAATTGGAGCATTAACCCTTTACCCAACGAATCGCCCGCATCCGACGCGTAATATCCAAATTCAGCAGTTGAAAAAATATTATTTTTAAAAAAATTTCAACAAAACCATATCATGTGACCCCTCGTAGGAACGATCTCGTCGAGCTCATTCCAACGAGGGGTCACATGATATGGTTTTGATGAATTTTTTTGAAAAATTAAAAAAAATGATATTTATAATGATAAATTTTGGTATCGTCTGCGTTGGGTAAAGGGTTAAACCTGATTGCCGCTATTTCACTACCTATGTGAGGTACTGTTGATCAAAAAACTCAACATCAAGTAGAAATTTCAATTGGAAAAGTTCAAAACTGAACTTAGGACTGACATATACTTTTTTCAATCATCAGAAGTAAAACACAAAATTGAAGTAACAAAAATAGAAACAAGAAGATAAAAAACAACTCAAAATTCAGGTGTTTCAACTAGCTAATTGTTCACTAAGCTGCTTATGGCATTCATATTAAGCAAAATATTTGGAATTCATCTAAGATTATGTGCATTAATTGAATTCATCCGCTACTGCTTGAATATAATGAGATTTTGCTTGATTTGCTTGTAGAGAGTATAATACTACTTGTACCATACTACCATTAGTCATACTACAACCATAAAAGAAATCAATATGAAACTGTCTGGAGACTGATGTTCAAACCTTGCAACCTTCATGGTCAACTGATCTTGAAGAATGTTTAACATCTGAACATCATAAGTCATTTTTATTAAGCAGAAATGGATTTCCTTCATCAATATACTGAATTGAACAATTCTGGGATTAGAGCCCCTGTAGCCAAAACAACTGACCAATCACAACAGTGGAGTTTCTCCTCTAGATATGACCTTGAACTTACAGACCAAATTTTGTGGTGACCAGAATTAGAGGCTGCAGACAATGCTGAATAAATGAAAGTGTCACTGGCACTAGCTTAACTTGAATGCGTTTGATGAAAAGGATAATGTTCAATGTTTACGAAAGGATTATGAAATATAACAAGAATTGTGATAATTGAGAATATGTTAATTTCTGTTGCCTGTATGCTATATTTTCAATAAGAATAATTTGTGGAGTAGACTGTACTAAAGAATTTAGGCCTGAGTTAATGTGGCCCTCACAGTTTAATGTATTTCAACCAAAGTTACCAAGTTACAGTAAAATTATTCCAAAACGAGTCATCCTACCAAGTTACAATGAAATCCCTTCTTAAATATAACTCGTAGACTTTGCTAAAGGAATCTAAGTTACATGATGGCTCGGCGGTCACGGTTGACCGATCATGACCAAAGTATGAGAGTCTCATCTAGACAGCATACCAAGTTATCCTACCAAGTTACAATGAAATTCCTTCATAAAAACAACCTGCAGACAGTGCTAAAGGAATCTAGATCATGTGATCTGGCAGCGGTAACAGTTGACCAACCATGACCAAAATAGGACAGTCTCATCTAGATATCATACTGAGTTATCCTTCCAAGTTACAATGAAATCGCTTCATAAATATGAATTGTAGACTGTGCTGAACAAATCTAGGTCACAGGCCTGTGTGGCCATCACGGTTGACCGATTATGGCCAAAATAGGGTGTTCTCATCTGGACATTATACTGAGTCATCCTACAAATTTGCAATGAAATCCCTTCATAAAAACAAGCTGTAGACTGTGCTAAAGGAATCTAGGTAACATGCCAACTGCAGCCATCACGGTTGACTGAACCTGACCCCGACAAAAAAGGATGTTCTTATCTAGACATTATACAGAGTTATCCTATGAATTTACAATAAAATCCCTTCATAAATACTACCTGTAGACTATGCTAAAGGTTTTGGGGCTTTGGACCCACATAGCCATCATGGTTGACTGATCACAACCAAAAGGGATGTTCTCATCTAGACATTATACAGAGTCATCCTACCAAGTTACCATGAAATCCCTTCATAAATAAGAACTGTAGACTGCTAGAGGTTTTCAGGTTTCAGGCTCGGGAAGCCATCACTGTTGACCGATCGTGACCAAAAGGGGATGTTCTTATCTAGACATGACCTTGAACCTCCTCTGTCGCCATGTCCCCGATTACAAGACATATTTCGGTCGAAGTATACCTTATCCACACAATAAACACATCACAGAAATATATTGGATTTTACAGTTTGAATAGCCCATAGGCATATTATGCAATACCAACAGTACTCTTGTTTCATTTGGATAGGTGTATAGCCAGAAAAATCCAACTGAAATAATAAAGCTATTTGTTTGGTTCAGAATACTGTTACCTCTGTAAACTAAGAACATAATTCATTATATTCTGTTTGATACAGCCTAAAGAGTACTGTGAAACAATACACTATCAGTTATGTATAATTCTTTGTTCTGAGCAGAAATGGCATTATTAACTGGTAGAGTGCTGGAAGCCCTATTTTGGGCTTTACTAAAAGTGACAAGCAATAACTGTCTGTAGCTACATTCTGCCTGAGGAAGCCTTTATTGTCCCTGATATGAAACAGATTTTTATGCAATACCTTGCTCTCTGACATTTAATTGGATAGTGCCTATAAGGCACTATCCAATTAAATGTAATAGAGCAGTATATGATTAGCTTTGATTTGTTGTCAGAAAAAACTCAGCACTTTACCAGTTAATTCTTAACTCCTCATTTAAAAAACTTTTTGACCCAAAAGGGCTTTCCAAAATGCAGTTATATGGAAGTCTGTCTTTCATCCATTATTCGGGGAGCGTGGTGGCTCAGTCGTAGACTGTTAGACTTCTATGCTAGATGTCCCGAGTTTGATCCCCGTCTGGGACGACCCGCATTGTGTCCTTGGGCAAGGCACTTTATCCCAGTTGCCTACATGGGGGCACGATGATGCCGTGTACTAAGGCACATTAATTGTGCACATATCTTCAACTGCTGTAACCCTACTTGAGCAGAGCTATATTTAAAATTACATTGAAGTGATTATTATAAAAATCAATCATTTGGAATGAAATAAAAAACAATAAAGAGACCCAAATAAGAAGAGTACAGGGGAGATTTTTTCTCAAAATTTAATAAGAGTATCTATATGTTTATTTGGATCCCTAGAGTAATGAGTTGAAACTTGGTTGGTATAGGCAGCCAAATATTTAACTGGTTGAGTGAGTGTGGGAACCCCATTAGAGATGGGCGGTTAACGGAAAATTCGGTTTGGTTTCATTATCAACACCGAAACTGGAACTGAAACAATTACAGAAAACCCATTGCCACGGTTTTCAACTTCAGTGTTGGAAAACTAATCAGGTCTTCACTTCTCAGGAATAAAGAGAGAAAGAACCTAAAGTTAACCTTGTTTTCAAACTTCAGAGACGCGATACCCCTTTTTTCAGAACAGCTGCACTAATTGGTATTGCGTTCGAGCATGGCATTTACCGCAAAAATAGGTGACAAAATTACTTTTGCGCATCGTGTTTTAAACATTCATCTGTTTACCAAATGCAACTTCCTTTGCAGAACTGGAACTTGTCACCTGTTCCACATTTATAATGACAAAACAAATATATTTATTTCCACATGTAATTTTGAAAGCTTGAACTCCAAAGACAGCGTCAAAATCACAGTTGATGTTGGATGGAAATTTAGGGTTACAATGATCAATATGAGCGACTTTTACTTGATGAAATTTTTTATGGTCGGCATGAAATACATGGATGAAATTCTCTTCAAAATAATAGTTTGAGTAAAAAAAAAAAATGTTGAAACTTTTGAGGGTTGGTGATGGGGGAGGGGGAGATTATTATGATCCCTGATGAGTCTGGAGGTCACCCGAGTTGAACCAGACCCGAGGCTTGCCGGGGGTCTGGTTCAAATATCTTGCCCCGAGGGTGAGATTTCCTCATTCCCACCTTCAGACTCACCGAGGATGATTTTTCTCCCCACACTCGAGGATTACATCATTATATCATTACATCATTATAGATAATTGCCGGTCATGTGCTGACATACCCAATTTATCAAGTCGTAGTCCTTTCGAAAAACGAACAGTTTCATCGGAAGGATTGATTGTTCAAAAATTAGGTATATTCCGTAGGTATATTCTAAAAAATTGATTTGTAACACTGTCTGTTAAGGGGTTAATGAATTTGCGTGTGTCAAACTCTAATGTAAAGGGCATTGTGAGATTATTGATCGATCGATAAATTTGCGCAGTGATATTATTAAATTAGCAGAGAAACATTGAGTTGAAACAAATCAAGTTTAATATTTGAATAATAATTAAATATTGAGTCTATATCAACAAGGAACAGATAAATAGGTAATAAACGAACACAATTTACAGTTTATTTACAATTGTGCAGACGATGATGAAATAGTTCCGGGACCTAATAAAATATGCAAATGAGTATGTCACGTGGGGTGGGTGAGATAGAAATTCCCCACCCTGCTGTCTCACCTTGGACACGTGTATGTTTCACGTATAGTTGGGGGAGAAAACCTGGTCAGGCTATCTTACCCACCACCTGAAGATTTTTATGTTTTGCAAAACTTCTGGACATGAATCTTGAAAATGCAAAGTATTGATGAAACTTTGTTCATGATAATGATTTGAGGAAACAAAATTTGTTATTACTTGAGTCAATAAGTAAGATACGCTGGTCACAATATCCTCCCCCACCTTAAAAGTTCTGATATTTAGAACTTGTGCCTGCAAGTCTTGGGGTGGGAATGTAGGTGAAATTCTCTTCAAAATAGTGATTTGAGCAAAAACATAGTTTCTGGCTCAAATCTCTTTCTCTCTTTACAACTTATGCATATAAGCCTTAAAAATGGAATGTATGGATGAAATTCTTCTCCCAGCTGCTCATAGTAATAAATTGCGGCCCCCCCTCCAAAAATTTATAAGTTTTTCAAACATTTTTCTCTGTTAACGACTTACGCTTATGGGTCTATTCTCACAATAGTAATTTGATAGTAAATAGTGATTTGAGGAAAAAATTGGTTTGTTTTTCTTCTTTTTGATAGCCTGGCATCTCTTGCACTGACTTGCAAGGACTGCCTTGATGCTAGAACCAACCTGAGGTGTGCTCGGAAATCTTATAGACTTAACACAACCCTAGAAAATAAAAATACGTTAATCGTATGTAGACGTAAATATAAAGCTGCTCTTTGAAAAAGTAGATTCTGCTACAATAATCAAATAAGGGACAAACTATGTCGCATTCAAAGGCACACCCCCTAACCCTGTAGAAGAAGCAAACGGGGCTGATAACCTCTCAAACCAATCTGAAAATATTGACAGAAGAGTACTTAACGACTGTATTACAGTTGACGAGATAAAAAGAGCTGTTAAAAGATTAAAAAATGGAAAAGCTCCAGGATGCAATGGAATAACGAATGAGTATATTAAATAAACCTTTCCTAAATTTACTAACATCTACTCAAAGTTTTTCAATATAATATTAAATACTGGTATCTTCCCAGTCGAGTGGACAATTGGAGTTATTTAGCCTATATACAAAAAGAAAGGCCCCCTTCAACAACCAGACAGTTATCGTAAAATTTCATTATTGAGTAATATATCTAAGTTATTTACTAGCGATTTAAGTGTACGAATTTCTATATTTTTATACTGTACCAATGACCCAGACTTAGCTGCTGGTGCTAACTCTAAAAAATCCAGGGCCAAACACAAATTTTGCCCCCCAATCCCCAAAATTTGCATCTAAAACCAAAAGAAATCATGTCCTATAGGACCTCCATACTTTGCCCTTACTGCGCATGCGCAGTGTCAAGGACGTTCCGAAATTGGTGCCAATTATCATTCTCTGTTTGGCCCTTCATCAGTCAACATCTCACTGATCTTTGTGCTTGTAAATCTCAGTTTAAAGGATGCCAGACACGTAATTATTGGAGAAATGGTGATTCTAAGGAGGATATAGAAGGAGGAGAGGAAAAAGGAGTGACAAAAAATAATCAGGGCTGTACTTAAAATTTTTTATGAAATTATGTTAAGTTGCCTATTTTCGAGGCATGGGCCTCTTGTTGTCATTCTTGCTAAAAAGTTGCACTGCTTATTCAGTGTTTCCTCTCCCCTGGTCTTCTAAGTCCCCCCTTGCAATTCTCCCATGCTTTTGGCATATTTTTGAGAAAGATCATTTCTAAAATTCTCTTGGGAGAGTTGCTTGGTTACAGAATGTTTTCTGTTATTTTCCCCATAGTTACGTTTTCACCCATGGGTGTATAAACGTTGTGTTCTGCATCTTCCATCTGATGTTCTGCAGATTCTCTCCTGGGAGTCTCTGTCTTGCATCAGATAGAGTGTAATTTTGATGACTGATTTCGAGCCAGTTTTGTCAGTGCCTGGAGTCATGTTTTCTGGTGTTTTTACACTGTTTGTTTACATTGGCAACAGTCTCTTTTGAGGGGGGCTGTTTGCCTTTGGTGTAGTTTATCTCACTATAAGATACATTTTTATTATCCGTAAGTGTTGCATTAATTATTTAATATAAATTTAAAATTTTTGACCACACTTAGCCACCGGATCCATTGGGGCTCAACGTTACTTTTCAGAAACTTGGGCTTCTCTGAAAAAATATTTTTCAAAAATTATTTTGATTTGCAATTGTTTTTTCATTATTAATGGATCATGTTATTATGTATCTTTGTGTCAGGGGTTTGTGCGAATAACTAGGACTTGTTGTTGACTTTTCACAATGAAAGGATATTGTTCAAATTGTAATAGGAAGAAATCTTCCTCTGACTTTCATGATCATTGCATTAATTGTAGTCAGTGTTCTCGCACTAATCCCTGTTCTATATGTCAATATTGGGATGACAAACATTGGAAACGTGTGTCACGATATGTTGTTGGTGGAGAAAGGGCTATGCCGGCTCTTTCTCCGCAAGGTCACTCTACTCTCTCAGTTTCTATTTCAGAGGAACAAGAACAGGGTGATGTTTCCATGTTATCTTCCGCAAGTGCGTTTCCGTCGTCACAAATGAATACAGAGCTAGCGGCAAAAGTGCTCATGGAGATTAAACAAATGTCGTCCGCTAGCTCGCCCGGTGTAGCGTCCATTCACCGAATGGTTCGGCAGCCGGGTTCGTCCGATGCGGCCCAGGAGGAAATGTTGGGTGATGCGAGCACTATAAACATTCAACGTGCACACCCAGTGACGGCGGATAGTAGGTGAGATCGGAGGAAGCCTTTGAGTCCGGTTCCTAGCTCGTCCAGGTCCAGCCGGGTCGCGAGTGAGAGAGGCCCCTCTCTCGTACAACAACATCTGGGACCAGATGTTGTGGTACAAAACGTGTCGCAAGCGGAGCACACGTCCGTCGCTCGGGACGCTCCGTTGTATAGGCAGTCCGTGGAGACTGCTCAGGCTTCTTCCTCTCGTCAGCGCACACGACCGCACCTTGGCTACGTGACCGCCGATATTTTACCAGCTTCGCCGATCAGGGATTTTTCGGCGACCAGGTCACACCATCCGGTAGCCAGGGACACGAGGCCGATGGACTCCGGACGTTCGCATAGGAAGAGTATGCGGGAGTCATCAGATGCGGAGCTGCCCTCGGCGAAGCAGCGAAAGACTGCGCCTCCGCAGGCCTCGATGTCTGACGTACTTGTGCAGATAGCACAACTTATCGCAGCATCCCAGCAACCGTCAGAAACGGTGTCGGATCGGGAATTATCCGACGGCGCTGGGTCGGTACGCTCTACCGAAGCATCGGGGGCGGACGACCGGGAGCATCATGAGGTCCGACCGGATGGTGAAAGGGATACGGATGACTTGGAGCTATCCCTTTCGGAACAACATAAAGCTGCCGTGGACTTCATCCGGCACTTTCTCCCTCAAGTTGTTCCGTCGGGCCAGACTGCTGCGGTTCCGGACAAGAGAATTATAGCGTCATTGGACTCTGATTTCTTTGAGCGGTTCAGGGACATTGCTCCCGAGTTTCCGTCTCAGTCCAATAATGTTGCAAGAACATTTGAATTATTGAACGACGCTATATTTAAACTTGCTTCCAAAACGGGAAAAGCAGGTTTCTTGTCCGCCAATACTCTCAACCTGCCTTTCATTAATGCAAGGAATAAATTCGACACAGCAGGACAGGGTATCCCGAGAGTTCCTCTGCGTATGGACGACGAGGCGGAAGACTTAGAATTATCATTACCGTCGTGGGCGTCTATTCCAACCGCGGTGTTGGAAACAACTATTTCGTCTAACAGAGCCAGTTTAGATGCCTTATCTTACGCAGATCACCTTACTAAGGCGTTATCACTGCGCCTTCAAGGGAAAGAATTTCAGGATATACAATCCTCTTTAAGACTTCTTTCAAGGGCAGTAGCTTATTCCACGTGTAACTCCGCCCTTTCAGTGGCAAACCTGGAGTTGGTTAGACGTGACGCAGCCCTAGCTACATCCACACTCATGGATACTAAGGTGAAGAACTCTCTCAGAGTCGCTTCGGTCTCCGGAGAACTTCTCTTTGATGGCAAGCTTTCTGCAATTTACGATAAAATTACAAAGAAAGCTTCGGATTCTCTGCTGTTCAAATCTGCTTCTAAGAAGTCGGACACGGCAGATAGGAGTAAGACAGGCACTTCTGGGTCTAATGCGCCCAAGAGAGGTTCCTATAGAGGTTCCGGTGCGTCCTCTTGGTCTTACTCAAGAGACCGTCAAGGTAGCGACTCACGTTCGGGACGTCCTTCGGGCCGGGACAACCGGTCGGACGCCCCGAGGTCGACGGGACGAGGTGCGGGTCGTGGAGGACGTGGTTTCTCCTACCGCAGGCCTCGCAGGTCCAGGAGGTGATAGCTTCAACCTCTATCGCGTACCGGTTGGCGGAAGGTTGTCGAGTTTTTCACAAGAGTGGGCGTCGATTACGGACGACCCTTGGGTGAGAGGGGTGACTTCGGAAGGTCTAAAGATATCCTTCAAACGAAAGCCTCCATTAACTCGAAGTCCAAAATGGACTCAACTTCCGTCAAATCCGCAGAAAAGAGACGCTCTATTATCAGAGGTGCAGTCTCTTTTAATGAAGAACGCAGTAGAGGTCGTAGAAAACCAGGAGACTCCGGGATTCTACAGCCATCTGTTTCTGGTTCCGAAACCAGACAGCTCGTTCCGTCCAGTCATAGATTTGAGCTGGATAAACAAGCTGATCGTCGCTCCGAAGTTTTATATGGAGACGATTCGGTCGGTCAGAGCGAGTATTCGGGTGAACGATTATGCAACGAGCATAGATCTCAAAGATGCGTACTTTCACGTCATGGTACATTCGACATTCAGAAAGTATCTATGCTTCGCAGTCCTAGGAGTGGTGTATCAATTCCGGGCGATGTGCTTCGGATTGAATCTAGCACCCTGGGCTTTCACTCGGGTAATGAACTCGGTAATGATATATTTCCGAGCTCATTCGTCTGCGGTAATGTCGGCCTACCTGGACGACATTCTTCAGAGGTACGGCAACGAGTTAACGCTTCAGAACGATGTGCAGAATCTTCTTCTATTGCTCCGACGTCTCGGTTTTATAGTAAACGAGGAGAAGTCGGATCTGGTGCCGTCCAAGTCATTCACACATCTGGGAATGAGCTTCGAGACGCACAACAATCTCATTCGTCTGCCATTAACCAGAGCGAAATTAGTCAGTTGTTACGCTCGCTATTGTCTACACACAGACAAAGTCACAGCGAGAGAATTTATGAGACTGATAGGTCTGTGCGGAGCCGCTGCGGATCTCATTCCGATGGGGTGGTTACGCACGCGTCCTCTCCAAATTTTCTTGACTCAGAATTGGAGTGTGACAATTCATTCGCTCGACATAGACGTTCTCTTGTCAGATCAAGTGAAACGAGAGATTCAGACTTGGGCAAACATTCAGTGGTTAACTCAGGGAGTTCCGCTGCAGTTGCCGGATCCGAGTTTTACCATTATGACGGATGCCAGTCAAACAGGTTGGGGTGCATCATTGATCCCAACGGATTCGAGATGCCAGGGTCTTTGGGATCCACAATTCCTGGGCAAGCACATTAACATCAAGGAAATGATGTCAATTTGGCTTGCGTTACGTCATTGGATGGACATAATTCACAATGCTCATGTCCAAATCCTGTCCGACAATACGACAGTAGTGGCGTATATACAGAATCAGGGAGGCACTCATTCAGTTCCGTTGTTCAATCTAACGGAAAGAATCCTTCTGGTTGCTCTAGAACATCACGTTCTTCTTTCGGTCCGTCATATACCGGGTCGTCTGAATGTACTAGCAGACTCCCTTTCACGAAAGGGTCGCTTGTTGCCGTCGGAGTGGACTCTCAACAAACAACTATTCAATCAGATTTGCTACCAATGGGAACGGCCAATGATAGACTTATTTGCGACACATCTCAACAATCAGTTGCAGACGTATGTGTCTCCGTGTCCGGATCCAAGAGCATTTGCAGTAGACGCTCTGTCGATCCCTTGGGACGGAATGATAGGATATGCGTATCCTCCAGCGCCGTTAATTCAGCAAGTATTGCTAAAGATAAAACAATCTCAGTGCAAGATTGGTAGCATCTCTGTCTCCACAGAGACCGTGGATAAATCTACTCAGGTGTCTGTTGTGGGACCTACCGCGAAAGCTTCCTCCACGGGAGGATCTTCTTTCGCAGGGGAAATCGCGTCAACTCCATCACAACCCGCAAGGTCTCAACCTTCACGTTTTTCCGTTGTGCGGTCCTTCTTGCATGGCAAGCACTTTACAGGACGAGCAGTGGACGCGATTTCTAACTATAGGAGGACCTCCTCTTCGCTAAACTATGCGGCTAAGTGGAAGGTTTTTCGTCGTTGGTGTAGGGATCATTCTGTGGATATTTTTGATTCCTCTATACCAGACATTGCAAACTTTCTAGTATACTTGTTTGACGAAATCAAACTGCAGCCTGTTACTATTAAGGGTTATAGGTCTATGTTATCTGATACCTATGCACATCATGATAGTTTACAAATTGGATCTAATGTCTCTTTATCTAAGTTGGTTAGAAACTTCTCGATAAATAGACCCAGAACTCTTAGGTTAATTCCTAAATGGAATTTAGCTTGGGTTCTTCTTAAACTGAAGGAAAAGCCATTTGAACCTCTTGGGACAGTAGATTTCAAATTCTTATCTTATAAGACAGCTTTTCTCTTGCTTTCTCTTCTGCTAGAAGAGTCAGTGAGCTTCATGCACTGTCGATGGATGATTCTCACTATCGTAGTGTCGGGAACACTATCACCTTCACTACTAATGTGGGTTTTTTAGCTAAGAATCAGGCTCCTAATAAATATCCGGAACCTATTGTTATTAAGGCTCTTCCGTCTTCAGATGGGCGTAGGCCTTTACTCTGTCCTGTTAGAGCGTTACGTATCTATAAACAGAGATCTCAGTTTATCAGAAAGGGAGGTAAACGTTTCTTTCTGTCTCTGATGCCTAATAGAAGGGACATTTCAGTCCATTCTATTGCTAGATGGATTCAATTAACTATCCGTACTGCTTATGAGAGTTTATCTTCTTCTCAGCAGTCTGTGCTTAAGATTTCGGCTCATGAAGTAAGAGCTCTTGCTACTTCTTGGGCTTACGCTAATAGTATTGCTATTACAGATTTAATGAAGGCTGCTTATTGGTCTCAGCCATCCACATTCACGAATTTTTATCTCAGAAATATTGAGTCCATTTCTGGAGACCTGCATTGTTTAGGTCCGTTATCTGTTGCTCAGAATGTCGTCCACTAAACAGTTGCAACTATAGTTATGCAGGCTTTCTGTTCTGGTAGTGACTCCGTCCGGCTGCCCTCTTCGCTCTGGGCTATTTGACCCAGGGCAAGGGGAAGGGGGGGGGGGGGGGAGGGTGTTCCCTTAGGTCACCTGCTTTATAGTGAAAAGCAAGGGAATGTCTCCTCCGAAGTCAGTATTTCTGAGTCGTTTCCGGGATGGTTTTAAAGTGTAATATTAATGTTAAAAATTCATTCATGTCATATTTTTAAAGTGTAGCTCGGTGTGAAGCATTTGTATATGTCAAGTGTCAAACGGGCGTTAATATACAATCCTCGGACACTTTTAAAAGAATATAAAGAGTCTCAATTCTCTGGACTAACTTTATTTATTGGCTTACTTTAAAAATAATTAGTATAAAGGGTTATACTGGATGTTAATAGACAACATGAATGTTATTGTGCTCAATTATGAAGGGTATTGTATCTTTCTAATTTAACATTAAATAAGAAAGATACATGTAAAGCCTAATACTCCTTTTCTCCTTGAGGGGTTACCTCTATATTATATAGTTGAGCTTATTGGATTTTCCTCTATGTCCTAGGCCCTCCAGCCTTTTTACTATTCAGCTAAGTCTGGGTCATTGGTACAGTATAAAAATGTTAAAAAATTTATAGTAATTTATATATTTTTTATACTTACCAATGACCCAGACGGGGATGGCCCTCCCAGGAGTTGGGAACTCTTTCCTCCCCGCTGAGTACATAGCGCTGACCAGGCACTGCCAGTAAGAATGATAATTGGCGCCAATTTCGGAACGTCCTTGACACTGCACATGCGCAGTAAGGGCAAAGTATGGAGGTCCTATAGGACATGATTTCTTTTGGGTTTTAGATGCAAATTTTGGGGATTGGGGGGCAAAATTTGTGTTTGGCCCTGGATTTTTTAGAGTTAGCACCAGCAGCTAAGTCTGGGTCATTGGTAAGTATAAAAAATATATAAATTACTATAAATTTTTTAACTTTTCTAAACGAGAACAACTTATTAAGTGAAACACAAGCAGGATTCAGGGAAGGTTTTTCAACAATTGATCACTTATTTTCAATCAGGGTCATAAGAGAACTGTTACGGATGAACAAACACAACATATACTGTGCATTTATCGACATCTCAAAGGCCTTTGACAAGGTCTGGAGAGCAGCTCTGTGGAAAATACTATTTGATACACATATAGACTGAAAGATACTCCAAGTAATTAAAAAGATGTATATTGACATAAAATCTATTGTTATTGTCGACGGACAAATATCTGATCCTATCGTGAGTTACACTGGTGTTAGGCAAGGGGAATATTTATCGCCGAAACGTTTTGCACTGTACTGAAATGATTTAGAATCCTTTTGAGTAACACAGACTGTGAAGGGATATGTATTAATACCCCCTTGCCATTAGAGGTTGGAATCTATTCTTACCTACATCTCTTAGTACTGTTATATGCGGACGACACCGTTCTGTTATCACATACTGGAAAGACCTGCAGCATACACGGGATACTTTCTACGAATACTGCAGAAAGTGGAAACTCGAAGTTAACATAAGTAAAATAAAAATTATGAAATTCGGAACAAGGGTTGGAAAGAATGAAAAATTCTTCTTGGGTGGGGGACTCATATTGAAATAGTGAACAATTACAAATATCTAGGCATGATTTTCTCGAAAACCGGAAAATTAACTGCAGAAATAAGCAACTGATGTTCGAAGCTCAAAAAGGCAATGTACTCGATAATAAGTAAAATCAGACAGAACAAACTAACAATTGATATCATGTTAGAAATATATGAGAAGTTGGTAGTCCCAATCTTAACTTATGGCTACGAAATATGGGGTTGTGAAAGCATCTCAATGATAAAAAAACTTGAATTATGGTTCTTAAGTTCATTCTGAGACTGAAAAAATCAACTGGAAGCGGTTTTATATTCGGGGAGTTAGGATTGTTACCAAAAGGAATCAAAATTAAAATACGTTTATTGAACTTCTGGGCCCAACTCGTGTCAGGAAAAGAGAATAAAACTTGAACACCCTATATTCAATCCTCTATTTGAATCATATCACCAGCCTGTATACGAGCCCATGGATTAATAGCATATACTCTCTTCTGAATAATTTAGGTATGACTAATGTGTGGACCTGTCAAAGTATTACCAACAGAAAGTACTTTGACTTCATCATCAAACAAAGACTAAAAGATACATTTTCAAGAATGGCACGCAAAGATGTCTAGATCCGGGAAATACAAATTCTATAACGCGATAAAAACCGATGTCTGTTTTGAAGATTACCGTCGGAAACTACCCATTTATTTGGCTACTCCCCTCCTCCAGTTTCGAGTCAGGAATCATAGGCTCCCAATCGAAACTGGTAGTTGGACTTCAATGGAATTTTCCCAAAGAGAATGTAATCTATGCCACGCAGATATTGGGGATGAATTTCATTATATCCTTGTCTGTGATAAATTGAAAGAACTAAGAGCAAAGTACATAAAGCCATACTGCAGATGAAACCCAAGTATGTATAAAGCCCAGAGTCTTTTTACCAGTGCAGATACTAAGCAACTCTGTAAACTAGCAAAATTCATCAGGGCCATTAAATCAATTTTAACTACCTTAACTGTACAAATGCAAAGCAACCCTACAAACATTTTTATTAGAGACAAAAAATTATTGATAACAACCTATAGGTCTGCCACTAAACAATCCCCTCCCATTATGGTAAGTTTACTGAGCCCTTTCGATCATGAACACGGATAAAGCTCTACCATAATAATGTTTCAACGAAATAAATCCTCCCATTATGGTAAGTTTACTGAATCCTTTCGACCATGAACACTGATAAAGCTCTACCATAATAATGTTTCAACTAAATGAAACAAAGTACCCGACCCCCTCTATGATAAAAGTGATTAGCAACTATTTGAGTTCACAGCCTATTGCAGCCAAATGGTGATACATGTGAGGCTGCTGAACAGAAAGATGAACTCGTCCCATGGTCGGACGGCGGTGCACAGACAGCCCCATGGTGCCGTGGAACGGGTTTATCAATGATCGAAGTATACAAGCCCATAGCCCTGGACACACACTCGCTGACTAGCCTCACTTTCTCCAATGATATATATGTGTTTGTACATATTTATCGCAACTCCCTGTATACATATATGTGTGTGTGTGGTGTGGGTGTGGGTGAGGGAGTGGATTTGTGTGTGAGGGTGTGTGTGCCGTCCTCTCATGTATTAACAGGCTTTCTAGACCGCCGCGAATATAGGACATGTGATGTATGTAAATTTATCCCGTCGCCCTCTCATATTGATAAGTACCGCCATAAAGATGGGACTTGTGATGGTTGGATCACATTCTATGGAGGTTGCATCAACATCCCGGTGAGACCGTGTGGTGGAGTTGTCACCAGTACCCCCTTCCAAGGTTATGTGGTTATTGCCCTGCCCACTTATGAATTGGTAAATTATTCTCCAGTAGGCAGTCGCTTATCAAGAATATATACTTCAGCTGTCGACACTTCCCCCGTTTCTATACATCATTCGGCTATGGACCTGTAAGCTTCGCTGGCCCAACCAGAAGTGATATATTTATACACATTTACACGGCGTCGTGTGGGGGCCAGTGGGTCCTGTCTTCTGGTGGAGGACAGGGCCTTCTGGCCCTCACGCGATTACGTTTACACTCCTCCTGAACAAGATTTGGGAGAAGCTGTTGACATGGCCAGATGATCGCGCCTATGAGTGAATTTTTTATATGTCCACAACCCCCGGGGAGCGTGTTTTCAGTGTATGCCGCCATGTATTTGCCAACATTCGGGTATGCCCGAGTGTTGGCAGATGTATGCCGGTATGCACTGGATGCACGCATAAAAACAGGACAACAGAAATCCTATAATAATAATTATCTCCTTGAGCATCTGGCGTTTCTCGGCTCCCCCTCCTGCAATAATGTACTCTCCAAAGCATTTCGCTGCAAGAGGGTATCTCCTTGTTAATTTCGTAAAGAGAGTGCCTTGCGGGAGGGGGAGGTTCTGGGTAAACGCTACATGTTGATTCACATTACAGGGCATAATTTGCATCTCGCTACAAAGATATGCTAAAGCTTCTGATGATTAATCGAAGCCAGGACTTTGTATGCAAATTATTGCCAAGTCACATATTAATATATTTTGCCGGAATATTGTGGAATGCATAACGGTGCGACTAATTATCATTGTTCGGTTGTGCATTCTATAATGTTCAGCGTTGTTGACATTTATTTCAACTGAACAACCTTGTTTTATTAGGGGTGTGGACACAACACAATATACTCATTCGCGAGGGCGAGAGAGATAGATAGAGAGAAAGACAGAGAGAGAGATAGAGAGAGAGAGGGAGAAAGAACATGTATAATCTGTAAATACCCACCATGGACATGTAACATGAACTAATGTATATTGAAATAGTATTCGTACTTTCCACCATGTAAATGGAAAAAAAAAAGTAATGAAATAAAATCCCAAATCACTGATTAGTTTTTCAATCTGCCCTTGTTGTTTTTTTAATATCACGAACAGCAACAGAAACAATTTCTGAAAAAAATTCTGTGATTAAATGGAATAGAAAAAAATTCAGGTGGGATGGGGAAGAAAATTTTTTTGAAGGCAGTTCCAGTTTTTAAGCCCAAACTAGTTTATCTTCCCCTGGTGGAAGATTATGGGAGGAAGATATTGTACTACACTGGAAGAATCCTAAAACATAATTAATCGGGTTTAAAAATTCCATTAAATGACAGTTAAAAATCTAGTTTATTCTTCTCTCTTTACAGATTTATTGTAGCTGGTGATGTTGCTGGTCATGTGAAATTTTTTGATCAAAGTTTGAAACTTGTTAACTGGTAAATATACAAATGTCATTAATTGAGAATTTGTTTTTTGCACAAGTTGAAAGCGCTCAATTCTTTTGCTGCTACTGTGGTTAAAGATTATGAAAATGTCTGCTCAAAATTGTTATATTTACATGTTATTTTCGCAAATAACAATATATAATTTTTATGTGAAAACTATTTTTTTTTGTCTTTTTGGCAAGCACATCCCACTTTTGTACAGAATTTAAAAAAAATACAAATAGAAAATTGAGAACTTTCTTGTTCATGAGAGATATATTTTGCTGCAAAACCAGTATGTATACTAAATTGGCTGGATTATATTAGTTTTTGTTAATCTTGTGTAACTGGCTCACATTTATTGGAAGGTGTTTGAAAAAACACAGAATATTTTTGGAATCAGCAAGAAATATTCCTGACCCTTTTCCAAAGATAATTTTTGATGAAGATTACAAATGTGTATTCATGAATAAGTTTGGATTTTTTTCTGAAATACATCCCCTGATCTTTACAGGAAGTTGTCAGAATGTGCCCTGAGTTCCAATGTGTTCTATGTGCCTTCTGGCACATAGAACACATTGGAACTCACTGGATGAGAAGTTGGTTTTGTAAAAAAAATTATGTTTTTTTACATATATATGTGAACTTCGTTTCTGATTACTGATAGCTAGATATTCAGAATTATTCACAGAGCAAAACCGTTACTGTGAAAGTTTAATCTCAATCATACATTTGTCTCAACTGCATGTGTCAACAGCATTATAAAGGTGACACAAATCACTGCATTTAACCCTTTACATGCTGCTGGCAGATATTCCTGCCCAGGACAGGAATTCTCTCACTACTAAAACAGGGCTCGCCTTGAGTAAAATGGTCGGGGCCTAAAAAAGTGCCCTACATATTGAGGTCGGGGCCTTTTCGGGGCTGATTTTCCATTTTGTCCATTATTGTTAGTGCTTTTTTGTGGAAAATGTCGGGGCTTGAAAAAAAGCCCCCAGCAAGTGCTCCTCGGGGCCTGGGCTGATCAGCCCCGACTCAAGGCAAGCCCTGCTAAAATAAGTACAATTTGAGCACACTTAACCCTTTGCGACTACGGTACGTAATATTACGTACGAAAATTGCCGTGCGTTGCGACTACGGTACGTGATATTAGGTACGATAATTGCCGTGCGTTGCGAAAACGGCACGTAATATTAGGTACTCCGACTTTGAACCCGATTGGCTGCTTTTTCGTTCAAAAACATGATACTTCATAATTTCATTAAATAGGATGGAGGCAAAGTGCATGTGTGTGGTAGACCAATCAATATTTTCAACGTGCAGCCACAAAGCTGCACGTTGCAAATATTAATAGGTCTACCCCTAAATAATGAACATGGACTATTCTTGTTACTGTCATTCAACTGATATGGAAGATACCACCAGGGTTCAAAGGGCTAACGATTGCGGCTGGCGTCGCCAAAACCTGATTCATCGTGACGTTAAAACGTCACGATAACCGTAGTCGGAAAGGGTTAAACAAATTTTCCCCTCTAACCCTTGACCCAACGAATCGACCGCATCCGCCCGCGTAATGTGCAAATTCAGCAGTTGAAAAAATATTATTTTTCAAAAAATTCCAACAAAAGCATATCATGTCACCCCTGGGGTCACATGATATGGTTTTGTAGAAATTTTTTGAAAAATTTAAAAAAATTATATTTAAAATAATAAATTTTGATATCGTCTGCATTGGGTAAAGGGTTAAATTGTACCAACTTTTTGACCAGTAATTTCTTGAATCAAACTTGAATGAATTTTTCATCAAATCTAGTCATGGCTGTTTCACAGTAGCCATGACTAGGTTTGTTGAAAAATATCTAAAAACTACTCAGAAGGTTAAGAGTTAACCCTCTGATGGCAAACTGGCAAAGATTTCAGTAGCAAATATTTCCCGTAATGCTGTTTGATATTTAACCAAATATACCTTGTTAAACAAAGCTCAGTGAGTTCTGTCAAACAAGATATAATTGGTTAAATTTATAGTTAAACAAGGTATAAATTCTATTGCACTACCAAAATTTAGGGGTTAATCTTTACCTGTCAGTTTTGCAGAGACATTAATCATGATTTCTGAATTATTTTTTAAATAATTTCTCTGACCAACTTCAGTGATAGTAGAGTGTGTTCTAATAAAATAAGTTTCAAAGGACAGATATAAGGTGTTTTCAAATATATTTTTCTGGACAGCTCGACCATTTTATTGTATAAGTTTCAAAGGACAGATATAAGGTGTTTTCAAATATATTTTTCTGGACAGCTCGACCATTTTATTGTGTACCCATACTATGTATGGTACACATAATGCCGGCATCCGGGGTGACCATCCGTCGTTTGTCCATCCTTTGTCCATCCATCTGTCTGTCCGTCTGTCCGTCTGTCCGACTGTCCATCCGGCATCCATATCCATTTCTTTGGCATTCAATAACTTGAAAAATATTACTTGGATTGTCAAGTTACTTTATATTTGTGTTCAGGTTACTGATGTGCCGAGCTGTATAGTTTTTTGTGTAAATCTGTTATTTTGATCCTGAGATATCAATCCTTTATCCTTCAAATTGAAAATTCCTCCAATCCCTTTGGCATTCGATAACTTGAAAAATATTGCTTGGATTGTCAAGTTACTTTATATTTGTGTTCAGGTTACTGATGTGCCAAGCTGTATAGTTTTTGGTGTAAATCTGATAATTTAATCCTGAGATATTAACCCTTTATCCTTCAAATTGAAAATTCCTCCAATCCCTTTGGCATTCGATAACTTGAAAAATATTGCTTGGATTGTCAAGTTACTTTATATTTGTGTTCGGCTACTGATGTACCAAGCTGTATAGTTTTTGGTGTAAATCTGTTTTTTTAATCCTGAGATATTAACCCTTTATCCTTCAAATTGAAAATTCCTCCAATCCCTTTGGCATTTGATAACTTAAAAAATATTGCTTGGATTGTCAAGTTACTTTATAATTGTGTTCAGGTTACTGATGTGCTGAGCTGTTTAGTTTTTGGTGTTAATCTGATAATTTGATCCGGAGATATTAACCCTTTATCCTTCAAATTGAAAATGCCTCCAATCCCTTTGGCATTTGATAACTTGAAAAATATTGCTTGGATTGTCAAGTTACTTTATATTTGTGTTCAGGTTACTGATGTACCAAGCTGGCTGTATAGTTTTTGGTGTAAATCTGTTATTTTAATCCTGAGATATTAACCCTTTATCCTTCAAATTGACAATTCCTCCAATCCCTTTGGCATTTGATAACTTAAAAAATATTGGATTGTCAAGTTACTTTATAATTGTGTTCAGGTTACTGATGTGCTGAGCTGTATAGTTTTTGGTGTTAATCTGATAATTTGATCCGGAGATATTAACCCTTTATCCTTCAAATTGAAAATTCCTCTAATCCCTTTGGCATAAGATAACTCAAAAAATATCAATCCGATTGTCATGTTAATTTATATATTTATTCAGGTTACTGATGTGCTGTGCTCTATAGTTTTTTATGTAAATCTGATAATTTGATCCTGAGATATTAACCCTTTATCCATCAAATTAGACACTCCTCCAATCCATTTCTATATGTACCCATACCATGTATGGTGTACATAATGTCGGCATCCGTGGTGGCCCTCCGTCATACAGCTTTCTACTAGTTGCGCATATGGGTACACATCTGACAATTTCAACGGCCTATTTTTTCAATCTTGTTTCCGACCCAACAAAATTTTAAGTGTAAATATTTGGCTATAATTCTTGAATAATTCATTATATTTTGATGAATCTTTGTCACACTGTAGTTTTCATTTAAAGCTTGTTGTTGACGGAAAAGTGAAATGTGGCAATATTTCTTTCAGGTATCAAGACTTTCATTTAGGACCAGTAAACTCTATCAGCTTTTCTCATGCACCTGAGTTCACTCCTCTGTAAGTAAAAGAACTTAAGTATTCTTTTCTGCAGTATATAATAGATGTCATTCTTTTACCCTTTACACAATGCACACAGTATCAAAATTTATTATGTTAAATTTTATTTTTTCAAATTTAAAAAAAAAAAATCCACAAAATCATATGTGACATGTCGAGCATATTCCAAGGAGGGTCACATGACGTGATTTTGTTAAAGAAAAATTTAAAAGATCAACTGTTCCAATTGTATATTAGGCAGGTGGATGTGTCTGGTTCGTAAGGCAAAGGATTAAATATCAAATAACATGCTAGTGTCATTCCTCTGTGCAATAAATAAGTTATGGATTGTTTTACCCTTAAGGGCCTAATTCCGACTTTGATAACTTTTTAATGCAAAGGAACAGATGCCCCAACATGCATTGTTTGGATAAACTCAAAACTTGTTTTCTAAGTACTTTGTCAGTTGTTTCTAGGCAAGTCCTGGCTGCCTCTGTAGGCAGCCAAGACTTGACTAGATTCAACTGCAAAGCCACTCGAGGTAGACTTTCAAAGTATAATGAAAATATATAAAAATCTCCAGGCCCTTAAGTGTTAAGTTATAGAATCAAAATTTTTAAGAATATTTTATCCAGTGGATATTTTTATACCCCCACCCCAGCAGTGGTATATAGGTTTCGCCTTGTCCGTCCATCAGTCCGTCCATCCATCCCAAAATTCTATCATGAATAACTTGTAAAGTACTTGGTTGAGTGACTTGATATTTGGTATGCAAGTGTATCCTATTGCTGTATACCCATAGTGAAATGCAGATGTCATGCGAGATTTTATTGCCAGAGTCATTGCCCTTTATGGACTTGGAATTTGCCCGCCTTGAAATTAATTCATGAATAACTTGCAGAGTACTCAGTGGAATGGCTTCATATTTGGTGTGTAAGCCTATCCTATTGATGTCTACCCACAGTACAAGGCAGATGTTATGCAGTGTATTATTGTAGGAGTTATTGCATTTTAAGGACTTTGATTTTGTCTGTTCCAAAATTCAATCATGAATAACTTGTCGAATTAAGGGTACCTGCATGGTGTATTCAACTCCATTGTTATGCAGTGTATTATTGCAGGAGTTATTGCATTTTATGGAGTTTTAAGTTTGTTCGTTCCAAAATTCAGTGATGAATAACTTGTCTAATTAAGGGTACCTTCATTGTGTAATCAACTCCTCCCACAATTTCTAATATATAGAGTTGAAACTTTAGGATGTGGTTACATATATCTTGCAGATGCGCAACATATATGGTATCACAGAACTAAATATTTTTCCATAGGCGACCATTATAACGTTCAGGCGGAAGAAAATATGATTGCATCACTTTAATTTTGACATTCAAATTTCTCTGTCAAGTATAGCCCTTCAGACAACTTTTTCTGATCCGAAAGCAGGGGGTCATGCAACAAATAAGAGAGAAAAACTGACACAAAGGGAAGTATCGTGCACATATTTTTCAGGGAATTCCCTACAAAAAACACACAAAAAGTAAATTGTATTTTTTAGGTCCAAAAGTCATCAACTCACTCGCTTTTTTATCAGGAATATTCAACAATAATGCAAGATGTCAATAGAATGTTTCAAACGTTTATTGAAACAATATATTTTCCCAAGGCTGTTTATTTTTAGAAATTGCATCGTTTCCGAGGCGCTTAACCCTAATTTAAACATTTAGTTCCGCGATACCATATGAAGTGTGCAGAAAAATATTTTTTCACAGAATTAGAGGAGGGGTTACCTTTTTGTGTCACCCTATGGCAACAATTAATAGTTCTTATGATATATGTCCCAATGGTCTGTAATCTGTCACAGGTCTGTCATCTGTCATCCTTCAGCATCATCTAGTAATAAATGTTTCATTTCTGTAATGCTATTCATGGTATTGCAGGCAGGGGTATATGCCACCCTCGACTTTGCTCTAGTTAAATCTAGTATGCAAAGCTGACACTGGTGCTTCCTCAGAAGATATATGTGAGTACATGTATATGTAGAAAATAAATTGAGATGTATATCAGGGTGAAAATTCTGAAGATAATTTGTTGTTCACTGCTTTGAGCCCTAATTGCGATATGACCCTCAATAGATTCATGACAGGGCTGACTGAAAATTCTCCTCACCAGAATAACTTTCTGATTACAAGCTGAAAGCACATATTTTAGATTTACTGTTAAAGTATCTACATACTTTCTATTTGTAAACCTTTGTGTGTTTGTAGTGAATATGAATATTTGACCCTTATATATCTGAGTTGGAATGCAGCATAGTTTCTGTAAAACCATTGTCATTATAGGTCATTTCCCCTATTGAACCAGTTAGTGTCAATCACAATATTTCGTATTCCATGATTAACCCTTTACCCAACACAGACGATTTCAAAATTTATTATTTTAAATACCATTTTTTAGTTTTTTAAATTTTTACAAAAAATTTCAACAAAACCATATCATGTGACCCATCTTTGGAACGAACTCGATGAGCTTGTTCCAAAGAGGGGTCACATGATATGGTTTTGTTGACATTTTTAGAAAAATAATATTTTTTCAGCTGCTGAATTTGCATATTACGCGGGCGGATGCGAGCGATTCGTTGGGTAAAGGGTTAACCCTTTACCCAATGCAGACGATATCAAAATTTATTATTTTAAATATCACTTTTTAAAACTTAAAAAAAAATTTCAACAAAACCATATCATGTGACCCCTCGTTGGAACGAGCTCGATGAGCTCATTCCAACAAAGGGGTCACATGATATGGTTTTGCTGAAATTGTTTGAAAAATAATATGTTTTCAACTGCTGAATTTGCATTTTACGCGGGCGGATGCCGGCGATTCGTTAGGTAAAGGGTTAACAGATGATGTTAATATCATTCATCTGTGATATTTGGAATACATATATTTAGGGACAACATAAACTTTTACAGAATAATTTCATTATGATACGATGTTTGTATCAACAGAATTTCTTAGGTGCCATACAGAATTTATTGCGCTCTGAAAACTTATCTGGTGTCATGTCAAGAATGGTATTGCAGGCAAAAATATCCCAGGTCTCTCTTAAAGCTTTCATCATTGGTTTGATGAAATACTTTTATATGATATATTGCTGGAAAGGGAGAATGGGCTCTTTGCCATTTCTAACAGCAGATCATATACAGTATTGGATCAGGAAACAAGAAGAAAAAAATAACTCAGGGATGTTGTTCCCCTTTTAGATTTGGTTTTGACACAGATTAGTTAATTCATGTACCGTAAGACTGAGTCTTATTTTCAACAGCAACGGTGGAGTTTACATTGTCTCTATTATTATGCCCCCAAAAAATTTTCAAGGGGGTATATAGTCGAGGTCTCCATCCATCCGTATATCTGTATGTCCTATCCATCCGTACGAACATTTTGTATTATAACTCGAGCATCAGTTGTCAGATTTTAATGTTCTTTGGTATGGTGATAGGGCAGCTTGTGGGAACGGATGCCCTCATACCTAGCGTTAGCGTTTCGTCCATTCATGTTTGGTCGAGTTATGGCCTCTGTTTGTTTTTGGCCTCTGTTTCTGACTAAGGTAAATTGTACCAAAGCCTATAGGGCAAAGTGCTGCCCATTTGTTTTGTTACTTCATTATTTTTCTGCGGCCCAGTGCTTGCAGAGAGGTTGCATGACATTTTAACCTCTACATATCAATATATCCATATAAATATGGATGACACAAGAAGTATAGTGATTTTGGTTCCAGACCATTTAAAATTGTATAACTGCACGAATCGATTTCAAATTTTATTTGCTTATTACTAATGTCAAAATGTCAAAATACAGGTCAAGTTCGATTTTGGAGGTTCACTCCGACCATTCTTGCAAGAGTTATGCCTCTTTTTGAATTAAAAAATCACAAATTTCCCAATTTCAGCTTTATTCTTACTGTCCAGTGCCTATAGGGGAAGTGCTGCCCGATTTGTTTTTAGTCCACTTTTTCTGTCCTGCCCAGTGCTTGCAGGGGAGGTTGCATGTCATTTTAAACTACATGTCAATATAACTATACAAACATGGATGCTAATTTCAGCTTTATTCTTACTGGCCAGTGCCTATGGGGGAAGTGCTGCCCAATTTATTTTAGTCCACTATTTCTGTGCTGCCCAGTGCTTGGTGGGGAGGTTGCATGTCATTTTAACCTACTACATATCGATATAACCATATAAATATGGATGGCAATTTCAGCTTTATTCTTACTGGCCAGTGTCTTATAGGGGAAGTGCTGCCCAATTTGTTTTTAGTCCACTTTCCTGATTTTTTCTAGTCCACTCTTTCTGTACTGCCCAGTGTTTGCAGGGCAGGTTTGCATGTCATTTTAACCTACCACATATTGATATATCTATATAAATATGGTTGGCACAAGAATCATAATGTTTTTTTAATTCCGTTCATTCAAAGTTGTTTGGATGAACCAGTTCTCTTCAAACATTCAGAAGTTATTTATTTACGTGCAAGTCCAACTTTGCTACCTTCGTGGGCATCAGCACACGTGTTAGAGTTGCTCTTGTTCCTTTATCTTCATCATCTAAAATGAGTGACATACTTTTTAACTTTTCTTTTTCAGAGCAAAAGAAGGCTCAGATTTTCCACCAGATGCTACTATTACTGCCAAGAAGTTTGTAATTCGAGACTTTGTAGTTGGTAGCAGTATAGCTGTTGTTGGTAATATTACTACAGATGGAACCAAAGTCAATGTAAATTGTTAGCTGTTTACTTTACAAATGTCTAATTGTCCAGTCTAATAACATATTAAATGCAATATTTTTATACTGTACCAATGACCCAGACATAGCTGGTGCTAACTCTTAAAATATAGGGCCAAACACAAATTTTGCCCCCCAATCCCCAAAATTTGCATCTAAAACTAAAGAAAACATGTCCTGAAAGGTCCTCCACACTTCGCCCCCACTGCGCATGCGCAGTGTCAAGGACGTTCCGAAATTGGCGCCATTAATCATTCTAAGTTTGGCCCTTCATCAGTTAACATCTGACTGATCTTTGTGCTTATAAATCGCAGTTTAAATGATGCCAGACACATAAATATTAGTGAAATGGTGATTCTAAGGAGGATAGAGAAGGAGGAGAGGAAAAGAATGTGTGACAGAATATTATCAGGGCTGTAACTTAAAATTTTTTAATGAAATTATGTTAAGTTACCTATTTTCAAGGCAGCAGCCATTTTGTTGTCATTCTGATTATTTAGTTACACTGTTTTTTAAGTGTTTTCCTCTCTCCCTGTCCTTTAAGTTCCCCCTTGCTATTCTCCCATGCTTTTGGCATAGTTTTTGTAATTATTATTACTAAATTTTCTTGGGAGTTTTAGCTGAATAACAGAATGAATTCTGTTCTTTCCCCATGTTTATGTCTTCACCCACGGGTGGTTAGACGTTGTGTTCTGCATCTACCATCTGATGTTCTGCAGTTTCTTCCCTGGAAGTCTCTGTTTTGCATCAGATAGTGTATTTTTGGTAACTGATTTCGGGCCTGGGTGCCTGGAGTCTTATTTTAGTGTTTTTACACTCATTGTTTACATTTACAACAGCCCTCTGTGTGAGGGGGGGATTTCTAAAAAATAATATCTTGATGTTATTTTAATCATAACTAGATACATTATTATTGTTCGTAAGTGTTGAATAAATTGTTTAAAATATTTTTAAAATTTTTGTCCACACTTAGGCTTGGGATCCATTGGGGCTCAACGTTACTTTTCAGAAACTTGGGCTGTTCTGAAAAAATATTTTTTCAAAATATTTTGATTTCAATTATTTTTTCTATATTAATGGATCATATTATTATTATGTATTTTGATTGCCAGGGGTTAGTGCGAGTACCAGGACTTGTTTTCTTTTCACATTGAAAGGATATTGATCAATTGTTTTAAGAGGAAGTCTTCCTCTGACTTTATTATCATTCTATATGTGGTCAGTGTACTCGCATTAACTCCTGTTCTGTATCGTATGATTTCGATGACAATATGGGAAGCGTATGTCACGGTATGTTGTTGGGGATTTGGACACTCCGGTCCTTTCCCCGCAGGGTCACTCTACTTTATCAATTTCTATTTCAGACGATCAAGATTAGGGTGATGTATCTGTGATGTCTTCCAACAGTGTGCCTCCGTCGTCACAATTAATGAAGGGCTAGCGGAAAAGTGCTCATGTAAATACGCCAATTGCCTAAGAGGACCCTAGTAGGTTCGACGGCCTTTGACGTCCGCTAGCTCGCCCGGTGTAGCGTCCATTCACCGAATGGTTCGGCAGCCGGGTTCGTCCGTTGCGGTCTAGAAGGAATTTTGGGGTGATGCGAGCACTATAAATTAACCTAATGCACACCCAGTGACGGCGGATCGGAGGGAGAACGGAGGAAGCCTTTTAGTCCGGTTCATAGCTCGTTCCGGTCCATCCGGACAGCAAGCGAGAGAGGCCCCTCTCTCGTTCAACAACATCTGGCCCCAGATGTTGTGGTACAAAATGTGTCGCAAGCGGAGCATACGTCCGTCGCTCGGGACGCTCCGTTGTATAGGCAGTCCGCTGAGACTGCTAAGGCTTCCTCTTCTCGTCAGCGCACACGACCGCACCTTGGCTGCGTGACCGCCGATATATTACCAGCTTCGCCGATCAAGGATTCTTCGGCGACCAGGTCACACCATCCGGTAGCCAGGGACACGAGGCCTGCAGACTCCGGACGTTCGCATAGGAAGTGTGCGGGAGTCAACGTACACGGAGCTTCCGGCGGCAATGCATCGTAAGACCGCTACTGCACAGGCCTCGGGAATGGACGTGCTTTCCTTAATAGCACAGTTTATCGCAGCATCCCAGCATCAACTGAATCTGTCGCATATATTTTATCCGACGATGCTGGGTCGGGACGCTCCGCGGAAGCGGGTACGGACGTCCGAAAGTTTCATCCGGTCCGACGGGATACCGAAAGGGATTCGGAGGATTTCGAGCTTTCCCTTTCGGAACAACATATGCTGTTGTGTATGTCATCTGACTTGGTCTTCTACAGCTTCTTTCGTCGGACCAGAATGCTGCGATGCCGGATAAGAAACTGATAGCGTCGGTGGACTTAAAAATTTTTTGGTTCGGTTCAGGGACATCGTCCCTCAGTTCCGACATAGTCCAATAATGTCACACAAACTTTCGAATTATTGAACGACGCTATATATATTATTATTTTATGCTTGCTATCCAAGCATTTCTGGTTTCTTGTTCGAAGAGTTATGGAGATCTCTTTCAAAAGTGTGCCTCTGTCGTCATAGTTAATGAAGAGTTAGCGGCAATAAGTGCTCATGGAATATGTCTATCGCCTACGGAGTGACATTCGCTAGCTCACCCGGTGTAGCGTACATTCATTGAATGGTTCGGCTGCCGGGTTCGTCCGTTGCGGTCTAGGAAGGAGATTTGGGTGATGCGAGCACTTTAATTACTTTAGTACTCACCCAGTGACGGCAGATTGAGGACAGATTGGAGGAAGCCTGTTAGTCCGGTTCCTGGCTTGTCCAGGTCCGTCCGGGCTGTGAGCGAGAGAGGTCCCTCTCTCGCCCAACAACATAGGGGACCGCATGTTGTGGTTCAGATATTTTACATTCGGAGCATATGTCCGTTGCTCGGGACGCTCCGTTATATTGACAGTCCGAGAGACTGTCTTTAATGCTTCCTCATCCTCACAGCAGGGCACACGACCGCACATTGGCTACGTGACCTCGAGTATCCGATCAGTTTCGGCATTCAGTGATTCCACGGCGAATAGGTCACGCCATCCGGTAGCCAAGGGACACGAGGCCTATACACTCCGTTCGCTCGCATATTGGTAGTATGCACGGGGTAACGATCACGGAGCTTCCAGCGGCAATGCATCATAAGACCGCTTCTCCTCAGGCCTCGGTGACGGACGTGCTATCCGAGTTAGCACAGTTGTTTCGCAGCATCCCAGCAATTGACAGTTTCTCGGTCGAATCAGGAATTATCCGACGGCGCTGGGTCGGTGCGGTCCGCGGTTGCATCAGCTACGGACGACCGAACGCTTTATAGGGTCCGACAGGATGGCGAAAGGGATTCGAAAGATTTCGAGTTTTCCCTTTAGTAGTATCGGAAGATGCCTTTCATATCTTCTGGCATTATCTTCCAGTGATTATTATTTCGGACTTCATTGCTGCGATCTTGGATAAGAGACTTATAGCGTCATTGGACTCGGATTTTTCGATCGGTTCAGGGACATTGTCCCTGACTTACCGACGCAGTCCAATATTGTCATTACAACATGTGTTTTATTTTTCGACGCTATATATATATATATACAAGCCTGCTACTAAGCATGTTAGTTTAGTTTCTTGTCCGCGTTGCTCATTTCTGCCATTTTATCATTTATACAAATAGTTTATTTTGGCAGAGCAGGGCATACCGAGAGTTCATATGCGTCTAGACGGTGTGATTAAAGACTGCATATATTCTTTTTCGCCGTTAATGTCTTTTCCAATTTCAATGTTGGGAACGACATTATGTATAGTAGACTTAACTTAGACGCTTTATTATTCGTAATCCGCCTTACTGAGGCGTTATCATTACGTCTTCAAGAAAAGATTTACGGGATATTATTCTCAATGTAATTTCTTTTGAGGGCAGTAGTTTGTTCACGTATAACTCCGCCCTTCAGTGGCTGATTGGAGTTAGTTAGACGTGACGCAGCCCTAGCTACATCCACACGCGTGGATAGTAAGGTTAAGAACTCTCTCAGAGTCGCTTCGTTCTCGGAGGAGCTTCTCTTCGACGGCAACTTTTCGGCAATCCATGAATTGCTCGATTTATACGTTCTCTTGGCTATCTAGTGTTACAAGAGATTCAGACTGGGGCAAACATTCGGTGGTTGACTCAGAGAGTGCCGCCGCAGTTGCCGGACCCGAGTGTGGCTGTTATGACGGTTGCCAGTCAAACAGATTGGGATATAATACTGATCCCTACGGATTCGAAGTGCCAGGGTCTTTGGATTCCGCAGTCTTTTAGCAATCAGTTTAACTTCCGCGGAATAATGTTTTTTAGGCTTGCTTTATGTCATTGCATGAACATTATTCAGTAACGCATGCCCAAATTCCTGTCCTTTAATTCGACAGTAGTGGCGTATCTCCGGAACCAGGGAGGCACTCTTTCGTTTCCGTTATTCAATTTAATGGAAAGAATCCGTCTGTTGGTTATAGTACACCAAGTTCAGTTTTGGTCCGTCATATTCCAGGTCGTCTGATTGTTTTATCGGACTCCCGTTCTCTTACGGGTCGCTTGTTGCTGTCAGAATGCACTCTCAACAAACAAGTATTCAATCAGATTTGCTATCTATGGGAGCGCCCAATGATGATTTATTTATGACACAGCTTGCTAATCAATTGCAGACGTATGTGTTGGCTTGTCCAGATCTCTGAGCTAATATTGTTAACGCTCTATTGATCTATAGGACGGAATGATAGGATACGCGTATCCTCCGGCGCTGTTGTTTTAGCAGGTATTGCTAAGATAAACAACCACAATACATTTCTGTTGATAGCATCTCTATCTTCACAGAGATCATGAGTAATTTACTCTCTTGTCTACTGTGGGTCTTAACGTGAAATCTTCCTCTATGTGAGGATCTTTTTCACTGGGTAAATCGTGTCATCTTTATCACAACCAGCAAGGTCGCAACCTTCATGTATTCCGTTGTGTGGTCCGTATTGCATTGTAAGCACTGTACTGGACGAGCTTTGGACGCGATTTCTTACTATAGGATATCCTCTTCTTCGCTATTCTATGCGGCTTAAGTGGAGGCTCTTCCGTCGTGGTGTAGGGATCATTATGTTCATATTGTTGATCCCTCCATACTACTCATTGCTATTTTTTAGTATACTTGTTTCACAAGATCTACTGCAGCCTGTTATTATTTAGGTTATAGGTTTATGTTACCTCATACCTATGCACTCTACGATAGTTTACAATTGAGTTTTTTGTCTCTTTATCTAAGTCAGTAACTTTTTGATAAATAGACTTAGAATCTTTAGATTAAATTCCTATACGGATTTTAACTTCGGTTCTTATTTAGCTAAGTAATCATTTGAGCCTCTGGAAACAGTAGTTTTCAAATTCTGACCTTTTAGACAGTAATTCTGTTGGTTTCTCTTTTACTGTAGAGTCAGTGAGTTTCATGCACTATCGATGGATGATTTTCACTTTCATAGTTTCGGAATCAATACTTCCGTTACTATTTAGGTTGGATTGTTGCATAAGAGTTAGGCTCCTATTATCCGGAACCTATTATTTTAAGGTCCTTCCGTCTTCATATGGGCATAGGCCTTTACTCTTTCCGGGTACAGTTTATGTATTTATAAACAGATATCTGTTTATTACAAAGGGCGTAAGCTTCTTCTGTCTTTGATGTCTAGTAGAAGGACGTTACGCTCCATTTTATTGTTAATGGATTCTATTAACTATCGGTACTGCTTATGGTATATCATTGACTTAGCAGTTGTGCTTAAGATTTCGGCTCATGAAGTAAGAGTTCTTCTACTTCTTGGGCTTACATTAATAGTGTCGCTATTATAGATTTTTGAAGGCCGCTCATTGCGCTCAGCCATCCACATTCATGAATTTTATCTTAGAAATATCGAGTCCATTTCTGGAGGCCTCTATTGTTAGGTCTATTATCTACTGCTCAGAATGTCATTCACTTAACAGTTGCTACTATAGCTAGGTAGGCTGTCTGTTTCGGCAGTGTCTCCGTTCGGCTGCCCTCTTCGCTCTGGGCTATTTGACCCAGGGCAAGAAAAGGGGGGGGGGGGGAGGGTGTTCCCTTGGGTCACCTGTTTTACTATGAAAACAAGGGGATACCTCCTCCGGAGTTAGTAATTCTGAGCTGTTATTGGGATGGTTGTTTAGTGAGAAGTTTAGGTTTTTAAAATTCATTCAAGTCTTAGTTTTTAAAGTATAGCTTTTGAATATTGCATATGTCAACGGACATGATTATGCAATCCTCAGACACTTTTAGGAGTATAAGAGTCTCTATTCTCTAGACTTACTTTATTTATTGGCTTACTTTAAAAATTATTAGTATAAGGATTATATTGGATATTAATAGAGTACATGGATGTATGAAGCTCAATTTTGGAAGGTGTTGTATCTTTCTAATTTATCATAAATAAGAAAGATACATGTAAGGCCTATTACTTCTTTTTCCCTACAGGGGATGACTCTATTTTATTTTATTGAGCGTATTCCATTTTGCTCTATGTCCTTGGCCCTCCAGCCTTTTTACTATTCAGCTATGTCTGGGTCATTGGTACAGTATAAAAATGTTAAAAAATTTATAGTAATTTATATATTTTTTATACTTACCAATGACCCAGACGGGGATGGCCCTCCCAGGAGTTGGGAACTCTTGCCTCCCCGCTGAGTACATAGCGCTTACCAGGCACTGGTTATTAGAATGATTAATGGCGCCAATTTCGGAACGTCCTTGACACTGCGCATGCGCAGTGGGGGCGAAGTGTGGAGGGCCTTTCAGGACATGTTTTCTTTAGTTTTAGATGCAAATTTTGGGGATTGGGGGGCAAAATTTGTGTTTGGCCCTATATTTTAAGAGTTAGCACCAGCTATGTCTGGGTCATTGGTAAGTATAAAAAATATATAAATTACTATAAATTTTTTAACTTTTGTCTCAAAAACATAGGTTATGACCCCTCATTGGAATGAGCTCGATGAGCTCATTCCAAAGAGGTGTCATAACCTGTGCTTTGGAGACAAAAAATGAAAAAAATCATGAAAATTAATTGGTGATTTTTGTGAATATCGCTGGCCGGTTTTGGCCGTTATGTTGGGTAAAGGGTTAAAGAAAATATGACTTTCGGCAGTCTGATAAGTTTCTTGCTGGACACTGCTTTGTGTCCAAGCATTTTATTCACATCATAACATCACTTAGGCCACACAAAGTAGATCTTCTGTTTCTCAGGCCAATATTTGTGAAATTGCATGCGTGCGAGCGGTTTTTTATTTTATTTTTTATTTCAGTAATTTCTTCTTTGCCATCAAAAGTTCATGTTCTTGGTTCAAGTTTTAGGCCTCATAATATACAGAATAGCATGGGTGGTGATGTACTTCATCCCTTGAGTGCAAAGCATTGCAAAGCCTTCTTGCACTCAAGGGACAAATTCATCAATTTTTTTAACTTGGGTAAAATATCAGACATAAACCATTTAATTTTTATTTTTTTAAAGTTTAAATTGATTATAAAAAGAGAGCATGCGGCAGCCAAAAGGACCATGCGGGAGGGCCTGAGAAACAGATTTTTTATTTTTTTAGGCCTTAGATGTATAACATCCAATCACATGCATTCTTACATGATGTTCTTGTGCATAATCCAGATTTCATGCATGGTGTATCAAGAACATTTCCATTGTCAGTATTGTTTTGCATAACGTTGAATTTGCACAGCAATCATGTTATAAAATTTCTGTCCACACTTTCTTGCCAGAGTTGTGGTCCTTGTTGAACTTAGAGCATCTCAAAGATGACCATTAGAGGGAGATGGGAGTGTGTGTGAACCTTATTTATGCTGACTGTGATGGTTCTTGTCACAGCTGATAAAATATTCCAGCTACATCCTAAAGGCATGCTGTCATAGAAGTTATGTTTTGTTGATGTTGTTGGAATATTGATCATTTGGGATTATAGTTCAAAATCTTGAGAGTTCATGGAAATTTATGAATAAATGCATGTAGTGATGATATATGGGCTTTCCCACTTTCTTATTTAGTGAACATACATCACACTCCATACTGGCAATGATGGGCTCCCAACAGCCCGAACTGAATCCTACAGACGAACCGAAGGGCAGATAAAGGAGGTGGTGTGGGCATGTATGTTAACAAGGATTTAAAACCATAGCTGATCATAGACCTGAACAGGGCCGGAGAGAGGGTGGGGGCTCATGGTAGTAACCCTGGGGGCATAGAACTTTGGGGGCCCAGCTTTTGCCCAGTTGTCCAGGATTCTTGGGTTAGTCAAAGACCCACCCCAACCCCTACCCCCACCCCAGTCCACTCATGGTCTGAAAGACTGTATTTTAATTTTTGGATTTGGTACGTCCTTTCAAACGACATTCAAAACCAGAAAATTAAAATACCGGCTTTCAGGCTATGTTTGGACTAACACTCCCACCCAAGGTTTTGACTCCTGTGCCAGCAGTTAAGAAGGGGGCTGTATCATGAATGGAGCTCTGCACTTGACCAACAATTCTAATTTTAGACTGTATAATTCTTGAAGTAATAACTTTGTTAAATCAACTTGACGTGATAAAGTTAGCATTCAAGAATTGTGCAGTCAAAAGCTATAACTCAAGGTCAGTGGATACTAACTGATGAACTTGGCAATTTGAAACATGCTGCTAAAAACGTCATTTTGACAGCCAAAAAATAACATGATTTTTTATCCCAAAAGCTGCCAAAAGTCACCATTTAATAACTGATTTCAAAATTTCTTGTGGGGAGGACCCCCCTCCCCCCCCCCCAACCCCAAGCCCCCTATCATCTGTCGTACCTTTGGCATTTGCAGCAGATGCCTTTGGCATCTTCATCAGTATCCCAACACTTTCGAAAGAGGGCCCATCACAGAATTAACCCTGGGGCCTGAATTTCCTCTCCCCAGTCCTGGACCTTAAACACCAATAAAGAAATAAATGGGCATGATTAATAGCAAGAATGAATCAATATCTAAGATTTCAGTTCATATACTCCCCATTAGTTACACGTCTAGCAGTCTAGGTTACAATTTGAAGGGTAAAATTGATAGGCCAGGTTGAAGATAAAGTAATTTTTACATAATTTTTATAGGTTATTCTCAGAGAACATGATGCTGCAATTCATGCTTTGGCTGCACATCCAACCAGGTAAGTTGAGTGATGCTAAAGATTTCATAAGAATTTCAATTTGGATCAAGATTAAAATTATAAAATTGAAAAATGTTGTGTCACATTATGACATCTTCTGACTCGCGCTTTGAAAATTATGGAGCAGAATGAAAGGAGTTGGATTTTTTGTCATTTATCTTACTGGAGAGCAGGGACCAGCCGTGAGGGCGACTAGAGCAATTATGTCGCCCTTCTAAGCCCAAAGTCGCCTAGAAAAATTGTCGGGGAGATTACAATCGCCCTCTAAAAATTGGCCAAAATGAGAAAAGGCTGAACTGAGTGATCCGAGGTTTACATAAAAACGATTATTTTCAAGAATTGAATGTGCGTGAGTGTGATAAATGGGCATTTTCATTTGTTAAATAAGCGACCATTTTTATTTGAAATCATACGACAAGCAATTGTCCATTGTCACTTTTTGCAGATTTTTTTATTTCTATTTTGTTCCGTTTCAGTCGGAGCTTCAAGTGTCGAAACGAAAATAAGTGACTTACGCGACTCAACAAAATAACCCAGTTTAAAAGTAGGTTACGTCGCTTAAGATGCCGAAAATTCTCTGATGAAAATGTATACACAACGGACGTATTTTCTAACACTGTATTTTTATTTCGTTTTGCTGACGACTGTTAACTGTTGGGCTGTCTATTCCCAGAAAAACACGAATGGAATTGAAACACATGAAAAAAAAAGCTTTAGTGATGGCATGAAAAGCTTTGTACAGGGCACAAGTGTGCATATGAAGGATCTTGAAAAAGGGGGTCCTCCTAAACACCGGAATGACGCGGAATGACACCGCAATGCCGTAAAAATGATGCAGAATGACATTTATTTTACAAAATACTCGACCCGAGAATGTATTTTGTTTATTAACTAACAAAGTACCTTCCAAGCAACCTTCTTACATCTGGTCCTGTTCACACTTTCAGACTTAGGAAATTATTAGCTTAGTAGACTTTGGTGAAAGGCAACCACAGGAGGGTGCTGGGGGGATTGGCATGAAGAAGAGGGGAGGGGTCATGAAGGAGAGGGTAGCAGTGGGGGATTTTCAGTCAATAATAACTTTGTGATATTTTTACACAGTATACCAATGGCCCAGACATAGCTGGTGCTAACTCTAAAATATGTAGGGCCAAACACAAATCCCCCCCCCCCCAATCCCCCAAATTTGCATGCAAAACCGAAAATCAGAAGTCCTAACTGGTCCTCCATACATTTACCATCTGCGCATGCGCAGACGTCAGGAAGTGACCAGAATTGGCGCGAACACCATTCTTTGTTTGGCCCTTGTCAGATAACAACAATCTGAATTTTGAGCTTTTTAAATCTAAATTAATAATGATGCCAGACACAAATCAGTGGTTAAATTGGAGGATCCAAGGACACAATTAGATGAAGGAAGGAAGAAACGGTGGTTTGAAAATGTTCAGGACTGTAATTTTATAATATTTATAAAAATTAGTTCATGTTCCCTAATTTCTTGGGAGTTTGACGTGTTATACAGAAAGTTTTTTCTGTATGTCCCCAGGGTTACGTCCTCACCCTTAGGGTGTTTAGGCGTTTTAGTCATGCATCATACATCCAATGTATCGTTTTTTCTTCTGATGAAGATCTTGCCTTACATTGGATAGTTCAAAATTCTGTTACTGACTTCGGGCCGTGTTGTCTGGGGTCTCCTTTCCGGTTTTCAGTTTGACGTTGTTTACATTAGCAACGTTTGTTATTTATGTGTATGTTCCTATTTTTGATATGGTAGGTCTGTTGTAAGATACATTAGACACTCCCATAGTGTGGCAGTTAATTTTTGGGAGAAAAAAAATTAATTTTGTCTGATCTTGGGCTCTTTTGGGATACATTTGGGCTCTTTGTTCCCTTGGACACTTGTCAAAAATTTTTGAAAATTTTTATTTTTATACTGTACCAATGACCCAGACTTAGCTGGTGCTAACTCCAACAAAACCAGGGCCAAACACAAATTTTGCCCCCCAATCCCCAAAATTTGCATCCAAAACAAAAAGAAATCATGTCCTAAAGGACCTTCATACTACGCCTCTACTGCGCATGCGCAGTGACGCAGTCGTCCCGAAATTGGCGCCAATTATCATTCTCTGTTTGGCCCTTCATCAGTCAACATCTCACTGATCTTTGTGCTTGTAAATCTCAGTTTAAAGGATGCCAGACACGTAATTTTTGGAGAAAATGTGATTCTAAGGAGGATAGAAGGAGGAGAGGAAAAAGAAGTGGCAAAAAATAATCAGGGCTGTACTTAAAATTTTTTGATGAAATTATGTTAAGTTGCCTATTTTCGAGGCATGGGCCTCTTGTTGTCATTCTTGCTAATTGTTGCACTGCTTATTCAGTGTTTCCTCTCCCCTAGCCTTCTAAAGTCCCCCCTGGCAATTCTCCCATGCTTTTGGCATATTTTTGAGAAATTTCATTTCTAAAATTTCCTGGGAGAGTTGCTTGGTTACAGAATGTTTTCTGTTATTTTCCCCATAGTTACGTTTTCACCCATGGGTGTATAACGTTTGTGTTCTGCATCTTCCATCTGATGTTCTACAGATTCTCCCCTGGGAGTCTCTGTTTTGCATCAGATAGAGTGTAATTGATGACTGATTCCGGGCCAGTTTTTTCAGTGCCTGGAGTCATGTTTTCTAGTGTGTTTACACTGTTTGTTTTCATTGGCAACAGCCTTTTTTGAGGGGGGCTGTTTGCCTTTGTGGTAGTTTATCTCATTATAAGATACATTTATATTATCCGAAAGTGTCTCATTAATTATTTTATATAAATTTAAAATTTTTGACCACACTTTGCCATCGGATCCATCGGGGCTCAACGTTACTTTTCAGCAACTTGGGCTTCTCTGAAAAAATATTTTTTCAAAATTATTTTGTTTTGCAATTGTTTTTTCATTTATTAATGGATCATGTTATTATGTATCTTTGTGTCAGGGGTTTTTGCGAGTAACTAGGACTTATTGTTGTTCTTTCACAATGAAGGGACATTGTTCAAATTGTAATAGGAAGAAATCTTCCTCTGACTTTCATGATCATTGTATTAATTGTAGTCAGTGTTCTCGCATTAATCCCTGTCCTATATGTGAACATTGGGATGAGAAACATTGGAAACGTGTGTCACGATATGTTGTTTCTGGAGAAAGAGCGATGCCGGCTCTTTCTCCACAAGGTCACTCTACTCTCTCAGTTTCTATTTCAGAGGAACCAGAACAGGGTGATGTTTCCATGTTATCTTCTTCAAGTGTGCGTCCGTCGTCACAAATGAATTCAGAGCTAGCGGCAAAAGTGCTCATGGAGATTAGACAAATGTCGTCCGCTAGCTCGTCCGGTGTAGCGTCCATTCACCGAATGGTTCGGCAGCCGGGCTCGTCCGATGCGGTCCAAGAGGAAATTTTGGGTGATGCGAGCACTATAAACATAATAGATGCACACCCAGTGACGGCGGATAGTAAGCGAGAACGGAGGAAGCCTTTTAGTCCGGTTCCTAGCTCGTCCAGGTCCAGCCGGGCCGCGAGCGAGAGAGGTCCCTCTCTCGTACAACAACATCTGGGACCAGATGTTGTGGTACAAAATGTGTCTTTAGCGGAGCATACGTCCGTCGCTCGGGACGCTCCGTTGTATAAGCAGTCCGCAGAGACTGTTAAGGCTTCCTCTTCTCGTCAGCGCACACGACCGCACCTTGGCTGCGTGACCGCCGATATTTTACCAGCTTTGCCGATGAAGGATTCTTCGGCGACCAGGTCACACCATCCGGCAGCCAGGGATTCGAGACCGATGGACTCCGGACGTTCGCATAGGAAAAGTATGCGGGAGCCATCTGATGCGGAGCTGCCCTCGGCGAAGCAGCGAAAGACTGCACCTCCGCAGGTCTCGACGCCGGACATTCTTGTGCAGATAGCACAGCTTATCGCAGCATCCCAGCAGCCGACAGAAACGGTGTCGGATCGAGAATTATCCGACGGTGCTGGGTCGGTACGCTCCGCCGAAGCATCGGGGGCGGACGACCGGGAACATCGGGAGGTCCGACCGGATGGTGAAAGGGATACGGATGACTTGGAGCTATCCCTTTCGGAACAACATAAAGCTGCCGTGGACTTCATCCGGCACTTTCTCCCTCAAGTTGTTCCGTCGGGCCAGACTGCTGCGCTTCCGGACAAGAGAATTATAGCGTCATTGGACTCTGAATTTTTTGAGCGGTTCAGGGACATCGCTCACGAGTTTCCGTCGCAGTCCAATAATGTTGCAAGAACATTTGAATTATTGAACGACGCTATATTTAAACTTGCTTCCAGGACGGGGAAAGCAGGTTTCTTGTCCGCTAATACTCTCAACCTGCCTTTCATTAATGCAAGGAATAAATTCGATTCGGCAGGACAGGGTATACCGAGAGTTCCTCTGCGTATGGACGATGAGGCGGAAGACTTAGAGCTATCATTACCGTCGTCAGCTTCTATTCCAACCGCGGTGTTGGAAACAGCTATTGCGTCTAACAGAGCCAATTTAGATGCCTTATCTTACGCAGATCACCTTACTAAGGCGTTATCACTGCGCCTTCAAGGGGAAGAGTTTCAGGATATACAATCCTCTTTAAGACTTCTTTCAAGGGCAGTAGCTTATTCCACGTGTAACTCCGCCCTTTCAGTGGCAAATCTGGAGTTGGTTAGATGTGACGCAGCCCTAGCTACATCCACACTAGTGGATTCTAAGGTGAAGAACTCTCTTAGAGTCGCTTCGGTCTCAGGAGAACTTCTCTTTGACGGCAAGCTTTCCGCTATTTATGATAAAATTAAAAAGAAAGCTAATGATTCTCTGTTGTTCAGATCGGCTCCTAAAAAGTCGGATACAGCAGACACGAATAAGACAGGCACTTCTGGGTCTAATGCGCCCAAGAGAGGTTCCTATAGAGGTTCCGGTGCGTCCTCTTGGTCTTATTCGAGAGACCGTCAGGATAGCGACTCTCGTTCGGGACGTCCTTCAGGCCGGGACAATCGGTCGGACGCCCCGAGGTCGACGAGGCGAGGTGCTGGTCGTGGAAGACGTGGTTTCTCCTACCGCAGGCCTCGCAGGTCCAGGAGGTGATGGCTTAAACCTCTATCGCGTTACGGTTGGCGGAAGGTTGTCGAGTTTTTCACAAGAGTGGGCGTCGATTACGGACGACCCTTGGGTGAGAGGAGTGACTTCGGAAGGTCTAAAGATATCCTTCAAACGAAAGCCTCCATTAACTCGAAGTCCAAAGTGGACTCATCTTCCGTCAAATCCACAGAAAAGAGACGCTCTGTTATCAGAGGTGCAGTCTCTTTTAATGAAGAACGCGGTAGAGGTCGTAGAAAACCAGGAATCTCTGGGATTCTACAGCCATCTGTTTCTGGTTCCCAAACCAGACGGCTCGTTCCGTCCAGTCATAGATTTGAGCTGGATAAACAAGCTGATCGTCGCTCCGAAGTTTTATATGGAGACGATTCGATCGGTCAGAGCGAGTATTCGGGTGAACGATTATGCAACGAGCATAGATCTCAAAGATGCGTACTTTCACGTCATGGTACATCCGACATTCCGAAAGTATCTACGCTTCGCAGTCCTAGGAGTGGTGTATCAATTCCGGGCGATGTGCTTCGGATTGAATCTAGCACCCTGGGCTTTCACTCGGGTAATGAACTCGGTAATGATCTACTTCCGAGCTCATTCGTCTGCGGTAACGTCGGCCTACCTGGACGACATTCTTCAGAGGTACGGCAACGAGTTAACGCTTCAGAACGATGTTCAGAATCTTCTTCTATTGCTCTGACGTCTCGGTTTTATAGTAAACGAGGAGAAGTCGGATCTGGTGCCGTCCAAGTCATTCACTCATCTGGGAATGAGCTTCGAGACGCACAACAATCTCGTTCGTCTGCCGTTAACCAGAGCGAAATTAGTCAGTTGTTACGCTCGCTATTGTCTGCACGCAGACAAAGTCACGGCGAGAGAATTTATGAGACCGATAGGTCTGTGCGGAGCCGCCGCGGATCTCATTCCGATGGGGCGGCTACGCACACGTCCTCTTCAAATTTTCCTGTCTCAGAATTGGAGTGTGAAAATTCATTCGCTCGATGTAGACGTTCTCTTGTCAGATCAAGTGAAACAAGAGATTCAGACTTGGGCAAACATTCAGTGGTTAACTCAAGGAGTTCCGCTGCAGTTGCCGGATCCGAGTTTTACCGTTATGACGGATGCCAGTCAAACAGGTTGGGGTGCATCATTAATCCCAACGGATTCGAGATGCCAGGGTCTTTGGGATCCGCAATTCCTGTGCAAGCACATAAACATCAAGGAAATGATGTCAATTTGGCTTGCGTTACGTCACTGGATGGACATTATTCACGATGCTCATGTCCAAATTCTATCCGACAATACGACAGTAGTGGCGTATATACGGAATCAGGGAGGCACTCATTCAGTTCCGTTGTTCAATCTAACGGAAAGAATCCTTCTGTTTGCGTTAGAACATCACGTTCTTCTTTCGGTCCGTCACATACCGGGTCGTCTGAATGTGCTAGCAGACTCCCTTTCACGAAAGGGTCGCTTGTTGCCGTCGGAGTGGACTCTCAACAAACAAGTATTCAATCAGATTTGCTACCAATGGGAACGGCCAATGATAGACTTATTTGCGACACATCTCAACAATCAGTTGCAGACGTATGTGTCTCCGTGTCCGGATCCAAGAGCATTTGCAGTAGACGCTCTGTCGATCCCTTGGGACGGAATGATAGGATATGCGTATCCTCCAGCGCCGTTAATTCAACAAGTATTGCTAAAGATAAAACAATCTCAATGCAAGATTCTGTTGGTAGCATCTCTGTCGCCACAGAGACCGTGGATAAATCTACTCAGGTGTCTGTTGTGGGACCTACCGCGAAAGCTTCCTCCACGAGAGGATCTTCTTTCGCAGGGGAAATCGCGCCAACTCCATCACAACCCGCAAGGTCTCAACCTTCACGTTTTTCCGTTGTGCGGTCCTTCTTGCATGGCAAGCACTTTACAGGACGAGCAGTGGACGCGATTTCTAACTGTAGGAGGACCTCCTCTTCGCTAAACTATGCGGCTAAGTGGAAGGTTTTTCGTCGTTGGTGTAGGGATCATTCTGTAGATATATTTGATCCCTCTATACCAGACATTGCAAACTTTCTAGTATACTTGTTTGACGAAATCAAACTGCAGCCTGTTACTATAAAGGGTTATAGATCTATGTTATCTGATACCTATGCACATCATGATAGTTTACAAATTGGATCTAATGTCTCTTTATCGAAGTTGGTTAGAAACTTTTCGATAAATAGACCCAGAACTCTTAGATTAATTCCTAAGTGGAATTTAGCTTGGGTTCTCCTTAAATTGAAGGAAAAGCCATTTGAACCTCTTGGGACAGTAGATTTCAAATTCTTATCTTATAAGACAGCTTTTCTCTTAGCTTTCTCTTCTGCCAGAAGAGTCAGTGAGCTTCATGCACTATCGGTGGATGATTCTCATTATCGTAGTGTTGGGAACACTATCACCTTCACTACTAATGTGGGTTTTTTAGCTAAGAATCAGGCTCCTAATAAATATCCGGAACCTATT
The DNA here is from genome assembly GCA_031216915.1 of Pictodentalium vernedei. Taxonomy (NCBI): domain Eukaryota; kingdom Metazoa; phylum Mollusca; class Scaphopoda; order Dentaliida; family Dentaliidae; genus Pictodentalium; species Pictodentalium vernedei. The sequence continues at coordinate 84,682,405 of CM062294.1, forward strand.
GTTATTAAGGCTCTTCCGTCTTCAGACGGGCGTAGGCCTTTACTCTGTCCTGTTAGAGCACTACGTATCTATAAACAGAGATCTCAGTTTATCAGAAAGGGACGGAAACGTTTCTTTCTGTCTTTGATGCCTAATAGAAAGGACATTTCAGTCCATTCTATTGCTAGATGGATTCAGTTAACTATCCGTACTGCTTATGAAGATTTATCTTCTTCTCAGCAGTCTGTGCTTAAGATTTCTGCTCATGAAGTAAGAGCTCTTTCTACTTCCTGGGCTTATGCTAATAGTGTTGCTATTACAGATTTAATGAAGGCTGCTTATTGGTCTCAGCCATCCACATTTACGAATTTTTATCTCAGAAATATTGAGTCCATTTCTGGAGACCTGCATTGTTTAGGTCCGTTATCTGTTGCTCAGAATGTCGTCCACTAAACAGTTGCAACTATAGTTATGCAGGCTTTCTGTTCCGGCAGTGACTCCGTCCGGCTGCCCTCTTCGCTCTGGGCTATTTGACCCAGGGCAAGGGGAAGGGGGGGGGGGGGGGCGGGTGTTCCCTTAGGTCACCTGCTTTATAGTGAAAAGCAAGGGAATGCCTCCTCCAAGTCAGTATTTCTGAGTCGCTTCCGGGATGGTTTTAAAGTGTAATATTAATGTTTAAATTCATTCATGTCTTATTTTTAAAGTGTAGCTCGGTGTGAAGCATTTGTATATGTCAAGTGTCAAACGGGCTTTAATATACAATACTCGGACACTTTTAAATGATTATAAAGAGTCTCAATTCTCTGGACTACTTTATTTATTGGCTTGCTTTAAAAATAATTAGTATAAGGGTTATACTGGATGTTAATAGAGAACATGAATGTTATTGTGCTCAATTATTAAGGGTAGTGTATCTTTCTAATTTAATATTAAATAAGAAAGATACATGTAAAGCCTAATACTCCTTTTCTCCTTAAGGGGTTACCTCTTTACTATATAGTTGAGCTTATTGGATTTTCCTCTATGTCCTAGGCCCTCCAGCCTGTTTACTATTCAGCTAAGTCTGGGTCATTGGTACAGTATAAAAATGTTAAAAAATTTATAGTAATTTATATATTTTTTATACTTACCAATGACCCAGACGGGGATGGCCCTCCCTGGAGTTGGGAACTCTTGCCTCCCCGCTGAGTACATAGCGCTGACCAGGCACTGCCAGTAAGAATGATAATTGGCGCCAATTTCGGGACGACTGCGTCACTGCGCATGTGCAGTAGAGGCGTAGTATGGAGGTCCTTTAGGACATGATTTCTTTTTGTTTTGGATGCAAATTTTGGGGATTGGGGGGCAAAATTTGTGTTTGGCCCTGGTTTTGTTGGAGTTAGCACCAGCTAAGTCTGGGTCATTGGTAAGTATAAAAAATATATAAATTACTATAAATTTTTTAACTTTTGTGTAAACTATTTTTCGATTTATATTTTGAATGTTTTTGTTATGTATCTTTTTATTTGTATTTAATGTGGAATTGGTGGAAGTACGATTGACTTAGTCTGCTTCATTTTATAAGCATATTGTTCAGTAAGCAAGGCGAGGAAGTCTTTACTCTTATTTTAATGTAGTTGCCTTGCTTGTAGTCAATGTACTTCTACTAATTTGTGCTCATATGTGTCGCATAGGGATGACAAATGTTGCTGACGGGTGTCATGGTACGTTGTTAGCGAGGGACTACTGCCGGTCCTCACGTGATGAGAGGCTGCCTCTGGTCCTCTCGCCCTAAGGTCGCTTTAGTTTATTAGTTTATATTTTCAGAGGAACAAGAACATGGTGATGTTTACGTGACGCCATCAGATAGTGTGCTTCTGTTGTCGCTTTTAATAGTCAGAGCTAGCAGCAAAAGTGCTCATGAATATTAGACAGGGCAATAAACCACAGTGTGGTTTCCAATCCCTGTCGCCAGCTAGCTCGACCAGTGAAGCGGTACACTGCCTGAGGGTACCATGACGCCGGGTGTGTCCGTTGCGGACAAGGAGAATAGAAAGGGTAGAGCGAGCACTATAATATAATATCAATATAAGGCTCACCCTGCAACGACGGAAAGGAAGAAGCCGGCAGGAAGCTCGGCGAGGTCTGAAGGACTGCGAGCGAGAGAGCCCCCTCTCTCTTTTATTATAACATCTAGGGCCAGATGTTATAGATCGGAACTTGCGTCAGTCGGAGCATACGGCCACGCCTCCCGTCCGGGACGCTCCGTTCAATTTACAGCCGGGGTCGGCTATAATTACGGCTTCTTCAATGTCTACCAAGCACACACGACCGCACCTTGGCTATATGATGTCTGATATCGAGCCTGCATCGCCGGGAAGTCACTCTTCGTCAGAGACGTCACTCCATATAGTAGCCAAGGAGACGAGGCCTCATTTATAGGGACGTCCGCAGAAAAGAGCCATCTCGGACACACTGTCCCAGGAGCAGCCAGCGGCCATGCAACATAAGACCGCTGCTCCTTAGGCCTCCGTAACGGACTTGCTGTCGCAGATTGCACAGCTCATCGCAGCATCCCAGAAAATGCAGGCCAGACAATGGCAGTCTCAGAACTTGAGTTGTCGGAAGGTGCTGGGTCGGTCCAGTCATCTGCGCATTCAGAGTCCAATGACCTGAGTATAAGCTGATTCAGTTGGAGGATGAAAGGGATTTGGAGGAGAAATACCCTTCCATTTCAGAACAACAGGGTGGCGATAGCGTTTATGCATTGATACTTCTCAGAGTTAGTTCCTGAAAATCAGAATGCTGCGACAGCTCAAAAGTATCACTATTCAGTAGCTTAGACGAGGCCTCATATAGCGGGACGTCTGGAGAAAGTGCCGTCTCGGACACACTGTCCCGGGAGCAGCCGGCGGCCACAGGATCTCTGCTCCTCAGGCCTCCGTTACGGTTTTGCTGACGCAGATGCGCGGCTCCTTGCAGCATCCCAGCAAGTGCAGTAGCAATCGACGGCAGTCTCAAAATCTGAGCTGTCGCATGGTGCTGAGTCGGTCCAGTTATCTGCACGTTCAGATACCGTTGACCATGATTTCAACTGATTCAGACGAATGATGAAGGGATATGGAGGAGATTTACCCTCCACATTCAGTACAATACAGGGTTGAGAGGATTTATTCTATCAACACTACCCTGAATGTGTTTCAACGAATCAGAATGCTGCTTCTATTTCCAAGAAACCGCTTGCGTTGTTGAACGTTCAATTGTCCGGAAAAAGAGAAGGAATGTCTTTTCCAGTTAAGTATAGACAGGTGTCGCAGGCTTTTGGCCTTTTAGATGACTCCACATTCAACTTTCCAGTGGAAAGAAGCAAGGCGGTTTCTTGTCATCATCCTCTGCAGTTCCGCTGGTCGGAAAACAGTGAAGATGTATTGAGAGTTCCTCTGTGTTTGAATGAGTCGGCTAAGGACCTAGCTAGGGCCTTACCTTCGTCATTCATTATTCACTTGCTCACAATTGAGATGACATTTATTCATTCAGAGCGAATTTAGAGTCACTGTATTACGCAGATCACCTTTTAGAACTGTGACGCAACGTCTCTACGGAAAGGAATTGGAGGATGTTTGTATCTCATTTAGAGTCCTTTCCAGGGCTATATATTTATCAGGTATAACTCTGTCTTAACAAGTTGCTAATTCGGAGTTAAATAGACGTGACAGAGCCCTTGCGTCATCATTCTTAATAAATGACAAGGTGAATAACTCTCTTAGAGTCGCTCCGGTTTCCGGACAGTTTTGGATGATAAATTCTTATTATGACCAAGCTACAAAGAAAGCATCAATACTCTGCTTCTTATGTCGACGTATAATCGACTCGCATTAGCAGAAAGGAGTAAAAGAGGACATCCTGGACAGAAGGTCACCTATAAGGACTCCTCGTGAGGGTATAGTTAACTCTCCCATAATTACTCTAGGAATCGTCATATAGCGACTCGGATACAGGGCTTACGTCTGATCGAGATTTCTGGTCAGACTCCACTAAACTGCTGGGTCGAGGCTATTCGCGAATGAGACGCAGTTCCTCCTTCTGTAGGCCTCGCAGGTGCTACAGGTGTGAGTTAGGACCTCTGTTGTTTTGCGGTTGACGGATGGTTATCAAGATTAGCATCAATCTGGATAACTGTTACGGAGACTAGTAGTTGAGAAGTGTGGTTTCCGAGAGAACCACAACTAACTTAATGTTTGATGGACAATGCTTCCGTCTAGTCCTTGCATAAAAGTCTCTCCAATCGGAGGTAAAGGTTCTCTTGACAAGGATGGTAATAGAGGTCGTTGAGAATTAAGATTCTCTGGAATTCTGTAGCCACCTGTGACTCATTCTGAAGCCAAAGAGCTCGTTCTGACAGATAATAGACTGGAGCTTGATGACAAGTTTATTAAAGCTCTAAAAGTTTATTTATGGTTATCATTTAGTCGGTTAAATGAGTGTTCAAATGATTGACTATGCTATAAGCATAGATCTAAAGATAGCTTTGGTCTGAAGATAGCACCCTGCGCTGTCACTCGAATATTAACTTGATAATGTCTCATAACAATCTGGTTCGTCTGCTATTATACCAGAACGAATTAGGTTTATGCGACTGATGGAGATGTGCTGAGCGGCTACGCATCTTGTTTAGATGGGTCGCTTATGCACATGTCCCCTCCAGTTATTCTTACGCAGATCTGGAGTGTGACAATGCATTCGCTCAGGACCAGTATTGTTTTAATGGATATAGTAAACAAAAAGGTCCATATTGAGGCAGATTTTCAGTGGTTAACTCATTAGTTCCGCTGCAACTGCCAGATCCGGCTTTCATGATTATGACGGGTATGAGTCAATAGTTTGGGTCTGAGACCCTCGGTTCCTGTAGAAACATATAATCATCAAGAATGATGTCAATATTGTTAGCGCTACATCAATGCGTTCACGCTTGTTCAGAGATTGTTGAACAACTCAATAGTGGTAGTGTACATTAGGAACCAGGGCGGCACCCATTCACTTTTGTTATAATACCTAACGGAGAATCATTTTCATGTTCATCTCTCTATCCATGATATACCGGGTCGTCTGAACGTACTAGCAGACTCGCTCCTCAGAAAGGATGCCTGTTTCATATGTATGGATGCTCGTCATGCGTTTATTTGTACAATTTTGCTACCAGTGGGATCACCCCATGATTCTTTAGTTTGCGACGCACCGGAACAATTAGTTACCGTCATTTGTGTCGCCTTGTCCAGATTATTGAGCGCAGGCAGTAGACGCTCTGCGAATTCATGGGGAGGAATAATAGGATATGCATATCATTATTCATTTGATTCAATAGCTTACGTTTAAGTTTAAACAGTGGTTCCTCCTGGTAGCACCTCTGTTGTCACAGAAATCTTGGATCAGTATTCTCAAGTGTCTGTTATGTGACGCTCCCCAGAATCTGTCTCCATGAGAGAGTCTTCTTTCAGGAGATGTTTTATTCTTCACGTTCCTCTCCGTCCATAGTGGCATATGGAGTCAGTTAGACATGAGGGAACCATTTCGATTCCTATATTTTTTATCTTAACTGACACAGGTACGATTAAATAATACGGGTGAGGGGATTTCGTTATGTCTTCGAATTTCCACCCCCTCCGTGAGAGAACCATTGCGGTTCCTATATTTTTCTGTTAACTGACACAAGTACAATTGAATAATGAGGGTGAGGAGATTTCGTTATGACTTCGAATTCCCCACACTCAGACACTTCCTTATGTGTTATAAGCAATTTCCGGGCAAGACATAGTTCTCTTCCCGCAAGCTTTATTATTGTAATACAGTGGAGCCCACTTAATTGGATATCTGATAATTGTATGTCCCTGTTAATTGAATATAATTTTCAAACACAAAACCATTTACCATACCTTCAGTACAAATTTGATCTGTTAATTGCATATGGGTTGTAGAGTAAACTCCTGTTAATTGTATATAAATTTTTGTAATATGTCGAAAAAATCACCGTGACACACACCAAATTCCCCCTATTTATCAACCATTTTGGCCTCACTACATCCAATACAGGCATTTATTCTATTATATCTTGTTTGACAGAGCTCTTTTACTGACCAAATCCCTGTTAATTGTATACTCCTCTTAATTGAATAATTTTCACTGGCAAAATGGATATTCAATTAATAGGATTCTACTGTACATGCATTTTATGGATTTATGTAGTGTTCTGTGGCGACCTCATGGGCTCATCCGCTTTTTAGCTGAGTTATTGCCCTATTATTTTGGTTGATTTGTTACATACAAGCGTTTATTTATAAATCATCACAATTAAATTGTTACTCTTGGTTACCTCGCAGGCTGCATAACCACTTAACTGGTTTCAGATGATTACATGCTAAATATATATGCTCTCGCGCATTATTATTATTAGGCTAACACTTTATTGTATTTGGTGGACCTTGAAATAATAATTTATTTTGGGGGCGGTCCATGTAGGAGCCTGTTAATCATACCTTTGTACATCTCTAGATCCAAGTTTCTATTTTGTTTGGTACTCATATTACACATGCTTTTACGATCATAGCTATTGGATTATTCATGTTGGAGAGTGTTGTTACTGGAATTTATTGTACAGTGGCCGCCTGTGGATCATGAGGAAGTGTGTTTTCTCTTCAGGAATCGTTCAGTGTGGCTTGATTAGATATGTGTATGTTATATTTTTTATATCACTGGTTTTTCGACGTATCTGTGTATGTTGTCTGCGGTGTATGCTATTTACTGTGCAGTATTAATTTCCAGGATTGTCGCTATAGCCGTAACTTCTGAAGTAACGTTAAGCACCATTTATTAATCTTGAATTAATACCTGAGAGCATGTTTGACGATTAATTATATTGTTGTTGGGTACCGCTCTTATTGTTTCCAGAGCTGTCCCCCTTTTTTACTTTGAAGGTTTCTACAAAAAAGGTGGGGGGAGGGGGGGGGGGGGTGTGTTTTTACCCATAATCTGGCTTAAAATGTGTGTATCTTTGAAAGATACTATTTTTATCTGTATTTATATCCTGCATACAGCTGAAATGTTATTGTAAGGCGTATGTTTGTGGGAGATTTTCTCTTATTCTCAGATACGCCATCCTAATTTTTGAGGCTTAGTCTGGGCTAGCCTTGGAAAATTAGGAACTTGTCTTCATACTTCCATTAAGGAATTACTTCATTGGGCTCCTTGTTTAGAATATGTCTCCTCTATTACTGTATAGAGAGACATACATGTAATTCCTAACTGTTCTTTCATTATGGATTGCAGGATTGGAATTATTTCAGAAGTCTTAACCCTTTACCCAACGAATCACCCGCATCCGCCCGCGTAATATGCAAATTCAGCAGCTGAAAAAATAATTATTTTTCGAAAAATTTCAACAAAACCACATTATGTGACCCCTCTTTGGAACGAGCTCGTCGAGCTCCTTCCACAGAGGGGTCACATGATATGGTTTTGTTGAAATTTTTTGAAAAAATTTAAAAAATAATATTTCAAATAATAAATAAATCGTCTGCGTTGGGTAAAGGGTTAAGCCCTCCACCTATTTACGATTCAGCTATGTCTGGGCCATTGGTATACTGTGTAAAAATGTGATAAATTTATAACAATTTGTTTATTTTTATACTCACCAATGGCCCAGACGGGAAGGGCCCTCCCATGAGTGAGCACTCTTACCTCCCCGCTGAATTATTATGTAATACTCTCTTTACAAAGAATGGTGTTGGCGCCAATTCCGATCACTTCCTGACGTCTGTGCATGTGCAGAGGGTAAATATATGGAGGACCAGTTAGGACTTCCAATTTTCGGTTTTGCATGCAAATTTTGGAATTTGGGGGGCAAAATTTGTGTTTGGCCCTACATATTTTAGAGTTAGCAGCAGCTATGTCTGGGCCATTGGTAAGTATAAAAATATACAAATTGGTATAAATTTATCATTTATGGCTCACCAACGATATTTGTGTGAGCCTATGGCATAGCCCTCATGTTGGCGTCGTCTGCATCTGGATTAATTCATTTTGAACTTTTGTGTGCAGGTTTTGATTTTTTCTTTTTTTTTTTTTTTTTTTTTTTTTTTTTTATGTCGGCATGCTTTTCAGGGATAGTAATATTTTATTCAACCCTTTCCATCCTTAGTTACTTGAATTTTGGACTTTTGTGTACAGGTTTTTGACTTTTGTGTACAGGATTTGAAATTTTGTCTTCAAGTGGAGTTTTACCTTACTGGCATATTGCCATGGTGGTTACCTTAACATTTCAGGGTATTTTTCTCAATTTTAACCCTTTGAAACAAATGTGATACTTTTTTGACTTTTATGTGCAGGTTTTGAGGTTTGTCTTTCTTTTCTTCCAAGTGGATGTTTTTCAAGTAGAGTTTCACCTTACTGGCATATTGCCATTGTGGTTACTGTGACATTTGCAGGGTATTTTTCTCAATTTTCACTCTTTGAAACAAATGTGATACTTTTTTGGACTTTTATGTGCAGGTTTTGAGATTTGTCTTTCTTTTCTTCCAAGTCGCGACTTACCTTGTAGCATATTGCCATGGTTTCTATTTTATGTTAGGATGCTTCTTGGGGCTAGTATTATTAGCTCACCGAAGGGAGCTAAACTTATCACTTGCCGTCCGTCGTTGTCGTTGTCCATCCGGCGTCGTGAACATTTTTCAAATGACTTCTCCTCTGAAACCACTGGTCTGATTTTCACGAATCTTCATGTGGATGTTCATTACTATATGGCAATTCATGTTTGTTCAAATGAATGACCACGTCCCTCGGGGGCTCTGTATGGAGCATAACTCTGATAGCACCATATGAATTATAGAACAATTATTAAACAATCTTCTCCAGAACCAGTGGGCAGAATCTTTTGATATTTGGTATGCAACATTGTGGGGTGGATCTGTTTCAAGTTTGTTCAAATCGGCCCCCCTGGATTCACATTTGGGCTCAGTATAAAAGCCCGAATTCGAACTTGGTGCATTTCAGGCAAATTTCTTAAAAAATCTTCTTCTCCAGATCCAGCAGGCAGAATCTTTTGATATTTGGTATGCAAAATTGTGGGGTGGATCTGATTCAAATTTGTTCAAATTGGCCCTCTGGATTCATATTTGGGCTCAGTATAGAAGCCCAAATTCGAACTTAGTGCATTTCAGGCAAATTTCTTAAAAAATCTTCTTCGCCAGATCCAGCAGGCAGAATCTTTTGATATTTGGTATGCAACATTGTGGGGTGGATCTGATTCAAGTTTGTTCAAATCGGCACCCTGGATTCACATTTGGGCTCAGTATAGAAGCCTGAATTCGAACTTAGTGCATTTCAGGCAAATTTCTTAAAAAATCTTCTTCTCCAGATCCAGCAGGCAGAATCTTTTGATATTTGGTATGCAACATTGTGGGATGGATCTGACTGAAGTTTGTTCAAATTGGCCCCCTGGGTTCATATTTTGGACTCAGTATAGGAACCCAAATTTGAACTTAGTGCATTTCAGGCAAATTTCTTTAAAAATCTTCTTCTCAAGATCCAGCAGGCAGAATCTTTTGATATTGGGTATGCAGCATGCTTAGGGGGGTGAGATTCAAGTTTGTTCAAGCCAAGTCCCTGGGTTCACATTTGGGCTCACTGTGGTAGCCCGAATTATAACTTAGTTCAAAATGAGGAATTTTCTTTAAAAATCTTCTTCTTCAGATCCAGCAGTCAGAATGTTTTGATATGTGGTATGAAGCATCCTTAGGGAGGGGTGAGATTCATGTTTGTTCAAGCCATGTCCCTAGGTCCATATTTGGGCTCACTGTGGGAGCCCGAATTATAACTTAGTCAATATGAGGGATTTTTCTTTAAAAATCTTCTTCTTCAGATTCAGCAGTTGGAATGTTTTGATATTTGGCATGCAGCATCCTTAGGGGGTGAGATTCAAGTTTGTTCAAGCCAAGTCCCTGGGTTCATATTTGGCCTCACTGTGGGAGCCCGAATGATAACTTAGTTCAAAATGAGGAAAATTCTTTAAAAATCTTCATCTTCAGATCCAGCAGATGAATGCTTTTGATATTTGGTATGCAGCATCCTTAAGGGGGTAAGATTCACGTTTGTTCAAGCCATGTCCCTATTTCCATAAAATTTGTCTCTCATGACTTCATTCATTTGTAGTGTTGATGAACCATGTCTAACTGAATGTGACCCCAAATACTTCTTTGAACCACTTTGGCCGGTGAGCGATTAAGGCTATTTGGGGCCTCTTGTTTAGTTTCTATTTACAGAGGAACAAGAACATGGTGATGTTTACGTGACGCTGTCAGAGAGTGTGCTTCCGTTGTCGCATTTAGATAGTCAATCAGAGCTAGTGGCTAAAGTGCTGATGAATATTAGACAGGGCAATAAACCACAGCGTGGTTTCAGCTCCCTGTCGCCAGCTAGCTTGACCCGTTGAAGTTGTTACACTGTCCGTGGGTTCCGTGATGCTGGGTGTGTCCGTTGCAGTCGAGGAGAGTAGAAAGGGTAGAGCGAGCACTATAAAATAATAACAGGCTCACCCTGCGACGACGGAGAGGAAGAAGCCGGCAAGTTCAGCGGGAAGCTTGGCGAGGTCTGAAGGACCGCAAGCGAGAGAGCCCCCCTCTCTTTCATAACAACATCTGGGGCCAGATGTTGTGGTTCAGAACTTGCTTCGGTCGGAGCATACATCCACGCCTCCCGTCCGGGACGCTCGTTCAGTTCACAGCCGGGGTCAGCTATAGTTGCGGCTTCTTCTTCAGCGTCTACCAAGCACACACGACCGCACATTGGCTACGTGACTTCTGATATCCAGCCTGCATCGCCGAGAAGGTCCACTCTTCGTCAAGAAGTCACACCATACAGTAGCCAAAGAGACGAGGCCTCATTCATTGGGACGACCGCAGAAAAGAGCCATCTTGGACACACTGTCCCAGGAACAGCCGGCGGCCAAGTAACAGAAGACCGCTGCTCCTCAGGCCTCCGTAATGGACTTGCTGTTGCAGATTGCACAGCTCATCGCAGCATCCCAGCAAGTGCAAAAGCAACCGACGGCAGTCTCAGAACTTGAGCTGTCGGATGGTGCTGGGTCGGTCCAGTCATCTGCACGTTCAGATGCCGATGACCGTGAGTATAATCTGATTCAGTGGGATGGTGAAAGGGATTTGGAGGAGAATTACCCTTCCCTTTCGGAACAACACAGGGTGGCAATAGATCTAATGCATCAATACTTCCCTGAGTTCGTTCCTGAGAATCAGAATGCTGCGACCGCTCGAAAGTAGCACTATTCAGTAGCTAAGAGACGAGGCCTCATATATTGGGGCGTCCAGAGAAAAGAGCCGTCTCGGATACACTGTCCCGGGAGCAGCCGGCGGCCAGAATAGAAGACAGCTCCTCCTCAGGCCTCCGTAATGGATTTGCTGTCGCAGATTGCGCAGCTCTTCACAGCATCCCAGGAAGTGCAGAAGCTGCCGACAGCAGTCTCAGAACCTGAGCTGTCGGATGGTGCTGGGTCGGTCCAGTCATCTGCAAGTTCAGATGCAGCTGACCGTGATTTTCAACTGATTCAGATGAATGATGAAAGGGATACGGAGGGGGATTACCCTTCACTTTTGGAACAACAAGGGGGCGCGGTGGCTCAGTTGGTAGAGGTGCAGGCTGCAAGCCGAGAGGTCCTCGGTTCGAATCCCACCTGCGGCAACCGCGTTGTGTCCTTGGGCAAGACACTTCACCCCGATTGCCTACATGGGGGCACGATGACGCTGTGTACTGAGGCGTACTGCACGTCGATGGTGCGCATGTCTTCAACCAATCTAACCCTGCCTGTGCTGCGGTGCAGAGTTCCGGGTTACGATGTTGGAGAGCTGACAGCTGCTCGTCGTTGCTCGGTGGTTCTCTCCGGGTACTCTGGCTTCCTCCACCCTTAAAACTGTCACGGTCACGATTAGCCATTGTGCATAAGTATGTGACCTTAAACACCAATAAATAAATAATTTTGGAACAACACATGGTTGCGGTGGATTTAATCCATCAACACTACCATGAATTTGTTCCAGCGAATCAGAATGCTGCGACTACCTTCAAGAAACCGCTAGTGTTGTTGGACGCTGACTTCATTTCGAAAAAGAGGAGGTCATGTCTTTTCTGGTTAAGTTTAGATAGGTGAAGCAGGCCTTAGGCCTTTTAGATGACATCATATTCAGCTTTCCAGTGGGAAGAAGTAAGGTGGTTTCTTGTCATCATCTTCCGTTATTTTACCGATTACAATGGTCGGGGAAGATTATAGAGAGTTCCTCTGCGTTTGAATGAGCAGGCTAAGGACCTAGTTATGGCCTTACCACGTCATTCACTATTCGCTCAGACTCAATTGAGACTGCAATTTCTTCATTCAGAGCGAATTTAGACTCACTGTCTTACGCAGATCACCTTTAAGAACTGTGATGCAACGTCTCTACGGAAAGGAATTTGAGGACGTTCATACCTCATTTAGAGTCCTTTCCAGGGCTATTATATTTATCATGTATAACTCTGTCTTAACAGTTGCTAATTTGGAGTTAATCAGACGTGACGGAACCCTTGTATTGTCATCATTCCGGTTTCCGGACACTAAGTTTTTGATGATAAGCTTTCATTGGTTTATGACCAAGCTACAAAGAAAGCATCAATACTCTGCTCCTTAAGTTGGCATCTAATTAACCCGCAATAGCAGAAAAGAGTAAGGGGGTACGTCCTAGACAGAAAATCGTCTAAAGGACTCCTCGCGAGGATGTAGGTAACCCTCCTATAATTACTCTAGGGATCATCATACAGCGACTCGGATAGGGGGGCTTAGGTCTGATCGAGACTACCGGTCAGATGCCCCTAAGACGTTGGCTTGAGGGTCTTCGTGAAGGAGACATAGTTTCTCCTTCTGTAGGCCTCGCAGGTACTACAGGTGAGGGTTAGGACCTCTATTGCTTAGCAGTTGACGGATGGTTATCAAGATTCGCATCAAACTGGATAACTATTACGGAAGACCAGTAGGCGAGAAGTGTGGTCTCGGATGGCCTACGTCTATCTTTCCGAGAGAAACCATCACTACTTAATGTCCGTGATGGACAATGCTTCCATCAAATCCTTGCATAAGAGTCTCTCCAATCGGAGGTAAAGGTTCTCTTGACAATAAAAGTAATAGAAGTCATCGAGAATCAAGATTCTCTAGGATTCTCTATTCACCTGTTACTTGTACCGAAGCCAGAGAGCTCGTTCTGACCGATAATAGATTGGAGCTGGATAACAAGTTTATCATAGCTCTAAAAGTTTATTTATGGTAATCATTTAGTCGGTAAAAGCGAGCGTTTGAGTGAATGACTATGTGGCAAGCATAGATCTAAGGATCTGTTCCTTCACGTCTTGGTATATCCAGAATTCAGAAAGTACCTACGGTTCATCGTCCAAGGGATAGTATTTCAGTTCTGAGTGATGTGCTTCCGTCTGAATCTAGCGCCCTGGGCTTTCACTCGAATAATGAACAGAGTGAAATTAGTCAGTTGTTATGCTCACTTTTGTCTACTCTCAGACGCATTAACAGTGCGAAATTTTATGCGACTGATGGGGTTGTGCGGAGCGGCTACGCATCTTATTCCAATGGGTCGCTTACGCACACATCCCCTCCAGTTATTCTTTAGCCAGAACTGTAGTGTGAAGACGCATTCGCTCAAGAACAGTATTGTTTTAATGGATCTAGTAAACAAAAAGGTCCATATTGGGGCAGATATTCAGTGGTTAACTCAAAGAGTTCTGCTGCAACTGCCAGATCTGGCTTTCACGGTTATGACGGATGTGAGTCAATAGTTTGGGGCACGACCCTGAGTCCGACTGACTCGAAATGCAGGGGTCTTGGGACCCTCGGTTCCAGGAGAAACACATAAACATCAAAGAATGATGTCAATATTGTTAACGCTACATTAATGGATTCACATTATTTGCCGACATGCATGTTCAGATATTGTTGGACAACTCGATAGTGGTAGCAGACATCAGGAACCAGGACGGCACCCATTCATTTCTGTTATGATAACTAACAGAGAAGATTTTTTCTAATCATGTTCATCTCTCTATCCGTCATATACCGGGTTGTCTGAACGTACTAGCAGAGTCGCTCCTCGGAAAGGTCGCCTGTTTCATTTGCATTGGACGCTCAACAAGCGAGTATTGGGACAATTTTGCTACCAGTGGTATCGCCCCATGATAGTTCAGTTTGTGACGCCCCGGAACAATTAGTTACCGTCATATGTGTCGCCATGCCCAGACCATTGAGCACATGCAATAGACGCTCTGCAGAATTCATGGGGATGAATGATAGGATACGCGTATCCTCCAATTCATTTGATTCAATAGATTACGTTTAAGATTAAACAGTCTGGTTGTGAATCCTACTAGTAGCACCTCTGTTGTCACAGAAACCTTGGATCAGTATTCTCAAGTCTCTGTTATGGGACGCTCCCCAGAAGCTTCCTCCATGAGAGAGCCTTCCTTCAGGGAAAGTTTTATTCTTCCCATCCTTCTCTGCCCATAGTGGCATAATGGAGTTGGTTAGACGTGATAATTGGCACAGGAACGATTAAATAATGCGGGTGAGGAGATTTCGATATGACTTGAATTCCCCCCCCCCCCCCCCCCCCCCCCCACACACACACACATACTCACACACACTGCCTATGTGTTTAGAGGCAATTACCAGGCAAGACGTAGTTTTCTTCCCACAAGCCTCATATAATTTAATACATACATACTATGCATTTGGGTCGTGTTCTATGGTGACCTCATGGGCACATCTGCTTTTTAGTTGGATTAGTTTCCTGTGATTATTTGTTGATTTGTTATATACGAGCGCTTATTTAAAAATCATCACAATTAAATTGCTACTCTTTGAGTACCTCCCAGGCTGCATAACCAGTTAACTGGTATTCAGATGATTACATGCTAAATATAAATGCTCTCGCGCATTATATTATTAGGCTAATGCTTTATTGTATTTTGTGGACCTTGAAATTATAATCTATTTCGGGGGCGGTCCGTGTCTGAGCATGTTAATCATACCTACTTCCTTTTCTAGCTCAGGGTTTCTATTACGTCAGTACTCAATTCACATATTCTCACGTGTTTACGATCGTAGATATCTGATGGTACACGTTTGAGAGTGTTGTTACTGGAATTTATTGTACAGAGGCCGCCTGTGGATTACCTAGGAAGTGTGTTTTTTCTTCAGGGATCGTTCAGTGTGGCTCGATTAGATATGTGTATGTTATATTTTATATCATCGGTTTTTGACGTATCTGTGTATGCCATCTGCGGTGTACGTTATATAGCGGGCAATTTTAATTACCAGGATCGTCGCTATAGCCTTAACTTCTGAAGTGGTGTTAAGCACCATTTATTAATTATGAATTAATACCTGAGTGCCTGTTCGACAATTATTTATATTGTTTTTTGGTACCGCTCTTATTGATTCCAACGCTCTCCTCTCTTTCTTTTGAAGATTCCTTCAAAAGAAAGGGGGAGGGGTGGATTTTCACCTCTTCTCTGGCTTAATGGGTATGTAACAATGAAGGAAACTGTTTTATCCATAATTATATCCTGCATACAGCTGAAGTGTTATTATATAGCGTGTGTTTGTGGAGGGTTTTCTCTCATTCTCAGATATGCCATCCTAATTTTTGGGGACTTAGTCTGGACTAGCCTTAAAAATTAGGAACTTGTTACATCCTAATTATACCCCCACTTTCAAAGAAAATGGGGGTATACTGGATTACATGCATCCGTACATCTGTCCGGGCCAACATTGGGGGTTTAGGGGATATTATTATTAGGGGCTACCTCCAAATTAAGGTAGTGTTAGGGTTAGGGGTAGCCCCAGAGTAGGGCTTAAGGTTGAGGAGGGTTAGGTCCCGGAGGGGGGGTGTTAGGGTTGGGGTCAGGGGTGGGGTTTTAGTTTTAGTAGTCCCTAAACCGAAAAATAGCTCCTAATCCTATTGGTTTGGCTAGGGTGGGGTTGGATCAGGGGTACGGTTAGGGGTAGCCCCAGAATAGGGCTTAAGTTTGGGGGGTTAGGTCTTGGAGTGGGTGGGGTTTAGGGTCTGGGGGGCTTTTAGGGTTTAGGGTCAGGGTGGGGTAGGGTTAGGGTTAGGGTGTGGTTTTTGGGTGGAAGGGTGGGGTTAGGGTTAAATATAAGTTCTAGGGTAGAGGGGGTGGGGTTCTGGGTAAAATAAGGTTTTGGACATACAAAATGTTTTTTTGGTAGCCCATAAACCCGAAATGTTGGAGCGTCCGTGCGTTCATCCGTTCTAACAAATGGCTACTTATGTGGCTATTTTATGGACATATTTATAGGTGGCTAACCTAAAACACATGTCCAACATAATAAAACAAGTTTTTGGGGGGAAAATTTCTGGGGGGCCAGCTAACCCTAACCCTACCCTTTACTGACCCTAACCCTACCCACCCCTAACCCTAAGCTAACCCTAAACTAACACTAACCCTAGCCACATAACTCTAACACCCCCTCTCTGACCCCCACCCCACCCCACTCCTAAAGCCCACCCTGGAATTCCCTAACCCTACTCTACATTTATCCACCCCCCCCCCCCCCAACCACCCCCACCCCCCACAATAAGAGATTCTGTTACGTGGCTAGCCACGCAACAGACTTTAACCACATAAGTATCCTGTTTTACTAACTCGTAGCCACATAAGTAGTCATTTGTTAGTGCGTCCATCTGTCCGCCTGTGCATCCGTGTGTGAGTTCGTACGAGAATATTCATAACTTAAGTAAATTATTATTTTTTATAATATTTGTTGGTCATAGGTATGCCCACACTAGTTATTTTTTTTTTTTTATTATTTTTTTTTTTTTATTACTTGTTCACTTAGAAATTGTGTCCGTCCGAGCCAAATTTTGTCTGTTCAGCCTGTATCTCGGGTATCGAATGTTCTATCGCAATGAAATTTGCCATGAACACTGCTTATGGTATAGGCTTAAAAAAAAGATGCAACAATATTTCTCACATTCCCCTTTTTAGAGTTATCCCCCTTTTTTGACTTAGAAATGGTAGGAAATAGACATTATTTGTCTGTTCAGCCTGTATCTCAGGTATGGGTTATCGGATTTCAGTGAAATATGGCATGCAGTTTGCCTATGACAAAGGCTTCTGCCACATTGCATAAAACTTCCAAACACCAAACAATTTACCATACCTTTTGACTTAGAAATTGTTGGAAATTGTTCAAAACTTTTGAAGAAAATGGGAGGGGGGGGGGGGGGGCCCATACTGGATTGGGGTTATCGGATTTTAGTGAAATATGGAATGCAGTTTGCCTATGACAAAGGCTTCTGCCCCATTGCATAAAACTTCTAAACACCAAACAATTTACCATACCTTTTGATTTAAAAATTGTTGAAAACTTTCGAAGAAAATGGAGGGGGTGGGGGGTATACTGGATTGCGTCCATCCATCTGTGCTTCCATCCATCAGTCAGTCCGTACAAGGATATTCATAAATAATATTTTATGAATATAATATATTTTAATATTTTAATAATCATAGGTATGCCCACACTAGGCGGTACACCACGTGGAGGTATGCACGGGATGAAAGTTCAGCTCTTGTTAGCATTGGCTTCATGCTTAGAATAAGGAATTACTTAAATTTGGCTTCTTATTTAGGATATGTCTCCTCTATTACTGTATAGAGAGACATACATGTATTTCCTAATTATTCTAATTTCCTTTCATCATGGATTGCAGGATTGGAACTATTTCAGAAGTCCTAGGCCCTCCACCTTTTTACGATTCAGCTAAGTGTGGGCCATTGGTGTACAGTGTAAAATTATTATAAATTTACAGTAATTTGTATATTTTTATACTTACCAATGGCCCAGACCGGGATGGCCCTCCCATGAGTGGGTACTCATACCTCCCCATTGTATTATTATGTAACACTCTCTTTTACAAAGAATGACGTTGGCGCCAATTCCAGTCACTTTCTGGCATCTGCGCATGTGCGGAGAGTAAATGTATGGAAGGCCAAATAGGACTTCTAATTTTCGGTTTTGCATGCAAATTTTGGGGATGGGGGGCAAAATTTGTGTTCGGCCCTCGATATTTTGGAGTTAGCACCAGCTAAGTCTGGGCCATTCGTAAGTATCAAAATATACAAATTACTGTAAATTTATAATTTTTTGCCCCATAATCATAGCTTATGACCCCCTCATTGTATGGAGCTCATTCCAGTGAGGGTTCCTAAGATATGTTTTTAATTACAACCAATGTTTTTGAAAAGTTGAATGGCAATTTTTGTGGACAAGTTTTTGCTGTTGCATTCGGTAAAGGGTTACATATGTTCCGGTTTGTAAGAAAATTTAATTTGATGGATAGGAAAATTCTTTCAAGAAAAAGCATGATGTTTGGTGTGAATATTTTGGAGAAAATTCTTCAGTTTTGTATATCCTGTCGACTTTCATCCAATTGAACTGGTTGTTTTTTGTGTGCTCCCACATTTTTTGTAGTTGCCAATCAAACTATCAAAAGTTAGAAGACTATTTGTAAGAAAATTTTGAATGTTTTAGGTGAAAATTAACTGTCAGAGGTTAGAAGATTACTTGTAAGCAAATCGTTGAATGTTTCAGTTGAATATCCATCAATGAACTGTCTTAAATTAAACCCCTGCACACTGATGTCAAAATATCTAAATTTCAGGCAGAAAAAATTTCCCATAATGCAACTAGAAATTTAACCAATTCAATCTCATTTGACAGAGCTCATTGAGCTCTGTCAAATGATATTGAATTGGTTAAATTTCTAGATGCATTATGGGAAAAAACATTTTCCTGAAATTTTTTTATTTTGACATCAGTGTGAAGAGGGTTAAATATTTTATATCTTTTCAGTCCACAAATAGCAGTGGGAAGTTACTCTGGCCTGTTGAAGATCTGGAATTATGAGAAGAAGTAAGACTATAAATAGACGTTTTTTTATTGACTCGTTGACAGTTTGATTACGTGTTCCTAGTTTTAACCCTTAACATAGTACAGTGGTGGGGGAGTGTGGTGGCTCAGTAGGTAGAGGTGCAGGCTGCAAGCCGAGTGGTCCTCGGTTCAAGGTTCCTGTGTGGGGGCACGATGACGCCGTGTACTAAGGCAAACTGCACGTCGATGGTACGCATGTCTTCAACCAATCTAACCCTGCCCGTGCTGCAGTGCGGAGTTACGATGTTGGGGAGCTGGCAGCTGCTCATTGTTGCTCGGTGGTTCTCCCCGGGTACTCCGGCTTCCTCCACCCGTAAAACTGTCACGGTCTTGATTAGCCATTGTGCATAAATATGTGACCTTAAACGTCAATAAATAAACAAATAGTACAGTGGTGCCAACTTAATTGGATATCTCTTAACTGAATAACCCTGTTAATTGAATCTAATTCCCCAACACAAAACCATTTACCATACCTCCAGTACAAATTTGACCTGTTAAATGAATATAGGTTATAGAGTAAACTCCTGTTAATTGAATAAAAATATCTTGCAACCTGTTGAGAAATTACCCTGACTCTCCCCTGTTTTCCTTTGTTTATGGACCTATTTGGTCTCAATACATCCAATACAGGCATTTAATCTATTATATCTTGTTTGACAAAGCTCATGGAGCTCTGTCAAACAGGATATAACAGAATAAATGCTAAGTTTATCTCTTGAATACAGGAAAATGATATTATCCATGTTAATTGAATACTCCTGTTAACCCTTTACCTAACATGAAAAGCAGACGACACTTGCAACAAAAATTCTTGAATAACTAATCTTTTTCATTTTTTGTCTCAAAAACATAGGTTATGCCCCCTCGTTGGAACGAGCTCGGCGAGCTCGTTCCAACAAGGGGTCATAACCTATGTTTTTGAGACAAAAAATGAAAAAATACTGAAAATTCTTTGGCGATTTTTGAGAATAGCGCTGGCTGGTTTTGGCCGTTACGTTGGGTAAAGGGTTAAGTGAATAATTTGCATTGGCAAAGTGGCTATTCAATTAACTGTTATTTATGTACACTGATCTATATACAGCTGAATTGCTGGATTGCTCATTGATCACAAATAGGAAAATGTCCCATTTGTCGCCATCTCTGATGGATGGTATGGTGTGAGGGTGTGGTGGGTGCACGTTTTCAATTTTTCCGACGCTTCGCAATCTCCATTTTCTTTTTAACCTTTTACCTAACACAAAAGGAAGACTACACTTGCAAACAAAATTCTTGAATAACTTCTTTTTTTTGCACCAGAAACATGGATTATAGATTATGATCCCTTATTGGAATGAGCTCAGCAAGGTCGTTCCAATGAGGAGTCATAAGCTATGTTTTTGAGACCAAAAAAATAAAAAAAATAATGAAAATTGAATGGTGATTTTGTGAATAGCACTGGCCAGTTTTGGCATTATGTTGCGTAAAGGGTTAAAGAATATATCTTAATGTCTGTAAAAAATTAATATTTTGATGATGAGCACATTTTTTCTCGGCAATACAGATTGAATATTTATAACATATATTAGTTATTATTGCCAAAATTCAAGTTCTGATATTCTTAACCCTTTACCCAACGTAACGGCCAAAACCGGCCAGCGCTATTCTCAAAAATCACCAATTAATTTTCAAAATATTTTAATTTTTTGTCTCAAAAACATAGGTTATGACCCCTCGTTGGAATGAGCTCGTCGAGCTCGTTCCAACGAGGGGTCATAACCTATGTTTTTGAGATAAAAAATGAAAAAAATTAGTTATTCAAGAATTTTTTTTGCAAGTGTCGTCTGCTTTTCATGTTAGGTAAAGGGTTAATTAAGTATTGTGTTAGTAGTTTTGCACGCTAGGCTTTCATTTGATGTGGTTGACATGAAAGCTGTTGGACTGTGACAACAGTCACAGTGTAACAGCTTGCTCATTAACAGCTTTCTCATTTTTAAACATCACAGATAAGAGGACTTTAATGTGTTGAATGACCTGATACCATGTTTAATGGCAGACATCACTTAACATTAGCATTCCTCTTCACTGCTCTATATGTTCGTCTTTTCTAGAGCACATCATTGAATCATCCAGAGAGGCGCACAGTGTTCATTCCATACAATATCCCATGATTTGTAATTGAAACATGAATTGTCTTATTTTGAGTACCTTTGGATGCATTTATATATTGAATTCCTTAGTCAAAATTAGCATTTTGGGAAATGCATGGTATGTAAAAGAGGTAATACAGTGAGGCCCACTTTATTGGATTTCTCGTAACTGAATAGCCATGTTAATTGAATATAATTTCTCAACACAAAACCATTTACCATTCCTCCAGTACAAATTTGACCTGTTAATTGAATATAGGTTATAGAGTAAACTGCTGTTAACTGAATCAAAAATATTGTAACCTGTCAAGAAAATTACTCTGACTCACCACAATTTCCTTTGTTTATAGACCTATTTGGCCTCAGTACATCCAATACAGGCATTTATTCTATTATATCTTGTTTGACAGAGCTAATAGAGCTCTGTCAAACAAGATATAATAGAATAAATGCTAAGTTTATCTCTAGAAGACAGGAAAGTAACACAATGCCTTTTTAAAAAAAATGAATCCTGTTAATTGAGTTATTTTCATTGGCAAAGTGGCTATTCAATTAACAAGGTTCCACTGTATACATATTAATCCAGATTAGAGGTGTTTTTACACTGAAAATACGGTTTCATTTATGGTGATAACAGTATATACCCCACATGACTGGTATAGTCTCTTGCTGTGAAATATTCGATAGTGATTACAAAAGCTGTTTGTAATCAATGATCATGACAAGAAACTTGATTAAAAATATATTTCTGTCACAATTAGTCACAAATGATAACAATTTGGTCCCATTGATATCGAGATACTGCAAAAGTATGACAGCTTTTTAGCTCATCTGACTTCCAGTCAGTGTGTGCTATTGCCATCACTTCGCATCCGTCATCTGTCCGTCATGCATCGTCCATTAACTTTTGGAAACTTGCATTCTTCACAACCATTAAGCCAAATTCAAACATATATTGCAGACCATCTATGGAGTATACCCTTTTTATTTTGTTCAAATGAAGCAGCTGCCATCTTCGTGCTATGGTTAATGCCCCAAAAGCCTAATGATTTTTAAAAATCTTCTTCTCATGAACCACCAGAGAGAATGCCTTGATATTTGGTATAGAACATCCATTGGTATTGAAGATTTAAAGTTTGTTCAAGGAAAGTTGGTAGGTCAATATTTGGGCTCTCTGTGTGAGCATATCCATTTTGAGCTCTGCCCAAAATTTATATTTCAAGAACCGGTTGGCCGATTTGAATCAAATTTGGCATGTAGTATAAGTGGGTCCTAAGTAATTGATTGATGCCCGAAAAAATTTTTTTACAGCCCTGTGGGAACCCCAGGGGCTAAAAATAGAAAAAATTAAAATGCCCATATTTCCCAATCAACACGGAACAGAGATTTGTTATTTTGTATGAAGCATCTTTAGGACCAGTAGAATGGAATCGTAAAAAAAATTGCCATCGTTTGAGTGAGGCTGTTCTGAACGGGGCATCAAAAAAATGCTGAGTCAGCATATTTGTAAAAATTGAAAAAAAAATTTTCTTCAGAACCACTGCTCAAAATCTTTTTATAATTGGGGTACACCATCCATAGGGTGGTCAGATACAAGTGTGTTCAAATTAAACCCCTCGGTTAATATTTGGGCTCAATACAGGAGCCTGAATAATTAACTTAGGGCAATATGGGGAATAAGCTTTAAAAATCTTCTTCAGATCCAACAGTCCAATTCTTTTAATATTTGGTATACAACATTCAAGTTTGTTCAAAATGAATGGAAGCCCAAATATTAACTTAGTGCAATATGGGAAATAATCTTTAAAATTCTTCTTCAGATCCACCAGTCAGATTCTTTTGATATTTGGTGCAGAACATCTCTGTGGGGGTTAGATTCAAGTTTGTTCAAATCAAGTCCCTGGGTTAATATTTATGCTCCCTATGGGCACCTAAATTGTAACATAGTACTATATGAGGGAATTTCTTTAAAAATCTTCTTTTTCACATCCACCAGTCGGAATATTTCCATATTTGGTATACAACATCTCTTGGAGGTCAGATTCAAGTTTGTTCAAATTGGGCCCTTGGGTTAATATTTGGGCTCTTTATTAGGGCCCATAGTTTAACTGCAATGTGAGAAAATTTCTTGAAAAATCTTCTTCTATGGATCCACCCATTAGAATCTTTTCATATTGGGTGTGTGACATCTCTAGGGGTGTCAGATTCAAGTTTGTTCAGATCGAGTACCTGGGTTTATATTTAGGTTCTGTATGCCAGTCACTTACTGATAAACTCATCTTTTTTAACAACTTGAGCCAGGTGAGCATTTTAGGCTCACTTGAGCCTCTGGTTTGCATTTTCATTTAAAAAAAAAAAATCATTTGAAAAGCGCGCTGAGTTTGATCCAGCAGCAATCATGGAAATAGTGGTGAAACCAGAAGCCGCAAAAGCAATGATGCTCGCAGATCAATTTCGGAAATACACCTATCCGAATTAGTGTTAGACCGGTCCTCATACCGAAACCAGAAGATATCAAGATGCATCATAAATGAACATAATATGGGTATCCGAAATTGGATATGGGTATTTGGGAGAGCGTAAAAATGCCTCAGGATTCTTGTATCCTTTATAGTCTTCACATCTTTTAATAGATATTAGTTTAATATTAAAGTATGTAGACTCCTATCACTTCAGATCTCTAACTCTATCCTTCGTCCTGTATTGGGCCTCTGTCCTTTTATTAGCTCACCTGACTGAAAGTCAGGGTGAGCTTTTCTTATCACTTTTTGTCTGTCTTCCGTCGTCCGTCGTCTGGCGTCCGTCGTGAAGGTGGTGTTTGGGCCTTTTTCTCCCAAACCACTGGCCGCATATTAATGAAATTTCATGTGAGTAGGGGTTATATAAGGGCATTTTGATTTTTTGTCAAATTAGGTTTCGCCTCATATTGAGCAGAGGGATGGGGCAAAAATGCTCCAATTCTTAAAAAATCTTCTTCTCAAGAACCAGCAATAGCAGAGACTTGATATATAGTATGCAGCTTTCTTTAGAGGTGTAGACTCAAGTTTATTCAAGAGAAGTTTGTCGGGCATTATTTGCCTTTGTTATGGGAGGGGCAAAAATTTTGGCCACGCCTAAAATTTCTATTTTCAGAACCGTCAGGTCGATTTGAACCAAATTTGATATGAGATGATAATGGGTCATAAGCAGTTGATTGATACAAAAAAAAAATTTCTCATTGCCCCGTGGGAACCTCGGGAGCTAAAAATAGGAAAAACCTTAAAACTCCCATATCTCCAAAACTACACGGCACAGAGAATTTTTATTTTGTATAAAGCTTACTTTTATCCAGTAGAATAGAATGGTTAAAAAAAATCCCTATTGGTTTGATCACAACGTACTTTTTTCAGGACTTTGAAAAAGTGCTGAGTCAGCACTTTTTAACACTGTAGGCAATGGGAAAAAGATTAAAAAATCTTCTTCTCCAGATCCAGCAGGCAGAATCTTTTGATATTTGGTATGCAACATTGTAGGGTGGATCTGATTCAAATTTGTTCAAATCGGCCCCCTGGGTTCATATTTGGGCTCAGTATAGGAGCCCGATTTCGAACTTAGTGCATTTCAGGCAAATTTCTTAAAAAATCTTCTTCTCCAGATCCAGCTGGCAGAATCTTTTGATATTTGGTATGCATCATTGTGGGGTAGATCTGATTGAAGTTTGTTCAAATCGGCTTTCTGGATTCATATTTGGGCTCACTTTAGAAGCCCGAATTCGAACTTATTGCATTTCAGGCAAATTTCTTAAAAAATCTTCTTCTCCAGATCCAGCAGGCAGAATCTTTTGATATTTGGTATGCAACATTGTGGGGTGGATCTGATTCAAGTTTGGTCAAATCGGCCCCCTGGGTTTATATTTGGGCTCACTATAGAAGCCTGAATTCGAACTTATTGCATTTCAGGCAAATTTCTTAAAAAATCTTCTTCTCCAGATCCAGCAGGCAGAATCTTTTGATATTTAGCATGCAACATTGTGGGGTGGATCTGATTCAAGTTTGTTCAAATCGGCCCCCTGGTTTTATATTTGGGCTCAGTATAGAAGCTCGAATTCGAACTTAGTGCATTTCAGGCAAATTTCTTAAAAAATCTTCTTCTCCAGATCCAGCAGGCAGAATCTTTTGATATTTGGTATGCAACATTGTGGGGTGGATCTGAATCAAGTTTGTCCAATTCGGCCCCCTGGATTCATATTTGGGCTCACTATAGAAGCCCGAATTCGAACTTAGTGCATTTCAGGCAAATTTCTTAAAAAATCTTCTTCTCCAGATCCAGCAGGCAGAATCTGTTGATATTTGGTATGCAACATTGTGGGGTGGATCTGATTCAAGTTTGTTCAAATCGGCCCCCTGTGTTTATATTTGGGCTCAGTATAGAAGCTTGAATTCGAACTTAGTGCATTTCAGGCAAATTTCTTAAAAAAATCTTCTTCTCCAGATCCAGCAGGCAGAATCTTTTGATATTTGGTATGCAACATTGTGGGGTGGATCTGATTCAAGTTTGTTCAAATCGGCCCCCTGGATTCATATTTGGGCTCACTATAGAAGCCCAAATTCGAACTTAGTGCATTTCAGGCAAATTTCTTAAAAAATCTTCTCCAGATCCAGCAGGCAGAATCTTTTGATATTTGGTATGCAACATCGTGGGGTGGATCTGATTCAAGTTTGTTCAAATTGGCCCCCTGGATTTATATTTGGGCTCAGTATAGAAGCTCGAATTCAAACTTAGTGCATTTCAGGCAAATTTCTTAAAAAACCTTCTTCTCCAGATCCAGCAGGCAGAATCTTTTGATATTTGGTATGCAACATTGAGGGGTGGATCTGATTAAAGTTTGTTCAAACCGGCCCCCTGGATTCATATTTGGGCTCACTATAGAAGCTCGAATTTGAACTTAGTGCATTTCAGGCAAATTTCTTAAAAAATCTTCTTCTCCAGATTCAGCAGGCAGAATCTTTTGATATTTGGTATGCAACACTGTGGGGTGGATCTGATTCAAGTTTGTTCAAATCGGCTCCCTAGATTCATATTTGGGCTCACTATAGAAGCTCGAATTCGAACTTAGTGCATTTCAGGCAAATTTCTTTGAAAATCTTCTTATCAAGATCCAGTAGGCAGAATCTTTTGATATTGGGTATGCACCATGCTTACAGGGGTGAGATTCAAGTTTGTTCAAGCCAAGTCCCTAGGTCCATATCTGGACTCACTGTGGGAGCTTGAATTGTAACTTAGTTCAAAATGAGGAATTTTCTTTAAAAATCTTCTTCTTCAGATCCAGCAGTCGGAATGTTTTGATATTTGGTGTGCAGCATCTTTAGGGGGGTGAGATTTAAGTTTGTTAAAGCCAAGTCCCTGTGGGAGCCCGAATTATAACTTAGTTCAATATGAGGAATATTCTTTAAAAATCTTCTTTTTTTTTTTAGATCCACTGGTCAGAATCTTTGGATATTTGGTATAAACTTTTCTTAGGAGGAGCAGACGCAACTTGTTGAAATCAGTTCTCTGGGTTGATATTTAGGCTACCATGTCAGGTGTGCGCCCTCAGGCCCCTTGGGGCCTCTTGTTTATTCAGCTAGTCTGGGCCAGTGGTAATGGTTGATAAATATTAGAAATTTTAAATAATTTATATATTTATTATACCTAGCACTGGCCCAGAACAAAAGTTCCCTTCAGTGAGTTGTTCACCCTCTCCTCCCTACATACAACTATAAATACTTAGAACACATTAACCCTTTACCCAACGCAGACGATATCAAAATTTATTATTTTAAATATCATTTTTTTAAATTTTTAAAAAAATGTCAACAAAACCATATCATGTGACCCCTCGTTGGAATGAGCTCGTCGAGCTCGTTCCAACGAAGGGTTACATGATATGGTTTTGTTGATATTTTTTGAAAAAATAATATTTTTTTAACTTCTGAATTTGCATATTACGCGGGCGGATGCAGCCGATTCGTTGGGTAAAGGGTTAAAGAAGATTGGATCTCACTTCCAAACTTGTGGACATGTGCAGTAGTCATCTACGGAGTACCATACAGGACACAGCTTTTTTAACTCTCCTGACTGAAAGTCAGTAGGAGCTATTGCCATCACTTGGTATGCATCGTCTGTTAACTTTTGAAACTTGTCTTCTTCAAAACCCCTGGGCCAAATTCAAATATATATGGCCCAGACCATCTTTGGAGTATATCCTTTCTACTTGGTACAAATGGAGTTTCTGTCATCTTCGCGCTGGGGTTAATGCCCAAAAAGCCTAAAAATCTTTAAAAATCATCTTCTCTTGAATCACCTGAGAAAATGCTTTAATATTTGGTATGGAACTTCCTTTGGTGGTGGAGATTAAAATTTGTTAAGGCAAGTTTGTTGGTCAATATTTGGGCCCTCTGCGAGAAGCATGCTCATTTTGGGCTCCACTCAAAATTTCTATTTCTAGAACTGATAGGCAGATTTGAACCAAATTTGGCATGTAGTATAATTGGGTCATAAGTAGTTGAGTGAAGCCCTGATGGAACCCTAGGAGCTAAAAACAGAAAAAATGCAAGTGCCCATATTTCAAAACCTGCACAGACCAGAATATTGCTTTGTTGGTATTTGGGAGAGCGTAAAAATGCCTCAGGATTCTTGTATCCACTGCTTCTTTATGACCAGTGGAATCAGATGGACCAAAAAAGTTACTATCAATTTTGTCATGGGGTGCTGCTGCATGGGATGCCCATTTTAACACTGTTGGCGATGGGAAAATGCTGAGTCATCGCCTATCTTGTAATTCATCAACTAAGTATTTTTCTTCAGAACCTTTAGGCCAATCTAAACTAATTTGGTACAAAGTATATTGGTGGAGTATACTATTCAGAATTTTTTTCCCATAAAATTGCTACTCCCAGAAATCTTTAAAATCTTCTTCTCATAAACCACTCGAAATAATGCTTAGATTTCTGGTATGGAACTTATTTTAGTGATGTAGATTCAAATTATTTCAAAGGAACTCAGTAGGTCAAAATTTGGGCTCTCTGTGGAAGGATGCTTTTTTTGGGCTCTACCCTGAATTTATATTTCCAGAACCGATGGGCCGATTTGAACCAGATTTGTCATTGAGCCTCCTGATTGGGTCATAAGTACTTGATTTATGTCTGAAAAATATTTGGGGGGGGGGGGGGGGATAGAGAGAACCACAAGTTAAAAACAAAAACAAATATTCATACAGACACTTTTTTAAGACTTCACAGAACAGAGCTTTGTTTTTGCCTGAGAAACTTTCTTTGGACTAGCAGAAATGAATGGCCAAAAAACTGCTTTTGGTTGTGTCATGGCAAATCAAAAAATTGCTCTTGCTGTCCATCACAAACTGACATGCTCTTCTCTTTTGACATCCCGGTGGGAACCCTGGGAAGTAAAGCAGTGTTTGTTTACTATGGTAGACAAGCTCTGTTTTACTGGTAAAATAGGATCCAGTTACCAATGCTTGGGGTGGAAGTCCTCTAAAATGGGCAACATGGGTTTTAATGATTGACTAAACTTGGCTTGTTGTTGTCATGATTAGTCATTGTTCAGAAATGTGTGGCCTTAAACACCAATAAATAAACAAATAAATAAATATCTCTTTTGACAACTTGAGCCAGGTGAGCGTTTTAGGCTCACTTGAGTCTCTAGTTTTGTTATCTGGCTTCATCTTTTTTTGGGGAGGGGGGTGGGGGGGGGCGTGGTTTAAAGCTTAAGTGTTTGGTCTGATTCTTTGCATTGAGCTTGCTAGATAGTTTGGGCCAGTGGTAGGTATAGTAAATGTAGAATTTATTTTGAATTTCTAATTTTTTTTTTTTCGTAGAGACATAATTGTATCAAGAGTATTTGATAGAGGAAATTTAATCAGATGCTGTACTTATGATTCAAAGGGAGCTCACTTAGGTAAGAATATTATGTTTTAACTTCAAAGACTCTAAGCTTTAGAATATTTCACTCATAAAAGATGTTATATGGTAGCTGACATTGTCATCGGGTACATTGTAATTTCAGTTAGAAATGATTATACCTAGCAAGCCTTAATTACAAAAAAATTGCCATTCAAATTGTTTGTTTTTTCTTTCATCCCAAAACAGAAATTGCTAATGTCGCCTTCTAGTCATGTTACATTTTCAACCTGAGACATAAAACAGCAGTACTAGAGTAAAATATTAGTTGATCTGCAACTCAAATACAGACTCATTCAATCTCTATTATTCAACTGACATGGGATATGTCATTTGGAAAAATCAGAGTCCAGATAAATAATTATGAAGGTGACTGATGAATATCAGTACTGTCACATACATAGACAGAACGTGATGTGTGTTTGAATCAGTGGGTGTTTTACATAACGAGTTGGAATGGCGTACGGCTCTCGCGAAATATGATTATGCCATTCCAACGAGTTATGTAAAACACCCACCAATTCAAACACACATCGCGTTCTGTGTTTATTACACAACCCATAAATTAAAATGCATTTAAATAAACAAATTTTAATTCCGATAATTAAACCCAAAGGTGAAGAGTTTGTTTGACTGAAGCTGTACTGATCATATGGATCGATAAAAAATCAAAACAACCTTTTCGGAACTAGTGTTTGTTGAAATTCCTATCGCTGTTTACTAACAGTAATAGCCACCAAAAGGTTAGGCGTGAATGGGCTGTTGCCCATTCACGCCTAACCATTTGGTGGCTATTACTGTTAGTAAAAATATAAGTTCAAATATGTGCAGATTTGCAAAACAGCTGGGAGAAACGTTTTTAAAAGAAGTTCGAAGCATGTCAAGGTGTACGAAGATTTACCGAAATAAAGTTGACCAATTTAGATATAATGGGATCCACAAAACGAGATGGCAATGGGACTGGGTTAATGTTCTGGTTGGAAATGATTGGGTTTTTTAAAAATATTATCTCATTTTTGGCTAATTTTTTGTGAATCGACTTTATTTTGCTTTGAACATTTTCATTTTCACACTATGCGACAGACAGTCGATGATTGTATAATGAAATTTGGAAACTGTTCGAAGTGTAACTAAGCAGTGCGGTAAAAAAGTTCCGGCTTGTATATCGCCGTTGAATACAGAATCATTTATATCATAGCGGCGATTCCTTTGAATACAAGGGTTTAAAGTTTAATGGAGGTGTAATAAAATCACTTTCTAATAATAACATGGTTGATTTCAACAAAATGTTATTCACTGCTAAGAATAAAGTTGTATTGGAGGCACTTCTCAGCAAAATCGTGATTATGAAAATTTTGATGGTAAATGTTAACCGAACCAGAATCTGATGATCTTTGGAAATGACTCCTTTTATTCAAACTGTGATTCCACTTGTAGTTTTTCTTACTCAGTTGTTAAATTAATTTGTTTTTGAGACTTTTAGCCCTTTACCCATAAGGTCCCAGTTATGACTTTAACCCTTTACCTAACATGAAAAGCAGACGACACTTGGAAAAAAAATTTGTCTATAACTAATTTTTTTCATTTTGTGTCTCAAAAACATAGGTTATGACTACTCATTGGTGGGACGTAACCTATGTTTTTGTGACAAAAAATGAAAAAATAATGAAAATTAATTGGCGATTTTTGAGAATAGCCCTGGCCGGTTTTGGCTGTTAAGTTGGGTAAAGGGTTAACAAAGGTAATGAGTGTCAACAATTTCCCCAACATAAAGTCTTCTGGACAATCAGCAGACTGACCTGACAGAAATCACTGCCATGCCACTAAATTTAACAGTTGTGGTGTAAAGGTATACAGTGGAACCTGTTAATTGAATAGCCACTTTATCAGTGAAAATTTTTCAGTCAGCAGGAGTATTCAATTAACAGTGATTGTGTCACTTTCCTGTGTTCTAAAGATAAACTTAGCATTTATTCTATTTTCTCTTGTTTGACAGAGCTCAAACAAGATATAATAGATCAAATGCCTGTATTGGATGTACTGGGGCCAGATAGGTCTATAAACAAAGGAAAACTGGGATGCATAAGGGTAATTTATCAACAGGTTACAAGATTTTTTATTCAATTAACAGGAGTTTACTCTTTAACCTATATTCAATTAACAGGTCAAATTTGTACTGGAGGTATGGTAAATGGTTTTGTGTTGGGAAATTATATTCAATTAACAGGGTTATTCAGTTAAAAGAGATATACAATTAAGTGGGTTTCACTGTATCAGATAAATTGAAGGGTTTACAGATTTGGAGAATGTTAGCTGTAAATGTTTATATGGCCTCACAAAGTAGATCTGTTCTCAGGCCATTTTTTGTAAAATTGCATGTGGGCAGGCGTTTTTTTTTAGCTCGCCTTGCTTTCAGTCAGGGGAGCTATAGTGATCACTCATCGTCTGTCGTCCACGAACATGGTGTTTTCATCTTCTCCTCCCAAACTGCTGAACCAATTTAATTGATATTTGAGATAATAGTTTGTTATGGCATCGCATTTTGATTTTGTTCGAATCAAGTTGCCTCGCCCCTTGGTAGGGCCACACCCAAAAAGTGTGCTTACATCTTAAAAAATCATCTCATGAACCAGTAGTATCAGAGACTTTATATTTGGTGTGCGGCTTCCTTTTGAGGTGTAGACTCAGATTTGTTCAAGAGAAGTTCGAGGAGCTATATTTGCCTTCGTTATGGGAGGGGCAAGAATTTTTGCCCCACCCCAAATTTCTATTTTTGAAACTGAGAGGCAGATTTGAACCAAATTTGATATGAGGGCTTATTGGGTTGTAAGTACTTAATTTATTGCAAAAACATTTTCCTGTTGTCCCATGGGAACTGTAGGAGCTAAAAATAGAAAAAAATTAAAACGCCCATATCTCCAAAACTGCACGGCACTGAGAATTCTTATTTGGTGTGAAGCTTCCTTAGGACCAACAGAATGGAATGGTCCAAAAAAACTGATATCTGTTTTATCATGGGGTACTTTTTTGGGACTTTGAAAAAGTGCTGAGTCAGCATTTTTTAACACTGTGGGTAATGGGAAAAACATTTAAGACTACTTTTCTCCCAAACCACTGCTCCAAAAGCTTTCAAATTTCACCTATAACACCTTTGGAAGATTGTTTCACATGTTTGTTGAAATCAAATCCCTGGGTCCATATTTGGGCTCTCTATGGGAGCCCAAATGTTTAAATTAGTGCAGTATGAGGACTATTCTTTAAAAATCTTCTTCTTCAGATCTACTGATCAGAATCTTTTGATATTTGGTATGCAGCATGCTGAGGGGGGTGAGATTCAAGTTTGTTCAAGCCAAGTCCCTGGGTTCATATTTGAGCCCACTGTGGGGGCTCGAATTGTAACTTAGTTCAAAATGAGGAATTTTCTTTAAAAATCTTCTTCTTCAGATCCAGCAGTCGGAATGTTTTGATATTTGGTATGCAGCATCCTTGGGAGGGGGAGGGTGGGGTGGGGGGGGGGGGGGGGGGTGGGAGATTCAAGTTTGTTGAAGTCAAGTCCCTATTTGGGCTCCCTGTGGGAGCCCAAATTATAACTTAGTTCAATATCAGGAATTTTTCTTTAAAAATCTTCTTCTTCAGATTCAGCGGGCCTCTTGTTTATTTTTGTAATTATTTCTTTGCCATTAAAAAGTTCATGTTCTTGGTTTATTTTATGTTTTATGCACCATAATCTACAGAATAGCATTGGTGCTGGTGTATTACATCCCTTGAGTGCAAGAAGGCTTTGCAGTGCTAAAGCATTGCAAAGCCTTGTTGCACTCAAGGGTCAGTTTTATTAACTTTGGTAAAATA
Source organism: Pictodentalium vernedei (assembly GCA_031216915.1). Taxonomy (NCBI): domain Eukaryota; kingdom Metazoa; phylum Mollusca; class Scaphopoda; order Dentaliida; family Dentaliidae; genus Pictodentalium; species Pictodentalium vernedei. The sequence continues at coordinate 84,715,326 of CM062294.1, forward strand.
AACCATTTGATTTTGATCTTTTAAAGTTTGAATTCGTTATAAAAAGAGAGAATGCGGCTGCCGAAAGGACCATGCGGGAGGGCCTGAGAAACAGATTTTTAATTTCTTTAGACCTAAGTAACATAAACATAAGTTTATAAACGAAACATCAGTCAATAATATAGATTTTTTGTTTTGTCACTTTGCTTGTTTTATTCTCCTAACCTTTTACATAACATATCCATCTGCCGAGCACAATACACATGAATTCTTACTCACATTTTATTTTATAAATTTTTGCATCCAAAACTGGGGCCAAGCAAAGCTTTGAAATTTGAAATGATTAAAAAATTGTCCCAACTTGAACTCTTCTGTCATCAGGTCTACAGGAGACCTAATGATAGATGAAAAGTTCAAGAGGAGATACAAAACTGTACAGGAGACCTGATGATAGAAGAAGGGTCCAACGAAGTTCTGCTTCTGACACTATTGTGACCTGGTCCTGGGTGGGTCAGTGACTGGTGGATCCATTTTGGGTTACTTTGTAATTCAGTCAAGAAGCATTAACCCTTTACCTAACATACCAGTAAAATTGACCAAAATAAGCCTACCACAGCCTAAAATATCTTACAGATGTCTTGATATAACCATACAAATCTGCATTATCTCGATTAGCCGGTTCTAATGATATCCATATTTCTATGGTTTTATTGAAAAATTGTGAGAATTTTTTTTATAAAAAATGTGAAATTTAATTTATTTTTGAAAAAAAAACTGTGCCAGGTAAAGGGTTAACAATAATTGATTTTACAAAGCACAAGTAAGATGTATACAGTCAACTTGGCCTTTCTCATAGCTGGAAAAATTACTGCGTTTCTATCCTCTCAGTTAATTTCATATCTACTGTGAATTAAGCAGTCTTGTGTTATTGTATGATACAGTGGATCCCTGTTGATTGAATAACCACTTTGCCAATTAAAACTATTCAATTAACAGGAGTATTCAATCAACAGGGATTGTGTCATTTTCCTGTATTCTAGAGACAAACTTAGCGTTTATTCTGTTATATCTGGTTTGACAGAGCTCCATGAGCTCTGTCAAACAAGATATAATAGATTAAATGCCTGTATTGGATTACTGAGGCCAAATAGGTCTATAAACAAAGAAACACTGGGGAGAGTCAGGGTAATTTCTCAATATGTTACAAGAAGTTTTATTCAATTCACAGGAGTTTACTCTATAACCTATATTCAATTAACAGGTCAAATTTGTACTGGAGGTATGGTAAATGGTTTTGTGTTGGGAAATTATGTTCAGTTAACAGGGTTATTCCATTTAGGGATATCCAATTAAGTGGGCTCCAGTGTATAACTAATTGCATACTAGATTATACATATCTGAATGTATTTATCCAGACATTTAGGATTGTATAACTTTAGCCCTTTACCCAATGCACAGGATATCAAAATTTATTATTTTAATTATTGTTTTTTGTTAAATATTTTCAACACATTTCAACAAAACCATATCATTTGTCCCTTCATTGGAATGAGCTCATTCCAATGAAGGATCACATGATTTGGTTTTGTGGAGACTTTTTAAAAAATTTTTTTTTTTCAACTGGTAAATTTGAAAATTATGTGGGCGAATGTGGCCGATTCATTAGGTAAAGGGTTAAGGTTGCCTTTTAGAAATATCCGATAAATAGATGAATTGTGCAACACTCTTGTATAATATGGAAAGACATGATACATAGCTAATGATTTAGTATTTCATTTATACAATTAAACCTTTTCTCCTGGCTGCACCACTTTGATGGGGGCACGATGAGGCCGTGTACTAAGGCATACTGCACGTTAATGGTGTACATCTTCAACTGCTGTAACCCTGCTTGATCAGAGCTTGAACAGAGTTACAATGTTGAGGGGCTGACAGTTGCTCATCAATGCTGGGTGGTTCTCTCCGGGTACTCCAGCTTCCTCCAAAAACTGTCATGGTCATGATTAGCCAATGTGCATAAGTATGTGACCTTAAACACCAATAAATAAATAACTAAATAACACAGCTTTGATTCCATTCTGGAATATTCTGTTTCTCTGATTGACTTCCTATACAGTTGAGTTTCCATTGAATACAATACTTGAGTGGATATAGGCAATAGTTCTGGTTGAGTTTCCATCGAATACAATACTTGAGTGGATATGGGCAATAGTTCTGGTCGAGTTTCCATTGAATACAATACTTGAGTAGATATGGGCAATAGTTCTGGTTGAGTTTCCATCGAATACAATACTTGAGTGGATATGGGCAATAGTTCTGGTTGAGTTTCCATTGAATACAATACTTGAGTGGATATGGGTAATAGTTCTGGTTGAGTTTCCATTGAATACAATACTTGAGTGGATATGGGCAATAGTTCTGGTTGAGTTTCCATTGAATACAATACTTGAGTGGATATGGGCAATAGTTCTGGCTGAGTTTCCATTGAATACAATACTTGAGTGGATATGGGCAATAGTTCTGGTTGAGTTTCCATTTAAAACAATTCTTGAGTGGATATGGGCAATAGTTCTGGTTGAGTTTCCATTGAATACAATACTTGAGTGGATATGGGCAATAGTTCTGGTTGAGTTTCCATTGAATACAATACTTGAGTGGATATGGGCAATGGTTCTGGTTGAGTTTCCATTGAATACAATACTTGAGTGGATATGGGCAATAGTTCTCGTTGAGTTTCCATTGAATACAATACTTGAGTAGATATGGGCAATAGTTCTGGTTGAGTTTCCATTTAATACAATACTTGAGTGGATATGGGCAATAGTTCTGGTTGAGTTTCCATTGAATACAATACTTGAGTGGATATGGGCAATAGTTCTAGTTAAGTTTCCATTGAATACAATACTTGGGTGGATATGGGCAATAGTTCTCGTTGAGTTTCCATTGAATACAATACTTGGGTAGATATGGGCAATAGTTCTGGTTGAGTTTCCATTGAATACAATACTTGAGTGGATATGGGCAATAGTTCTGGTTGAGTTTCCATTGGATACAATACTTGAGTGGATATGGGCAATAGTTCTGGTTGAGTTTCCATTGAATACAATACTTGATTGGATATGGGCAATAGTTCTGGTTGAGGTTCCATTGGATACAATACTTGAGTGGATATGGGCAATAGTTCTGGTTGAGTTTCCATTGAATACAATACTTGAGATGATATGGGCAATAGTTCTGCTTGAGTTTCCATTGAATACAATACTTGAGTAGATATGGGCAATAGTTCTGGTTGAGTTTCCATTGAATACAATACTTGAGTGGATATGGTCAATAGTCCTGGTTGAGTTTCCATTGAATACAATACTTGAGTGGATATGGGTAATAGTTCTGGTTGAGTTTCCATTGAATACAATACTTGAGTGGATATGGGCAATAGTTCTGGCTGAGTTTCTATTGAATACAATTCTTGAGTGGATATGGGTAATAGTTCTGGTTGAGTTTCCATTGAATACAATACTTGAGTGGATATGGGCAATAGTTCTGGTTGAGTTTCCATTGAATACAATACTTGAGTGGATATGGGCAATAGTTCTGGTTGAGTTTCCATTGAATACAATACTTGAGTGGATATGGGCAATAGTTCTCGTTGTGTTTCCATTGAATACAATACTTGAGTGGATATGGGCAAGAGTTCTGGTTGAGTTTCCATTTAATACAATACTTGAGTGGATATGGACAATAGTTCTGGTTGAGTTTCCATTGAATACAATACTTGAGTGGATATGGGCAATAGTTCTGGTTGAGTTTCCATTGAATACAATACTTGAGTGGATATGGGCAATGGTTCTGGTTGAGTTTCCATTGAATACAATACTTGAGTGGATATGGGCAATAGTTCTCGTTGAGTTTCCATTGAATACAATACTTGAGTAGATATGGACAATAGTTCTGGTTGAGTTTCCATTTAATACAATACTTGAGTGGATATGGGCAATAGTTCTGGTTGAGTTTCCATTGAATACAATACTTGAGTGGATATGGGCAATAGTTCTGGTTGAGTTTCCATTGAATACAATACTTGAGTGGATATGGGCAATAGTTCTGGTTGAGTTTCCATTGAATACAATACTTGAGTGGATATGGGCAATAGTTCTGGTTGAGTTTCCATTGAATACAATACTTGAGTGGAGATGGGCAATAGTTCTGGTTGAGTTTCCATTGAATACAATACTTGAGTGGATAGTTCTAGATATGGGTAATAGTTCTGGTTGAGTTTCCATTGAATACAATACTTGAGTGGATATGGGCAATAGTTCTGGTTGAGTTTCCATTGGATACAATACTTGAGTGGATATGGGCAATAGTTCTGGTTGAGTTTCCATTGGATACAATACTTGAGTGGATATGGGCAATAGTTCTGGTTCAGTTTCCATTGGATACAATACTTGAGTGGATATGGGCAATAGTTCTGGTTGAGCTTCCATTGGATACAATACTTGAGTGGATATGGGCAATAGTTCTCGTTGACTTTCCATTGAATACAATACTTGAGTGGATATGAGCAATAGTTCTGATTGAGTTTCCATTGAATACAATACATGAGTGGATATGGGCAATAGTTCTGGTTGAGTTTCCATTGAATATAATACTTGAGTGGATATGGGCAATAGTTCTGGTTGAGTTTCCATTGAATACAATACTTGAGTGGAGATGGGCAATAGTTCTGGTTGAGTTTTCATTGTTACAATATGGGCAATAGTTCTGGTTGAGTTTCCATTGAATACAATACTTGAGTGGATATGGGCAATAGTTCTGGTTGAGTTTCCATTGAATACAATACTTGAGTTGATATGGGCAATAGTTCTGGTTGAGTTTCCATTGAATACAATACTTGAGTGGATATGGGCAATAGTTCTGGTTGAGTTTCCATTGAATACAATACTTGAGTGGAGATGGGCAATAGTTCTGGTTGAGTTTCCATTGAATACAATACTTGAGTGGATATGGGCAATAGTTCTGGTTGAGTTTCCATTGAATACAATACTTGAGTGGATATAGGCAATAGTTCTGGTTGAGTTTCCATTGAATACAATACTTGGGTGGATATGGGCAATAGTTCTGGTTGAGTTTCCATTGAATACAATACTTGGGTGGATATGGGCAATAGTTCTGGTTGAGTTTCCATTGAATACAATACTTGAGTGGATATGGGCAATAGTTCTGGTTGAGTTTCCATTAAATACAATACTTGAGTGGATATGGGCAATAGTTCTGGTTGAGTTTCCATTGAATACAATACTTGAGTGGATATGGGCAATAGTTCTGGTTGAGTTTCCATTGAATACAATACTTGAGTGGAGATGGGCAATAGTTCTGGTTGAGTTTCCATTGAATACAATACTTGAGTGGATATGGGCAATAGTTCTGGTTGAGTTTCCATTGAATACAATACTTGAGTGGAGATGGGCAATAGTTCTGGTTGAGTTTCCATTGAATACAATACTTGAGTGGATATGGGCAATAGTTCTGGTTGAGTTTCCATTGAATACAATACTTGAGTGGATATGGGCAATAGTTCTCGTTGAGTTTCCATTGAATACAATACTTGGGTAGATATGGGCAATAGTTCTGGTTGAGTTTCCATTGAATACAATACTTGAGTGGATATGGGCAATAGTTCTGGTTGAGTTTCCATTGGATACAATACTTGAGTGGATATGGGCAATAGTTCTGGTTGAGTTTCCATTGAATACAATACTTGATTGGATATGGGCAATAGTTCTGGTTGAGGTTCCATTGGATACAATACTTGAGTGGATATGGGCAATAGTTCTGGTTGAGTTTCCATTGAATACAATACTTGAGATGATATGGGCAATAGTTCTGCTTGAGTTTCCATTGAATACAATACTTGAGTAGATATGGGCAATAGTTCTGGTTGAGTTTCCATTGAATACAATACTTGAGTGGATATGGTCAATAGTCCTGGTTGAGTTTCCATTGAATACAATACTTGAGTGGATATGGGTAATAGTTCTGGTTGAGTTTCCATTGAATACAATACTTGAGTGGATATGGGCAATAGTTCTGGCTGAGTTTCTATTGAATACAATTCTTGAGTGGATATGGGTAATAGTTCTGGTTGAGTTTCCATTGAATACAATACTTGAGTGGATATGGGCAATAGTTCTGGTTGAGTTTCCATTGAATACAATACTTGAGTGGATATGGGCAATAGTTCTGGTTGAGTTTCCATTGAATACAATACTTGAGTGGATATGGGCAATAGTTCTCGTTGTGTTTCCATTGAATACAATACTTGAGTGGATATGGGCAAGAGTTCTGGTTGAGTTTCCATTTAATACAATACTTGAGTGGATATGGACAATAGTTCTGGTTGAGTTTCCATTGAATACAATACTTGAGTGGATATGGGCAATAGTTCTGGTTGAGTTTCCATTGAATACAATACTTGAGTGGATATGGGCAATGGTTCTGGTTGAGTTTCCATTGAATACAATACTTGAGTGGATATGGGCAATAGTTCTCGTTGAGTTTCCATTGAATACAATACTTGAGTAGATATGGACAATAGTTCTGGTTGAGTTTCCATTTAATACAATACTTGAGTGGATATGGGCAATAGTTCTGGTTGAGTTTCCATTGAATACAATACTTGAGTGGATATGGGCAATAGTTCTGGTTGAGTTTCCATTGAATACAATACTTGAGTGGATATGGGCAATAGTTCTGGTTGAGTTTCCATTGAATACAATACTTGAGTGGATATGGGCAATAGTTCTGGTTGAGTTTCCATTGAATACAATACTTGAGTGGAGATGGGCAATAGTTCTGGTTGAGTTTCCATTGAATACAATACTTGAGTGGATAGTTCTAGATATGGGTAATAGTTCTGGTTGAGTTTCCATTGAATACAATACTTGAGTGGATATGGGCAATAGTTCTGGTTGAGTTTCCATTGGATACAATACTTGAGTGGATATGGGCAATAGTTCTGGTTGAGTTTCCATTGGATACAATACTTGAGTGGATATGGGCAATAGTTCTGGTTCAGTTTCCATTGGATACAATACTTGAGTGGATATGGGCAATAGTTCTGGTTGAGCTTCCATTGGATACAATACTTGAGTGGATATGGGCAATAGTTCTCGTTGACTTTCCATTGAATACAATACTTGAGTGGATATGAGCAATAGTTCTGATTGAGTTTCCATTGAATACAATACATGAGTGGATATGGGCAATAGTTCTGGTTGAGTTTCCATTGAATATAATACTTGAGTGGATATGGGCAATAGTTCTGGTTGAGTTTCCATTGAATACAATACTTGAGTGGAGATGGGCAATAGTTCTGGTTGAGTTTTCATTGTTACAATATGGGCAATAGTTCTGGTTGAGTTTCCATTGAATACAATACTTGAGTGGATATGGGCAATAGTTCTGGTTGAGTTTCCATTGAATACAATACTTGAGTTGATATGGGCAATAGTTCTGGTTGAGTTTCCATTGAATACAATACTTGAGTGGATATGGGCAATAGTTCTGGTTGAGTTTCCATTGAATACAATACTTGAGTGGAGATGGGCAATAGTTCTGGTTGAGTTTCCATTGAATACAATACTTGAGTGGATATGGGCAATAGTTCTGGTTGAGTTTCCATTGAATACAATACTTGAGTGGATATAGGCAATAGTTCTGGTTGAGTTTCCATTGAATACAATACTTGGGTGGATATGGGCAATAGTTCTGGTTGAGTTTCCATTGAATACAATACTTGGGTGGATATGGGCAATAGTTCTGGTTGAGTTTCCATTGAATACAATACTTGAGTGGATATGGGCAATAGTTCTGGTTGAGTTTCCATTAAATACAATACTTGAGTGGATATGGGCAATAGTTCTGGTTGAGTTTCCATTGAATACAATACTTGAGTGGATATGGGCAATAGTTCTGGTTGAGTTTCCATTGAATACAATACTTGAGTGGAGATGGGCAATAGTTCTGGTTGAGTTTCCATTGAATACAATACTTGAGTGGATATGGGCAATAGTTCTGGTTGAGTTTCCATTGAATACAATACTTGAGTGGAGATGGGCAATAGTTCTGGTTGAGTTTCCATTGAATACAATACTTGAGTGGATATGGGCAATAGTTCTGGTTGAGTTTCCATTGAATACAATACTTGAGTGGATATAGGCAATAGTTCTGGTTGAGTTTCCATTGAATACAATACTTGAGTGGATATGGGCAATAGTTCTGGTTGAGTTTCCATTGAATGCAATACTTGAGTGGATATAGGCAATAGTTCTGGTTGAGTTTCCATTGAATACAATACTTGGGTGGATATGGGCAATAGTTCTGGTTGAGTTTCCATTGAACACAATACTTGGGTGGATATGGGCAATAGTTCTGGTTGTAAAAAGGTGCAATATCTATAACTTGAAGAGTGGTGAAATTCAATTTGAGGTCCTGATTAATTTCTAGATTCGCTTCGACCTGAAATTTGACATTTGCAGTGCCCTGTCCAAAACAGAGGTTACTGTCACACAATCAAATTCCAATGTGGGAAGAGAATGGAGGATAAGCTATGCTATGGTTTGGAAGCAGAAAATTAAAATATTTTGTTCTTATTCAGAAAAGAAAATAATAATGTAATTCTCATTTGCAATTCATGTTTGGTCAAGAGTTAACCCTTAGGGGTTAGGAGATTTTTATAAATATTTTGCTAAACTCTGACAGTCTACATCCTGTGGCTTTGCAGTTGTTTTAGGCAGGTCTTGGCTGCCTGTATAGGCAGCCAAGGCTTGTAAAAACACCTGCCAAAAAAATTTAGAATTTAACTTGTGAGTTAACCCTGAGACAGCATTTGGGGCGCCTGTTCCGTTGCAGTAAAAGTGATCAAAGTCGTAATTAAGCCTTTAACCCTTTACCCAACGAATCGTCCGCTACTGCCCACGTAATATGCAAATTCAGCAGTTGAAAAAATATTAAAAACTTTCAACAAAACCATATCATGTGACCCCTCGTTGGAACGAGCTCGTCGAGCTCGTTCCAACGAGGGGGTCACATGATATGGTTTTATTGAAATTTTTTTTAAAATTTGAAAAAATCATATTTAAAATAATAAATTTTGATATCGTCTGCGTTGGGTAAAGGGTTAAGGGTTAATAAATGAAATTATATCTTGTGTAACATTTTTTTGGGGAAAATTTAATATTATTTATAAAAAAAACCCCATAAAATATATCATTGTTTGAACAGCTGAAGCTTTATTGGTTTATTTGTTCTATAGTACATTAAGAAATTACAGTTAAAAAATTATGCAAGAAATCAGAGTTTGTTATCATGCTGATTCTTATGAGATCTAACAATTACATTTTGGGGGGAATAGAGGGAATTATTGTTTTTCATCTTGATAAATCATTAATATCATGGAAGCATAATCAAAAGGTGTAAGAGGTCTGAAAGTGAACAATGATTTATCACACATAGAAATTGACCAAAAAATGTACTAATGTCATTATTAATATATTATTAATATATTAATCCTTGATCTAAAGTAACATCAAATCCACCTAGCATTATACACACAAATATCCTTTCAGATTCTGTTTTGTGTACTATATCAGCCTCCAAAACTTGGATTATGACCCTCTCCCCCCCCCCCCCCCCCCCCCACCACCACCCATTAGAATGAGCCTGATTCACATTGTTTTGAGAATAAAAAAAAAATGTTCCTACAGCTAGAAAATAATATAGTAAGTGTCATCTTATGTCATGTTAGGAAAGGGTTAACAAGTGTTGAAAGTCATAAACTTGCTTAAAACTAGTTTAGAAAAATAAACTCAAAGATTTATTTATTTATATTTCTGCAGCAATTGGTTTTGTAAATGGTTGTGTTCGGATTCTAGATGCAATAACACTTCAAGATGAAATTTCAGAACCATACAGATTTTCTAGAGATGCAATAACACATATAACTTTTTCACAGGATTCACAGTATCTTGCAACAGGGGTAAGTTAGAGTTCATTATACTTTAGTCTGCATGGTGACTGGCCTATTGCTCATCCATTTTTATTTGAATTATTGCTGGCCAATTACAAGCCTAAGCCTAAGCTGATTGGTTTTCTTGTTTGTTTGTTTAGTGGGGTTTAATGACTCAACAGCCAGGGTCATCATCTCAGTACCCAGGGAGAACCACCAAGCAGTAGCAAGCAACTGTCAGACTCCATCTTACTAACAGCAGTTGAAGGCAAGCACACCATCAGTACCTTAGTACACTGCACCACCATGCCCCATGTGGGCAATCAGTATTGAGTGTCTTGCCTAAGGCACAGCACAGATGGCGTGAGGATAAAACCATTGATCTTTTGGTTTAACCCTTTACCTAACACAGCAGCCAAAAACAACCAGGAAATTGACCAAAATAAGCCTACCATAGCCTAAAATATCTTACAAATGTCTCAATAAAACCATACAAATATGGATATTATTAGAGCCGGCTTGTTGAGCCGGTTCTAATGATATCCATATTTGTATAATTTTATTGAAAAATTGTGAGAAATTTTTAAAAAAATGTGAATTTTCATTTATTTTTTAAAAAGGCTGTGTTAGGTAAAGGGTTCAAGTCTGATGTTCTATCCATTGAGCCACTTCACTCCCATTAGTTGTCTTGAAACATGATGAGTTCATTGATCAACAAATTTGTTATAAACCACTATTAATTTACTGATAAATACTTTATTTTTTGCAGGATGCTGATTATGCTGTATCATTATACAAGAAACAGAAAGGCTCTGATGTTGAACCATATTTCTATATTGGAAGATACAGAGCTCACTATAAACCAATCAAAGATATAATGTTTGGAAAACAGTTGGATTCAAATCAGCCACGACTTTTATCATTGGGAGAAGACCGAGTTCTGGTAAAAACATTTATTTGCAACCATATTCAACTGTTTCTGTGCTCTTGGTGACAAATTATCATGATACAGACAAAGGCCTTATAGGATAAAAGCCATCTGGACAAAAGCCACAAAAGATGACCAAGATAGATGAAAATCGTCATTATTTGTAGAAACATACTGAAATAGTTTTAATATTTAAAAAATTTATTATACCCTCTATTCTCTAAAACATTGTTATCCCCCCACTCTACCCCATTGCATCCCACACAGATATTCTCAAAGAGATTGGAGGGGGCAAATCTCCCCCCTCCTCCCTGAGATTGGAGGTTGACAAAAACCCTTCAATATGTATTGTATTAAAATACTTATAAGATTTTTTAACTCGTTGAGTGCTGGAAGCCCATATTTGGGCTTTATTCTGAAGCAGAGGTACCCAAAATTAAAGTCTTTATACTCGGTGGGTTTATTTTGTAGTTTCTTTGAAGCAGAATTATTTAGTCTATAAGAATTTGCCTTCTTGTAAAATTATTGGAGAAAGATTATAACAAGGCAAAGACACTTGAAACAATTGAGATGACCAAAAATAATTTAGCACTCTACCAGTTAAATTAATTGTACCCTAATTCTCATAGAGATTGTTATGTCCCAAATCTCAAATATACAGGATAATATGCCTGTTTGTTTGTCTGTACATCCCATATTATTACAGTAACTTCTCTGATGGTTAACAAATGGTGATGAAATTTAGAATCTATCCTCCTCATCACATCGCAGATGCTCATGGTACAAAATTACAAAGCCCAAGGAGTTCATCCAAGAGCTATGCCAATTTATTTATTGTAAAATGTTAAATGAATTCAAGTAGGTACAGCTTCACAAATAGTAAATAGAATGTAATGCAATCAAGTGTGCATCTTCCCCATCATATGCCAAATACTCACAATACAACTTTATGATGCCAGAGAGTTTCATCTTTGAGCAGTCCTGGAAATGAAACGGGTGCGAGTGCAATTGCTCCCATCAGCACCCATGTTTTCTGTTTTATGGGAGCTAAAAAATGCTCTCGTTAAAAAATATTTTGGAGCACTAATATACTGTGAGGGCATATAAATGTGTGTTGTTTTGAGAAAGCATCACTCTGTGGCCAGCAGCAAGTTACTGTCATAATTCAGCAACTCCTTATACATCTAACCCTTTGAACACTAGTGGTATCTGCCATGCCAGTTCAATGCCAGCAATTAGAAGAGTCCATATTCATTATTTGGGGTAGACCAATCAATATATTTTTATACTGTACCAATGACCCAGACTTAGCTGGTGCTAACTCTAAAAAATCCAGGGCCAAACACAAATTTTGCCCCCCAATCCCCAAAATTTGCATCTAAAACCAAAAGAAATCATGTCCTATAGGACCTCCATACTTTGCCCCCACTGCGCATGCGCAGTGTCAAGAACTTTCCGAAATTGGCGCCAATCACCATTCTTTGTTTGGCCCTTCATCAGTCAACATCTCACTGATCTTTTTGCTTGTAAATCTCAGTTTAAAGGATGCCAGACATGTAATTATTGGAGAAATGGTGATTCTAAGGAGGATATAGAAGGAGGAGAGGAAAAAGGAGTGACAAAAAATAATCAGGGCTGTACTTAAAATTTTTTATGAAATTATCTTAAGTTGCCTATTTTCGAGGCATGGGCCTCTTGTTGTCATTCTTGCTATAAAGTTGCACTGCTTATTCAGTGTTTCCTCTCCCCTGGTCTTCTAAGTCCCCCCTTGCTATTCTCCCATGCTTTTGGCATATTTTTGAGAAAGATCATTTCTAAATTCTCTTGGGAGAGTTAGCTTGGTTACAGAATGTTTTCTGTTATTTTCCCCATAGTTACGTTTTCACCCATGGGTGTATAAACGTTGTGTTCTGCATCTTCCATCTGATGTTCTGCAGATTCTCCCCTGGGAGTCTCTGTCTTGCATCAGATAGAGTGTAATTTTGATGACTGATTTCGGGCCAGTTTTGTCAGTGCCTGGAGTCATGTTTTCTGGTGTTTTTACACTGTTTGTTTACATTGGCAACAGTCTCTTTTGAGGGGGGCTGTTTGCCTTTGGAGTAGTTTATCTCACTATAAGATACATTATTATTATCCGTAAGTGTTGCATTAATTATTTAATATAATTTTAAAATTTTTGCCCACACTTAGCCTTCGGATCCATTGGGGCTCAACGTTACTTTTCAGAAACTTGGGCTTCGCTGAAAAAATATTTTTCAAAAATTATTTTGATTTTCAATTGTTTTTTCATTATTAATGGATCATGTTATTATGTATCTTTGTGTTAGGGGTTTGTGCGAGTAACTAGGACTTGTTGTTGACTTTTCACAATGAAAGGATATTGTTCAAATTGTAATAGGAAGAAATCTTCCTCTGACTTTCATGATCATTGTATTAATTGTAGTCAGTGTTCTCGCACTAATCCCTGTTCTATATGTCAATATTGGGATGACAAACATTGGAAACGTGTGTCACGATATGTTGTTAGTGGAGAAAGGGCTATGCCGGCTCTTTCTCCGCAGGGTCACTCTACTCTATCAGTTTCTATTTCAGAGGAACAAGAACAGGGTGATGTTTCCATGTTATCTTCCGCAAGTGCGCTTCCGTCGTCACAAATAAATACAGAGCTAGCGGCAAAAGTGCTCATGGAGATTAAACAAATGTCGTCCGCTAGCTCGCCCGGTGTAGCGTCCATTCACCGAATGGTTCGGCAGCCGGGTTCGTCCAATGCAGTCCAGGAGGAAATGTTGGGTGATGCGAGCACTATAAACATTCAACGTGCACACCCAGTGATGGCGGATAGTAGGAGAGATCGGAGGAAGCCTTCGAGTCCGGTTCCCAGCTCGTCCAGGTCCAGCCGGGCCGCGAGCGAGAGAGGCCCCTCTCTCGTAGAACAACATCTGGGACCAGATGTTGTGGTACAAAATGTGTCTTTAGCGGAGCACACGTCCGTCGCTCGGGACGCTCCGTTGTATAGGCAGTCTGCGGAGACTGCTCAGGCTTCTTCCTCTCATCAGCGCACACGACTGCACCTTGGCTACATGACCGCCGATATTTTACCAGCTTCGCCGATCAGGGATTCTTCGGCGACCAGGTCACGCCATCCGGTAGCCAGGGACACGAGGCCGGTGGACTCCGGACATTCGCATAGGAAGAGTATGCGAGAGTCATCAGATGCGGAGCTGCCCTCGGCGAAGCAGCGAAAGACTGCGCCTCCGCAGGCCTCGATGTCGGACGTGCTTGTGCAAATAGCACAACTTATCGCAGCATCCCAGCAACCGACAGAAACGGTGTCGGATCGGGAATTATCCGACGGCGCTGGGTCGGTACGCTCCGCCGAAGCATCGGGGGCGGACGACCGGGAGCATCATGAGGTCCGACCGGATGGTGAAATGGATACGGATGACTTGGAGCTATCCCTTTCGGAACAACATAAAGCTGCCGTGGACTTCACCGGCACTTTCTTCCTCAAGTTGTTCCATCGGGCCAGACTGCTGCGGTTGCGGACAAGAGAATTATAGCGTCATTGGACTCTGATTTTTTTGAGCGGTTCAGGGACATCGCTCCCGAGTTTCCGTCTCAGTCCAATAATGTTGCAAGAACATTTGAATTATTGAACGACGCTATATTCAGACTTGCTTCCAAAACAGGAAAAGCAGGTTTCTTGTCCGCCAATACTCTCAACCTGCCTTTCATTAATGCAGGGAATAAATTCGATACGGCAGGACAGGGTATCCCGAGAGTTCCTCTGCGTATGGACGACGAGGCGGAAGACTTAGAATTATCATTACCGTCGTCGGCGTCTATTCCAACCGCGGTGTTGGAAACAACTATTTCGTCTAACAGAGCCAGTTTAGATGCCTTATCTTACGCAGATCACCTTACTAAGGCGTTATCACTGCGTCTTCAAGGGAAAGCATTCCAGGATATACAATCCTCTTTAAGACTTCTTTCAAGGGCAGTAGCTTATTCCACGTGTAACTCCGCCCTTTCAGTGGCAAACCTGGAGTTGGTTAGACGTGACGCAGCCCTAGCTACATCCACACTCGTGGATAGTAAGGTGAAGAACTCTCTCAGAGTCGCTTCGGTCTCCGGAGAACTTCTCTTCGACGGCAAGCTTTCTGCAATTTACGATAAAATTACAAAGAAAGCTTCGGATTCTCTGCTGTTCAAATCTGCTTCTAAGAAGTCGGACACGGCAGATAAGAGTAAGACAGGCACTTCTGGGTCTAATGCGCCCAAGAGAGGTTCCTATAGAGGTTCCGGTGCGTCCTCTTGGTCTTATTCAAGAGACCGTCAAGGCAGCGACTCACGTTCGGGACGTCCTTCGGGCCGGGATAACCGGTCAGACGCCCCGAGGTCGATGGGACGAGGTGCGGGTCGTGGAGGACGTGGTTTCTCCTACCGCAGGTCTCACAAGTCCAGGAGGTGATGGCTTCAACCTCTATCGCGTACCGGTTGGCGGAAGGTTGTCGAGTTTTTCACAAGAGTGGGCGTCGATTACGGACGACCCTTGGGTGAGAGGGGTGATTTCGGAAGGTCTAAAGATATCCTTCAAACGAAAGCCTCCATTAACTCGAAGTCCAAAATGGACTCAACTTCCGTCAAATCCGCAGAAAAGAGACGCTCTGTTATCAGAGGTGCAGTCTCTTTTAATGAAGAACGCGGTAGAGGTCGTAGAAAACCAGGAGACACCGGGATTCTACAGCCATCTGTTTCTGGTTCCGAAACCAGACGGCTCGTTCCGTCCAGTCATAGATTTGAGCTGGATAAACAAGCTGATCATCGCTCCGAAGTTTTATATGGAGACGATTCGATCGGTCAGAGCGAGTATTCGGGTGAACGATTATGCAACAAGCATAGATCTCAAAGATGCGTACTTTCACGTCATGGTACATCCGACATTCAGAAAGTATCTACGCTTCGCAGTCCTAGGGGTGGTGTATCAATTCCGGGCGATGTGCTTCGGATTGAATCTAGCACCCTGGGCTTTCACTCGGGTAATGAACTCGGTAATGATGTATTTCCGAGCTCATTCGTCTGCGGTAACGTCAGCCTACCTGGACGACATTCTTCAGAGGTACGGCAACGAGTTAACGCTTCAGAACGATGTGCAGAATCTACTTCTATTGCTCCGACGTCTCGGTTTTATAATAAATGAGGAGAAGTCGGATCTGGTGCCGTCCAAGTCATTCACACATCTGGGAATGAGCTTTGAGACGCTCAACAATCTCGTTCGTCTGCCGTTAACCAGAGCGAAATTAGTCAGTTGTTACGCTCGCTATTGTCTGCACGCAGACAAAGTCACAGCGAGGGAGTTTATGAGACTGATAGGTCTGTGCGGAGCCGCTGCGGATCTCATTCCGATGGGGCGGTTACGCACGCGTCCTTTCCAAATTTTCTTGACTCAGAATTGGAGTGTGAAAATTCATTCGCTCGACATAGACGTTCTCTTGTCAGATCAAGTGAAACGAGAGATTCAGACTTGGGCAAACATTCAGTGGTTAACTCAGGGAGTTCCGCTGCAGTTGCCAGATCCGAGTTTTACCATTATGACGGATGCCAGTCAAACAGGTTGGGGTGCATCATTGATCCCAACGGATTCGAGATGCCAGGGTCTTTGGGATCCGCAATTCCTGGGCAAGCACATAAACATCAAGGAAATGATGTAATTTGGCTTGCGTTACGTCATTGGATGGACATTATTCACAATGCTCATGTCCAAATCCTATCTGACAATACGACAGTAGTGGCGTATATACGGAATCAGGGAGGCACTCATTCAATTCCGTTGTTCAATCTAACGGAAAGAATCCTTCTGTTTGCTCTAGAACATCAGGTTCTTCTTTCGGTCCGTCATATACCGGGTCGTCTGAACGTACTAGCAGACTCCCTTTCACGAAAGGGTCGCTTGTTGTCGTCGGAGTGGACTCTCAACAAACAAGTATTCAATCAGATTTGCTACCAATGGGAACGGCCAATGATAGACTTATTTGCGACACATCTCAACAATCAGTTGCAGACGTATGTGTCTCTGTGTCCGGATCCAAGAGCATATGCAGTAGACGCTCTGTTGATCCCTTGGGACGGAATGATAGGATATGCGTATCCTCCAGCACCGTTAATTCAGCAAGTATTGCTAAAGATAAAACAATCTCAATGCAAGATTCTGTTGGTAGCATCTCTGTCTCCACAGAGACCGTGGATAATTCTACTCAGGTGTCTGTTGTGGGACCTACCGCAAAAGCTTCCTCCACGGGAGGATCTTCTTTCGCAGGGGAAATCACGTCAACTCCATCACAACCCGCAAGGTCTCAACCTTCACGTTCTTCCGTTGTGCGGTCCTTCTTGCATGGCAAGCACTTTACAGGATGAGCAGTGGACGCGATTTCTAACTGTAGGAGGACCTCCTCTTCGCTAAACTATGCGGCTAAGTGGAAGGTTTTTCGTCGTTGGTGTAGGGATCATTCTGTTGATATTTTTGATCCCTCTATACCAGACATTGCAAACTTTCTAGTATACTTGTTTGACGAAATCAAACTGCAGCCTGTTACTATTAAGGGTTATAGGTCTATGTTATCTGATACCTATGCACATCATGATAGTTTACAAATTGGATCTAATGTCTCTTTATCTAAGTTGGTAAGAAACTTCTCGATAAATAGACCCAGAACTCTTAGGTTAATTCCTAAGTGGAATTTAGCTTGGGTTCTTCTTAAACTGAAGGAAAAGCCATTTGAACCTCTTGGGACTGTAGATTTCAAATTCTTGTCTTATAAGACAGCTTTTCTCTTAGCTTTCTCTTCTGCTAGAAGAGTCAGTGAGCTTCATGCACTGTCGGTGGATGATTCTCACTATCGTAGAGTCGGGAACACTATCACCTTCACTACTAATGTGGGATTTTTAGCTAAGAATCAGGCTCCTAATAAATATCCGGAACCTATTGTTATTAAGGCTCTTCCGTCTTCAGACAGGCGTAGGCCTTTCCTCTGTCCTGTTAGAGCGTTATGTATCTATAAACAGAGATCTCAGTTTATCAGAAAGGGACGAAAACGTTTCTTTCTGTCTCTGATGCCTAATAGAAAGGACATTTCGGTCCATTCTATTGCTAGATGGATTCAATTAACTAACCGTACTGCTTATGAAAATTTATCTTCTTCTCAGCAGTCTGTGCTTAAGATTTCGGCTCATGAAGTAAGAGCTCTTGCTACTTCTTGGGCTTACGCTAATAGTATTGCTATTACAGATTTAATGAAGGCTGCTTATTGGTCTCAGCCATCCACATTCACGAATTTTTATCTCAGAAATATTGAGTCCATTTCTGGAGACCTGCATTGTTTAGGTCCGTTATCTGTTGCTCAGAATGTTGTCCACTAAACAGTTGCAACTATAGTTATGCAGGCTTTCTGTTCCGGCAGTGACTCCGTCCGGCTGCCCTCTTCGCTCTGGGCTATTTGACCCAGGGCAAGGGGAAGGGGGGGGGGGGGGGGGGAGGGTGTTCCCTTAGGTCACCTGCTTTATAGTGAAAAGCAAGGGAATGCCTCCTCCGAAGTCAGTATTTCTGAGTCGTTTCCGGGATGGTTTTAAAGTGTAATATTAATGTTAAAATTCATTCATGTCATATTTTTAAAGTGTAGCTCGGTGTGAAGCATTTGTATATGTCAAGTGTCAAACGGGCATTAATATACAATCCTCGGACACTTTTAAAGAATATAAAGAGTCTCAATTCTCTGGACTAACATTATTTATTGGCTTACTTTAAAAATAATTAGTATAAAGGGTTATACTGGATGTTAATAGAGAACATGAATGTTATTGTGCTCAATTATGAAGGGTATTGTATCTTTCTAATTTAACATAAAATAAGAAAGATACATGTAAAGCCTAATACTCCTTTTCTCCTTGAGGGGTTGCCTCTATATTATATAGTTGAGCTTATTGGATTTTCCTCTATGTCCTAGGCCCTCCAGCCTTTTTACTATTCAGCTAAGTCTGGGTCATTGGTACAGTATAAAAATGTTAAAAAATTTATAGTAATTTATATATTTTTTATACTTACCAATGACCCAGATGGGGATGGCCCTCCCAGGAGTTGGGAACTCTTACCTCCCTGCTGAGTACATAGTGCTGACCAGGCACTGCCAGTAAGAATGATAATTGGCGCCAATTTCGGAATGTCTTTGACACTGCGCATGTGCAGTAAGGGCAAAGTATGGAGGTCCTTTAGGACATGATTTCTTTTGGTTTTAGATGCAAATTTTGGGGATTGGGGGACAAAATTTGTGTTTGGCCCTGGATTTTTTAGAGTTAGCACCAGCTAAGTCTGGGTCATTGGTAAGTATAAAAAATATATAAATTACTATAAATTTTTTAACTTTCAACATGCAGCCTTGGGGCTGCACGTTGAAAATGCTGATTGGTCTACCCCACACATTTACTGAACAGCCATCCTATTTAATGACGTTATGAAGTACATGTATCATGTTCCTGGCTGGAAAAGCAGCCGCTCATATTCAAAGGATTAAGGTTTCTGGTGTTTGGTGACAGAATTCCCTTGAAAATTCATGTACTAACATTTTACGGGTGCAGTTCACTCTCGTCTCTGATTTCGCGGGAGCTTAAAACTGCACCCATCAATTTTGTTCATTTTCAGCACTGTAAGAGTTACATCCTGTTGTGTATTGAAAATCTATTTTAGCCTTAGTTTGTGCTTGTGGGTACAGTAACTCGAATTGTGCAGGCTTTATATCCCAACTCTTGAAGAGATTAGGGATATTACCAAATAACAACCCTCTCTGTCCATATGTCTGTGAATTGATCTGTGCATCTGGAATCACACTTGCAATAGCTTCACCAACAGTTGATTGATTGTGATGAAACTTAGTATGTATCCTCTCTGACATATTATTATGCTAGACGATTTCACCAAGCTGTTATGTCTCCTTGTGTGTTTAAAAATACACATGTTGGACTTGATTTTTGCACACAGAGTGTCATGTAATAACATAACTTATTTTTTTTCTTTCGTAGTATCCTCAAAATCCATATATTCATTCAGAAGGTTAAGCTTTAGTTATGAACTGTTGGGAGTGCCAGAAGCCACTATCAGGGCTTTCAGAAAAATGAGGGTATCAGAGCAAAAGCCACCATTTTCCTCGCTTTTGTTTTATATTCAGTCAAATGCAAAGTTTGTTTATAGAAGTTTGTTTTATTAAAAATTATTGGAGAGTGCCTATGAGCACTCTCCAATAATTTGTAATAAAACATTTTTAATAACAAACACAGACTACTTAAAATTATCTAGCCCTCAACCAGTTGAGTAATATTGTATGGATAGAAATAAATTAATACATCTATATTGTGCAAACAGTATGAAAAAAACAACTTCAAGTGAAAACATCAGTTGAAAACATTATTGTAAGATTTGCTTCTCATTCATAGGTCGAGTATGATCTTGAGGACACTGATAATGATCATTTCAAGCTGGCAAGCACTGACAGAATTGAACAGAGTGCTGTCCCATTTTGTATGGCTTGGTATCCACCACTTACGAAGGAGCACTTTATACTCACTGCAAATGATCAGGTAAGTAGTTTGCTTATTGATATAGTCTAATCTATTATGCCTAGGATTTGGGTGTTGTATCTCTCATGTTACTGTTGAATAATTAATTACATGTTGCTTAAGTTGATGTTTATCAAGTTTTTCAAGTTTTGACTGATGTTCTCAGCCAGGCTTTTTCACTGATGTTAATAACTATTTACAAACAAGTAGAATAAATTTTAAACAAACTACATGGGTGAGGCAACCTAAAGGCCACCACCAGGTGACGAGCTCGTTCCAAAGAGGGGTCACATGATATGGTTTTGTTGAATTTTTTTAGAAAAGTAATATTTTTTCAGCTGCTGAATTTACATATTATCATATGCGGGCGGATGCAGGCGATTCGTTGGGTAAAGGGTTAACTGACACTGCTTCCTTATCAATCTGAATTTAATGTCTTGAAAGTTCCTGTCACCACTTTTGGCTGCCATGTCCCTGATGAAATTGAAATACTGCATTAATTTGGGGATTTGATCGACATGGTTTTCACAGTAAATGGAAACAAACATGTGGGAAAGATTTTGTCTGCATATTTAATGTGAGCTTAGTCTTCCTTGAAGGTGCCAATGCAATTTGTGGCAGGCTATCCTGATGAGAAAAAAAAACGTTCCTGTGGGCCAGGTGCAAATGTAAGGGGCAAGGAGATCAACAAAATCATCCTACCATATCTTGGCCTTTATCTTGTCAGGGACATGGATACTCAGAGGCAATGAATGAAATATGATGTTGTCCATACCAGTTGATGTTTATCAAGTTTTGACTGATGTTCTCAGCCAGGCTTTTTCACTGATGTTAATAACTATTTACAAACAAGTAGAATAAATTTTCAACAAACTACATGGGTGAGGCAACCTAAAGGCCACCACCAGATGATGGGCCAGGTTAAACAACCAGCCACACCTAACGCAATGCAAAACCAAGGCCCTCTGAGATGAATCAGCTATCCCACATCCCAATGAGCAGCCCAACTCATGCTGGCCAGTGCATCCAATGTACGATCCATAAATCTATCCCACAAAACCCTGTACATCCCAACTAATGCTGGCAAGTACTTCTGTAATGAACTGCTGCATGGCAAATCCCACATCCCAATGAGGAGCCCAATTCATGCTGGCCAATGCATCCAATGTACGATCCATAAATCTATCCCACAAAACCCTGTACATCCCAACTAATGCTGTCAAGTACTTCTGTAATGAACTGCTGCATGGCAAATTGGGGAGAGGAAAGTGTAGACTTAACTGAGTGTACTGCTGAGTAGGATGCCTGCCCCCACAAATGCCTATGCCCATGTAGCTGGGTGACATGCTTCAGGACACATAGCCAAACACGACTAATGCCAGTCGACTGATGTATAAAATTCCACCACAATAGATGAGCAGTCTAGGTGCTGAAAAATGATGGTTGCAATCAGTCGTGAAGAAAAACATGTCACCAAGAGGCATCACTCTGAATATACTTTAAAAAGAAATTGATTTCCAATATCCCACTGCCTTAATCTCCAAATCCAAAGCCCCCTGACTTGCCACCCACGAGGCCATGCTGATATGGAAACTATGACCTTTATAAAATGTTGAATCCAATTCAGATAAATGCCAAACATGAGTTTAAAACTGTGACAAGTGTCGCATGAGAAATGGTGTACAAAGAGTGGTCCCTCAGGGCTAAATAATCTTTCAGCACTTGAACTGGGTAGTGAATCGAATGTTGAGACAATACTGCAATATGTGCTGTAGCATGAGAATGTTTTGAAAAGCAAAAATTAGAAATGCAGCATTCTGTGACTTTCCCAACCTGTAATAAACTATAAAAGGCAGTGGCTGAACTGCCAATAATTTATCTCAAACAACAAGATCAGGCCAGAAAATAAGCAGTCTGACATTTGCAGAATGAGGTCCCCAGAGGGTGAATTTGATGATGCTATCCCATACAGTTGGCCAATTTATCCTCTGGGTACCTCTTTCTGTTTTGTTTTGAGACCCTGATTCAGACTGAGGTTCACAGAGGGTAAATTTAGTGATGCTACCCTGCTGTGCAGGGTAGCATCACTAAATTCACCCTCTGGGGACCTCATTTTGCAGATGTCAGCCTGCTTATTTTCTGTCTTGAACATGATTCAGAGCAAATAACAGATGGGTGAGAATAGGTTGTCTGATCAGGATACGAGTATGAACAGGCTGTGTGCATTTCAAAATGTAGAAATGTATTGCAGATATAGGAAATTGTAGCACAAAAGTTTGCCTGTACTGAATGTGCAATAAATAATGTAGTGCTAGCCAGAGAATCGAAACAGATGCATTTGGCAGCAAATACAGAGAAGGCCAGATAACACTAACCAGTGAACCAAAATTGTAATAATTGAATCCCTAGTTGTATGACTGTTGATGATGTACTGTAATGCCTAGTTATCGTTAGAAGTTGACACAGTGTGTTCCCACCATAGATATCCCCAAAATATCCACAATATTAAGAAAGAGTTGCAACAAGGTGGTGTTTAAAGTTTTTCCAGTCATCTGTCCATTCCCCATAAAACCACTTTGTCCCCAAAACTGTCCCAAGCCCAGACAAAACAGCGGTTCCAGTAATAAGATTTAATATGAAACTAAAAGGAATTGCTCATGAATGAACATGGAAACCCCATTGAAATTGACCAGAAACTAAAGTCAAATGGCCAAATTAGCTTTGATTCTTGAGGTAACATGGATATGGTGACTTGGATTTGTAGCAGGAAAGCTCAACCCAGAATGATGATCGAACAGGTAAAATTCAGTAAGTTAGCTAGTGTTTACAATTCTTTCAATGTAACCTTCTCACATGGTAGAATAGTTTGAATCAACATAATGCATTTGATGATTTTGTCAAAGGGAAGACGTGCCTCCATTCGACAAGTATCAAGCTCAAGAAAAGTGAATATTTGTGAAGGACCCTGCACTTTCTCATTAGCGATTGAAACACTTAGTTTCTTCATTTAGCCGAGAAAGTGGTGTAACTGTGTGAACAAGGAACAAAAAATAATCCAAACTATGGAGCATGAAGTCACATTAGCCATAAAATTTGTTGATCCATTGTAAAATTGTGCAGAACTGTTAAACAATATGACAGGAGGTCGAGTAACCCATGTGTAAACAACAGTCATGAAGCCTAATAAATGATGGTCATCAAGTCTGGAAATGCTGGTGCTATATCATCTTTGCAAGAGAGCATCTTCTACCCAACTGCTTAATGAAAGAGAGCACCTGTTCAATAGAGTGGTAGGTCACAAAAGAAAAATAGTCGGGGATACCATCCTTCACCAAGTCACCCTTAGTATGTGACAAGTCGTGAAGTAAGTTGGAATTCACCTGCAGCATTTTTCGGGACAACACCAGACCTATGGGAGACCACTGGAAAATCTGGAAAGGTGGTGAATTGAAGGGGCCTTTCACCTGTCCTGAAGCAAGTTCTTTCAAGAGTTTATGATTGACCCACCAGGATGTTTCAAAGCTGATGGAAGATTTGTGGACATTGAGTCCTTTCCTGGACCAAAGTAGCACAAATGCAAACCAAATGTAATGCCCTGTAGCAAATATGGATCCAAATCATCATCAGCAGTATGCAAGAAAAGCTATCCACATTTACAGAAGTTGGGCAGAGAGTTGTATGGCTGAGCAGTTGACTTTCACTGCTGACCCAGATATGAGTGTGATCCCCTGGCTGGAATAGTGGACTGGTTGGATTGTCGCTAGAGGGTGGCTCCCATGCACTGGAAACATTTGTGTTGGAGCCTGCAATAAAAGGCACAAAAAAACCCTGCTACTAAATGTTTTATTGTTTTTGTGGGGTTTTATGCCCCACACCATAACATGGCCAGTGGCATATAGTGTTACACTTGTCTGTCCGTCATTCCATAACAGTGTGCTTGTTAGCATGATAACTACAACAACTATTATCTGATTGGTTTGATATTCGATAAAAGAGCTGTTCTTAACACTTTTATGATCAAGTTGAAAAACCAGCCCAATCCAATGATCAGAGGCAGAGTTATTGCACCTAATTAGTCAATTTTAAAAAAGATTTTGTTTGTTACCGCAATAACCAGCATGGTTCGATGATTAGGGTGAAGGTATGGCTCCCAATTAGTTGATTTTGATGCATTTTTCATTTGTTAGCATGATAACTTCGACAAATATTAATGTATTGAGCCATTATTCGGTATTTGAGTTTAACCGAAGAGTCTACAGTTTGAGTTTGAAAACCTGTCTGGTCCGATGATTAGGGGTGGAGTTATGTCCCCTTACTTACCTTAAACATTAATTTTAACTTTTTGTGCTATATGCAGATTTTAGTATGTGTTTTTGTCATGGGCACCTAGTAGAAACTGAATTTTACTGTATTTGGTTATGTTTGTACAAAGTTGCCTAACTTTAATTTAAACTTGGAAGTACTCAGAATTATTATTTACTCAGAATGGCTATTTATTTCTTCTATATTTCTCCTATATATGGAGATATTGTAAAATGATGGTAGCTTCTGGTCTTATCAGTGTAGGAAGAAAAAGATACATAGTTTATAGTACTTTATTTTGACTTCTACTGTATGCCAAGTGACAGCCATATGTGTATGGTTATGTTGAGAAAGTTCCACCATATTAGTGTCCATATTGACCTTATGGAAATAAGGTCAATACTGCTTTTGGCTGCTATGTTCAGAGGTATTTTATTAAATTTGAAACCTTATGGACTATAGTGAGAACCAAATTCAACACAAAACTTTTCATCGGTCACTTTTAGTCTTGTTATTATTGTTATTGCCCTTTATGGCTTTGGAATTGTTTCATTTTTACCATCCGTCACAGCTTAGGTGCAAACTCAACTTTTCTGAAGTGCAGGAACAGGGTTCGTACAGGTCCTTGAAGGTGCTTGAAAGTCCTTGAATTAAAAAATTGAAATTTCAGGGCCTGGAAAGTGCTTGAAAATCATATCTTCAAGTAGTAAAGTCCTGGAAGTGCTTGAAAAATATGCAGTGTCAATAATCTAGCATGTTTATAAAAAAAAAATCCTGTTATAACTTGCGTAAATTGCATAGATTGCCAGTGCATAAAGTCGGTGTTTTTACATAAAGGGTCAGCATTATGTTATCAGAAGGTCCTGGAAAGGTCCTGGAAGATGCTGTAAAAAGTCCTGGAATTTTTTTCTTAAGGGTGTGAGAACCCTGAGGAAAAGTGGAGCCCACTTAATTGGATATCTCTTTACTGAATAACACTGTTAATTGAATATAATTTCCCTACACAAAACCATTTACCATACCTCCAGTACAAATTTGACCTGGTAATTGAATATAAGTTATAGAATAAACTGTTAATTGAATAAAAAATCTAGTAATCTGTCTAGAAATTACCCTGACCTGCCTCAGTTTTCATTTGTTTATAGACCTATTTGGCCTATAAACATTCAGGCATTTAATTAGAGGATAATTATGTTGTATTTGATCGTTTGGGGCCATAAACCATGGTTTTACTGCCGCAGATATCCGTTTTACTGGCTCCGCATATTTGATTGTTTGGGGCCGCAAATGATGGTTTTACTGTTGCCAATTGAGTTGAAGACCATCTAAAAATCTAAAAATACAGTCTTCGTGACGTCATTTGGGAGTTCCAAACCAAATCACGAAAAAAGATTTACGCTGCCACTATACAAATAGTTCCAAATGTTTTAGTCATTTTATTAGCAATAAAATTATATATATTTATATTTGTACTGACAGCATTTATCATGTTTAAATGTTTGTGACAATCTGAGAACAAAATACGCCGGCTGGTTTCCCTATTCAAAGTTTAGAGTTCACCTTGCGATGTTTCAGTCTGAGTCAGAAAGCACTCGAGGATTTACCATTAAGGCCATTAAAAAAAAAAACATGTTCTCAGGCATTTTTGGCTGAAACAACAGACGAGGGAGGGATTTTTTTTTTTTTTCCAGATTGATTTAGTAACTCTGGAGAAAAGAATTTTATCATAGAAATTTGTGAATATACAATACATGTATTAATGTTGATGCTTGAAATCTTCTGTATTCTTCCTTTTTAGGAGCCTTTAGGTGTGATAATATGAAAAAAAATATGATGACTACATGCTGAGTGCATTTTTAATATAGAAGTGATCATGTTTTCAGTAAGCCCATACATCACAAGATTTCACTGATTCAACTTCAAATTTGTTTTCATCTCGGACTCGCCGGTACATTTGAATCACTGAACATGATGTATTCAACTCTCCCATCACAGTCCAATTCAAAAAAATCTTCCAGCCGAATGTAACTAAAGCAGATACAATCATATTGCAAACAGTTCATAACTCTTAAAACAATCACTTTTGTACTGGGACGTCGAGGTGCCTGAGAACCCGGGTTATTTATTTTTTTGGCCTTAAAAATTTTGGGAGCTTTGATTCGAAGCACTTGTTTGACAGTAATAATTACTTATAGTTACAGAACAGTTATTCATTTCAGACTGTTTCTGGTAAGTGATGGCTTGTGGAATTAGGTTACTGGTATTGACATAATTGTTGCAGAACAAATAGTTTACCTCTCTCAGTCTCAGTGGTGAACATGTTGCTGTAGCTGTACATGTTTGTGCCACGAACGCAAGTGACAAATTAGAAAATGAAAGGACCGCTTGCACTTGAAGTCGATGTTATAACATTGCAAGCGGATCGGTCAGAAATATTTGGCCTTGAACAATTAAAATTATTATTGCCAGTTGTCAGAATTTTGGTTTTCTAATTCGCACAGCATCCATAAATTCTTCATCGTACGAAAAATTGCTATTTATAAATTATAATATCACTGACTTGTTCCACATGGTTACCGTTAAGCCTGTCGGAATTAGTTTTTTCAACTCTCTTTTCATTACTCATCAGTCTCTGCCAAACCTCTTCCGCATTAATATTTAACTTTCCAACTTCATCCATTTTAATTACGGTTAATTATAAGAAAGATAGAAAAGGGTTTTTTTTACAGAAAGTCAATGCATTCACAGCGTTTGTTTACCTTGGATACGGTAGTCAATGACTCCAAATGGAACGAAAATAGAACGCCCATGAATACATCTTGACTTTCCTGAAATAAGTTTTGACAACACAAAATTTCTGACAGGTTATGTTGATTTTACTGTCGCAAATTTTATTGATCAGCCAATAAAATTTCGAGATTTATAGTAATTGTATTAGAATCTGTTATATCTTGTTTGAAAGAGCTCTGTCAAACAAGATATAATAGAATAAATGCTAATTTTATCTCTAGAATACAGGAAAGTGACACCATCCCTGTTAATTGAATATTCCTGTTAATTGAATAATTTGCATTGGTATAGTGGCTATTCAATTAACAGAGTTCCACTGTACCACAACTCAAAGGCTTCATATTCTGTGGATGTGATTCAATATTATCTTGGTTGAGAAATTATTTCACTCATATGTATTTGCTTGTTACAGTTTATGGGAGAGTGCCTACAATAATTGTACCAGGGCAAAGCATGTGAACACATTTTGACAACCAAAACTATTTGAGCAATCTACCAGTTAAAACTAGTAAATAAATAAATATACAAAGCTGCCATGATATATAAACTTGGCAAAATGTCGTAATCAACTGATGGGTTGAATTAGAAGCTCTTGCCAGGCTATGGGAAGAATACCTACCCGCAACAATTGTGTGCTGTGCCAAATGTTTTCAAATTCAAAGATTTGGAAAAACCATACCACATTCTTTTAGTAGTAATGCACTGTCATCTTGAAATGTTATCTACTTGCACTTGCAAATTGAAACAGCTCAAGTATATCCTTTTTAACCTTTTCCAATCATGAAAAGCAGACGACACTTGCAAACAAAATTATTGAATAACTAATTTTTTTCATTTTTTGTGTCAAAAACATGTCTTATGATCCCTCAACGAGATCATTCCAATGAGGGGGCATAAGCTATGTTGTTGACACAAAAAGTGGAAAAAATAATGAAAATTTAATGGCAATTTTTGTGAATAATGCTGGCTGGTTTTGGTAAAGGGTTAAAGAAATAAAAGGCTAATGTGAAAAACTATAAGTGCACACTCACGTACCATAGTTCTTAATAATTTTTTATCGTTTCAGTACAAATTTAAGCTATACAATACAACAACCAAAATGTGTAGACATACATTTCTGGGTCCAACATACGGTTCACCTATTCAAAGGTGAGTTTTCATGTACTTTTTCATGTTTTAAGTAGGGTTTTTTTACCTTGTTTTTAGCACATTATTTGAAAGCAGTGTAATTAGCCAGCCGTATATTTGTTGTGTGCCTCAGATAATTTGGCTTCATCTAATGCTGAAACTATACTTAGGGGTATAAGGTATATACACAGAACGACAGATGTGTGTGAATGGGTTAATCGATGTGGAATGAGTGCCAGCGTGGAAGGATAGAACGAGAGGCCATAGTCATCGAGTTTTATCCTTCCGTGATGGCACAAGTGCCATTTCGATTAACCTATTCACATAGGCGTGTCGTTCTGTGTTTATTACATGCCTTCACATCTTTAAAAGCGATTATTAGGACACTCGGCATTTCATTTGACAAATATCAACAAAAAGAAAATTTTATCGCCAACCAAATCTACGAGGGGAACTCATGTTACTATTTCGTCCTCTGATGTCTAATGTGTTTTTTTGTGCTGTTGGCACATAGAACACATTGGAACTCGGGGGTGGGGGGGGGGGGGTGATTTGGGGAGGGATTTTCAACTATCGCTAGCTATTCAGATTGTAATTGCAGTGCGCGATTTGTAGAAAATTCCAGTGAAATTTCGCTTCTTTATAAAAAATAGTCTGTCAATGATTTCCATTCTGCACATATGTGCGGAACAGATTTTTATTTTCTGCATGCTTTAGTGTTGCTATAGATGGTAGTTACATAGAACAGGCATGTAATAAATCTTAAGAAGAGTCAGAAAATGTAACATACTCTACTAGCTAACCATTTATGACATAATATGATCCAGGCTGTTGAAAATGTCATGAAACCCCAATAAACAAACTTGGTAACCAGTATATTTTTATTCTGCAGCAGGTAAAGAATTAACCAGAGATTATTTTTAAAATATGTTATTTTCTCAGCATTTCCATTTCTATTATGATTCTAAATGTTTGGTGAGAATAAATTGAATCAAACCATATTTTGTGGGAATCATGTGTATTACATTGAGCAGGTGTGAACAATTTGCCAGATTTTCTATAAGTGTTATCTATCTGAAAGCTTTAATGTTACCAGTACATATTTTGTTACAGAATTCAGATAGTACCAACAGAAAATCCACAGAAAGACAAAAGATACCTTGCATACATAACAAATGATAAAGTTGGTCTTCACAAATTAGCTTTGGATGGAAATCCACATAATGCTATGGCTTTGATAGCCCATCCTGCAGGGGTAAGATATTTAAAAAGAATTTTTAACACATATTCTTGTCTGTCAGAGGTAAATCAACTTTAAAAAAAAATATACAGTGGAACCCTGTTAATTGGATAGCCACTTTGCCAATGGAAGTTATTCAATTAACAGGACAATTCAATTAACAGGGATTGTGTCATTTTCCTGTATTCTAGAGATCAACTTAGCATTTACTCTATTATATCTTTATTGACAGAGCTCCATGAGCTCTGTTAATAAAGATATAATAGATTAAATGACTGTATTGGATGTCCTGAGGCCAAATAATTCTATAAACAAAGGAAAATTGGGGAGAGTCAGTTTAATTTTTCGACAGGTTGTAAGATTTTTTATTCAATTAACAGGAGTTTACTCTTTTACCTATATTCAATTAACAGGTCAAAATTGGACTGGATGTATTGTAAATGGTTTTGTGTTGGAAAATTATATTCAATTAACAGGGTTATTCAGTTAAGAGATATCCAGTTAAGTGGGCTCCACTTTACCAGTCACAATTATAAACTGACCTTAAGTTTACGTCTTTTATCTCTCAGCCAACATAACTAGTCAGCAAGGAAATCTCTTTGTGATGTAGGTCTTGGACACTAGAGTACTGTCTGGGGAAGAAGCTGGATTGTCCTCATTTTGAGGATTTTGGTGTTGGGTACATAACAGAATATGGCATAACTAAAAAACCAGCAATAAAAATTTGTTTGGTTCACTGACTAGTTCAGATTTCTGTTGTATCATTGTTGTTGTAGGAAAGGAGTTAACCATTTATTTGGCGTAACAAATAGACGCTTAAAATATATTGCTTGAATAACTAAGAAATTTCATTTTTTACCTCCAAAACAAATCTTATGTATCCCAATTGGAATGATCCCAATGAGCTCATCCCAAGGAGGGTCACAATCTATGTTTTAGAGGTAATAATTTGAAAAATAATCAATATGAATGACAATTCTTAACTCATCGACTTCAATGAAGTTGTGAGGTTTTAAGGTGACTACAGTGGCATCAACGTCAGATGTTTTTTCAAAGTCCAGTGTATCAAGGGCTTTGATATTGCATGTTTAGTAGTGCCACGTTTGTTGTCAGAGAATGTGAATTGATTTGTGACCATCGTGATGGCATACTGAAACTGCAGGGACACACCTAAGTGTGCCTTGCACACAAATGATATCGTTATAGTTTCAAATAGGGCTGCACGGTATATCAATACACTGATATCTACCAGTATTCAAACCAATATCGATTGAATACCGGTGTAAATACAAAAATATCGGTTTATCGTCATTATTTATTTGCCCACAATTTAATTTTCAAGATGTCTTGAGTTTTTTAACTGTAGCTCCGAATGAATAATATTATCCCTTTATCTGAGGAATCATCCGCTTGTGCCCTCGTAATATACAAATTCAGCAATTGAAAAAATAATTTTAAAAAATTTCAACAAAACTATATCATGTGACCCCTCATTGGAACGAGCTCGTTGAGCTCGTTCCAATGAGGGGTCACATGATATAGTTTTGTTGAAATCTTTGGGGAAAATCTGATAAACTAATTTTTAAAATAATAAATTTTGATATCGTCTGGTTTGGGTAAAGGTTTTTTGAACCACATCATCAAGACATGCTAATTCGTTCAGACTGTGATACCTGAAGTCTCGATTGTGGTTCTTGTGTTCATACATCTGAACGGTTTTCGATATACCGGTATACCGCGGTATTTTTTTGAATACCGATACCAGTATTCAGTTTTGAATATCGTGCATCCCTAGTTTCAAATTAGTAAGCATTTTGAAAAGATCCAGAAATACTGTCATTCCTGTCATCATGGTCTGTACAGGAGACAGAATCTGGAAAAGTAGAGACTAATACTGAGCAGAAATCATTGCTTATTATTATTAACCCTTTATCCAGCACACACAATACAAAAATTATTTTACATATTATTTTTCAAAAAATTTCAACAGTACTATATCATGTGACCCTGCATTGGAACGAGCTCAACAGGCTTGTTCCAGTGAAGGGTTATGTAATATGGTTGAAATTTTTCTACTGCACAATTTGTAAATTATGCACTTTGATGTGGCCGATAAGTAAAGGGTTAAAAAAAAAAAAAAGAACCGAAAGAATAGAGCTTTAGAATTGACATACTAATATTATCTTGCTGACAACTGAGGAATAAACATTTTCAGATTGCAAACATGGTGTGTAGTTATGATGGAAAATGTCTTTTCACAGCTGGTGGAAGTGATGCATCTGTACACATGTGGGAAATCAATTTCAAGTAAGATAATTTATATTTTTTTACCTTATTCAGAAGAGGTGTGAACTGGTAGAGTGCTGGAAGCCCATATTTGGGCTTTATTCTGAAGTGGCAGTACCGCAACTTAAAAGACTTCATATTCTGTGGGTGCTCTACATATCACCGTTGAAGTGAACAGATTATAGTCTATCAGGATTTTCCTTGTTACAATTTCTTGGAGAGTGCCTCGAGGCACTCTCCCATAAATTGTAACACGCAAGGATATGTGAACAAATTTTAATGGTCAAATATAATTCACCACTCTGTCAATTAAGGCCCAACAGATTTTAAAATATGTTTCTCAAATCATCCCATATGGTCACTTTGATTTTATCCAATTAATCCTCCAGGTTAATGAAATGGATAAAAAAAATGTTACTGCTTCTGCTCTTCTGCAGATTATGAGTCCTTGAACATAAAACAAAGCAAGAATATGAACATCTTATTAAGGGAAATAGATTAAAATTTGGGCTAGTAAATTGGAGGGTCTGACTTGCTTGCCATTGCTTGGTGGTTCTCTCCAGGTTGTCCAGCTTTCTCCACCCATAAAACTGTTTGACACCATATGACCCTACTATTCAGTGTTAGAAAAACCTAATGAACAAACAGATTATTGATGCTGTTTTCCCTGAATTTAAAGCATATCTATTTGCCCCTGATTTTTTTCAAATATGTTTTTGTAAAAAATGAATACACTTTCATGCCTTCTTATTTATTTTGATATTACTCCAAAGAAAAGCAATGTAAAGGAAAAGATAAAAATCAAAATAGAAATGGATGATTAGGTTTTCATTTCATAAAAAGATTATGAGGGTGATTTTTCAAAAATTTTTCAGAGAACTATTAAAATAGCCGGTGACCATGCATCCCACTTTGATTTTCCTATGATAACTTTAGTTATAGTTGATCAAATGAAATGAAATTTGGTGTGTAGGTGTATCAACATAAAAAGGTCAGGTTCGATTCGTTTGCAGTCTGACACTTTTTGCCTGAGTTATGCCCCTTGTTGACTTTGAAAAGTGAAAACTTAAACTGTAATTGACTGAATCAAATAAAATTTATTGTGTAGGTGTATCAGCATAAAATACAGGTCAAGCTCAAATCGGGGATTGGTCCGACAGTTTTTATCAGACTTATGTACCTTTTTTAACTTCGAAAAATTCATTTTTTTATCAGGGGACGTTTGACCTTTTATCTGTTTTATATCAGTCAGTATTTGCATGAACTGGTAAGGGGTTTTATTGGAACTCGACTTATAGTTTGATGAGATGGGTGGGCTGTAGGTGGGTGGGTGGTCATTTGGGTGGGTGTGCATTCGGGTGTGCATAACCTTTCTCGTTAGCTTGATAACTTCAACAAATATAATGGATTTGGTCAATAGCTTGTATGTGAGACTTTCTTAACAATGCCTTGAATGAGTTTGAAAACGGGTGTGGTTAAGTCATGTTGAGCGTACTTATAGCCCTTAAATACTTATTTGCCTGTTTTCAGCTAATTGGTACATTAACTTGAACAAATATAAATGGATTTGGTCAATATTTGGTATGTGAGACTTTCTTAACAATGTCTTGAATGAGTATGAAAACTGAGCTGGTTTGGACATGCTGAGCAGACTTATGGACCTTAATTTGTTAATTTTTGCCTGCTTTCAGCTCGTTAGCACGATAAACTGAACAAATATCAATGGATTTGATTTTCTTATAATGATAAGCCGTACAGGTACATGCTGAGCAGACTTATGGACCTTAATTTGTTAATTTTTGCCTGTTTTCAACTCGTTATCATGATAACCTGAACAAATATCAATGGATTTGATTTTCTTATAATGATAAGCCGTACAGGTGCGAAAAAAAAACACAACCCCACATCAGTAATGCATAATCCTTGATTACTTTGGTTGCAGTACAAACTTATTTTAATGTCAAATACTTTGTTTTAGTGCTTTAGAAGCTCAATCCAGTCTTGGTGGAGAAGGTTTGGTACCATTCTATGGTTTACTGGAAGGCGGCCGAGATGGAGAATTATATGCAGAACTGGAAGATTATTTCTATTATGCTCAGATCAGGAGGTAAGCCATGTCTTTACAAAATTTTATTTCTTCCACAACATCCATTGCTTGTCACTTTACCAAACATGATGGCTCAAAATGGCCAGCGCTAATCACAAATATCTTCATTCAAAATTTAATATTTTTTTCACTTTAATTTTCTCAAAATCATTGCGTATGACCCTTCATTGGAATGGGCTTATTAAGCTCATTCAAAGAAGGGGTCATAAGCTATGTTTTCAAGACAAAAAAATGAAATTTGGAGTTTTTTTGTAATTGGTAGGTAAAGGGTTAACCCTTTACCTAACACAAAAAAAGACAACACTTGAAAACAAAGTTCTTGAAAAGCTAATTTTTTTTCATTTTTCGACTCAAAAACATAGCTTATGCCCCTTCATAGAAACCCGCTCAATGAGCTCGTTTCAATGAGGGTCCATAGAGCTAATTCCAATGAGGGGCCATAAGCTATGTTTTTGAGACCAAAAATGAAAAAAATTAATGAAAATTGGGTGGTAATATTGGTGAATAGTGCTGGCTGGTTTTACGCAAAGGGTTAAATAAGAGTATAAATTCATGAGGTATAAACTTTTACTTTCTGCATCTCATGGTATTATATCTATCTGCGCAATCAATTTCCATGAGTTCACACTCCATTGCAGCAATGTACTGGACATGGCATATTCTTGGTGGTTGTTGGCAAAAGCGGAGAGAATTTCATACTTAACACTTGAGCTCCGAGTAACAGGTTTGTGCACCATACACATTTGCACAATGGTTTCTCGATTTGGCAATGTTTTACATTTTGGCTGTCACAGTTACCCTCAAGTAATTTCTTTGGGAGAGTGTAAAATACCTGTGTATTTGTCACCTCGAAAAAACATTTTTGGGGACTTAAAATAACAACCGGTGTCGGTGCATGCATCTGTCCGTGTGTCCATCCCACTTTGGTTTTCCAGTGATAACTTTAGTTAGTGTAACTTTCGTTACAGTTGGCCAAATCAAATGAAATTTTATGTCAGTGTATCAACATGAAATACAGGTCAAATTCGAATCAGGGTGCAGTCCAACAATTTTTGCCTGAGTTATGCCCCTTTTTCAACTTGAAAAATTCATTTTTGGGGGGTTTCCCAATGATAACTTCAGTTGTAGTTGGCAAAATCAAACAAAATTTGGTATGTAGGTGTATCAACATCAAGTTTGAATTGGTGTGTGATCTGACAATTTGTCAGAGTTATAACCCTTTTTCGACTTCAAAAATTCATTTTATTTTGGTTTGCTGATGATGACTTAAGTTATAGTTGTCCAAATCAAATGAAATTTAGTATGTAGGTGTATCAACATAAAATACAGGTCAAGTTTGAATCGGGGTGTGGTCTGACAATTTTTGCCAGAATTATGCACCTTTTTTAACTTCGAAAATTCATTTGTTTTTGGTTTCCCGATGATAACTTTAGTTGTTGACTGATTCAAATAAAATTTGGTATATAGGTGCATCCACATAAAATACAGGTCAAGTTCAAATCGGGGTTTGGTCCAACATTGTTTGCCAGAGTTATGTCCCTTTTTTGACTTCGAAAAATTCAATTTTTTACAAATACCTCGAATTACACACTTTTTGTGGGGGGACGTGTGGCTGGGCGCCCTTTGTTTAAAATGATTTGATCAAAGTAAAGCTGAACGGCTTGTACAGTATAGTAGGTATAAAATGAAATAAATTTTTCAAGAAAAAATAAGATTTCTTGGTTTTACTTACTTTTTCAAAGGTGTGACACATGTTACTAATTATACCCCACGCAAACAAAGTTTGGGGGGGGGGGGGGTATATAGGAATCACCCTGTCCGTCCGTCTGTCCATCCATCGTAAGCGCAACTCCTCCTAAACTGTTTGAAGAATTTTCATGAAACTTTACACAATGGAAGAACTCCATATGAAGATGTGCATGAAGCAATATAATTCCGTTCTGACATTTCCAAGGGGAGATAATCTAACTTATACTGTCTGTCCATCCTTGTAAGCGCAACTGCTCCTAAACCATTTGAAGAATTTTCATGAAACTTTACACAATGGAAGAACTCCATATGAAGATGTGCATGAAGCAATATAATTCCATTCTGACATTTCCAAGGGGAGATAATCTAACTTATACATTTCAGGCCCGGGGGGGGGTATCACTTTGTGAGTTTGCTCACAGTACCTCTAGTTCTGACAGTAACAATGATGGTGCTGCGTGTAAACTTTTCTAATTATGCTACAGAAAATAAATTAATTGATTCTCAGGAAATTTGTTTTTCAAATCAGTGTGGGAGGGAGGGTTTTATTTTTACTGCTGTCTTTTCACACATGGAATACAGAGAAAATGCATACTTATACAAACTAACTCTTTAAATTAACCCTCATGGGTCTAATTCTTACTTTTATCACATTTTACTGCAACAGTAATATGTCCCAATGTACTGTGTCTGGGGAAACTAGCAAGTTACGTTATACGTGCCTTGGCAAAGACTTGCCCAGAAACAACTGCAAAATCACAGGATGTAGACTGTCATTAGTCATGCTCTTCAGATTTTACTTACATACATCAGTCAAAAAACGGAAAAAGTTTTGAGTCCCGATTTGTAGCAATATTGGAAATCACTATAAGGCAATAAAAACGTCCAAAGAGGGGGTCAATTTCAGTGAGGGATTATCTGAGAATCAAACCATTCTTTGAATGGCCTAAACTGTGCATATCATTATGTTCTGAAAGAAATGTTGCCATATTTATTTCTTGGTAGCCAATCTCTTTTTAGGTCTGCGTCCTCATATCTGCCAGAATCGAGGTCAAGGTCACTGTGAGACTTGAATATTTGTTTAAAGATTTTTCTTCTCCTCCCCAAATTATTACATGTTTAACCCTTTACCCAACGAATCGGCTGCATCCGCCCTCGTAATACGCAAATTCAGCAGTTGAAAAAATATTATTTTTCAAACAATTTCAACAAAACCATATCATGTGACCCCTCGTTGGAACGAGCTTGATGAGAGTCCCGATTTGTAGCAATATTGGAAATCACTATAAGGCAATAAAAACGTCCAAAGAGGGGGTCAATTTCAGTGAGGGATTATCTGAGAATCAAACCATTCTTTGAATGGCCTAAACTGTGCATATCATTATGTTCTGAAAGAAATGTTGCCATATTTATTTCTTGGTAGCCAATCTCTTTTTAGGTCTGCGTCCTCATATCTGCCAGAATCGAGGTCAAGGTCACTGTGAGACTTGAATATTTGTTTAAAGATTTTTCTTCTCCTCCCCAAATTATTACATGTTTAACCCTTTACCCAACGAATCGGCTGCATCCGCCCTCGTAATACGCAAATTCAGCAGTTGAAAAAATATTATTTTTCAAACAATTTCAACAAAACCATATCATGTGACCCCTCGTTGGAACGAGCTCATCAAGCTCGTTCCAACGAGGGGTCACATGATATGGTTTTGTTGAAATTTTTTGAAAAATTTGAAAAAATGATATTTAAAATAATAAATTTTGATATCGTGTGCGTTGGGTAAAGGGTTAAGGGATTTCTTCTACATTTGGTATGCTCTTTCATGACATTACCACCTTTCATATGTATATTTCATATTCTCTCAATGTCAAGGTAAGGAATATTATATGTTTAAGTTTTAGCTTACATTTTTTCAACTACTTTTAAATTGTGACATGTGCAAGAGATTTTTTTCATATGTGTTATGTGCCTTCACATATCCTTGTACTCCACATCATATGCATATCCTATATCTCTGCAAAATCTAGGTCACAGTCATCGATGAAAATCTGTTAAGTTTTCTATCAATGTTTTTCTGTTGTAGATTTTTGGATTTAATTTTTTTAAATACACATAGAAATTAAATAAAATAACTATCCATAAGGAATTTCATGAATAGAGGCAAAACTCCACTGGAGGTTGTCTTGTTCAACAAAATGGTAATTGCATTCCATTGCAATGTGTTTTTTTTCAGGTATGTCTTGTTTTCTAATGTATATAGTTGAGTTGGATTGTTATCTGTTTTGTACTTTGTTCAGGGATCTTGAGACACCACAAATAAATGTTAATCAGAGTATTTGTCAATAATGTTTGTGTTCTTTTCATGCTTCCCTCTACATGTTCATAATATTAGTGGAGGTTGCCACCACACCTAATCTTTCCTTAAAATATTTGTTTTGTAAGATGTCTGTGCACTTTCTTTTCACTTATCGTTTACCCTCATATCTTTGGGTTGTTGGTCTGTCTGTTCATCCATCCTTCTGTTTGTTTGTCTTTCCAGATTCGCTATCATTATAGTCTGAAGAAAGCCATTACAGGAATCATTTTCAGATCTTGTATACAGTTTTAGTGACAGTATCTTGAAAGGGTTCAAAAAACGTTCAAGCTTTTTGATGAGTTATTGTTATTCGGTCTTCTAACTTAAATTAATCCTTCCTGTATGGAAGTTGTAATGAGATTATAAAGAGAACTATTCAAGGATTCCTTTTGGAATATCTTTTATACTTTCAATATGATCATATCTTGAATGGGTCACAAATCAGTACCGTATATTCCTTTGCACCTGAGTTATTGTAATCTTGTGTTATTTCAAAAGTTCACTTTGGGTGATCACATGAAAATTTTTTGAATGAATTATTAAACAAATAATGTCTGATTTCTTCTTTCTGATTCATTATTCTTGGTGAACTTCAAATGTCATCATGTCTTCTCATCTGATTTCAAAGAAAAGCTTGAAAGCATTATTAAGTAACTTATTTAACCCTTTACCCAACGTAGACGATATCAAAATTTATTATTTTAAATATCATTTTTTTAAATTTTTCAAAAAATTTCAACAAAACCATATGATGTGACCCCTCAATGGAACGAGCTCATTGAGCTCGTTCCAATGAGGGGTCACACACATGGTTTTGTTGAAATATTTTGAAAAATTTAATTTCTTCAACTGCTCAATTTGCATATTACGCGGGCAGATGCAGGCGATTCGTTAGGTAAAGGGTTAACTGAGAATAGTACAACACTATGATCAGCATTTTGAGATATATTCCACTTTAATTGTGGTAAATCATTCTCATGCTAAAAGGCACAGAATACATCAAATGTTGGTATTACTTTTCACTTTTAAGTCTTTTTGAATGTTGCTTCATGACTTCTTTGCTTTTTTTAACTTTTGCTTGCCATACTTATGGATATAACTTTTCAGAATGTGGACTTATCTTGGAAACTAACATGAACTATTTGTCTTGTTGTCGTATCCTTGGTATAGTGCCAGTTGTGATCCCTCTCAGTTGTGAGATAAATCAAGCGTTTTTTGCTTTGGCAATGTGTATTAATTGTTCTTTGTGTGTTATCGATCTAACAACATAAGGGTAGATTTCCAAACTGTAAACAACTCTGAACAAACTTGAGTCTTGATGCTGAATATGATAATGAAACTATGATTGGATGTGTATTGTATGTGAAATTGTATAGACTGTAATTATTACAATTGTTTTTCTTGTGTTCTAGAGAGCTAGACAGGTAAGGAATGAGTGTTTATGCTTTAGATATAGAAGCAGGATAACCATAATATTGTGCATGAAAGCATAAGATAGCTTATTGATACAGAAAACTGTCTCAATTGAATTGGAAAGAAATCTGATAAAATACATGTTCACAGCATGCTGTTACATTTTCAGAAGCAGCACAGCTCTAAAGGTCTAGATGTCCTCCTGCCAAGTCTTAACTCTTAACCTGCTGAGTATTTTCTAGATATTTTTCGTCAAATCTAGTCATGGCTGCTTTAAAGCAGCCATGACTAGATTTGATAAAAAATTGTTATAAGTGTAACACAAGAAATCATTAGTGAAAAAATCCATTCAATTTACACGGGGCAAATATGATTAAATGTGCCCAGCATATACTTATTTCAGTAACAAGAGAAACCCTGTGCTAGGCAGGAATATCCGCCAGCAGCCTGCAAAGAGTTATAGCTGAATGCTTTTAAAAAAGAACTGAGCATTTTTCAACAGTGCCTCTTTCACTAGATTACAGAAGGAGTTTCTTCTGAAGTTAATATAAATTTATTACAGTATTTCCAGTGCAAATATCCTTTCTGCATTTGGTTTCCTGATGAAACGTTTTATGTGTTGGATTACAGGACGCCTTTTTTATCCAAAGTTAATATATTTTCATTGTGGTTTGAAAGCGTAGCTAATTGCTGTTTTGGGAAAAAACTTGTCGCGCCCATTCCAGTGATGTGTCATTAGCTGTTTTGGGAAACTAAAATAAGAAAATATATAAATATTTCTATGGGAAGTCCAGAGTATAACCAAGGCAGTTTTGTCCATTCCAGCTATTTATGTAAAAGGTTATATGTACATTATGTGATAAATATTGATTAAGTCATAAGCCAAGATTCAACAAAATTTTTTAAAGACAGAAATGTTGTGAGTAAAATTGCCAATGGTACTAGAATGATAAAGAATGGTTGACCATCTTGTGTCTTATATCAAACGATTATAAGATACCACACCGAGAGATGTTCCTTGGCACCAACTGCCTAGTGAAACTATTCACACCACTCAACCACCAACAGATCCATCAAGGGAATGCAAGTGATCACGATACAGGGGACTAGTACAGTACAGGTTCTTTTTCAAATTTCCCAAGTGTGGCAGAATCAAGAAAGAACACTGATTATATTGCAAATGGAGAGCGGGGGTTCAAACCCATACCAAGAGTTTCTTCAGCACCAATTGCCAAGCAAAACTACTAAACTTTGTGTACTATTACAGCCTCTTTCTTGATTCTAAAGCACTTGGAAAGTTGGAAAATTTGAAAAAGAAGCATTCTGGCTAATTTCCAGTGAAGAGCAGTGTGTGGAATTGACCCTTTAGCCAAAGCAGATGATATCAGAATTTATTATTATACATATTTTTTTTAAATTAAAAAAAAAAATTTCAACAAAACTGTATCATGTGACCCCTCAGTGGAATAAGCCTGATGATCCCTTTCCACTGAGGGGGTTACATGATATGTTTCTTATGCAATGTTGTGAATTTTTTTTTCTTCACTGAATTTGAAAATTATGTGGACAGATGTGACTGATTCATTAGGTAAAGGGTTAAGTGATGCAAGCTTTTATAATTAATACAAATAATGAGTGTTCCATGTGTTGTTATGCACTAGCCCTGTATATCTTTTGTTAACCCTTTATCCAACGTAACGGCCAAACCCGGCCAGTGCTATTCTCAAAAATCGCCAGTTAATTTTCTTTATTTTTTTTCATTTTTTGTCTCAAAAACCTAGGTTATGACCTCTCATTGGAACGAGCTCATCGAGCTCGTTCCAATGAGGGGTCATAACCTATGTTTTTGAGACAAAAAATGAAAATAATTAGTTATTCAAGATTTTTTTTTTTTGCAAGTGCCGTCTGCTTTTCATGTTAGGTAAAGGGTTAAATTGCATTCTCTTTTATGGTTGGACAGTGGCAGAGTGGTGTGCTTGGTTTAGTATAGTTTTGCTGGGTAGTTGATGCGGGAGGAAACTCTTGATCCCCTGCTAAGCCATTTGCAATATAATCGGCATCCTTTCTTGATTCTGCAGAACTCAGGAAATTTGAAACAGAGACATTCTTGCTAATTTCTAGTGAACTGCAATGTGTAGAATTAAGTGATGTAATGCTCTGTACTTAATATTATGAGTTGTTTTTTGAGCATATTCTATTCTACCAATAGCCATACAAGAGAAATTAGCAACAATTTATTCTGATGTGAAAATGCTGCCGTAGTATGTTGTTTTTTCTGGGAGACTATTTCTTTGGTAGATATAGTTACAATTGACTGGTTTAATTAAAGTTGAGTGAATCTTTTGCGTATCACAGTTTGCTCAGTATGTTTTCTTGTCAGTTGAAGAATAAAAATCTGTCACCTGATCATGACAAATGTGAGCTACTCTTTCCTTCTTAACAAGCTGAAAACATCAAATTGTAATACCAATTTTAACCCTTAAAGGCCTTAACAATTTCACATTATTTCCACTACACAACAGACTGAAAGTTTAATGGCTTAGCAGTGATTTCAAGACAGGTCTTAGCTACCTGTTGAAGCAGTCAATACTTAATTAGAAATCACAACCATTTTAATTTAACAACTGTTTGCAGAACATTCCTAGGATCGCATTTTGGGGCACTTGTTTTAATGTCATGAAGTTTGTGTAAAGCAGAAAAAGGCCTTTAACCCTTTGCCCAATGCACATTATTTCACAATTTTAATTTTTCAAACTAGTTTCAACAAAACATATCATATGACCTCCATCATTGGAATGAGCTCAATGTGCTTGTTCCAATGAGGGGTCACATGATATGTTTTTTTTTTATAAATCTTTTGAAATTATTTTTTCACCTGCTGAGTTTGTAAATTATGTAGTCGAATGCAGCTGATTCGTTAGGTAAAGGGTGAAGGGTGAAAGTGAATTAATCGGCTGTTTCATGAGAGGTGGTGTTTGCTGGAATTTATCTACAGCATTTTCAGTTTAGACAGTTTTCATTTCAAGATATACTCAGTACTGCATAAAAAAACAAACTTATAATTATTTTTTGTTTGAATTTTAGTTCTATTTTGAGTGCAGACTATATGCATTATTAACAACTGAAATAAAAATGGAATTTTCACGTACAATGGAGCCCACTTGATTGGATATCTCTTAAATGAATAACTCTGTTAACTGAATATACCTCCAGTACAAATTGGACCGGTTAATTGAATATAGATTATAGAGTAAACTCCTGTTAATTGAATAAAAAATCTTACAACCTGTCAAGAAATTACCCTAACTCTCCCCAGTTTTTCTTTCTGTACAGACCTATTTGGCATCTGTACATCCAATATAGGCATTTAATCTATTATATCTTAATAGAATAAATGCTAAGTTTATCTAGAATACAGGAAAGTGACACAATCCCTGTTAATTGAATACTCGTGTTAATGGAATAATTTTCATTGGCAAAGTGGCTATTCAATTAACAGGGTACCACTGTAGCTTGAATGTTATTTCAAGAAGAGTTAGTGCCTAGTAAGATTAAATGTGTACATATTTAATTTTTTATTGACTTTGATGAACTTTCTGACAGAGTTCTCTGGGTTCTGTTCAACAGAATATAATTGGTTTATTATACCTCCACAGCATTTATGTGAAGGTGACTAAATTTTACCACTGTACATCTGTTCATACATACATGAACATTCTTCAGCTAAAGATATTGGTGATCATTTCTATAATTAATATATTAACATTGACTCATTTATCACCATTTCAAATCAATTGACCTTTAAAAATAAATAATCATGATTACTTGGTTACAGACATGTTAACCTCCAGAATAATTTTTCAGGGAACCTGAAGGTGATTTTCAGGGAAATGGGATGGATTTCAGGGAAAAGTTCGTGTGGGGACAAAATAAAATAAAAAAAAAACTTGTGAATATTTTTATACTGTACCAATGACCCAGACTTAGCTGGTGCTAACTCCACAAAAACCAGGGCCAAACACAAATTTTGCCCCCCAATCCCCAAAATTTGCATCCAAAACAAAAAGAAATCATGTCCTAAAGGACCTCCATAGTACGACTCTACTGCGCATGCGCAGTGACGCAGTCGTCCCGAAATTGGCGCCAAATATCATTTCTCTGTTTGGCCCTTCATCAGTCAACATCTCACTGATCTTTGTGCTTGTAAATCTCAGTTTAAAGGATGCCAGACACGTAATTCTTGGAGAAAATGTGATTCTAAGGAGGATAGAAGGAGGAGAGGAAAAAAGAAGTGGCAAAAAATAATCAGGGCTGTACTTAAAATTTTTTGTTAAAATTATGTTAAGTTGCCTATTTTCGAGGCAAACGCC
This sequence comes from Pictodentalium vernedei, assembly GCA_031216915.1. Taxonomy (NCBI): domain Eukaryota; kingdom Metazoa; phylum Mollusca; class Scaphopoda; order Dentaliida; family Dentaliidae; genus Pictodentalium; species Pictodentalium vernedei. The sequence continues at coordinate 84,759,578 of CM062294.1, forward strand.
TCTTGTTGTCATTCTTGCTAATTGTTGCACTGCTTATTCAGTGTTTCCTCTCCCCTAACCTTCTAAAGTCCCCCCTTGCAATTCTCCCATGCTTTTGGCATATTTTTGAGAAGTTTCATTTCTAAAATTTCCCTGGGAGAGTTGCTTGGTTACAGAATGTTTTCTGTTATTTTCCCCATAGTTACGTTTTCACCCATGGGTGTATAACGTTTGTGTTCTGCATCTTCCATCTGATGTTCTGCAGATTCTCCCCTGGGAGTCTCTGTTTTGCATCAGATAGAGTGTAATTGAGGACTGATTCCGGGCCAGTTTTTTCAGTGCCTGGAGTCATGTTTTCTTCTGTGTTTACACTGTTTGTTTTCATTGGCAACAGCCTTTTTTGAGGGGGGCTGTTTGCCTTTGAGGTAGTTTATCTCATTATAAGATACATTTATATTATCCGAAAGTGTCTCATTAATTATTTTATATAATTTTAAAATTTTTGACCACACTTTGCCATCGGATCCATCGGGGCTCAACGTTACTTTTCAGCAACTTGGGCTTCTCTGAAAAAATATTTTTTCAAAATTATTTTGTTTTGCAATTGTTTTTTCATTTATTAATGGATCATGTTATTATGTATCTTTGTGTCAGGGGTTTTTGCGAGTAACTAGGACTTATTGTTGTTCCTTCACAATGAAAGGAACTTGTTCAAATTGTAATAGGAAGAAATCTTCCTCTGACTTTCATGATTATTGCATAAATTGTAGTCAGTGTTCTCGCATTAATCCCTGTCCTGTATGTGAACATTGGGATGAGAAACATTGGAAACGTGTGTCACGATATGTTGTTTCTGGAGAAAGAGCGATGCCGGCTCTTTCTCCACAAGGTCACTCTACTCTCTCAGTTTCTATTTCAGAGGAACCAGAACAGGGTGATGTTTCCATGTTATCTTCTTCAAGTGTGCGTCCGTCGTCACAATTAAATACAGAGCTAGCGGCAAAAGTGCTCATGGAAATTAGACAAATGTCGTCCGCTAGCTCGCCCGGTGTAGCGTCCATTCACCGAATGGTTCGGCAGCCGGGTTCGTCCGATGCGGTCCAAGAGGAAATTTTGGGTGATGCGAGCACTATAAAAATAATAGATGCACACCCAGTGACGGCGGATAGTGAACGAGAACGGAGGAAGCCTTTTAGTCCGGTTCCTAGCTCGTCCAGGTCCAGCCGGGCCGCGAGCGAGAGAGGCCCCTCTCTCGTACAACAACATCTGGGACCAGATGTTGTGGTACAAAATGTGTCTTTAGCGGAGCATACGTCCGTCGCTCGGGACGCTCCGTTGTATAAGCAGTCCGCAGAGACTGTTAAGGCTTCCTCTTCTCGCCGGCGCACACGACCGCACCTTGGCTGCGTGACCTCCGATATCTTGCCAGCTTCGCCGATGAAGGATTATTCGGCGACCAGGTCACACCATCCGGCAGCCAGGGACTCGAGACCGATGGACTCCGGACGTTCGCATAGGAAAAGTATGCGGGAGCCATCTGATGCGGAGCTGCCCTCGGCAAAGCAGCGAAAGACCGCTCCTCCGCAGGTCTCGACGTCGGACATTCTAGTGCAGATAGCACAGCTTATCGCAGCATCCCAGCAGCCGACAGAGACGGTGTCGGATCGAGAATTATCCGACGGCGCTGGGTCGGTACGCTCCGCCGAAGCATCGGGGGCGGACGACCGGGAACATCGGGAGGTCCGACCGGATGGTGAAAGGGATACGGATGAATTGGAGCTATCCCTTTCGGAACAACACAAAGCTGCCGTAGACTTCATCCGGCACTTTCTTCCTCAAGTTGTTCCGTCGGGCCAGACTGCTGCGCTTCCGGACAGGAGAATTATAGCGTCATTGGACTCTGATTTTTTCGAGCGGTTCAGGGACATCGCTCCCGAGTTTCCGTCGCAGTCCAATAATGTTGCAAGAACATTTGAATTATTGAACGACGCTATATTTTTATACTGTACCAATGACCCAGACATAGCTGGTGCTAACTCTTAAAATATAGGGCCAAACACAAATTTTGCCCCCCAATCCCCAAAATTTGCATCTAAAACTAAAGAAAACATGTCCTGAAAGGCCCTCCACACTTCGCCCCTACTGCGCATGCGCAGTGTCAAGGACGTTCCGAAATTGGCGCCATTTATCATTCTAAGTTTGGCCCTTCATCAGTTAACATCTGACTGATCTTTGTGCTTTTAAATCTCAGTTTAAATGATGCCAGACACATAAATATTAGTGAAATGGTGATTCTAAGGAGGATAGAAAAGGAGGAGAGGAAAAGAATGTGTGACAGAATATTATCAGGGCTGTAACTTAAAATTTTTTAATGAAATTATGTTAAGTTACCTATTTTCAAGGCAGCAGCCATTTTGTTGTCATTCTGATTATTTAGTTACACTGTTTTTTCAAGTGTTTTTCCTCTCTCCCTGTCCTTTAAGTTCCCCCTTGCTATTCTCCCATGCTTTTGGCATAGTTTCTGTAATTATTATTACTAAAATTTCTTGGGAGTTTTAGCTGAATAACAGAATGAATTCTGTTCTTTCCCCATGTTTACGTCTTCACCTACGGGTGGTTAGGCGTTGTGTTCTGCATCTACCATCTGATGTTCTGCAGTTTCTTCCCTGGAAGTCTCTGTTTTGCATCAGATGGTGTATTTTTGGTAACTGATTTCGGGCCTGGGTGCCTGGAGTCTTATTTTAGTGTTTTTACACTCATTGTTTACATTTACAACAGCCCTCTGTGTGAGGGGGGGATTTCTAAATAATAATATCTTTATGTTATTTTAATCATAACTAGATACATTATTATTGTTCGTAAGTGTTGAATAAATTGTTTAAAATATTTTTAAAATTTTTGTCCACACTTAGGCTTGGGATCCATTGGGGCTCAACGTTACTTTTCAGAAACTTGGGCTGTTCTGAAAAAATATTTTTTCAAAATATTTTGATTTCAATTATTTTTTCTATATTAATGGATCATATTATTATTATGTATTTTGATTGCCAGGGGTTAGTGCGAGTACCAGGACTTGTTTTCTTTTCACATTGAAAGGATATTGATCAATTGTTTTAAGAGGAAGTCTTCCTCTGACCTTATTATCATTCTATATGTGGTCAGTGTACTCGCATTAACTCCTGTTCTGTATCGTATGATTTCGATGACAATATGGGAAGCGTATGTCACGGTATGTTGTTGGGGATTTGGACACTCCGGTCCTTTCCCCGCAGGGTCACTCTACTTTATCAATTTCTATTTCAGACGATCAAGATTAGGGTGATGTATCTGTGATGTCTTCCAACAGTGTGCCTCCGTCGTCACAATTAATGAAGGGCTAGCGGAAAAGTGCTCATGTAATACGCCAATTGCCTAAGAGGACCCTAGTAGGTTCGACGGCCTTTGACGTCCGCTAGCTCGCCCGGTGTAGCGTCCATTCACCGAATGGTTCGGCAGCCGGGTTCGTCCGTTGCGGTCTAGAAGGAATTTTGGGGTGATGCGAGCACTATAAAATTAACTTAATGCACACCCAGTGACGGCGGATCGGAGGGAGAACGGAGGAAGCCTTTTAGTCCGGTTCATAGCTCGTTCCGGTCCATCCGGACGGCAAGCGAGAGAGGCCCCTCTCTCGTTCAACAACATCTGGCCCCAGATGTTGTGGTACAAATGTGTCGCTAGCGGAGCATACGTCCGTCGCTCGGGACGCTCCGTTGTATAGGCAGTCCGCTGAGACTGCTAAGGCTTCCTCTTCTCGTCAGCGCACACGACCGCACCTTGGCTGCGTGACCGCCGATATATTACCAGCTTCGCCGATCAAGGATTCTTCGGCGACCAGGTCACACCATCCGGCAGCCAGGGATTCGAGACCGATGGACTCCGGACGTTCGCATAGGAAAAGTATGCGGGAGCCATCTGATGCGGAGCTGCCCTCGGCGAAGCAGCGATAGACTGCGCCTCCGCAGGTCTCGACGCCGGACATTCTTGTGCACATAGCACAGCTTATCGCAGCATCCCAGCAGCCGACAGAAACGGTGTCGGATCGAGAATTATCCGACAGCGCTGGGTCGGTAGCCGGGGACTCGAGGCCTGCAGACTCCGGACGTTCGCATAGGAAGTGTGCGGGAGTCAACGTACACGGAGCTTCCAGCGGCAATGCATCGTAAGTCCGCTACTGCACAGGCCTCGGGAACGGACGTGCTTTCCTTAATAGCACAGTTTATCGCAGCATCCCAGCATCAACTGAATCTGTCGCATATATTTTATCCGACGATGCTGGGTCGGGACGCTCCGCGGAAGCGGGTACGGACGTCCGAAAGTTTCATCCGGTCCGACGGGATACCGAAAGGGATTCGGAGGATTTCAAGCTTTCCCTTTCGGAACAACATATGCTGCGATGCCGGATAAGAAACTGATAGCGTCGGTGGACTTAGAAATTTTTGGTTCGGTTCAGGGACATCGTCCCTCAGTTCCGACATAGTCCAATAATGTCACACAAACTTTCGAATTATTGAACGACGCTATATATATTATTATTTTATGCTTGCTATCCAAGCATTTCTGGTTTCTTGTTCGAAGAGTTATGGAGATGTCTTTCAAAAGTGTGCCTCTGTCGTCATAGTTAATGAAGAGTTAGCGGCAATAAGTGCTCATGGAATATGTCTATCGCTTACGGAGTGACATTCGCTAGCTCACCCGGTGTAGCGTACATTCATCGAATGGTTCGGCTGCCGGGTTCGTCCGTTGCGGTCTAGGAAGGAGATTTGGGTGATGCGAGCACTTTAATTACTTTAGTACTCACCCAGTGACGGCAGATTGAGGACAGATCGGAGGAAGCCAACAACATAGGGGACCGCATGTTGTGGTTCAGATATTTTACATTCGGAGCATATGTCCGTTGCTCAGGACGCTCCGTTATATTGACAGTCCGAGAGACTGTCTTTAATGCTTCCTCACCCTCACAGCAGGGCACACGACCGCACATTGGCTACGTGACCTCGAGTATCCGATCAGTTTCGGCATTCAGTGATTCCACAGCGAATAGGTCGCGCCATCCGGTAGCCAAGGGACACGAGGCCTATACACTCCGTTCGCTCGCATATTGGAAGTATGCACGGGGTAACGATCTCGGAGCTTCCTGCGGCAATGCATCGTAAGACCGCTGCTCCTCAGGCCTCAGTGACGGACGTGCTATCCGAGTTAGCACAGTTGTTTCGCAGCATCCCAGCAATTGACAATTTCTCGGTCGAATCAGGAATTATCCGACGGCGCTGGGTCGGTGCGGTCCGCGGTTGCATCAAGCTACGGACGACCGAACGCTTTATAGGGTCCGACAGGATGGCGAAAGGGATTCGAAAGATTTCGAGTTTTCCCTTTAGTAGTATCGGAAGATGCCTTTCATATCTTCTGGCATTTCTTCCAGTGATTATTTTTCGGACTTCATTGCTGCGATCTTGGATAAGAGACTTATAGCGTCATTGGACTCGGATTTTTCGATCGGTACAGGGACTTTGTCCCTGACTTACCGACGCAGTCCAATATTGTCATTACAACATGTGTTTTATTTTTCGACGCTATATATTTATATATATATACAAGCCTGCTACTAAGCATGATAGTTTAGTTTCTTGTCCGCGTGGCTCATTTCTGCCATTTTATCTTTTTTACATATAGTTTATTTTGGCAGAGCAGGGCATACCGAGAGTTCATATGCGTCTAGACGGTGTGATTAAAGACTGCATATATTCTTTTCGCCGTTTATGTCTTTTCCAATTTCAATGTTGGGAACGACATTATGTATAGTAGACTTAACTTAGACGCTTTATTATACGTAATCCGCCTTACTGAGGCGTTATCATTACGTCTTCAAGAAAAGATTTACGGGATATTATTCTCAATGTAATTTCTTTTGAGGGCAGTAGTTTGTTCACGTATAACTCCGCCCTTCAGTGGCTGATTGGAGTTGGTTAGACGTGATGCAGCCCTAGCTACATCCACGCGTGGATAGTAGGTTAAGAACTCTCTCAGAGTCGCTTCGTTCTCGGAGGAGCTTCTCTTCGACGGCAACTTTCCGGCAATCCATGAATTGCTTGATTTATACATTCTCTTGTCTATCTAGTGTTACAAGAGATTCAGACTGGGGCAAACATTCGGTGGTTGACTCAGAGAGTGCCGCCGCAGTTGCCGGACCCGAGTGTGGCTGTTATGACGGTTGCCAGTCAAACAGATTGGGATATATACTGATCCCTACGGATTCGAAGTGCCAGGGTCTTTGGGTTCCGCAGTCTTTTAGCTATCAGTTAAACTTCCGCGGAATAATGTTTTTTAGGCTTGCTTTATGTCATTGCATGAACATTATTCAGAAACGCATGCCCAAATTCCTGTCCTTTAATTCGACAGTAGTGGCGTATCTCCGGAACCAGGGAGGCACTCTTTCGTTTCCGTTATTCAATTTAATGGAAAGAATCCGTCTGTTGGTTATAGTACACCAAGTTCAGTTTTGGTCCGTCATATTCTGGGTCGTCTGATTGTTTTATCGCACTCCCGTTCTCTTACGGGTCGCTTGTTGCTGTCAGAATGGACTCTCAACAAACAAGTATTCAATCAGATTTGCTATCTATGGGAGCGCCCAATGATGTTTTATTTATGACACAGCTTGCTAATAATTGCAGACGTATGTGTTGGCTTGTCCAGATCTCTGAGCTAATACTGTTAACGCTCTATTGATCTATAGGACGGAATGATAGGATACGCGTATCCTCCGGCGCTGTTGTTTTAGCAGGTATTGCTAAGATAAACAACCACAATACATTTCTGTTGATAGCATCTCTATCTTCACAGAGATCATGAGTAATTTACTCTCTTGTCTACTGTGGATCTTTACGTGAAATCTTCCTCTATGTGAGGATCTTTTTTCACTGGGTAAATCGTGTCATCTTTATCACAACCAGCAAGGTCGCAACCTTCATGTATTCCGTTGTGTGGTCCGTATTGCATTGTAAGCACTGTACTGGACGAGCTTTGGACGCGATTTCTTACTATAGGAGATCCTCTTCTTCGCTATTCTATGCGACTAAAGTGGAGGCTCTTCCGTCGTGGTGTAGGGATCATTATGTTCATATGGTTGATCCCTCCATACTACTCATTGCTATTTTTTAGTATACTTGTTTCACAAGATCTACTGCAGCCTGTTGTTATTTAGGTTATAGGTTTATGTTACCTCATACCTATGCACTCTATGATAGTTTACAATTGAGTCTTTTGTCTCTTTATCTAAGTCAGTTAGTAACTTTTTGATAAATAGACTTAGAATCTTTAGATTAAATTCCTATACGGATTTTAACTTCGGTTCTTATTTAGCTAAGTAATCATTTGAGCCTCTGGAAACAGTAGTTTTCAAATTCTGACCTTTTAGACAGTAATTCTGTTGGTTTCTCTTTTACTGTAGAGTCAGTGAGTTTCATGCACTATCGATGGATGATTTTCACTTTCATAGTTTCGGAATCAATACTTCCGTTACTATTTAGGTTGGATTGTTGCATAAGAGTTAGGCTCCTATTATCCGGAACCTATTATTTTAAGGTCCTTCCGTCTTCGTATGGGCATAGGCCTTTACTCTTTCCGGGTACAGTTTATGTATTTATAAACAGATATCTGTTTATTACAAGGGCGTAAGCTTCTTCTGTCTTTGATGTCTAGTAGAAGGACGTTACGCTCCATTTTATTGTTAATGGATTCTATTAACTAGCGTACTGCTTATGGTATATCATTGGCTTAGCAGTTGTGCTTAAGATTTCGGCTCATGAAGTAAGAGTTCTTCTACTTCTTGGGCTTACATTAATAGTGTTGCTATTATAGATTTTTGAAGGCTGCTCATTGCGCTCAGCCATCCATTCATGAATTTTATCTCAGAAATATCGAGTCCATTTCTGGAGGCCTCTATTGTTAGGTCTATTATCTACTGCTCAGAATGTCATTCACTTAACAGTTGCTACTATAGCTAGGTAGGCTGTCTGTTTCGGCAGTGTCTCCGTTCGGCTGCCCTCTTCGCTCTGGGCTATTTGACCCAGGGCAAGAAAAAGGGGGGGGGGGGGGAGGGTGTTCCCTTGGGTCACCTGTTTTTACTATGAAAACAAGGGGATACCTCCTCCGGAGTTAGTAATTCTGAGCTGTTATTGGGATGGTTGTTTAGTGAGAAGTTTAAGTTTATAAAATTCATTCAAGTCTTAGTTTTTAAAGTATAGCTTTTGAATATTGCATATGTCAACGGACATGATTATGCAATTCTCACTCACTTTTAGGAGTATAAGAGTCTCTATTCTCTAGACTTACTTTATTATTGGCTTACTTTAAAAATTATTAGTATAAGGATTATTGGATATTAATAGAGTACATGGATGTATGAAGCTCAATTTTTGGAAGGTGTTGTATCTTTCTAATTTATCATAAATAAGAAAGATACATGTAAGGCCTATTACTTCTTTTCCCTACAGGGGATGACTCTATTTTATTTTATTGAGCGTATTCCATTTTGCTCTATGTCCTTGGCCCTCCAGCCTTTTTACTATTCAGCTATGTCTGGGTCATTGGTACAGTATAAAAATGTTAAAAAATTTATAGTAATTTATATATTTTTTATACTTACCAATGACCCAGACGGGGATGGCCCTCCCAGGAGTTGGGAACTCTTGCCTCCCCGCTGAGTACATAGCGCTTACCAGGCACTGGTTATTAGAATGATAAATGGCGCCAATTTCGGAACGTCCTTGACACTGCGCATGCGCAGTAGGGGCGAAGTGTGGAGGGCCTTTCAGGACATGTTTTCTTTAGTTTTAGATGCAAATTTTGGGGATTGGGGGGCAAAATTTGTGTTTGGCCCTATATTTTAAGAGTTAGCACCAGCTATGTCTGGGTCATTGGTAAGTATAAAAAATATATAAATTACTATAAATTTTTTAACTTTTAAACTTGCTTCCAGGACAGGGAAAGCAGGCTTCTTGTCCGCAAATACTCTCAACCTGCCTTTCATTAATGCAAGGAATAAATTCGACACGGCAGGTCAGGGTATACCGAGAGTTCCTCTGCGTATGGACGACGAGGCGGAAGACTTAGAGCTATCATTACCGTCGTCAGCTTCTATTCCAACCGCAGTGTTGGAAACAGCTATTGTGTCTAACAGAGCCAATTTAGATGCCTTATCTTACGCAGATCACCTTACGAAGGCGTTATCACTGCGTCTTCAAGGGGAAGAGTTTCAGGATATACAATCCTCCTTAAGACTTCTTTCAAGGGCAGTAGCTTATTCCACGTGTAACTCCGCCCTTTCAGTGGCTAATCTGGAGTTGGTTAGACGTGACGCAGCCCTGTCTACATCCACACTAGTGGATTCTAAGGTGAAGAACTCTCTTAGAGTCGCTTCGGTCTCAGGAGATCTTCTCTTTGACGGCAAGCTTTCCGCTATTTATGATAATATTAAAAAGAAAGCTAGTGATTCTCTGTTGTTTAGATCCGCTCCTAAAAGGTCGGATTCAGCAGACACGAATAAGGCGGGCACTTCTGGGTCTTATCCGCCCAAGAGAGGTTCCTATAGAGGTTCCGGTGCGTCCTCTAGCTCTTATTCGAGAGACCGTCAGGATAGCGACTCTCGTTCGGGACGTCCTTCAGGCCGGGACAATCGGTCGGACGCCCCGAGGTCGACGAGGCGAGGTGCGGGTCGTGGAAGACGTGGTTTCTCCTACCGCAGGCCTCGCAGATCCAGGAGGTGATGGCTCAAACCTCTATCGCGTTCCGGTTGGCGGAAGGTTGTCGAGTTTTTCTCAAGAGTGGGCGTCGATTACGGACGACCCTTGGGTGAGAGGAGTGACTTCGGAAGGTCTAAAGATATCCTTCAAACGAAAGCCTCCATTAACTCGAAGTCCAAAGTGGACTCATCTTCCGTCAAACCCTCAGAAAAGAGACGCTCTGCTATCAGAGGTGCAGTCTCTTTTAATGAAGAACGCGGTAGAGGTCGTAGAAAACCAGGAATCGCTGGGATTCTACAGCCATCTGTTTCTGGTTCCGAAACCAGACGGCTCGTTCCGTCCAGTCATAGATTTGAGCTGGATAAACAAGCTGATCATCGCTCCGAAGTTTTATATGGAGACGATTCGATCGGTCAGAGCGAGTATTCGGGTGAACGATTATGCAACGAGCATAGATCTCAAAGATGCGTACTTTCACGTCATGGTACATCCGACATTCCGAAAGTATCTACGCTTCGCAGTCCTAGGAGTGGTGTATCAGTTCCGGGCCATGTGCTTCGGATTGAATCTAGCACCCTGGGCTTTCACTCGAGTAATGAACTCGGTAATGATTTACTTCCGAGCTCATTCGTCTGCGGTAACGTCGGCCTACCTGGACGACATTCTTCAGAGGTACGGCAACGAGTTAACGCTTCAGAACGATGTTCAGAATCTTCTTCTATTGCTCCGACGTCTCGGTTTCATAGTAAACGAGGAGAAGTCGGATCTGGTGCCGTCCAAGTCATTCACTCATCTGGGAATGAGCTTCGAGACGCACAACAATCTCGTTCGTCTGCCGTTAACCAGAGCGAAATTAGTCAGTTGTTACGCTCGCTACTGTCTAAATACAGACAAAGTCACAGCGAGAGAATTTATGAGACTGATAGGTCTGTGCGGAGCCGCTGCGGATCTCATTCCGATGGGACGGCTACGCACACGGCCTCTTCAAATTTTCTTGACTCAGAATTGGAGTGTGAAAATTCATTCGCTCGATGTAGACGTTCTCTTGTCAGATCAAGTGAAACAAGAGATTCAGACTTGGGCAAACATTCAGTGGTTAACTCAAGGAGTTCCGCTGCAGTTGCCGGATCCGAGTTTTACCATTATGACGGATGCCAGTCAAACAGGTTGGGGTGCATCATTAATCCCAACGGATTCGAGATGCCAGGGTCTTTGGGATCCGCAATTCCTGTGCAAGCACATAAACATCAAGGAAATGATGTCAATTTGGCTTGCGTTACGTCACTGGATGGACATTATTCACGATGCTCATGTCCAAATCCTATCCGACAATACGACAGTAGTGGCGTATATACGGAATCAGGGAGGCACTCATTCAGTTCCGTTGTTCAATCTAACGGAAAGAATCCTTCTGTTTGCGTTGGAACATCACGTTCTTCTTTCGGTCCGTCACATACCGGGTCGTCTGAATGTGCTAGCAGACTCCCTTTCTCGAAAGGGTCGCTTGTTGCCGTCGGAGTGGACTCTCAACAAACAAGTATTCAATCAGATTTGCTACCAATGGGAACGGCCAATGATAGACTTATTTGCGACACATCTCAACAATCAGTTGCAGACGTATGTGTCCCCGTGTCCGGATCCAAGAGCATTTGCTGTAGACGCTCTATCGATCCCTTGGGACGGAATGATAGGATATGCGTATCCTCCAGCGCCGTTAATTCAACAAGTATTGCTAAAGATAAAACAATCTCAATGCAAGATTCTGTTGGTAGCATCTCTGTCGCCACAGAGACCGTGGATAAATCTACTCAGGTGTCTGTTGTGGGACCTACCGCGGAAGCTCCCTCCACGAGAGGATCTTCTTTGGCAGGGGAAATCGCGCCAACTGCATCACAACCCGCAAGGTCTCAACCTTCACGTTTTTCCGTTGTGCGGTCCTTCTTGCATGGCAAGCACTTTACAGGACGAGCAGTGGACGCGATTTCTAACTGTAGGAGGACCTCCTCTTCGCTAAACTATGCGGCTAAGTGGAAGGTTTTCCGTCGTTGGTGTAGGGATCATTCTGTTGATATATTTGATCCCTCTATACCAGACATTGCTAACTTTCTAGTATACTTGTTTGACGAAATCAAACTGCAACCGGTTACTATAAAGGGTTATAGATCTATGTTATCTGATACCTATGCACATCATGATAGTTTACAAATTGGATCTAATGTCTCTTTATCGAAATTGGTTAGAAACTTTTCGATAAATAGACCCAGAACTCTTAGATTAATTCCTAAGTGGAATTTAGCTTGGGTTCTCCTTAAATTGAAGGAAAAGCCATTTGAACCTCTTGGGACAGTAGATTTCAAATTCTTATCTTATAAGACAGCTTTTCTCTTAGCTTTCTCTTCTGCCAGAAGAGTCAGTGAGCTTCATGCACTATCGGTGGATGATTCTCATTATCGTAGTGTTGGGAACACTATCACCTTCACTACTAACGTCGGTTTTTTAGCTAAGAATCAGGCTCCTAATAAATATCCGGAACCTATTGTTATTAAGGCTCTTCCGTCTTCAGACGGGCGTAGGCCTTTACTCTGTCCTGTTAGAGCATTACGTATCTATAAACAGAGATCTCAGTTCATCAGAAAGGGACGGAAACGTTTCTTTCTGTCTTTGATGCCTAATAGAAAGGACATTTCAGTCCATTCTATTGCTAGATGGATTCAGTTAACTATCCGTACTGCGTATGAAGATTTATCTTCTTCTCAGCAGTCTGTGCTTAAGATTTCTGCTCATGAAGTAAGAGCTCTTTCTACTTCCTGGGCTTATGCTAATAGTGTTGCTATTACAGATTTAATGAAGGCTGCTTATTGGTCTCAGCCATCCACATTTACTAATTTTTATCTCAGAAATATTGAGTCCATTTCTGGAGACCTGCATTGTTTAGGTCCGTTATCTGTTGCTCAGAATGTCGTCCACTAAACAGTTGCAACTATAGTTATGCAGGCTTTCTGTTCCGGCAGTGACTCCGTCCGGCTGCCCTCTTCGCTCTGGGCTATTTGACCCAGGGCAAGGGGAAGGGGGGGGGGGGCGGGTGTTCCCTTAGGTCACCTGCTTTATAGTGAAAAGCAAGGGAATGCCTCCTCCAAGACAGTATTTCTGAGTCGCTTCCGGGATGGTTTTAAAGTGTAATATTAATGTTTAATTTCATTCATGTCTTATTTTTAAAGTGTAGCTCGGTGTGAAGCATTTGTATATGTCAAGTGTCAAACGGGCTTTAATATACAATACTCGGACACTTTTAAATGATTATAAAGAGTCTCAATTCTCTGGACTACTTTATTTATTGGCTTGTTTTAAAAATAATTAGTATAAAGGTTATACTGGATATTAATAGAGAACATGAATGTTATTGTGCTCAATTATTAAGGGTAGTGTATCTTTCTAATTTAAATATTAAATAAGAAAGATACATGTAAAGCCTAATACTCCTTTTCTCCTTAAGGGGTTACCTCTTTATTTTATAATTGAGCTTATTGGATTTTCCTCTATGTCCTAGGCCCTCCAGCCTGTTTACTATTCAGCTAAGTCTGGGTCATTGGTACAGTATAAAAATGTTAAAAAATTTATAGTAATTTATATATTTTTTATACTTACCAATGACCCAGACGGGGATGGCCCTCCCTGAGTTGGGAACTCTTGCCTCCCCGCTGAGTACATAGCGCTGACCAGGCACTGCCAGTAAGAATGATATTTGGCGCCAATTTCGGGACGACTGCGTCACTGCGCATGCGCAGTAGAGTCGTACTATGGAGGTCCTTTAGGACATGATTTCTTTTTGTTTTGGATGCAAATTTTGGGGATTGGGGGGCAAAATTTGTGTTTGGCCCTGGTTTTTGTGGAGTTAGCACCAGCTAAGTCTGGGTCATTGGTAAGTATAAAAAATATATAAATTACTATAAATTTTTTAACTTTCAGCTCATGGACCATTATTAACACCAGGTTATACCCAGAACTAATTGTCAACTATGCTGATGCATTTATGCTATGTTAAAATATCATAAAATAACTGTTGATTTGACCTGCCCTCCCCCCCCCCCCCCCCCCCAGGATCCTCTTCTTCATGAGCCCCCCCCCCCCCTCTCCCCACCACTACCCACCCACACTGTCCCACAGAGCACCTCCACCTGTGGTTTGCTCTTATCAAAGTCTACTTAGCTAATAATTTCCCAACTCTGGAAATGTTAACCTGAAAAGATGTCCTAATGTTCAGTTACTTCAAGAACATTAGTACTCAGAAAGTATCTTGATCAAACTTCATGCACGTTAGTGCCCTTCACAAAACTTTTCTTTTCATCATTGAAGCATTTTTTTTAAATTCCATTCAAAATTTTCTGGGAACAGATGGCCAACAGTTAACAGTTCTGTAGTCAGCACAACAGAATAAATGTAATGTTAGAAAATAAGTCCATTGTGTATAAATATGCAGTCATAATTTTTAGCTCAACTTTGCCAAAGTCAAATTTGAGCTATTGTCATGGCCCGTCTGTCCATCCGTCTGTCTGTCCGTCTGTCTGTCCGTCTGTCCGTACGTCAACAATTGGCTATGGCTCGGGCTAGAGGTCATATTTATGAACCGATCTTTACGAAACTTCTTGTGTACCTTTGTTATGACCCTGGGACGGGAACGAGTGTTTTTAGGTGTGGTCCGAAATTCAAGATGGCTGCCAGTGGCCATTTTGTACCGATGATGCAAAAATCAGTTTTTTGTACAGAACTTCTGTATGAAAGTTCTGATTTGAATAAAGTTTTGTATAAATGTTTAGTACCATGGGATACATCACATATAATACAGGTTTTTTTCTCGTGCGTAAATTATGCAAATTAGACTGACTTTGATTTATTTAGTGTTACTTTCAGAGCTGTAAGTGCCAAGCTGCTATGGCTCGGGCTAGAGGCCGTATTTATGAACCAATCTTTATGAAACTTCTTGGGTACCTTTATTATGACCCTGGGACAGGAACAAGTGTTTTTGGGTGTGGTCCAAAATTCAAGATGGCTGCCAGTGGCCATTTTGTACCGATGATGCAAAAATCAGTTTTCTGTACAGAACTTCTTTATGAAAGTTCTGATTTGAATAAAGTTTTGTATAATTGTATAGTACAATGGGATACATCACATATAATACGGGTTTTTTTCTCGTGCGTAAATTATGCAAATTAGACTAACTTTGATTTATTTAGTGTTACTTTCAGAGCTGTAAGTGCCAAGCTGCTATGGCTCGGGCTAGAGGCCGTATTTATGAACCAATCTTTACGAAACTTCTTGGGTACCTTTGTTATGACCGTGGGACGAGAACGAGTGTTTTTGGGTGCAGTCCCAAATTCCAGATGGCTGCCAGCAGCCATTTTGTACCGACGATGCCGAAATCTGTTTTTTGTACAGAACTTCCATATGAAAGCTCTGATTTGAATAATTTTTTGTATGAATGTTTAGTACCATGGGATACATTACATATATTACAGGTTTTTTTCTTGTGCGTAAATTAGGCTAACTTTGATTTATTTAGTGTTACTTTCGGCACTGTGAGTGCAAATCCCAATACGTCTCGGGCTAGAGGCCGTATTTATGAACCGATCTTCATGAAACTTCTTGGGTACCTTTGTTATCACTGTGGGATGAGAAGGAGTGTTTTTGGGTCCAGTCTGAAATTCAAGATGGCCGCTAGCAGCCATTTTGTTCAAAATTAAGTGCAATCAGATTTTTGCGCAGAACTTCCAAATGAAAGATCTGATTTGAATAAATTTTTGTATGAATGTTTAGTACCATGGGATACATTACATATAATACAGAGTTTTTCTCATGAATAAATTATGCAAATTTGGGGTCCAGGTGGGACTTAGAAAATTTTGGACCAAAATCCGGAAATTAGTTTTTTGTGTTTTGATGCATTTTGGTCAATTTTAAGAAGAAGAAGAAAAAATTTTAGTCTGAAAATATTTTGTTTGGGACTGAAAATTTCCACACATAAATAATAATCTACAATGATTGGTCTTAATCTGTAGTCCATTACAGTCACCTTGTAATTCTTTTATTATTGTTGACTGGGCCAAAACAAATACTAATTCCTGTCATATTCATTATTCAGTTGTCTTGGTCACAGCAAGTACTAATTCCTGTCATATCCAAGTTAAGCTACAGAGTCATTGACTCTTTCATTTGGCATCCTAAGCGACTTTAACCTACTTTTAAACTGTGCTAAATAGTTGTTGTTTACGTTTTGATTTTGGAAAAGGGATGAGAATTAAAGCTATTCTATGAAGGAATAAATAAATATATATTATTTAATTCCTTTTCATATATTTTAATTTCCAAAAACCTGCATTGAAATGAAGGTGGAGTTTTCAATTTTTTGAAAGTAAGTCACCTATTTTCACTTCGACACTCGCACATCATTGATCACGAATCTCTGAAGAAAAAACCCAGAAATAAACATGAACACAGTTGAAATATATATCATAAAATACCCTTTTCTTAAATAAATTTAACTTAAATCCATATTTTACTGCTTCGTAAGTTTGTTCCAGAGTTTGAAATGCATGTGATTTGATTCCGAACGTTTTTCATAAGTTACAACGGGAATATTTGACTGTTGTTTTTCGGGATTTTTGGTCCAAAACTGATTCCCGTCCAGGAGGCCGGGAACTACACTTAAATTCCAGGATTTTCTCGGGCATTCCGGGAGAGTTAACATGTCTGCTTGGTTACAAGAGGGTGCTTCCCCTATGAGATATGCTCTCCCTCTTGTTAACTCACCTACTTCAAAATAAGTGATGAGCTTATGTGGTGACTCCAGCAGCCTCAGTGTTAGACGTTTATATCCAGTTTTGTAAGAATTAGTGCATAGGTCATTTTATATTGTATATGTAGATTATAGTGGGGCTATCACATCAGTATCCAACCCTAATACTGTGACTTTTTTCCCACCTTTACTTGAAGGTTTCAGCCCAAACTTAGTCAATTTCTGGTTGTTAGAATTAGCATTGTGGTCAGCCTTTGTGCAGATTGTGGTGTCTTAAATTCTCATTACTGTGTATTTTTTTTATTTGAAAAACATCTTTAGGTATTATCCCTACTGTATGCGAAAATTTAACTGAATTTTCTTTTCAGTCAAACTTTTTGTGTTTTTCTCGGGCTAAGACAGTTTTTCAAGTTGTAAAAGTTTGTGTTAAGAATATTGAAAATTGTTTCTATGTGTCTTTCCAGATTCCTTGCACATTGTGGTGCCTAACTTCTCATTACTTTTTTTTAAGGACATCTTTAGATATTAACCAAACTGCAGAAACAAATTTGGTGCAAAATTTTTTTTTTCATTAAAAATATTCATATTTTTACTGACATAGTTAATTTTAGGTTGTAAAAATTTGTCTTAAGGAGAGTTTTGTTTTTATGGGTCTTTTCAGATGAATGATATTATAGACATAGGTTACTGAAGACCATTGCAGTAATATTTAACCCTTATTTTTAAGTATATTTTATGAATTTGATGGGGATTTTTAACCCAAACATTTTTTCTGGTTTTAAGAATTAGCTTTTAATTAAGCATTAATGCAGTTGTTGTGCTTTAACTTATTATTGTGTATTTTTTTCTTTTTCGAATAACATCTTAAGGTATTAACCCTTCTGTAAAATTTATGGCATTATAAGTTATTTCCGTCAACATGTATGGTATATGGAGATTTAATACCTGGATGTCGGTTTTTAAACACTGAGCCGCAGACGATTTGGTAATTTAATGATGTGGACTTGGATAAATATATCTGTAGTTCATTTCAGTAATTTCACTTGATTAATATTCATTAGTGCGCTGGAACATTTAAGTGACAGAAAAACATTGGGTTATAAAGAAAGGTACATTGTGTTAAGGTTATGCATTTTAGATCTGCCACACCATTTTATATTTTCTTAAAAATATATTACATTTTTTTTTTTAATTTTTAAATGTCCTGTATATTTACTACTGTTTCACGGCATGAATGAAGCTCATTGCATTTTTGGTTAGATGTACTTCACTGCAAAAAGCAATCTATGTTACAGTGAGATTTTTGTGTTGATACAACTGTATTACAGAGTACTTTTCTTCATTGCATGCAGCTAAACAACATTTTCATCTTACTCGCATATTCTTTTGTTAGCACCAACTCATATTCAGTAGGATATTAAATGTAAGTTGTGGATGAAATTCTGTTGACAAAATAAAATTTTTATCCATCACTGGGATGCAAAGTCAAATGCAGGCTCAAGTTACAAAAATTATGTTATGCATTTTTAATAAGTCATGTGATGACAGAAGTATTAATATTCATAAATTTCAGTTCAAGGTTCAAATGAAATTGAATGCTGGAGCTAGAAATTATTGTGTATTGTCAAAGAAAAGGTTATTGCCCAACATTGTAATTTTGTGTGCAAACGTTTTTATTCGGTATTAGCCAAGGTTGGCTTTTTGTCCTGAATCAAAAAATTAAATAACCCAGTTATGTTTTAATCCTATTCATTTTACAAGGATTAGTGAGCAAATTATACAACTTATATTAACGCCTCTCATGGCACTGGTATGTGGGATGACCTCCATATTGTCAACTTCATGGCCTCATTCTTCTGGAATAAAACGTCACCTGATAGAATAATATGTGGTGACAGCATCAACCTCACAACTGATACTTTCAGAGAGTGTTTGAACTCCTTGAGAACATTTCCAACTGAAGCTTGATTCTGGGACCTCTGACATGAGAAACCAGTGTATTTATCTACTTGTCCACTGCTCTCCACTGAATAGTTAATGGATTGGTATCGAATTATATATCTTCTCCATCATCTACTAAATAGGCAAAATTTAAAATTTTAATGCCAGAAGATGTTTATACCTTTTAACATAAACTAATATTTATATGACGTGAACAATCTCAAAAGAGATTGGTTGGTATACTAGATTAACCCTTAACTGGTAGAGTGCTGAAAGCCCATATTTGGGCTTTATTCTGAAGTGCAGGTACCCCAACTTAAAGGCCTCATATTCTGTGGATGTGCTTCAGATTATCTTTGAAGTAAAGTCATTTAATCCACATGAATTTGCCTTGTTACATTTTATGGGAGAGTACCTACAGGTACTCTCCTATAAATTGTAACAAGGCAAAGACATGTGAACAAATTTTAACGACCAAAAATAATTTAGCACTCTACCAGTTAAGGGCCGGTACAAAGGTCTGAATTCCCACCATTCCCAGTCTCTTTTCGTCTAACGTAATGGCTTTACAGTGATTTCTAGTTAAAATCTTGGCTGCCTGCTAACGCAGCCAAGACTTAACTAGAAACCACAGCCTAGGTAATTTGTCTATTGTCAGCACAACCTCCTCATGATGGCATGTTAAGGGCACCTGTTCTAGGGTTGGAAAAGTCTGAAATGGGCCTTTAAGGGTTAAATGTATCATTCCATCCATGTGTCCATCCATTCAACTCATAAACTTGCAATAACTTCTGCCTGAAGTTATTTTCAACAGTTATGCCAATTTGTTTGTTGAAAAATGCATGTTGGTTTTCATTTCTCGATAAAATGAGTAAATGTTGATTACATGTGCCCCTCTTTAATCAAGTGTATGTGGTGATATGAATTGCCCCAAAGTGATAGTTTTTGCTTCTTTATTCTGATACTTTATGAGACCTGGAAGAATGCAATCTAATGAAAGGTCAAAAGCTCTGGTATGAATTGCCTCAAGGTGATAGTTTTGCTATGTTTCTTGATATTTTATGAGACCTGGAAGACCGCAATCCAATGAAAGATCAAAAGCTATGGTCTGATAAAAAAAAAATTAAAGTGTTCAGGAAACAGCTGATACATGTACTGTGATCTGCAACTTTGTTCTTTATAAAGGGTAACTCCATTATAAAGTGATTGATAGGACTATCATATCTCTGTTAGAGAAGATATGTTTGATATAAGATTAATTTATCCCCCATCATGTAGTGGTTGAGGGTTATAGAAATGGGTTCTGTCTGTCTTTCCATCTTTCTGACCCTGCGATTGTATGTCCAGGTTTACATTCACTGCTTTACGCTATGGAAATTAGGAAGGGGTCTTTTTGGGGACTGAAGATTCATCAAGGTCACCAAAACCTGTCAAGTTTGAGCACTCTTCATTTTAAGTCCATGGATTCCAAAAGACCTGTGCTGCTTGACAATTTGTCAGACTCCACAGATATTTTTATGTCCCTAGAATTGAGGAAGAGTATCACTGGAAACGTTTCTAGATTATACCCTATGAAAACATATTTTATGGCACTTTAGTACCTACATCTGCAAGTTTTTTAATGCTGATTGGATCGTATCACTCATAGTTGGTGGGTCAAGGAAATCATGGTCAGTTCATTTGGTGAATTTTATTGCCAGTTTCATTGCAGATATTTATCCCTTCAAATGCTCAGTGGTAGGAGGTGTGAGACTCGAAACATCTCCAGGGTCTATGTCCCAGATAATGTTTTCTTTGTTGGTAATTATTTTGTTTTATTACTTTCCAAAGTGTGATTTACTGGGATTTCCGGGTTTGATTATAAATGATAACTTCACAAGTGAATTATGCAATCAACAATTGTGTGATGTATCCATGCGTGCAAACGAAGATTCTTTGCCGTGGGTGTAATGGGGACTTCATTGTTTTTTGTTTTTTTAACCCATTACCTAACATGAAAAGAAGACGACACTTGCAAAAAAAATTCTTGAATAACTATTATTTTCATTTTTTGTCTCAAAAACATAGGTAATGACCCCTCATTGGAACGAGCTCAACGAGCTCGTTCCAATGAGGGGTCATAACCTATGTTTTAGAGACAAGAAATGAAAAAATAATGAAAATTAATTGGCGATTTTTGAGAATAGTGCAGGCCGGTTTTGGATGTTACGTTAGGTAAAGGGTTAAATAATATAATTATCGTTAATAATGAAAAGTAATAAACAGAGTAATCACTTGACTGGACTGGTTACATGAAATAATTCATTCGAGGTGAGGGACTATATTGTAAAACACTCATGCGCATTCGCGCACTCGTGTTTGTACAACGTCCCTCACCTCTCTTGAATTATTTCATGTAACCATAACCAGTCTAGTCAAGCGATTACTCTCTATCTCTTGAAAGTGGTTTGGTGTTGGGTTTTAAATGGAAGAAAAAAACACTTGAGGGATCATCCATAGTGCCATTCACCCATATGCTATCTGTTCCTCCACATTTGTTATCATACTGTAAGGACGACCATTCAAAGAATCATTTTCAAATTTCATACATAGTTTTTTGGTTCCAATATCTGTAGAGAATATCACTCATCGGTTCATTTCTTCTTGAGTTACCCATTGTTTTTGTTTTTTGGCATGGGTTGACCTTTCGAACTGAAGTCCAATGCACAAACCAATGAGTCACTTTGTTCCCAGTTTTTCATTCAGTGGAATTATTCATTCTCATATATTAATCCTTTAAATCATGCAATCTGAAGTTGACTTTGTAGATGTGGTACACAACATTCTTTGTAAACCTTTTACAGTGTGTCCCACTTAACTGGATATTGTTCAGTACAGTAACCCTGTTAATTCATATAATTTTGAAACACCAAAACATTTACCATACCTTTAGTACATTTGACCTGTTTATTGCATAAAAATTAATAGTAAATCCTTGTCAACTCTTTACCTAACAAATCAGCTGCATCTGCCCTCATAATATGCAAATTCGGCAGTTGAAAAAATAAAATTTCAACAAAACCATATCATGTGATTTCTCATTAGAAGGAGCTTGCTGAGCGTGTTCCAATGTGGAGGTCACATGATATGGTTTTGTTGAAATTTTTTGAAAAATTTATCAAAAATAATATTTAAAATTATAAATTTTCATATCAGCTTTCCAGAGATCTTTGGCATCAGTACTTTCAGTTTAACCCTTTACCTAACGTAGAAAGCAGACGACACTTGCAAAAATAATTCTCGAATAACTAATTTTTTTCATTTTTTGTCTCAAAAACATAGGTTATGACCCCTCATTGGAACGAGCTCGTTCCAACGAGGGGTCATAACCTATCTTTTTGAGACAAAAAATGAAAAAAATAATGAAAATTAATAGGCGATTTTTGAGAATAGCGCTGGCCGGTTTTGGCCGTTACGTTGGGTAAAGGGTTAAGGATTTAATAATTTCTGTCTTAATGGACAGAGCTTTATGTGATTTATCAACAAGGCATATAAGATTAATACTTAATTCTCTATTTAATCGAATATTCTTGTTCTTGGAATATTTCCCTGGCAAAGTGGCTATTTCATTAACAGTGTTTTGCTATACTATTCCCATTACCTCTCCATTCCTTAGACTAATGAAGAACAACCTCTAAGTTTACCTATGTAAAACATTGCAGTAACTAGTAGCATAATAGTACGGATGCTTGGAAAAGCCTTTTGCTAACCTTTTTATTACATTATTAAGGTGGAATTTATGGATGGTTCGTATATTACACAAGTATTTTTTAAAAGTGGAAAATGTGATGGTTTATGAGCAAACAACCAGGCAAAAGTTAGGGGGGGTGGGGGAGGCAAAACGGGGGCAAGAGTCCCCCTTTTCGTTGGAGGAGTTCCAGGGGGCCTGCCCAGGAATGAAAATTTAAATTCAAGAAAAAAAAATGCAATTTCCTTTGCTCTGAGTTCTTTTGTGTCCATAATTTATAAATTGTGAAAGGCATCAATGATTAGGCTACAGTGTTGCCTAACAAGTTGTGAAAGGCGTCAATAATTAAGCCACGAGGCCTAATTATTGATACCTTTCCTTTTAAATTATGGACACAAACAACAAACAGACGCCGAATCAAGGAAATTGCTAAATATTAAAATTTCTTGCCTAATGTTCCCTATATGGGTTAACATGTGGGTGGAACAATGAGGAACAGTAGTAATGTATTTTTAAACCATGTTGGTCTGTTGTTTTTTTTCTGGTGGAGTGCTGGATTAATTTTGGTGGTTAGAATTGGTTCATATGCCATTGCCCTGCCACAGTTTATTGGTACTCTCCAACAAATTTTGACAAGTCAAATCCACATCAACAAAAATATTTTACTTCCAACAGAATATGAAGCACATCCATGGAATATGAAGCCTTTTAGTTGAGGCACATCAAATCTCAGTAGAGCCCAAATATGGCCTCTAATACTCAACCAGTGATATTTATTTATTATTAAGGTTAACCCTTTACCTAACCTGAAAAGCAGACGACACTTGCAAAAATAATTCTTGAATAACTAATTTTTTTCATTTTTTGTCTCAAAAACATAGGTTATGACCCCTCATTGGAACGAGCTCAACGAGCTCGTTCCAACGAGGGGTCATAACCTATGTTTTTGAGACAAAAAATGAAAAAAATAATGAAAATTAATTTGCGATTTTTGAGAATAGCGCTGGCCAGTTTTGTCCGTTACGTTGGGTAAAGGGTTAACAACACTTTAACAGCCAAGGTCATATCATGTTGGTGACAGTTTTATGGGAGGAGGAAGCTGGAGTACCCGGAGAGAACTACCGAGCAACGACGAGCAGCTGCCAGCTCTCCAACATCATAACTCCACACTGCAGCACAGGCAGGGTTAGAATGGTTGAAGACAAGCACACCATCGACATGCAGTACGCCTTAGTACATGGCATCATTGCACCCCCATGTGGATAAATGGGGTTAAGTGCCTTGCCCAAGGACACAATGCGGGAGTTCAATTCGATCGCTCAGACAGTCACCTATCCAAGGACTAACCGGGCTCGACGTTGCTTAACCCTCAGTGACCTGGTTATCACAATGCCACCACACCCCCACTCAACCATTTAAAGTGGAAGCTATATAGATGTCATATGTCACATCTATCTGGAATGGTACATTATGTAGCTAAATTTGAGTTAACTGGTTGAGTGCTAGAAGCCACTATCACGGCTCTATTGAAAAGTGCAGGAAGCCACTTTAGTGGCTTTACACTGTATGCATTAGTTTGGGGTTTGATCAGCAGAAGAAGAAATTTTTTTTATATCAAATTGTTTGGTTGCAATTGATTGGAGAGTGCCTTTTGGCACTCCAATAATTTGTAACCAAACCATTATTTGTGAATGTAATCTCTCTAAACTAAGGCTACTAGTGCTGGTAGCAGGGTATCTTTGAAAAAACAAATACCCATGTTTCAAATCAACTTTGAAAAATAATTTAGCACTCAACCAGTTAACTGGTACTTTTGTATGCCTTTGAATTTGAATTCTCCACAAAAATGATATTAGAGTCAGATTTTTAGAAGAAAAAATCATACCGTCATCTGTAAGACAATACATATCTTTTCTAATTTTGACTACCATACTATTATTATTATTATACTTTACGTTCTTAACCTGAAGTTAAACCTCGTTTTGTATGTATTTGTTTTATTTTACATATATCATTTTGAATTGCCTTTCTTTTTAACAGTTATTGAAAACTTTAATTTGACTTGAAGGAGAAATGCTTCAAAAGAATCACTTTGATTTAAAGTTGGCTGATCATGCTATAGGAATGCCTCAAGTAGGCATGTTGCAATGAAATGTGGTTTAGAAATTTAATGTGGGCATAAGTGCTATTGAAAAATTGTGGCAGCTATAGTTTGTGGAGGCAAATCTGTCAATGGCTCCACATACCTGTACATCTTCAGTAATGATATCGTGACTAGGTGGCATTTCAGAGATGTAATTTTTCATCGTATAGTGTGTCCTTGTACTAGAGTGACGTGATCATGTTTCCTTCTTACGAATCCTCATCATTCCAGAATAGTAAAATCACCTGTAGGAGAAGACTCCCCAAAATGTAGAGTTGCCTATTATTTCTTGACCTAAATCTGATGAACATAGGATGTTCTTCAGAGGCAGATTCAGAAGACGATCACTCCATGCCAGATGATCCAAGGATGTAAAAATACCCTTTTTGAAGAATGGTATCTGTGTTTGACAAATGACCATCAATGGACTCCTTCACAACTTAGTAATGGTGTTAATACATACTTGAATCTAGAGAAGCCATACAAAATACTGAATGGAAATTGATAACTTTTGATGAATAAGATGAATTTTTTGTGTCATGTGATTTGAGTTTGAAATAGGATCATGAGATGTCCTGAGACATTTAATTGATATGTTCAAACTGGAAAATAAGCAGTCTGACATTTGCAGAATGAGGTTCCCAGAGGGTGAATTTGCTGATGTTACCCCATACAGTGGGCCAATACCTCTTTCTGTTTAGGTTTGAGACACTGATTCAGATTGAGGTTCACAGTGGGTAAATTTAGTGATGCTACCCTGCATAGCACCAAATTAACCCTCCGAGAACCTCATTTTGCAGATGACAGTCTGTTTATTTTCTGGCTTGGTTGAGGCCCTTTTTGTTGTAGAATAATCATGGTGGTGGAAGCGGCGGGGGTATGGACAAGTCCATCTGGGACAGTCACACCTCTAGTTTTAATTGCTTTATTTCACATTTTTTTTTAAATTTCAACAAACCATATCATGTGACCTCTAATTGGAATGAGCTCAGCAAGCTCATTCCAACGAGGATTGACATGAGTGACATGAGTTGGTTTTGTCGAAGTTTTTTGAAAAAAAAAAAAAAATTTTTCAACTGCTCAATTTGTAAATTTCATGATCATATGCAACCAATTCATTAGGTAGAGGGTTAATAAAGATCTCTGTCAAAGGATAATCTGATTAAAGTTAGAATTCTTATCATGATAATTTAGACTTGAATGTGTCTGAGTGTTAACTACAAGCACTCTGGTAGTATTTCAAATTTTTGGTCACAGACTCCATATTGCCCATGCGGCATGACAAATTTAACAAATTAAATCTTGTTTGAGAGATCCCAGTGGACTCTGTCAAACAAGATATAACTTTTTAAATTCTGAGTTGCATTGTGGGAAAAATTTGTTGCTGAAAACTTGGATATTTTGACATCAGAGTGCAGAGGGTTAACTGGTCAATTGACAGAAATCAGAATTTTATGTCTGGAAAGTCTTTGATTCCAGTGGCTATAGCAGAATAATACAGTGAAAGACGATTTTTTTTTCTTACAATGTTTCATGAAAATAATAAATTTGAAATGGATTGAATAGTTTGGATGAGCTTCTTTTTCTCTGACAGGCACTGTGATTCTGTGAACTTGGGAGTGGCGTGTATTAGTCGGGGAAGGGGGGGGGGGGGGTGAGGTAGTATTTCAATAATAATCTTCCTCTGTTTTTCTCAAGGGTAAGCCATCAGTATTGTTTCATTTCCTCTGATGCGCCCAATATGACTGAATATATTGACAATGGCACCAGTAATTAGATTTCATTGGTTATTGGAATTTAGGGAGAGTTGAATGTGTTATCAGGGTTGGTGTGTGCAATCAAAATGTTGATATTGGTGACAATTTTTTTTTACTTTCATACTTTTTCATGGATCCATTTCAATTAGTAATTCATAGTTTGATTTGAGAGTTCATTTTTGTTTTTTTCTATTGACAGCCAAGGTGTGAATTCCATGAAAACAAGACAAGTGTCTGTAAAAATTCTGCTATCAGAAGTTCCATTTGTGATGAGAGCTATGGGATTTTATCCATCAGAGCAGGAGGTAAGAGCATTTCTGTTTTGAAATTACATCAACATTAACCCCTTACCAATGTAACGGCCAAAATCGGCTAATGCCATTCTCAAAAATTGCCAATTAATTTTCATTATATTTTCATTATTTGTCTCAAAAACATAGGTTATGACCCCCCTTGTCAAGCTCATTCCAATGAGGGGTCATAACCTATGTTTTTGAGACAAAAAATGAAAAAAATTAGTTATTCAAGAATTTTGTTTGCAAGTGTCGTCTGCTTTTCATGTTAGGTAAAGGGTTAAAGAGTGTAAATCAGTTCATATTTAGTGATAATTGGCATGACTTTCAGATGAAACAACAACCATTTTTGTACAAATAACTGAAAAAATAATTTGTTAGTTACAAAATCTGAAGAAAAGCACCACTTATGAGCTCTTATTGCAGTGAGCCCAACCAGCCCATTCCAAAGAGTGGATATAAACTATATGTTGAGAGCAGCAATTTAAAAAATAACATGTTTTGAGTACCAATTTTGTGCACTGTGTAATCATATTTACTGATTCATTTGGAAAAGGAATAAGCTATCTAGGCATCATATTCTCAACACATTTAACTACTGTAATGTACAATGAAAAGTATGTAAAATGGTAAATTTAAAAAAAAATCATTCTGATTAACCCTTTACCCAACAAATTGGCCGCATCCGCCCGCGTAATATGCAAATTCAGCAGTTGAAAAAATATTACTTTTCAAAAACTTTCTACGAAACCATATCATATGACCCCTCATTGGAATGAGCTCATTCCAGCGAAGGGTCATATGATATGGTTTTGGATTTTTTTGAAAAATTTCAAAAATGATATTTAAAATAGGCCTAAAAAAATAATAATCTGTTTCTCAGACCCTCCCGCATGGTCCTTTTGGCTGCCGCATGCTCTCTTTTTATAACCAATCCAAACTTAAAAAAATCAAAATCAAATGGTTTATGTCTGATATTTTACCCAAGTTAATAAAATTGTCCCTTCAGTGCAAGAAGGCTTTGCAATGCTTTAGCATTGCAAAGCCTTCTTGCACTCAAGGGATGTAATACAGCACTACCCATGCTATTCTGTATGTTATGGGGCCTAAAACATAAAATAAACCAAGAACATGAACTTTTTAATGGTAAAGAAATAATTACAAAAATAAAAAATAAAATAAAAAAACGCCCCCCCCGCATGCAATTTTACAAAAAATGGCCTGAGAAACAGAAGATCTACTTTGTGAGGCCATAATAAATTTCTATATCGTCTGCATTGGGTAAAGGGTTAATCCTAAACTAAAAAAGCAACAATGGACATTTCCAACAATATACACAAGAATAATCCTTCGCGGAAGACAAATCTCTGAAATTGGTTTTAATTTCAAGAGAATCACTGGTTTATACTCACTGAACATTACAAATTTCAAAACTCTTTGCACATGTCATAGTAAGATTATGGTTCTAATGATCTGTTAATACAGTGGAGCCCACTTAATTGGATATCTCTAAACTGAATAACCCTGTTAATTGAATATAATTTCCGAACACAAATCCATTTACCATACCTCCAGTACAAATTTGACCTGTTAATTCAATGTAGGTTATAGAGTAAACTCCTGTTAATTGAATAAAAAATCTTGCAACCTGTCGAGAAATTACCCTGACTCTTCCCAGTTCTCCTTTGTTTATAGACCTATTTGGCCTCAGTACATCCAATTCAGGCATTTAATCTATTATATCTTGTTTGACAGAGCTCATGGAGCTCTGTCAAACAAGATATAATAGAATAAATGCTGAGTTTATCTCTAGAATACAGGAAAGTGACACAATCCCTGTTATTTGAATACTCCTGTTAATTGAATAATTTCCACTGGCAAAGTGGCTATTCAATTCATAGTGTTCCACTGTGTAAGGAAGATGGCTCCCCCAGTAGTTCTCTAAAACATTGACTTGCATTTATTGTCTTTTTTCAGAGATTCAGCATTATATCTATATCATGGTGTTATTATAAAAAAACTGCATCAGCTGTACATATATATGTGTTTGCATTGTGCATCAAAGGTTTAGGAGATGAACTCCTGCATAGCGAGGAGGGGGTAGCAGTTGGGGACTTGAAGATCCCAGGGCTATTTTTTGCAGACGATATGGTCCTAGTGTCAGAAAGCGAAGAGGGGCTAACGAAAATGCTGGGAATTGTTGGGAAATATGGGAGCAAATGGAGACTCGAACTTAATGAAAGCAAGAGCAAAGTTATACCTGTGGGCCGCAAAGTGGACCCCACTCGAAGGTGGAGAGTAGGTGAGTTCTGCATTCCGGAAGGGAGCAGCAAACTTCTCAGTGTAGGAGAGACAGGTGATTACGAGTATTTGGGGGTAAATATAAACATTACAGGAAGAGGCATCTACCGGAACCACACAAATAAATTGATTCTGAAGGGGAAGCGAATCCTTAACCAAATGAAACTTATAGGGAGAAACAGTTTCAATAAGGTTTATGTGGGGAAAACCATTTGGGAAATGGTGGGGCTGCCAAGTATAACATACGGTACGGAAGTGGTACCCCTAAACCAGATGGACGTAAAGAGCTTGGAAATCCTGCAGAATGATGCAGGCCGATGGACAACGGGGTCGAGTAATGCCGCAGCGCTAGAAGCAATCAGGGGTGAGCTTGGGTGGATGAGGATCAAGGACAGGATTAACCTGTTGAAACTCGGTTATCTTAATTATTTGGTAAATCTCCCCGACAGCCGATGGTGTAAAGTAATGTTCCTGAGAATTTTCAACTCAAATATCAAAATGGGGTGGATGGTCCAAGTGAGGGAGCTAGTAGAAAACTACCGATTGGAGATCTCGGACCTGGACATTGGGGCAAACCAGGGTAAAAAAATCGTCAGAGAAAGGGTCATGAAGGATTGTAACCGGTCTGTCTGTCGGTCGGTCGGTCTGTCTGTGACCAATGAGTTTCAAAACTCAATAACTTTTGGCATACTTGATGGAATGACTTTATATTTGGCATGTAAGTGTATCTTATTGATGTCTAGCCACTGTTCAATGCATGTGTTGTTCCAAATATTTTTCTTGGAGTTATGGCCCTTGATGAACTTAGAATGTCGGTCAGTCTGTCTGTGACCAATGAGTTTCAAAACTCAATAATTTTTGAAATACATGATGGAATGACTTTATATTTGGCATGTAAGTGTATCTTATTGATGTCTAGCCACTGATCAATGCATGTGTTGTTCCAAATATTTTTCTTAGAGTTATGGCCCTTGATGACCTTAGAATTTTATGAAATTGCACCACCCGTTGCAGCTATGGTGTCGATGTCGCGATTTTTGCTGGGGGGTGGGGGGAGGGGCAATTAGCCACCCATGGCAGTCAACTCTAGTTATTAATAGCTCTGGGTATCTCACTTACACTAGGTAAGGTGTTAATGGCAGAAGCAGCCAGAAAAAAGGAAACTGAAGTGAGGTATTTCTCAATATACATCATCCAAATTCAGTAGTTTATCAAGGGAATTTGATAATTTTTAATTATTTCTGCAGATGTAGCTCTTTTTCAAGAGCTATTTAAGATAATGAAAAATCAGTGTTAACTATTGATGATCAGAAAACTATTGTATTATTCCCTTAAAATCTGTAACATAACAGTTAGGGCTCAACGCCAACTCCATATATGGCAACTGATGTTTAATTTGCTCAAATCTCTGTCAGCATGGTCAAGATGTGAAATGGAGAATGTCAAACTTGAGAATATTTCCTCTGTGGGGTCAGTCATATCCTGTGTCTTGGAAGTGGAAGATGACATTTTTTTAACAAAAAAATATTCCAGATACCATCTTTAAGGAGCATAAAGTGAAGGGGTTGGTAATCTTGAAGACTCTAGATTTTATGAAAGTATGTTCTTTCTGATTTGTAGATTGAGGACATGTTAAATGAAGTCAAATTTAGTCAATATGTGGAGACTGGAAAATATATTGAAGAAATTGATCTTGGAGATTTTATAAAATGTATGTATCATTTTTAGTGAAAAATAATTTAACTGTGTTTTTTAACAAAGATGTGCAATGTATTTTGACTTCACTGGATTAACCCTTCACCTAACACAGCATTTTTAAAAAATAAATTAAATTTAGCATTTTTCAAAATCAGATTTCACAATTTTTCAATGAAACCATACAAATATGGATATCATTAGAACCAGCTCAACAAGCTGGTTCTAATGATATCCATATTTGTATGCTTTTATTGAGAAACTTCTGAGATATTTTGGGCTGTTGTAGACTTATTCTGGTTAATTTTCTGGCCGTTTTTGGCCGCTATTTTAGGTAAAGGGTTAGAGATGACTTCCTGGATGATGGTTTAGAGTTGCACCTTATTGGAAATGTTTGTCACAATTTTCAGAGAGTTAATTGAATGTTTGAATATATAAATAGTTTTTGTCATTATTGATGAAAATGAAAACTGTTTCATAGCAAAGGTAAAATGTTGTATTCAGCTCCATCTTCAGAATTCTGTAGAATCCTGTTAATTGATAGGGCAAAAGGTTTGGCAACAATTTACAAGTAACAGTAATACTCCTTTAACCAGAATGTTGTTAACTCTTTACCCAATGCAGACGATATCAAAATGTATTATTTTAAATATTATTTGTTCAAATTTTTCAAAAACTTTCACCAAAACCATATCATGGGATCCTCTCATTGGAACGAGCTCGTAACTCAAGTATCGATGACTCACTTTTCATTGCGCAAGTTGGGTTAAGCACAAACAGTATCATGATATACTTTATATCAGTAAATTTATGACCACATTCTTCGAAAATACCAACTTGGAATTTCAAACCTACTCAGTGAGTATCACGCTTTCTGTTCTTAGTTTTATGAAGCGTTTCTCATTTATTTCTTGTTAATAATTATTTCACAGTTCAGTCACTTAAGATTTCTAAAAGAGTGGTCATTATTTATGTAGTCAGACCAACATGTCAGCATCTTTGCAATATTGAAGATTAAGTGTCGTTTTGGTTACAAGAAAATGTGCAACTGTATTCACCATATGCAAATCTTATTACTTCATATATACACAAAACATCAAAACAACTTTATGAGTTGTATCCGTTGATTTTTCAGTGTACATTAACCATAGACCGGCATTTGGTCTCTCACCAGAGAAGATTCTTGAAGCATTCCAGACTTTAGGACTTTCATCGAATGATGGTGTGGTGATAGAAAGGGGAGAATTGTTAGATCTTCTACAGAGTAAAGGTGAAATACATTAAACACTTTTCATTTATATATGACTGAATAAGCAAATTGTTAGGCCACTTAAAACAGATCTTATGTTTCTCATGCCAGGTTTTGTCAAATTGCATGCGGGCGGGCGTTTTTTATTTTATTTTTTATTTTTGTAATTAATTCTTTGCCAGTAAAAGTTCATATTCTTGGTTTGTTTTATATTTTAGGACTCATAATCGACACAATTGCATGGTGGTGGTGTATTTCGTTCCTTGAATGCAACAAGGCTTTGCAATGCTAAAGCATTGCAAAGCCTTGTTGCACTCAAGGGACACATTTATCAATTTTATTAACTTGTGTGAAATAGACATAAACAATTTAATTTTTATTTTTTTAAGTTTGCATTGGTTATAAAAAGAGAACCTTCGGCATCCAAAAGGGCCATGCGAGATGGCCTGAGAAACAGATTTTTAACTTTTTTTAGACCTTAGAAAACTATTTTTGAGTATCAGTGGTATCCAACAGTTTGTTATTTGCTTGTTTTCAGCTGTAAATTTGGTATTTAATTTAATAAAGTATGTGGCAGTTCATTAGTCAAAGCAGTTTAATGGGTACCTGAAATATAACCAACATGTATTTACTGGACTCTGAAAAGTTAGTATAATTATACCCCCACTTTCAGAGAAAATGGGGGTATACTGGATTACATGCATCCGTGTGTCTGTCCATCTGTGCATCCGTCTGTGTGTGAGTCTGTCCGAGAATATTCATAACTTAAGTAAATTATTATTTTTTATAGTATTTGTTGCTTATAGGTATGCCGACACTAGTTATTTTTTTTTTTTATTATTTTTTTTTTTTTATTACCTGTTCTCTTAGAAATTGTGTCCGTCCGAGCCAAATTTTGTCTGTTCAGCCTGTATCTCGGGTATCGAATGTTCTATTGCAATGAAATTTGCCATGAACACTGCTTATGGTATAGGCTTTAAAAAAGGATTCAACGATATTTCTCACATTCTCCTTTATTAGAGTTATCCCCCCTTTTTGACTCAGAAATTGTAGGAAATAGACATTATTTGTCTGTTCAGCCTGTATCTCAGGTATGGGTTATCGGATTTTGGTGAAATATGGCATGCAGTTTGCCTATGACAAAGGCTTCTGCCTCATTGCATAGAACATCCAAACACCAAACAATTTACCATACCTTTTGACTTAGAAATTGTTGGAAATTGTTGAAAACTTTCGCAGAAAATGGAAGGGGTGGGGGGGGGGGGTGTACTGGATTGCGTCCATCCATCTGTGCATCCATCCATCAGTCCGTACGAGAATATTCATAAATGATATTTGTTGGTCATAGGTATGTCCACATTAGGCGGTACACCACGTGGGGGTATGCACCAGACGAAAGTCCATCTCTTGTTATATCTCCACTTCCATATATCCATATGTCCATACTTCCATCAGTCCATCCTTGCTTCCAGTATTCGTATGCATGCAACTCCTACATTTTTTTTACCAGTTTTGATCAAACCTCTCAAACATTATGACTAATAAGTAGACATATATTCCAAAATTTTAATCTGTGGCAATTTTAACCAAGTTATTTCCTTGAACTTAGGATTTTTTATGGAATTACAAATGAGATTCTTGTGCACGCAACTCCTCCTACATTAATGAAACTTCTCAAACATGACCACAAATGAGTGAACATGCGCATATTTTCAAATTTTCCTACTGTGATAATTTTAACTACGTTATCTCCTCTTCAACTTAAACTGATTTTGATTTATATTTGAGATTCTTGTGTATGGACCTCCTTCATTTATGAACCAATTTTGATGAAGCTTCTCTTACATTATGACTAACAAGTGGACAAGTGTGTATTCCAAAAATATTTTTAACCAGGTTTTCTCCCCCTCAACTTAGACAATGTAATATATATTTCATAGGAGATTATTTTGTGCACAACTACTACATATTTTTATACTGTACCAATGACCCAGACATAGCTGGTGCTAACTCTTAAAATATAGGGCCAAACACAAATTTTGCCCCCCAATCCCCAAAATTTGCATCTAAAACTAAAGAAAACATGTCCTGAAAGGCCCTCCACACCTCGCCCCCACTGCGCATGCGCAGTGTCAAGGACGTTCCGAAATTGGCGCCATTTATCATTCTAAGTTTGGCCCTTCATCAGTTAACATCTGACTGATCTTTGTGCTTTTAAATCTCAGTTTAAATGATGCCAGACACATAAATATTAGTGAAATGGTGATTCTAAGGAGGATAGAAAAGGAGGAGAGGAAAAGAATGTGTGACAGAATATTATCAGGGCTGTAACTTAAAATTTTTTAATGAAATTATGTTAAGTTACCTATTTTCAAGGCAGCAGCCATTTTGTTGTCATTCTGATTATTTAGTTACACTGTTTTTTCAAGTGTTTTTCCTCTCTCCCTGTCCTTTAATTCCCCCTTGCTATTCTCCCATGCTTTTGGCATAGTTTCTGTAATTATTATTACTAAAATTTCTTGGGAGTTTTAGCTTAATAACAGAATGAATTCTGTTCTTTCCCCATGTTTACGTCTTCACCTACGGGTGGTTAGGCGTTGTGTTCTGCATCTACCATCTGATGTTCTGCAGTTTCTTCCCTGGAAGTCTCTGTTTTGCATCAGATGGGGTATTTTTGGTAACTGATTTCGGGCCTGGGTGCCTGGAGTCTTATTTTAGTGTTTTTACACTCATTGTTTACATTTACAACAGTCCTCTGTGTGAGGGTGGGATTTCTAAATAATAATATCTTTATGTTATTTTAATCATAACTAGATACATTATTATTGTTCGTAAGTGTTGAATAAATTGTTTAAAATATTTTTAAAATTTTTGTCCACACTTAGGCTTGGGATCCATTGGGGCTCAACGTTACTTTTCAGAAACTTGGGCTGTTCTGAAAAAATATTTTTTCAAAATATTTTGATTTCAATTATTTTTTCTATATTAATGGATCATATTATTATTATGTATTTTGATTGCCAGGGGTTAGTGCGAGTACCAGGACTTGTTTTCTTTTCACATTGAAAGGATATTGATCAATTGTTTTAAGAGGAAGTCTTCCTCTGACCTTATTTTCATTCTATATGTGGTCAGTGTACTCGCATTAACTCCTGTTCTGTATCGTATGATTTCGATGACAATATGGGAAGCGTATGTCACGGTATGTTGTTGGGGATTTGGACACTCCGGTCCTTTCCCCGCAGGGTCACTCTACTTTATCAATTTCTATTTCAGACGATCAAGATTAGGGTGATGTATCTGTGATGTCTTCCAACAGTGTGCCTCCGTCGTCACAATTATGAAGGGCTAGCGGAAAAGTGCTCATGTAATACGCCAATTGCCTAAGAGGACCCTAGTAGGTTCGACGGCCTTTGACGTCCGCTAGCTCGCCCGGTGTAGCGTCCATTCACCGAATGGTTCGGCAGCCGGGTTCGTCCGTTGCGGTCTAGAAGGAATTTTGGGGTGATGCGAGCACTATAAAATTAACTTAATGCACACCCAGTGACGGCGGATCGGAGGGAGAACGGAGGAAGCCTTTTAGTCCGGTTCATAGCTCCTTCCGGTCCATCCGGACGGCAAGCAAGAGAGGCCCCTCTCTCGTTCAACAACATCTGGCCCCAGATGTTGTGGTACAAATGTGTCGTTAGCGGAGCATACGTCCGTCGCTCGGGACGCTCCGTTGTATAGGCAGTCCGCTGAGACTGCTAAGGCTTCCTCTTCTCGTCAGCGCACACGACCGCACCTTGGCTGCGTGACCGCCGATATATTACCAGCTTCGCCGATCAAGGATTCTTCGGCGACCAGGTCACACCATCCGGCAGCCAGGGATTCGAGACCGATGGACTCCGGACGTTCGCATAGGAAGTATGCGGGAGCCATCTGATGCGGAGCTGCCCTCGGCGAAGCACCGATAGATTGCGCCTCCGCAGGTCTCGACGCCGGACATTCTTGTGCACATAGCACAGCTTATCGCAGCATCCCAGCAGCCGACAGAAACGGCGTCGGATCGAGAATTATCCGACAGCGCTGGGTCGGTAGCCGGGGACTCGAGGCCTGCAGACTCCGGACGTTCGCATAGGAAGTGTGCGGGAGTCAACGTACACGGAGCTTCCAGCGGCAATGCATCGTAAGTCCGCTACTGCACAGGCCTCGGGAACGGACGTGCTTTCCTTAATAGCACAGTTTATCGCAGCATCCCAGCATCAACTGAATCTGTCGCATATATTTTATCCGACGATGCTGGGTCGGGACGCTCCGCGGAAGCGGGTACGGACGTCCGAAAGTTTCATCCGGTCCGACGGGATACCGAAAGGGATTCGGTGGATTTCAAGCTTTCCCTTTCGGAACAACATATGCTGCGATGTCGGATAAGAAACTGATAGCGTCGGTGGACTTAGAAATTTTTGGTTCGGTTCAGGGACATCGTCCCTCAGTTCCGACATAGTCCAATAATGTCACACAAACTTTCGAATTATTGAACGACGCTATATATATTATTATTTTATGCTTGCTATCCAAGCATTTCTGGTTTCTTGTTCGAAGAGTTATGGAGATGTCTTCAAAAGTGTGCCTCTGTCGTCATAGTTAATGAAGAGTTAGCGGCAATAAGTGCTCATGGAATATGTCTATCGCTTACGGAGTGACATTCGCTAGCTCACCCGGTGTAGCGTACATTCATCGAATGGTTCGGCTGCCGGGTTCGTCCAATGCGGTCTAGGAAGGAGATTTGGGTGATGCGAGCACTTTAATTACTTTAGTACTCACCCAGTGACGGCAGATTGAGGACGGATCGGAGGAAGCCAACAACATAGGGGACCGCATGTTGTGGTTCAGATATTTTACATTCGGAGCATATGTTCGTTGCTCGGGACGCTCCGTTATATTGACAGTCCGAGAGACTGTCTTTAATGCTTCCTCATCCTCACAGCAGGGCACACGACCGCACATTGGCTACGTGACCTCGAGTATCCGATCAGTTTCGGCATTCAGTGATTCCACAGCGAATAGGTCGCGCCATCCGGTAGCCAAAGGACACGAGGCCTATACACTCCGTTCGCTCGCATATTGGAGGTATGCACGGGGTAACGATCTCGGAGCTTCCTGCGGCAATGCATCGTAAGACCGCTGCTCCTCAGGCCTCAGTGACGGACGTGCTATCCGAGTTAGCACAGTTGTTTCGCAGCATCCCAGCAATTGACGGTTTCTCGGTCGAATCAGGAATTATCCGACGGCGCTGGGTCGGTGCGGTCCGCGGTTGCATCAAGCTACGGACGACCGAACGCTTTATAGGGTCCGACAGGATGGCGAAAGGGATTCGAAAGATTTCGAGTTTTCCCTTTAGTAGTATCGGAAGATGCCTTTCATATCTTCTGGCATTTCTTCCAGTGATTATTGTTCGGACTTCATTGCTGCGATCTTGGATAAGAGACTTATAGCGTCATTGGACTCGGATTTTTCGTTCGGTACAGGGACTTTGTCCCTGACTTACCGACGCAGTCCAATATTGTCATTACAACATGTGTTTTATTTTTCGACGCTATATATTATATATATATACAAGCCTGCTACTAAGCATGATAGTTTAGTTTCTTGTCCGCGTGGCTCATTTCTGCCATTTTATCTTTTTTACATATAGTTTATTTTGGCAGAGCAGGGCATACCGAGAGTTCATATGCGTCTAGACGGTGTGATTAAAGACTGCATATATTCTTTTTCGCCGTTTATGTCTTTTCCAATTTCAATGTTGGAAACGACATTATGTATAGTAGACTTAACTTAGACGCTTTATTATACGTAATCCGCCTTACTGAGGCGTTATCATTACGTCTTCAAGAAAAGATTTACGGGATATTATTCTCAATGTAATTTCTTTTGAGGGCAGTAGTTTGTTCACGTATAACTCCGCCCTTCAGTGGCTGATTGGAGTTGGTTAGACGTGATGCAGCCCTAGCTACATCCACGCGTGGATAGTAGGTTAAGAACTCTCTCAGAGTCGCTTCGTTCTCGGAGGAGCTTCTCTTCGACGGCAACTTTCCGGCAATCCATGAATTGCTTGATTTATACATTCTCTTGTCTATCTAGTGTTACAAGAGATTCAGACTGGGGCAAACATTCGGTGGTTGACTCAGAGAGTGCCGCCGCAGTTGCCGGACCCTAGTGTGGCTGTTATGACGGTTGCCAGTCAAACAGATTGGGATATTCTGATCCCTACGGATTCGAAGTGCCAGGGTCTTTGGGTTCCGCAGTCTTTTAGCTATCAGTTTAACTTCCGCGGAATAATGTTTTTTAGGCTTGCTTTATGTCATTGCATGAACATTATTCAGAAACGCATGCCCAAATTCCTGTCCTTTAATTCGACAGTAGTGGCGTATCTCCGGAACCAGGGAGGCACTCTTTTGTTTCCGTTATTCAATTTAATGGAAAGAATCCGTCTGTTGGTTATAGTACACCAAGTTCAGTTTTGGTCCGTCATATTCTGGGTCGTCTGATTGTTTTATCGCACTCCCGTTCTCTTACGGGTCGCTTGTTGCTGTCAGAATGGACTCTCAACAAACAAGTATTTAATCAGATTTGCTATCTATGGGAGCGCCCAATGATGTTTTATTTATGACACAGCTTGCTAATCAATTGCAGACGTATGTGTTGGCTTGTCCAGATCTCTGAGCTAATACTGTTAACGCTCTATTGATCTATAGGACGGAATGATAGGATACGCGTATCCTCCGGCGCTGTTGTTTTAGCAGGTATTGCTAAGATAAACAACCACAATACATTTCTGTTGATAGCATCTCTATCTTCACAGAGATCATGAGTAATTTACTCTCTTGTCTACTGTGGATCTTAACGTGAAATCTTCCTCTATGTGAGGATCTTTTTTCACTGGGTAAATCGTGTCATCTTTATCACAACCAGCAAGGTCGCAACCTTCATGTATTCCGTTGTGTGGTCCGTATTGCATTGTAAGCACTGTACTGGACGAGCTTTGGACGCGATTTCTTACTATAGGAGATCCTCTTCTTCGCTATTCTATGCGACTAAAGTGGAGGCTCTTCCGTCGTGGTGTAGGGATCATTATGTTCATATGGTTGATCCCTCCATACTACGCATTGCTAGTTTTTAGTATACTTGTTTCACAAGATCTACTGCAGCCTGTTGTTATTTAGGTTATAGGTTTATGTTACCTCATACCTATGCACTCTACGATAGTTTACAATTGAGTCTTTTGTCTCTTTATCTAAGTCAGTTAGTAACTTTTTGATAAATAGACTTAGAATCTTTAGATTAAATTCCTATACGGATTTTAACTTCGGTTCTTATTTAGCTATGTAATCATTTGAGCCTCTGGAAACAGTAGTTTTCAAATTCTGACCTTTTAGACAGTAATTCTGTTGGTTTCTCTTTTACTGTAGAGTCAGTGAGTTTCATGCACTATCGATGGATGATTTTCACTTTCATAGTTTCGGAGTCAATACTTCCGTTACTATTTAGGTTGGATTGTTGCATAAGAGTTAGGCTCCTATTTCCGGAACCTATTATTTTAAGGTCCTTCCGTCTTCGTATGGGCATAGACCTTTACTCTTTCCGGGTACAGTTTATGTATTTATAAACAGATATCTGTTTATTACAAGGGCGTAAGCTTCTTCTGTCTTTGATGTCTAGTAGAAGGACGTTACGCTCCATTTTATTTTTAATGGATTCTATTATCTAGCGTACTGCTTATGGTATATCATTGGCTTAGCAGTTGTGCTTAAGATTTCGGCTCATGAAGTAAGAGTTCTTCTACTTCTTGGGCTTACATTAATAGTGTTGCTATTATAGATTTTTGAAGGCTGCTCATTGCGCTCAGCCATCCATTCATGAATTTTATCTCAGAAATATCGAGTCCATTTCTGGAGGCCTCTATTGTTAGGTCTATTATCTACTGCTCAGAATATCATTCTCTTAACAGTTGCTACTATAGCTAGGTAGGCTGTCTGTTTCGGCAGTGTCTCCGTTCGGCTGCCCTCTTCGCTCTGGGCTATTT
The DNA here is from genome assembly GCA_031216915.1 of Pictodentalium vernedei. NCBI lineage: Eukaryota > Metazoa > Mollusca > Scaphopoda > Dentaliida > Dentaliidae > Pictodentalium > Pictodentalium vernedei. Next base: position 84,799,294 of record CM062294.1, read on the forward strand.
GACCCAGGGCAAGAAAAAGGGGGGGGGAGGGTGTTCCCTTGGGTCACCTGTTTTTACTATGAAAACAAGGGGATACCTCCTCCGGAGTTAGTAATTCTGAGCTGTTATTGGGATGGTTGTTTAGTGAGAAGTTTAAGTTTATAAAATTCATTCAAGTCTTAGTTTTTAAAGTATAGCTTTTGAATATTGCATATGTCAACGGACATGATTATGCAATTCTCACACACTTTTAGGAGTATAAGAGTCTCTATTCTCTAGACTTACTTTATTATTGGCTTACTTTAAAAATTATTAGTATAAGGATTATTGGATATTAATAGAGTACATGGATGTATGAAGCTCAATTTTTGGAAGGTGTTGTATCTTTCTAATTTATCATAAATAAGAAAGATACATGTAAGGCCTATTACTTCTTTTCCCTACAGGGGATGACTCTATTTTATTTTATTGAGCGTATTCCATTTTGCTCTATGTCCTTGGCCCTCCAGCCTTTTTACTATTCAGCTATGTCTGGGTCATTGGTACAGTATAAAAATGTTAAAAAATTTATAGTAATTTATATATTTTTTATACTTACCAATGACCCAGACGGGGATGGCCCTCCCAGGAGTTGGGAACTCTTGCCTCCCCGCTGAGTACATAGCGCTTACCAGGCACTGGTTATTAGAATGATAAATGGCGCCAATTTCGGAACGTCCTTGACACTGCGCATGCGCAGTGGGGGCGAGGTGTGGAGGGCCTTTCAGGACATGTTTTCTTTAGTTTTAGATGCAAATTTTGGGGATTGGGGGGCAAAATTTGTGTTTGGCCCTATATTTTAAGAGTTAGCACCAGCTATGTCTGGGTCATTGGTAAGTATAAAAAATATATAAATTACTATAAATTTTTTAACTTTTCAACCAATTTTGATGAAACTTCTCAAACCTTATGGTTAACAAGTGGAAACGCGCATATTTCAAAATGTTTTGATCAGCAACAATTTTGACAAGGTTATCTTCCTTGAATCTCCGTTAGGCCCCCAAAAAGTGAAGCAGGGCTTGTTTACTGTGGTAAAAAAGCTCTGTTTTACTTGTGCAATAATGGTAACCAATGTCAGGGGTGAAAGTCCTCTAAAATGGGCAACATAAATAGAAAAATTGTATAAAATTTAATACTTTATATCCATGTTATGGACATGGTTAGCCATATAAATAAATAAATAGATAAATAAAATTTCCCTTGAACTTAAGATTTATTATGGATTTCCAAATGAGAATCTTGGGTGTGCAGCTCCTCCTGTATTGATAAACCAATTTCAATGAAACTTCTCTTAATATGACAACTAATGAGTAAACTTGCGCATATTTCCAAATTTTTCATCTGCAATGATTTTAACTAGGTTTTCTCCCCTTCAACTTTGAAAATTGGATTTTCATTTCTATTTGGGATTATTGTGTGTTCAACTCCTCCTACATTTAACAACCAATTTTAATGAAACTTCTCATATATTTCGACTGACAAGTGGACATGCTCATATTCAAAATTTTTTTATTTGTGACATTTTTGACCAGGTTATCATCCCTTCAACTCAGAAGATTTAATGTACGTTCTAAGAGATTCTTGTTCCCCGTGGGAACCTCAGGAAGTGAAGCGGTGCCTGTTCACTGCGGTAAACAGGCTCTGTTTTACTGGTAAAATAGGACCCAGTCACCAATGCTTGATACTCATGTTATGGTCATGATTAGCCATTGTGCAAAAATATGTGACCTTAAACACCAATAAATAAATAAATAATATGAGATTCTTGTGTCCACAACTTCTCGTACATTTATGAATCAATTGTGATGAAACTTCAAAAAAATTAGGACCAACAAGTGGATATGCGCATATTACAAACGTTTTTGATCTGCCACATTTTGAACCAGGATATCTCACTTTAACTTATATTTACTATAGATTTCCAAATAAGTTTCTTGTGTGCACAACTTCTACATTAAAGAACCAATTTTGATGAAACTTCTCCAACCTGACCACTAATAACTAAACATGCACGTATTTCCAAAATTTTAGTCTGCGATGATTTTATCTCTCCTCCAGTTTAGAACATTTAATATAGATTTGTAAAGGAGATTCATATGTGTGAAACTACACCTACATTTATGAATGGAATTGAAACTTCTCAAATATGTCCACCAACAAGGGAACATGCACATAGGCCAGAATTTTCAACCTGTGACAAATTTAATAAAGTTTATCCCTTAAACTTACAACTAGTTTTGAAGTGCAAAATTTATAGGTGCATTCTGGAATGTGGAAAGTGCCATATTGATCACCTTCAGTAATAGTTCTAGTTATCACAGTCTTTTGCCCCTGTTTTGACATCCAAACAAGTTTGCTGGCATTTATCACATGTGCAACATCCTATGGAACACCAGCATTAAAGGAACTCAAGTTTATCTCAATAACAGGACACAACATTCTCTTGTATTGTTTTTAATACATGTCCATAAACTATAAAAGACATGATCATGAATGACATGAAACTCCTCAAAGTTTCTTCCTGTGAAGAAATCAATGAGGAATTTGCATCTGATTGTGTTATGTTTCCCAGGTAGTCATTGTAAACTAAACATTCAGTGTTGCAGAATCCCTGTGAGAATTCTAGAATGTGGAAAAGTGTTTTCTTACTGTAGTAAATAAGTTCTGTTTCACTAGTATAATAAGAATACGACCCAGCAACAATTGTATTGTCAAATAGGATGGGAAGCATTAGTATAAACGATTGATTTAACTTGACTTCTTGTATATGTTGGGGTAGATACTGAAAGTGAATTTGAACACCAATAGACAAATGTTTCAGAAGATTGTGATCATGATTTTGTGTGTGTACATGAAGACTGAAATATGTAGGGAGGAGGTACTGTGTAGTGCAACCATCATAATACCAATGATGTGACCCACTATAATAATCTATAATAATAATAATAATGTGACCCACTATAATAATAATAATAATAGATGACCCAATTTTCTTTCCTATAACCAGTCAGGCTGTGAAGTATTTATATTTACCTCCATTAACTAAAGATTCTCTGTTGAAATTTCCATCCTTCTCGTAAATCCACTGTCAGATAAGGAATTATTGTTTGTTTCTGTCTATTTCTTGAGTTATGAACCCCAAAAAACAAAGGCCAAACTGTGTAAATGGGCATAGCCCATTTACACTATGTTTGACCTTTGTTTTTTGGTGTTCATAACTCAAGAAATAGACAGAAACAAATGATAATTCCTTATAATTTTAAACTTAAGGGACAATAAATTGAAACACTCTATACTTTGCGATGTTAAAATGAAAACCAGGTCGCATCATGCTTCCTAGTGATAACTGAATAAAAAAGCAGTTTTCTAAAATTCTGTTTGAAATAATGATACATTTCACTGAAACGTTCTTATTTTATTGACTATTGAACTGCGTAAGTTAAAAGTCATTCAAAGCAACACAGAATTAAATTTAATTCTGATTTTGACCATTTCCTGAGAAATTGAAAATACAGTTTGTAAATGTGGAGTTCGATATAAACCAAGATGACATGAAATTGGTTGAACTTTGTCTCAGAAAGAGTTCATTCAGGCTATTTGGAAATTGGATAGTTTTGTTGGCGTGAGTTTCGTTTGTGGATTATTATGACCAGCCATTGTTTACATTTGATTTGGGTGAAACGATGAAGGCAGATGAATATTTTCATTAACGTGTCCAGTCAATGATAGAATGACAGACTGAAATATTATGATTGAAAATTTAAGATCTTCAGTCTTCATTTTCCTTATTCCACCCCACCCCCCCCTCCCCCACACCTACCCCCTTTTGCAGAAGCTTAAAAAAGTAGTGTATGCAATAAAATAGGATAAAGAGTTAAAATAGACTTCAAAGCCACTTTGGGAAGGTTGCTAAATTGATAAGCAAAGAGGAGTTATCATTTCATTTCCAAAGTCTGAAACCCAAACAACCCATATATTTCATTCTTTTTTCAGGTGAGCATATGACTGAATATGAACTAGCAGAATACCTGACAACATTACTTGGGTTCAATGCAGAAGGAGGAAGTAGTGAATTACAAGAATTTGATCCAGGAACTGCCGGTGATGTAATTGACCAGAATCTTCCACATCAAATTGACTCTGAAATGTTCTCCAATAAAATTCTTGGATTTGCTATGTATGGAGAGGAAGCAGTGCAGAACGATGGTAGTTTAACTGCTGTTGGACAGATTGAATCTGGAGTACACTGATCAAATTTCACTCAAACTCATTATGTCCTTGTCACAAAAATATGCCAATTTTTTATACTTGCATGCAAGAGAGGTATTGAAACATATAAGACTAAGGTGACTGTGCATCATCATACTGAGTAATACTTTGTGTTGGGTTACTTAGCAAGTGAAAAACAAGGAGACTTTTTAACCCATTCAGTGCAGGAGGTCTTTATGCATGGAGTTGATACAATAATATTGTGTTTGATCTATCAGATTGTTAACCCTTACGTCCCTTGACAGCCACAAACTACGCCTTTTATATTGAATTCAAGTGTACTCCTCTAAAAAAACTGCTGGTAGGCTGCATTTATTTTGACAGTGTTTTTACATCCTTGTTGGCTGCCTGTACAGGCAGCCAATAATGATGTAGAAACACTGTTAAGTCATCTGCAGTTGTGTACATGTATATACAGTAGTTGTTATCATAGAATTAATCTGAGGATTTAAGGGTATTTTAGCTTCAAATCAATCATTCTGTAGTCGGCGCATGAACAAATCTTCTCACTGGATCAAACATTTTCATTGGAAAGTTTGTCAAAATTAACCTTCAAAGTTCAGGCAGTTTTTAAGAATTTCCACTGAGCCACGGCACACAACATGGCAGTGAGTTTTTTAGTCAAGTCTTGACTGCCGGTACAGGCAGCAAAGACTTGACAAAAAAACACTGTCAGAAGAATTTGTTGATTATCCCCAAAATTTCCTCATCATTGAACAGTAAAGTGATTAGAAAATTTATGGGAATTGATTTCAAAGGATCACATTGATCCTGAAATTATCACTGTTTCAAAAGACAAATGTCAGCAGAATTTGATGATTGCCTCAGGGTTCCTCATGTTTGCACAGTAAAACATCTTTTCTCGGGTCACAAACTTGATCAAAGTTGACATCAAGGGTCTGACTTGAGGCAATAATTTTCATTGTTCCAAGAAAACTACTGTCAGAAGAATTTGATGATTGTCTTGAAAACTTGATATGGTTCTACAGTGAAACACATGTCCTGAGACCACAAAATGTGTCCGATTTACTTTAAGAGTTAATGTTAAGACAATAAATTCCATTGTTTCAGAAAGAACTACTGTCAGGAGAACTTTGATGATTGTCTCAAAAACTTTCTCATGCTTGAACAGTGAAACACCTATTGTGTGACCACAGAATTCATTAGTCACTCCCCGGTTACCACTAGGCTTGAGCTCAGGTAACCAAGAACTGGTGAGGAGAGTTACATGGGCCACTGTGTCTGTTACTCACACAAGTGAAGTTTATGTGATGGAAGAATCAGAATAAATGTGAACTATGTAATAACCTCAGACATGATGAAAACAGTTACTACTGAAAGCTTAAAGTGAGTCTTACTGTTTGAGTTGAGTAAAAGTTCTGAGTGCTGATGATAACTTTGAGTTGTGGTAAAGTTTGGAATGCTGATGATAAGTTCAAGGTCAGTAATTACAGTTAAAACCAGAAGTCCTGTCATGAAATGCGCACAAATAGCACATCGATCTGCGTGTTAATCCACGCATTATGACCATAGTAAGGCTATCAAATTCTGTACATATGGCCTGTTCCCAAGCAATGTTTCAGCCAATGGACCTCCAGGTAACCCGGAGGTCCATTGGCAGAAACATTGCTTGTGTTTGCTATGAGTAACCAGGAGAACCTGCCATGCTTTGGATGCCATTCGATGTGGCAATTGCGCGCAACTCCCGCGCGTAATTAAGCCTAGATAAGCGCACAGTTCGTGGCAGGACTTTTAGTTTCAACTGTACGAACCCAAATTCAGGAATTCATTCAATTCTAGAAAATATTCATCTCTTGTGGGATCTGAACTGTGGTGGTCTCTCATCTCTCTGGTTTCAACTGAATGTGTATATTCTCCAAGACTATGGTTATATATTAACCCTTTACCCAACGCAGACGATTCCAATATTATTTTAAATATCATTTCTTAAATTTAAAAAAAAAAATTCAACAAAACCATATCGTCGAGCTCATTCCAAAGAGGGGTCACATGATATGGTTTTGTTGAAATTTTTCGAAAAATAATATATTTTCAGCTGCTGAATTTGCATATTACGTGGACGGATGCAGGCGATTCATTGGGTAAAGAGTTAAGGAAATTGTAAATATCTATTCAGAATAAATTATAATTTTTATATATTATGGTTTGATCATTTGATATGAACATATTTGAATATTTGTTTAAACTTTCTTTATTTCTGATTGTATATTAATGACTGTGATAAAGTAAATGATCAGTATTTGCAATAGTTTTTTTTATTATTTTAATGAATAATAAATATTGGTACCATAATCCTTCACTTAGCAAAGTCTTAATCAATGCAATTATATATGTAAAACCCCGAAATGGTTTCAATTTGGTCACTTTGATGGTTTATAGGTTTCAGTTCCATCGATCAACCTTCTTTGATTCTTTTGTGGTTAATTGGTTGAGTGCTAGAAGCCACTATCAGGGCTTTAAAAAATAAAAGTATCAGTGACACTGTAGCTTAACATGCCCGTGTTGTGTTTGATGAAAAGAATAATGTTCAATGTTTATGAAAGGATTCTGAAATATGACAAGAATTGTGATAATTGAGAATATGTTAATTTCTGTTCCCTGTACGCGATGTTATCATTAAAAATAATTTGAGGTGTTGACTGCAGTAAAGAATTGAGAGGTAGGTTAGTGTGGCCCTCACAGTTAATGTATGTCAACCAAACTTACCAAGTTACAGTGAAATTATTCAAAAATGAGTCATCCTATCAAGTTACAATGAAATCCCTTCATAAATATGGCCTGTAGACTGTGCTAAAGGTTTTTGGGCATCGGGCCTGTGTAGCCATCACGGTTGATCAATTGCAACCAAAAGGGGACATCCTCATCTAGACATTATACTGAGTCATCCAACCAAGATACAATGAAATCCCTTCATAAATATGACCTGTCGTCTATGCTGAAGGTTTTCAGGTTTTGGGCTCAGGCAGCTGTCACAGTTGAATGATCACTACCAAAAGGGAACGTTCTCATCTAAACATTATCTGGAATCATCCTACCAAGTTACTGTGAAATCCCTTCATAAATATGACCTGTAGATGGTGCTAAAGGTTTTGGGGATTTGGGCCCCTGTAGCCATCACAAATGACCAATCACAACCAAAAGGATACGTTCTCATCTAGGCATTATATGGAGTCTCCTACCAAGTTACAATGAAATCCCTCCATAAATACGACCTGTAGACTGTGCTAAAGTTTTTCAGGTTTTGGGCTCGGGGCAGCCGTCACGGTTGTCAGATCACGGCCAAACGGGGAAGTTCTCATCTAGACATCATACGGAGTCATCCTACCAAGTTACAATGAAATCCCTCCATATTAAATATGACCTTTAGACTGTGCTAAAAGTTTTTGGGTTTCAGGCTTGGGCAGCTGTCATGGTTGACAGATCATGACCAAAAAGGGAGTCCTCATTTAGACATTATACAGAGTCATCCTACCAAGTTACAATGAAATCCCCTTCATAAATACGACCTGTAGAGTGTGCTGAAGGTTTTCAGGTTTTGGGCTTGGGCAGCCATCACAGTTGACCGATCGTGACCAAAAGGGGACGTTCTCATCTAGACATGACCTTAAACCTGCATATGAAAGTTTGTGACGATCGGACAAGAACTGCAGGGCGTAGCCTGTGCTAAAGGAAAATGTGAACAGATTAACAGACTTCCGCATGTGTGATGGCAAAAGCTTATCTTGACTTTGTCAAGTTAAGCTAAAAATGAGGGTACCTGCACAAAAGCCTAAGTTTTCCTTGCTCATGTTTCATATTCAGTCAAACACATATAATATTTTGTTTATATAAATTTGTTTTATTACAAATTATTGGAGAGTGCCTTTAGGCACTCTCCAATAATTTGTAATAAAACAAATTTTGAATAACAAATTCAGACCATCAAAAATAATCTAGCCCTCAACCAGGTAAGTTTCTTGATGCCTGTATTTTAAAATCATCATCTTAAATTGGGAGATGTCTTCTGTCAAGTGAAGGATATGAGGATAAAATTGGATATAAATGACGTTTTATTGGACTGTTGCTTTGAAGTATCTTGAATACAATAAATGTTACAATTTTTTTGTAAGTGCTTCTCAAATTTATTTGCATCCCAGAACCCTTTTACTGGAACCAAAACCAAAAAAATGAGCAGCCCTTTTTATACCCCATCTTAGGAATGTACGATATCAGTACTGCTTTAAGCTAACCCACTGTGAAGTACAGATGAAAAATGTTATGACTAATGGTGTCTCCATCTTCTTCCTTGACCAATCTTGTGAGTTTGTGTTTTGGTCAGTTTCATTGAAGTCTGTAGTCCAAAGCCTATATTGCAGTTTTTGGTTGCTTATGACCATGACAATGGTAATTGAGCCTCAACTTTTCTTTTTCATTTTCCAAACCAAAGAAACTTTTAAGAAGTTTTATTTTGCTCAGTTCTGTTGCACATTATGGTATTTTTTTGTGCTCAAAGGTGTCTTTGACATAACTTTGAAAGGGTTAATCAGTTGAGCCTCCAAAGCACAGTTGCACAAGTTCCTGTTGTGGTTATTATTCATGTCAAGTTTGGAAATGATCGCTTAAAACGCAATCGAGAACACTTAGGGACCAAAAAAAGAGTTGATGGATGGATGGACGGACGAACAAACAAACAGACCAATCACATAATACGTCCCATCTTTCAATTTTCATATAAAATTTTTGAATAACTGAAAAGTTTCATCTTTTGCCTCAAAACCACAGCTTTTAATAACCCCTCATTGGAACGATTGCAAAGATCCTTTTCCAAAAGGTTTCCTAAGCTATGTTCTGGGGTCAAAGATTTTAAAAATAATAACATTTAAATGGCACTTTTTTTGGATGTGGCCATTATGTTGGTCACTGTTCCAGGTTCCTTCACCACCCCCTCCCTCACTCACTCCCAGAATATTTTTTGTAAAGCTTGAACTTAGAATATTTTGTCTGTGTCAAAACTAAAAACCTGTAGATCTCAAATATCTGATCTAATCGAACTGAATGATGGATTGAATCAGGCAGATGATTTTGAATTGAATTGAATCTCAAATTTAACTTCACCACTCTTCCAAGTTGTAGTTATTGCTTCCCTTATAATCATAAATATTGTCACTCTCCACTCAAAAGTATTGTATGCAAATACAGTGGAGCCCACTTAATTGGATATCTCTTAACTGAATAATCCTGTTAATTGAATGTAATTTCCCAACACAAAATCATTTACCATACCTTCAGTACAAATTTGACCTGTTAATTGAATATAGGTTATAGAGTAAACTCCTGTTTATTGAATAAAAAATCTTGCAATCTGTCAAGAAATTACCCTGACTCTCCCCAGTTTTCCTTTGTTTCTAGACCTATTTGGCCTTAGTACATCCAATACAGGCATTTAATATATTATATCTTGTTTGACAGAGCTCATAGAGCTCTGTCAAACAAGATATAATGGAATAAATGCTAAGTTTATCTCTAGAATACAGGAAAGTGACACAATCCCTGTTAATTGAATACTCCTGTTAATTGAATAATTACCATTGGCAAAGTGGCTATTCAATTAACAGGGTTCCACTGTAGCAGCTTGTCCATTTGCACAAACCAATAAAAAAGTGGAATTATTCCAAAACTGAATCATTCAAAGTGGTTTTGGAAGCAGAACCTTCTTGAACTCTTCTATCATCGGGTTACTTCCTATTTTGCTGTGGCAAGGCATTTATATTGATGATAGATGTAGTTTTTGACTTGGATAACATTAACTCTTCTGTTGCATCTATATGGAGGCTTTTTCTTCCCCAAATAGCCAATTACAGTAGAATCCTCTTAATTGAATATCCACTTTGCCAGTGAAAATTATTCAATTAACAGGAGTATACAATTAACAGGGATTTGGTCAGTTCCCTGTGTTCTGGAGGTAAACTGAGCATTTATTCTATTATATCTTGTTTGACAGAGCTCATAGAGCTCTGTCAAACAAGATATAATAGAGTAAATGCCTGTATCGGATGTAATGAGGCCAAAATGGTTGATAAATAAGGGGAATTTGGTGAGTGTCACAGGAATTTTCTCGACATATTACAAAAATTTATGTATAATTAACAGGAGTTTACTCTACAACCCATATGCAATTAACAGACCAAATTTGTACTGAAGGTATGGTAAATGGTTTTGTGTTTGAAAATTATATTCAATTAACAGGGATATACAATTAAGAGATATCCAATTAAGTGGGCTCCACTGTACTACCACAAACAATTTTTTTTCTTTCCGGGAGGGGTGGGGGGGGGGGGGGGGTGGGGGGGATTGTTATGTAGTAATTGTGCATGCATCTGTCCACTTGTAGACAGAGTTTGTTTCTGCTCTCTTTTACCAATCATATCCAAACCCAACGTGTAGATTGGGCATGATAAGAAGAAAATATTTTGGACCTGTTATGCCAAAGGTCAAGGTCACTGTGACAAAGAACTTTCAAGTTGTTTCTTCTCCATATCTAAAGATGTCCTGAAACAATTAACACACACTTGATGTGCAGGTTGAATATGATGGAAGACACTTATTCATTTTGGTGTTACATGACTTCCTTTCTCTTTTGTGTCAACAAGCCTTATTTACTAAATCTGACTTTAACCCTTTACCTAACGTAATGGCCAAAACCGGCCAGCGCTATTCACAAAACTCACCATTCAATCTTCATTATTTTTTCTAATTTTTTGTCTCAAAACCATAGCTTATGACCACTCATTCGAACGAGCTCATTGAGCTTGTTCCAATGAAGGGTCATAAGCTATGGTTTTGACGCAAAAAGTCAAAAAAGTAGTTATTCGAGAATTTTATTCGCAAGTGTCATCTGCTTTTCGTGTTAGGTAAAGGGTTAACCTTTCTCAGGTGAGTGATTAACCCTTTACCTAACATGAAAAGCAGACGACACTTGCAAAAAAAATTCTTGAATAACTAATTTTTTTCATTTTTTGTCTCAAAAACATAGGTTATGACCCCTTGTTGGAACGAGCTCGTTCCAACGAGGGGTCATAACCTATGTTTTTGAGACAAAAAATGAAAAAATAATGAAAATTAATTGGCGATTTTTTAGAATAGCGCTGGCCGGTTTTGGCCATTATGTTGGGTAAAGGGTTAAAGCTCCTTGAGGCCTCATTATTTCTGTGTTGACATTTATTATACCCCTGTTTTGGTGTGGGTATATAGGGATCCTTGTGTCCATTCATCTGTCCTTCCATTCATCTGTCCTTCCATTCATCCATCCTGAATTTTTCTCTGCAACTAGTCTCACACTTTCCATCAGATATTTTTTTATATTTATCCACCATTACCATTGGCCCAGACATGCTGTCACTCTATTGGATAGAGTCCAGGTCAAATGCTTAATTTATAGAACCCTTACACCCCAAAATTTAAGCCAAACTAACCAAACAAAACTAGAGTGCTGTTTGGAACTCCGTACATAGCACCTACACATGTGCAGAGCAGAAGAAGTGTCCTTCATTCACACCAGTAATAATTCATTCATTTGACCCTCTTGTAAACTGTTTTGAGAACACGACAAAAATATGATACTTGTAAAATATGTTTCTTGAATAACTAAATATTTTCATTTATCATCTCAAAAATTTAGTTCATGCAAGGATGTCACAAAAGGGGATTTAGAGGGGGTGGGCGACACCCCAAATACCTTTTTTAGCTCACCTGAGCGAAGCTTTACCAATTGCTTTTCATCCGTCAGAAGACTTATGGTCCATCGTCCGCCCATCCGGCGTTAACTTTACATTATCGACTTCTTCTCACAAACTACTTGACCAAATCTAGTGTGCATGTTCCCTGTCATATGTCAATTCAAGTTTGTTCAAATAAGGTTGTCACGCCCACTGGGGGCACCACAAGGGACATAACTCTGATAGCACCCGTAAATTTGTTTCCAAAATTCAAAAAATCTTCTTCAGAACCACTAGTCAGAATCGTTGCATATTTGGAATACAACATCTCTAGGGGGTCAGATTCAAGTTTGTTCAAATTGAGTACCTGGGCCAATATTTGGGCTCCCCATGGGAGTCCGAATTTTAACATAGTGCAATATGGGGAATAATCTTCAGAAATCTCCTTCTTCAGATCCATATTTGGTATACAACATCTCTAGGGAGGTCAGATTCAGGTTTGTTCAAATCGGATCCCTGGGTTGATATTTGGACTCTTTATTGGAGCCCAAAGTTGAACTTAGAGCAATATGAGAAAAATTTTTTTTAAATCTACTTCTTCAGATCCACCCTTCAGAATCTTTTCATATTTGGTATACAACATCTCTAGGGGGGTCTGATTCAAGTCTGTTCAAATCGAGTCCCTGGGTCAATATTTGGGCTTCCCATGGGAGTCCAAATTTGAACTTAGTGCAATATACAGAATAATCTTTAAAAATCTTCTTCTTCAGATCCACCAGTCAGGTTCTTATGATATTTGGTATGAAACATCTCTATGGGGTTAGATTCAAATTTTTTCAAATCAAGTCCCTGGGTTAATATTTATGCTCCCTATGGAGCCCGAATTGTAACATAGTACCATATGATGAAATTTCTTTAAAAATCTTTTTCACATCTACTAGTCAGAATATTTTCATATTTGGTACTCAACATCTCTGGAGAGGGGAGGGGGTCATAGGATTCAAGTTTGTTCAAATTGGGCCCTTGCGTTAATATTTGGACTCCTTATTGGGGCCCAGAGTTTAACTCTGTGCAATGTGAGAAAATGACTTGAAAAATCATCTTCTTTGGATCCACCAGTTAGAATCTTTTCATATTGAGCACATGTGTGACGTCTCTAGGGGTGTCAGATTCAAGTTTGTTCAGAAGAGTCCCCGGGTTAATATCGGGGCTCTGTATGCCGGTCACTTACTGATACAGTCATCTCTTTAGGCAACTTGAACCAGGTGAGCATTTTAGGCTCACTTGAGCCTCTGGTTTGGTAACTTTGGCTTAATTTGTTTTTTTTCTGTGTGTGTGTGTGTGTGGTGGGGGGTGCTATATTACGCATTTGGACTGAATTCTATCGAATACACTGCCAGCATATCTGGGCCATTGGAAGGGATACAGAAAGTATTAGAAATTTCCATTATTTTGAATTATGAATAACAATCATATTAACTCTTAGAAGCCGGGAGTCGAGTTTTCTTGCATGTGATGTAATACGACAGGTAATCTGGCTGTGACGGTTTGGCTCTCTTTGGGCTGGGGGAGAATTAAACACTGAGCAGGTGCTTCTAGTCAAGTGTCGTCTGCCTGAATAGGCAGACGACACTTAACTAGAAGCACCTGCTTTACTGTAAGTTTTTCGCGGTATGTCACGTTCAATAAATTCATTCTGATTCCCCGGCTTCTAAGAGTTAACTAACGCATATCATTACACTATGTCGCTGCACCTTATTTCTCAAGGATTATTGTTTTTTTATTATGCCCCTGATAGGGAGGCATCTTAAGTCAGAGCTGTCCATCCATCTGTCCAACTTTATTTGTCCGTCCGGAGCCATAACTCTATAATGCTTTGGTGGATTTCCATGAAACTTTCCACAAGGCATAAGGATGAAGACCAATGGAAGGTCTTTTGCACAGCATCACCATGCTTGAGTGACAAAGGTCAAGGTCACAGGAATGAGAAAACTTAATTCTCTCACAGACTGTATTTGTGTATAGCGGTTATCCTACAACTTTATTTTGACTTTTACTCTATACCAATCCATGTGACGTCCATATGTGCATGTTTCTGTTCAGAAAGTTCCAACATATTAGTGGCTGTATTGAAATTATGGAAATAAGGTTAATACAGCTTTTGGCCGCTGTGTGCAGATGTATTTTATTAAATTTGAAACATTGTGGACCATAGTGAGCACTAAATTCAACACAAAACTTTTCATTCCAGTATTATAGGCCACTTGGCCATAGTTCAGGGGACATCCGTGGCTGGGCGGTCAACATTAGTCTTGTTTCATTTATATTATTGAGCAAGTGCATCTTGAAACTTTTATCCACAACTTGTCTTACACTTTCTATTGGATGTTTTTGATATTTTGTATGATGAATAGCTGTGATATGAACTTGTGCATATTGTTATGCCACATTGCTACTCCTTATTTTTAGCCTGACTGTTTACAGTGAGGGCTATAGTCATGACTTTTGTCTGTGTGTCTGTCCGCACACACAAATGACTACTTATGTGGCTACGAGTTAGTAAAACAGGATACTTATGTGGTTAAAGTCTGTTACGTGGCTAGCCACGTAACAGAATCTCTTATTGTGGGGGTGGGGGTTTGGATAAATGTAGAGTAGGGTTAGGGCATTCCTGGGTAGGGTTTAGGGGTGGGGGGGGGCAGTGAAGGGGTGTTAGAGTTATGTGGCTAGGGTTAGGGTTAGTTTAGGGTTAGGGGTAGGTATGGTTAGGGTCAGTAAGGGTAGGGTTAGCTGACCGCCCAAACATTTTCCCCAAAAAAACTTGTTTTATTATGTTGGACATGTGTTTTAGGTTAGTCACCTAACATGTCCATAAAATAGCCACATAAGTAGCCATTTGTAAGAACGTCCGTCTGGTAACATTTAGAGTTTTGGTTAAAGTTTGTGGTTAAAGTTTTTTACTGAAGGTTCAAGTGTTTTGTTTTTTTTTTTCCCCATTTAGTCATGACTTTTGTCTGTCCGTCTGCTAACATTTGGAGTTTGGGTTAAAGTTTGTGGTTAAAAGTTTAGTCAACCTTAAAGTTTTGTGGGTTTTTTAGCTCACCAACTTTAGTTGTGTGAGCTTATGGAATGGCTCGATCGGTAGGCGTCGGCGTACATGTCCAATAATGTTAAAGTTTCTGTTTAGGTCACTTATTCGCCCTATTCCCATATCATGGCTTTTATAATGCTGCTATATGATGATTATTATCATTTACCATGATTTAACCCCTCATACCCTACATTTTAGACATTTTTCTTGACATTTTTAGTTGCGTTTAGTTTTCTGTTTAGCTCAGAATTTCATGTTTAACTAAGTGTTTAGGTCAGCTGCTGTGCTCCTTCTCTTCCAATGGCACTTATATTCATCATACATGTTCCTCAGTATCATTGTTCCATGATTAACCCCTCATACCCTGCATTTTAATCATTTTTCTTGACATTTTTAGTTGCGTTTAGTTTTCTGTTTAGCTCGGAATTTCATGTTTAACTTAGTGTTTAGGTCAGCTGCTGTGCTCCTTCTCTTCCCATGGCACTTATATTCATCATACATGTTCCTCAGTATCATTGTTCCATGATTAACCACTCATACCCTGCATTTTAAACATTTTTTTTTTACATTATTAGTTGCGTTTAGTTTTCTGTTTAGCTCGGAATTTCATGTTTAACTTAGTATTTAGGTCAGCTGCTGTGCTCCTTCTCTTCCCATGGCAATTATTTTCATCATACATGTTCCTCAGTATCATTGTTCCATGATTAACCCCTCATACATTGCATTTTAAACATTTTTCTTGAAATTTTTTGTTGCGTTTAGTTTTCTGTTTAGCTCGGAATTTCATGTTTAACTAAGTGTTTATGTCAGTTGCTGTGCTCCTTTTCTTCCCACGGCACTTATATTCATCATACATGTTCCTCAGTATCATTGTTCCATGATTAACCCCTCATACCCTGCATTTTAAACATTTTTCTTGACATTTTTAGTTGCGTTTAGTTTTCTGTTTGGCTCGGAATTTCATGTTTAACTTAGTGTTTAGGTCAGCTGCTGTGCTCCTTCTCTTCCCATGGCAATTATTTTCATCAAACATGTTCCTCAGTATCATTGTTCCATGATTAACCCCTCATACATTGCATTTTAAACATTTTTCTTGAAATTTTTAGTTGCGTTTAGTTTTCTGTTTAGCTCGGAATTTCATGTTTAACTAAGTGTTTATGTCAGCTACTGTGCTCCTTTTTTCCACGGCACTTATATTCATCATACATGTTCCTCAGTATCATTGTTCCATGATTAACCCCTCATACCCTGCATTTTAAACATTTTTCTTGACATTTTTAGTTGCATTTAGTTTTCTGTTTAGCTTGGAATTTCATGTGTAACTTAGTGTTTAGGTCAGCTGCTGTGCTTCTTCTCTTCCCATTGCACTTATATTCATCATACATGTTCCCCAGTATCATTGTTCCATGATTAACCCCTCATACCCTGCATTTTAAACATTTTTTTTGACATTTTTTGTTGTGTTTAGTTTTCTGTTTAGCTCGGAATTTCATGTTTAACTCAGTGTTTAGGTCAGCTGCTGTGCTCCTTCTCTTCCCATGACACTTATATTCATCATACATGTTCCTCAGTATCCTTTTCCATGATTAACCCCTCATACCCTGCATTTTAAACATTTTTCTTGAAATTTTTAGTTGCGTTTAGTTTTCTGTTTAGCTCAGAATTTCATGTTTAACTTGATGTTTAGGTCAGCTGCTGTGCTCCTTCTCTTCCCATGGCACTTATATTCATCATACATGTTCCTCAGTATCATTTTTCCATGATTAACCCCTCATACCCTGCATTTTAAACATTTTTCTTGACATTTTTAGTTGCGTTTAGTTTTCTGTTTAGCTCAGAATTTCATGCTTAACTTAGTGTTTATGTCACTTTCTGTGTTTTACTTTTAAGAGGTTGTGTTTAGGTAAGCTTTGTTACATGTTATGAGCCTGTTTGATACAGTTCTTGTGTTTGCCAAAGTTACTATCAAAGAGGAATGTTGGTGAGCTATAGGGCGTTGGCGTCCTTCTTGTTAGACAAGTCTTGGCTGCCTACCTAGGCAGTCAAGACTTGTCTAAAAACGACAGAAAAGTTGCATGATTTAGACTGTCAAAGTGTATCAAAATGTATAAAAATCTTCAGTATTTTAAGAGTTAACGCTCTGCACACTGATGTCAATCAGGGTCGAAGGTAGAGGGTCTTGGTCCAGGGGGTTGGTGCCCCCTCTGAGTTTCCGACAATATTTTGAAGTGGCATATACACAAAAAAGGCTGATTATGACTAACCAGTGGTCCAAATACTGTGATCTTTGACACGTAGTATCTATGTTTTTATTATTAGCTCACCAACTTTAGTTATGTGAGCTTATGGCATGGCTCGATCGGTCGGCGTCAGCAGACATGTCCAATAATGTTAAAGCTTCTGTTTAGGTCATTTATTCACCCTATTTCCATATCATAGCCTTTATAATGCTGCTATATGATGATTATTATCATTCCACCATGATTTAACCCCTCATACCCTGCATTTTAAACATTTTTCTTGACATTTTTAATTGCGTTTAGTTTTCTGTTTAGCTCGGAATTTCATGTTTAACTTAGTGTTTAGGTCAGCTGCTGTGCCCCTTCTCTTCCCATGGCACTTATATTCATCATACATGTTCCTCAGTATCATTGTTCCATGATTAACCCCTCATACTCTGCATTTTAAACATGTTTCGTGACATTTTTAGTTGCGTTTAGTTTTCTGTTTAGCTCAGAATTTCATGTTTAACATAGTGTTTAGGTCAGCTGGTGTGCTCCTTCTCTTCCCATGGCACTTATATTCATCATACATGTTCCTCAGTATCATTGTTCCATGATTAACCCCTCATACTGTGCATTTTAAACATTTTTCTTGACATTTTTAGTTGCATTTAGTTTTCTGTTTAGCTTGGAATTTCATGTTGAACTTAGTGTTTAGGTCAGCTGCTGTGCTCCTTCTCTTCCCATGGCACTTATATTCATCATACATGTTCCTCAGTATCATTGGTCCATAATTAACCTCTCATACTCTGCATTTTAAACATTTTTCTTGACATTTTTAATTGCATTTAGTTTTCTGTTTAGCTCAGACTTCCATGTTTAACTAAGTGATTAGGTCAGCTGATGTGTTCCTTCTCTTCCCATGGCACTTATATTCATCATACATGTTCCTCAGTATCATTGTTCCATGATTAACCCCTCATTCTCTTCATTTTAACATTTTTCATGACATTTTTAATTGCGTTTAGTTTTCTGTTTAGCTCAGAATTTCATGTTTAACCAAGTGATTAGGTCAGCTGATGTGTTCCTTCTCTTCCCATGGCACTTATATTCATCATACATGTTCCTCAGTATCATTGTTCCATGATTAACCCCTCATTCTCTTCATTTTAACATTTTTCTTGACATTTTTAGTTGCGTTTAGTTTTCTGTTTAGCTCAGAATTTCATGTTTAACTAAGTGTTTAGGTCAGCTGATGTGCTCCTTCTCTTCCAATGGCACTTATATTCATCATACATGTTCCTCAGTATCATTGTTCCATGATTACCCCATCATACCCTGTATTTTAAACATTTTTTTTTACATTTTTAGTTGCGTTTAATTTTCTGTTTAACTCGGAATTTCATGTTTAACTTAGTGTTTAGGTTAGCTGCTGTGCTCCTTCTCTTCCCATGGTACTTATATTCATCATGCATGTTCCTCAGTATCATTGTTCCATGATTAACCCCTCATACCCTGCATTTTAAACATTTTTCTTGACATTTTTAATTGCGTTTAGTTTTCTGTTTAGCTCAGAATTTCATGCTTAACTAAGTGTTTAGGTCAGCTGCTGTGCTCCTTCTCTTCCCATGGCACTTATATTGATCATACATGTTTCTCAGTATCATTGTTCCATGATTAACCCCTCATACCCTGCATTTTAAACATTTTTCTTGACATTTTTAGTTGCGTTTAGTTTTCTGTTTAGCTCGGAATTTCATGTTTAACTTAGTGTTTAGGTCAGTTGCTGTGCTCCTTCTCTTCCCATGGTACATATATTCATCATACATGTTCCTCAGTATCATTGTTTCTTGATTAACCCCTCATACCCTGCATTTTAAACATTTTTCTTGACATTTTTAGTTGCGTTTAGTTTTCTGTTTAGCTCGGAATTTCATGTTTAACTTATTGTTTAGGTCAGCTGCTGTGCTCCTTCTCTTCCCATGGCACTTACATTCATCATACATGTTCCTCAGTATCATTGGTCCATAATTAACCTCTCATACTCTGCATTTTAAACATTTTTCTTGACATTTTTTATTGCGTTTAGTTTTCTGTTTAGCTCAGAATTTCATGTTTAACTAAGTGTTTAGGTCAGCTGCTGTGCTCCTTCTCTTCCCATGGCACTTGTATTGATCATACACAGGCATTCCGCCGGGCAGTTTTTCGGTCCGGTAAACGGACCCATTCCCCCAAAATCAAGCAGCAATTTTTCCCCCAGAAGTTGAGTTTTTTCCTCTATACGTTTTTCTTAAATGTATTCAATAAAGTTGAAATCGTATACAAAAGTCATTCTCTAGGCTAGTATCAGCATTACTATTGAATCCTCAAAGAAGCAGAGGGATGTGTTTATTATTTGCCGGGATCGTAACTTCGACTACCGGTATTTATAGAACGCAAGATATTCCCAAAGTTCGGCAAAATCGTGGTGACCTCACGTCACCATAGACGAATATATCAGCCAATCGGTGCTCTTTTTATTTATATCTCCTGAAGACATTTCCTGCGGCGTGTGTGAATGTATTTTACTTTGGATGATCATACTGGTCCGAAACGACCACCGATGCTGCAAATCCAGTACCGATGGGGCGAATAGACTGTGGTGCCATACGACCTTGTTGCCAAACGACTTTTCCCCAACAAAGTAGGGTCGATTTAGAAAAAAAAATGCTCGTTTGACTAAACTTTTAAAACGAAAACAAATTTCGTTTCGTTCTGCATTTTCAATTATATACGTTGGAGCATATTGGGTTGCGTAAAAAAAGAAGTCAAGGTCGCAGTCGCTGTGGCGCCGTCACTGTCAGAATTCGTGGATTCGTGTTGTTTTGCGTTTGTATTTTTATGAAAAATTGGACCAAATGTCGTAGTATTGTATGTTCTGTAAAAATTTTGAGTATTGCAGAGGAAAAAAATACATGTTTTCATCTTCAATTATTCAGCATTTTTGCAAGAAAAATGCTCCCAGAGGCCACCAGAGAGCACCTAGAAATCAAAATTTTCTTGGGGGGAGAACCCCCCCAAACCCCCTTATATTTGCACGTGCCTTCGGCACGTGCAATAAACGCCTTCGGCATCTGTATTTTATTTTTTTTCCAATACCGGACCCAAAAATTGTCCCCTCGCGGAACCCCTGATACATGTTTCTCAGTATCATTGTTCCATGATTAATCCCCCATACCCTGCATTTTAAACATTTTTCTTGACATTTTTAGTTGCGTTTAGTTTTCTGTTTAGCTCAGAATTTCATGTTTAACTAAGTGATTAGGTCAGCTGATGTGTTCCTTCTCTTCCCATGGCACTTATATTCATCATACATGTTCCTCAGTATCATTGTTCCATGATTGACCCCTCAATCTCTTCATTTTAACATTTTTTGTGACATTTTTAGTTGCGTTTAGTTTTCTGTTTAGCTCAGAATTTCATGTTTAACTAAGTGTTTAGGTCAGCTGATGTATTCCTTCTCTTCCCATGGCACGTATATTCATCATATACGTGTTCCTCAGTATCATTGTTCCATGATTACCCCATCATACCCTGTATTTTAAACATTTTTTTGACATTTTTAGTTGCGTTTAATTGCTGTTTAACTCGGAATTTCATGTTTAACTTAGTGTTTAGGTTAGCTGCTGTGCTCCTTCTCTTTCCATGGCACTTGTATTCATCATACATGTTCCCCAGTATCATTGTTCCATTATTAACCCCTCATACCCTGCATTTTAAACATTTTCTTGACATTTTTAGTTGCGTTTAATTTTCTGTTTAACTCGGAATTTCATGTTTAACTTAGTGTTTAGGTCAGCTGCTGTGCTCCTTCTCTTCCCATGGCACTTATATTGATCATACATGTTCCTCAGTATCATTGTTCCATGATTAACCCCTCATACCCTGCATTTTAAACATTTTTCTTGACATTTTTAGTTGCGTTTAATTTTCTGTTTAGCTTGGAATTTCATGTTTAACTTAGTGTTTAGGTCAGTTTCTGTGTTTTACTTTTAAGAGGTTGTGTTTAGGTAAGCTTTGTCACATGTTATGTATACAGCTCTTGTATTTGCCAAAGTTACTATCAAAGAGGAATGTTGGTGAGCTATAGGGCGTTGGCGTCCTTCTTGTTTCTTTTAAATTAATATTACTATTGATTGTATCATTCTCATTATGTTTTTGTTTTTTTCATGTTTTATGTTATTTTGGGAAATATTTAACCCTTTTTTGTATGACAATTTAACTTACAACTACCTGGTTTAAGTTTTTGGTTGAAGTGTTTTGGGGGTGGTATTTTAAAATTACACCTTTAATTCTTCAAACAGTTTAGTCGAATGTCACTGTTTCTTATTTGGGACAATGTCTACTATCTACTGAACATTTCTACAGTGATTTTCATTAATATTGGCATGATTTTAACCTCTTTTAAAACATGTTTTCAGACTTTCTTTCTTTGTATTTGAAATTAGACTTTGCTACATACTTTCTTACTCTAATTCTTGTATGGTCAATACAACTTAATGATTCCATTTACATCAGTGATTTCTTTTATTGGTTTTAGGAAATATTTAACCCTTTTTTGCCAATCAATTTTACTTGGTATTCCCAACTTAAAGTTTCGGATTAAAGTTCTGCTTTTCAAGGTTCTACCTTTCATTTTCCAAACACTCTGTTACAATGTCACTTCTTTTTTTCATTTTGGGCAAGGTCTACTGAAGCTGTACACAGTCGTTTCAAATAATATTGGCATTAATTTAACCCTTTTCACAATGGTTTTCAAACTTAGTTTCTCTAAATTTCAAATTAGGCTTCTACCACATACTTTGTTTTTTTTATCTCATCCAACAAGGGAGGGATATAGCACAGAGCTCGCTCCATCCGTCTATCTGTCAGTCTGTCCGTCCATCCATCCGTCTGTCCGAACTTTTTTCTTTATGCCATAACTTAAACAAAAGTTAACAGATTTCAATTCTTTTCAGTACATGTCTCTAGGTCAAGTTTGATGACCACAATTATCCACTGAAAATTGTTGAAGTTATTTTTTCTTTCCTCCAATATGCATTTTGAACTATTTACAGTCACTACATGTGGAACTTTTTTTAAACGGGCGCAAGGGGAGTGGGGGAGTGATTTTGAACTTTACCTCGATGAGCTCATTCCAATGAGGGGTCCAAACCTGTCCAGCATATCTCTCACTCCCCTCCCCTCCACACCTGCCTCAAAATAATTTTGAAAAAGTCTCTGAAGTTTTGAATTTTCTCAATTATTTCCCATAAAGTCACACAAAGTATAATTTTAAAAGTTCTAAACAGCGATAAGAATCAAATGCATTCTCATTCTATGTAGGGGAAGATACCTGGGGTACCTAGCTCTGGGTATCTTCTCCCCCCCCCCCCCCCCCTACACACTCTAACCACAACCAAATTCTCTCAGACGTGGAGGTAAAAAAGACAACAACGTCAGATTGTATGAATATAAGATATCTGCATACTTCTTATTCTCACACATAGATGGAGGAAGATGCCCAGAGTACATATCCCTAGTGAACCATCTCCCCACCTCCACCCCCCCTCCAGTGCCACTGGCCAACCCCAAGCCACTGCTCTGAGACGTACAGCTAAAAATGACTGTAGATTATCTAAATATAAGATTTATTCATACTTCAGATAGAACAATTTCCCCTGTAATTGACAGAAAGTAGCCCTGGGTATATTTCCCCACCCCCAACCAACCCCAAAACACAACCAAGTCCTCTGAACTTTTTCATTTTCTCTCACAAAGTCTCACAAACTATAAATATAAAAGTTATAAACAGAGATAAGAGTCAAATGTAGATGTAGGAGGATGCCCAAGGTTCCTAGTCCTGGGTATCTTCACTGTACCCCCACTCGACCAACCCCAACTAAATCTCTTAAGATCAGGCCTGAAAATAAGCAGTCTGACATTTGCAGAATGAGGTCCTCAGCGGGTGAATTTGATGATTCTATCCCATACAGTGGGCCAATTTATCCTCTGGATACCTCTTTCTATTTAGTTTTGAGACCCTGATTCAGATTGAGGTCCACAGAGGGTGAATTTAGTGATGCTACCCTGCCTGTGCAGGGTAGCATCACTACTTTCACCCTCTGGGGACCTCATTTTACAGATGACAGTCTGCTTATTTTCTGGCTTACTCAAGATATGGAGATAAAAAGGACAACTGCTGACTGTCTAAATGTAAGATTTTTGCACAATTCAGATAGAACAATTTCCCTTGTAATTGCCAGCAAGTATCAGAGAAGACTGATAACTCCCCATGGTATTATGTTGGCAAAAAAATAATAGTTTTATCCTTTATTAAGAGTCCAAACTTCCAAATACCCTCTTATAAAGTCTCAATTATTATTGTGAAAGTTGAAAACAGAAATAAAATTCAAATGTATGCAAGATACCCAGGGTGGGATGAAGATATCACACTTTCCATCAGATATTTTTTATATTTTCTGAGATGAATAACCATAATATTGAACTTGTACATGTAGTTAGTCTAGTTGTAGTTTTTGGAGATGGTGGTGGGGAGGGGGGGGGGGGGGGGGGGGCTAAAGTATATTTGTGCACCATGATGAAATGATCAAAAAGTATTTTTTGTTTCAAACCTGCCACCTTAACTAGTAGAGTGCTAAATTATTTTGCAAAGGCGGTTTGTAACATGTGTATTTTTTTTTCACCGAGTCTATTGCTACAAGCAAGGAAAGCTTAGTTTAGCAAAATTTTCTTGATATTTTATGTGTTATAATTTATTGGAGAGTGCCTGTTTGCACTCTCCAATAAATTATAACAAAACAATTTCATACAAATATTCTTCTTTTTTTTTTACTGCTGAGCCAACATCAAGCTAATGCTTGCAGAGTAAAGCCACTGAAGTGGCTTTCAGCACTTTACAATAGACCCGTGATAGTGGCTTCTATCACTCAACCAGTTAACTGGTTATTATTTTTGGTCATCAAAATTTGTTCACATATGTTTGCCTTGTTACAATTTATGGGAGAGTGCCAACAGGCACTCTCCCATAAATTATAACAAGGCAAATCCTAACAAACTAAATAATTTCACTTCAAAGGTGGTATGAACAACATCCACAAAATATAAAGCCTTTAAGTGCTGGTACTGACACTTCAGAGTAAAGCCCAAATATGGGCTTCCAGCACTCTACCAGTTAATAGTTTATAAACTTGTATCTTTTTCATTTTGCTTTTGGTTTAAATGATGGATACAACTGTTTTATTTGTGAGTACAAGTGCTGATCCTGAACATCACCACCAATTATGCTTGGTTTACAGGCATGCTAAAAAGTGCCCTCCAAGGAAAATTTTAGACAGGCATTAGACTGAAGGATGGCTACACGCATTGAAAATTCCAAGCCTGCATTACAGAGATATTAGATGTAACATGGAATCATTTCCAAAATAGTGATTTGGGAGAAGAAAATTGTATACCATTTCCCTATTACTCACAGTGCTAAAATTTGATATTATATGTCAAACTTGGAGACAGAAGAAGGGGTTTGGAAGAAGATATAATTTTTCCTCATTTCCCAGAATGTTGAATGTAATTGGTATACCAATGACACCCCAAAATATGACACCAGGGTCGTGCTTTAACCGTTTACCCAACGTAACGGCCAAAACCGGCCAGCGCTATTCTCAAAAATCAACAATTAATTTTCATTATTTTTTCATTTTTAGCTCAACTTTGACGTAAGTCAAATTTGAGGTTATGCCATGGCCAGTCGTCCCTCTGTCCGTCGACAATTCAATATGGCTTGGGCTAGAGTCCGTATTTATGAACTGATCTTTACGAAACTTCTTGAGTACCTTTGTTATCACCGTGGGACGAGAACGAGTGTTTTTGGGTGCGGTCCAAAATTCTAGATGGCCACCAGCAGCCACTTTGTACTTAGTTAGCACAATCAGTTTTTTAAACAGAACTTCTGTATCAAAGTTCTGATTTAAATAAATTTTTGTATGAATGTTTAGTAACATGGAATACATCACATATAATACGGGTTTTTTTCTCATGCAGAAATTATGCAAACTGGATGAACTTTTCTTTATTCTGTGCTACTTATACACAGTAAGTGCACATGTCAATACAGCTCAGGCTGGAGGATGTATTTATGAACCGATCTTCACGAAACTTCTTGGGTACCTTTTTTATCACCTTGGGACGAGAACAAGTGATTCTGGGTGCGATCCAAAATTCAAGATGACTAGCAGTGGCCATTTTGTACCGAAATTAGGTCCAATCAGTTTTTTGTACACAACTTCTATACGGCTCAGGCTAGAAGCCGTATTTATGAACCGATCTTTATGAAACTTCTTGGGTACCTTTGTTATCACCGTGGGACGAGAACGAGTGTTTTGGGGTGCAGTCCAAAATTCAAGATGGCCACCAGCAGCCATTTTGTACCAAAATTAGTGCAATCAGTTTTTTGTACAGAACTTCTGTATGAAAGTTCTGTTTGAATAAATTTTTGTATGAATGTTTAGTAACATGGAATACATCACATATAATACGGGTTTTTTTCTCGTGCAGAAATTTTGCAAATTAGATGAACTTTGATTTATTCAGTGCTACTTATACACAATAAGTGCACATGTCAATACAGCTAGGGCTGGAGGCTGTATTTATGAACCGATCAACCTGAAACTTCTTGGGTACCTTTGTTATCTCCTTGGTACAAGAACGAGTGTTTTTGGGTGCAGTACAAAATTCAAGATGGCTGTCGGTGGCCATTTTGTACCAAAATTAGGTACAATCAGTTTTTGGTACAGAACTTCTATTTGAAGGTTCTGATTTTAATAAATTTTTGAATGAATGTTTAGTAACATGGAATACATCACATATAATACAGGTTTTTTTCTCGTGCAGACATTATGCAAATTAGATGAACTTTGATTTATTCAGTGCTACTTCTACACAGTAAGTGCACATGTCAATACGGCTCGTGCTAGAGACTGTATTTATGAACCGATCTTAATGAAACTTCTTGGGTACCTTTGTTATCACCTTGGGATGAGAACGAGTGTTTCTGGGTGCGATCCAAAATTCAAGTTGGCTGCCAGTGGCCATTTTGTACCGAAATTAGGTCCAATCAGTTTTTAGCTTAACTTGACAAAGTCAAGATAAGCTATTTCCATCACACGTGCGGAAGTCTGTTAGTCTGCTCACATTTTCCTTTAGCACGGGCTACACCCCTCAGTTCTTGTCTGATCATCACGAAATTTCATATGCAGGTTTGGGGTCATGTCTAGATGAGAACATCCCCTTTTGGTCGCGATCGGTCAACCGGTATGGCTGCCCGGGCCCAAAACCCGAAAACCATTGACACAGTCTACAGGTCGTATTTATAAAGGGATTTCATTGTAACTTGGTAGGATCATAGGATGCCTCTCCTCTGTATAATGCCTAGATGAGAACGTCCCCTTTTGGGCATGATCTGTCAACCGTGATGGCTGCCCAAGCCCGAAACCCAAAAACTTTTAGCACAGTCTGCAGGTCATGTTTAATATGGAGGGATTTCATTGTAACTTGGTAGGATGACTCCTTATGATGTCTAGATGAGAATTTCCCCATTTGGGAGTGATCTGCCAACCGTGACGACTGTCTGAGCCCAAAACCCGAAAACCTTTAGCACAGTCTACAGGTCATATTTACTGTTTCATTGTAACTTGGTGGGTTGACTTCATATAATGTCTAGATGAGAAAGTCCCCTTTTGGACGTGATTGGGCAACTGTGACGGCTACAGGGGCCCAAAGCCCGAAAACCTTTAGCACAGTCTACAGGTCATATTTATGAAGGGATTTCATTGTAACTTGGTAGGATGACTCCAAATAATGTCTAGAACGTCCCATTTTGATCGCGATCATTCAGCCTTGATGGGTGCCGGAGCCCAAAAACCTTTAGCACAGGCAAAAGGTCATATTTATGGAAGGATTTCATTGTAACCTGTTAGCAATATTTTTTTCAAGGATTTTCAAAGTTGTGGGAACACTGTAAGTCCACTAAAATAGAAGTTAATTTGTTGATTTGATGGGTGGTTTCCACTATGTAACTTGATGAAAATTGGATCTTTTTAGAGAATAAAACAATGGTAAGATATTCTTCAAAAAGGATAAGCTAGATGTTTAAAATCTGGAAGTGATTTCAAGGACAGTTTCTTGGTAACTTAGTGACAAAAATTAATAAATAGATTTCAGGACCTTTGGGGGTTAAAAAAACCTAATCTGAGTTATGAACCCATTTTACATATAGATACTGACACTTAAAAACTATGATTTAAATTTGAAAATTATTTGTTCATCTGTTCTCAAGGTATGATGACAACAACTTAAGCAATTTGTAAAAAAAGATTAAAATGAAATAATATATAAGAAAAACAACACAAAAAAGGGCAAACATCTCTTATAAATTACCCAGTCTGGCTGACTAGCAAACCCTTTGAAATTTGTCAGCAAGAAAGCTATATGTGAAATTTACTTAAGATTACTATAGGAATCAATGGCGGCACCGAGATTTCCCTGACAAGGGGGTGTGTACTCACTGACAGAGTGCTTATAGAGTGTTTCCCGACAAGCATGCAATAAAAGAAGCAGTTTTCCTGATGGGGAGGGGGTACATCTCCTCAACAGGAAGTTCTAGTCTCCTGGACTCTCCTGGCACCATCACTGGTAAGAATAACCTGACTGTGTGATGATAAATGGGGTAACTTGGAAAAATGGGAGCATTGGTTCAGTATAACTCAGTGAAGAAATGAATTTAAGCAATTAGGCTGATTTGTGAAACCATTCAAGATACTATCACCAAAAAAGTATGTTCAAAACATGAAGATGATTTTTTGAATGTTTTTCCCTACAACTTGGTATAAGTTACAGTGTGATAGTCTGGAAAGATGGAAGTCGGGTATGGGTGGACAGTAAGATGCACAGAACCCATTTCCACATCCCATGTCCATTTCATGGCAGGATATATTCACCACTGACAGGCTGCTCTGCATGTCCAAAGCTTGCAAATTGGATTCATTACTAGCTTTCCAAATTTACCCCTAATGTGAGATATATTCGCATGCATTTATTTATCATGCATGCTAATCATTGTCAAATATCTTTAATCAGTTTGGAACTCTATCAATTAATTAAATAGAAAATATAACCCTTGATGAATTTTTACTGTGAAAATGCAGTTTTCCTGATGAGATTTTTTACTGATAAAGTCTTTGGATAAATTTTGATTGGCCAAGTCGGCTTTGGATGGTTTGAACTGAATTAACTAAATTGAATCTCATCAATGTATGTGTTACCCGATTACTGCACCTCCAATATTCTTTGACCAAACAAAAGTTCTGGTGGCCTAGATGCATTTACTTAAGATTACAGATTATGGATTTCGTTGTTACAAATACTTTTTAAAACCTTTTTGCTATACATTTTCCGTCTTTGCATCAAAAGTCTATGTGAATATTTTCCCAAATCACAATATCTTTACAGAGCTGTCAGTATTTCTCTGTTTCCCTTGTAAATTATAGCCAGTTGTTAGTTTTCTGCTCTACTACAACAATTTTAGTCGCTGATTAGTAGCAAATAATTAATTCTTAGGCTATAATCCTTCAGGGAAGTAAAGGTATCTGTGACCTGTCAACCTGCATCCATCATCTGTTTCCTTTTGAATTTCAGGCTTCTTATTTAGAACCACTGAGCTAAAAAGATAATCATTATCCTTTGGGAGTGCTCTTCCAAGTTTGTTGTCATGAAGATATTAACCCCTGTAGTCTGAGGCCTTGTCCAAAAAAGCCTGCTTATTTGTTTGGGATTAATAACACTTGAAGCAGCCAGGGTTATCTCATGTTGGACAGTTTTATGGTTGAAGGAAGCCGGAGTACCCGGAGAAAACCACTGAGGAACGGCGAGTAATTATCTAACTCCCCAACGTACTAACTCCACACAAGGAGGGTTAGCATTGGTTGAAGACAAGTGCACCATCGACATGCAGTATGCCTTAGTATACAGCTCCACCATGCCCCCACATAGGTAATCGGGATGAAGTGTCTTGCTGAAAGTCATTGAAAAAAAAATTTTGGCTGCTTTGAGATTTGGAATGCATCTTTTCTTGACTGACATTTAAGTTTGTTCAAAGAATGTTTCTTGGTGAATATTTGATCCTATGCCGAGAGGGGCAAACTTTATTATCTCACCCCATATTGCTATTTTTAGCTCACCTGAGCGAAGCTCAAGGGGAGCTTTACTAATCACTTTCCGTCCGCCGTCCGTCGTCGTCCGTCGTCCGTCGTCGTCCGTCGTCGTCGTCGTCCGGCGTTAACTTTACATTATCGACTTCTCCTCCTAAACCACTAGCCCAATTTTATTCAAATGTTGGCTAAATGTTTATTACCTAATGCCAATTCAGATTTGTTCAAATGAAGTTGCCCCTCCTCCTGGGTGGTGCCACGCCCCCAAGGGGCACCAAAATCTTTGTAAATCTTCTTCTCATGAACCAGCAGTAGCAGAGACTTGATATTTGGTGTGCAGCTTCCTTTTGAGGTGTAGACTCAGATTTGTTCAAGAGAAGTTTGTGGGGCTATACTTGGCGTTGTTATGAGAGGGGCAAAATTTTTTGCCCCGCCCAAAATTTCTATTTTCCAAACCGAGAGGCTGATTTGAACCAAATTTTATGTGAGGGCTTATTGGGTCATGAGTACTTGATTTATGCAAAAAAAATTTTTCCCGCAGCCCCGTGGGAACCGCAGGAGCTAAAAATAGAAAAAATTTAAAACGCCCATATCTCCAAAACTGCACGGCACTGAGAATTTTTATTTGGTGTGCAGCTTCCTTAGGACCAACAGAAAGGATTGGTAAAAAAAAATTGCCATCGGTTTTATCATAGGGTACAGTTTCGGGACTTTGAAAAAGTGCTGAGTCAGCACTTTTTAACACTGTAGGCAATGGGAAAAACATTAAAAAATCTTCTTTTCCAGATCCAGCAGGCAGAATCTTTTGATATTTGGTATGCAACATTGTAGGGTGGATCTGATTCAAGTTTGTTCAAATCGGCCCCCTGGGTTCATATTTGGGCTCAGTATAGGAGCCCGATTTCGAACTTAGTGCATTTCAGGCAAATTTCTTAAAAATCTTCTTCTCCAGATCCAGCAGGCAGAATCTTTTGATATTTGGTATGCAACATTGTGGGGTGGATCTGATTCAAGTTTGTTCAAATCGGCCCCCTGGGTTTATATTTGGGCTCAGTATAGGAGCCCAAATTTGAACTTACTGCATTTCAGGCAAATTTCTTCAAAAATCTTCTTCTCCAGATCCAGCAGGCAGAATCTTTTGATATTTGGTATGCAACATTGTAGGGTGGATCTGATTCAAGTTTGTTCAAATCGGCTCCCTAGATTCATATTTGGGCTCATTATAGGAGCTCGAATTCGAATTTAGTGCATTTCAGGCAAATTTCTTCAAAAATCTTCTTCTCCAGATCCAGCAGGCAGAATCTTTTGATATTTGGTATGCAATGTTGCGTGGTAGACCTGATTCAAGTTTGTTCAAATCGGCCCCCTGGATACATATTTGGGCTTACTATAGAAGCCCGAATTCGAACTTAGTGCATTTCAGGCAAATTTCTTAAAAAATCTTCTTCTCCAGATCCAGCAGGCAGAATCTTTTCATATTTGGTAAGCAACATTGTGGGGTGGATCTGATTCAAGATTGTTCAAATCGGCCCCCTGGGTTAATATTTGGGCTCAGTATAGGAGCCCGATTTCGAACTTAGTGCATTTCAAGCAAATTTATTAAAAAATCTTCTTCTCCAGATCCAGCAGGCAAAATCTTTTGATATTTGGTATGCAACATTGTAGGGTGGATCTGATTCAAGTTTGTTCAAATCGGCCCCCTGGGTTCATATTTGGGCTCAGTATAGGAGCCCGATTTCGAACTTAGTGCATTTAGGCAAATTTCTTAAAAAATCTTCTTCTCCAGATCCAGAAGGCAGAATCTTTTGATATTTGGTATGCAACATTGTGGGGTGGATCTGATTCAAGTTTGTTCAAATCGGCTTCCTAGATTCATATTTGGGCTCACTATAGAAGCTCGAATTTGAACTTAGTGCATTTCATGCAAATTTCTTAAAAAATCTTCTTCTCCAGATCCAGCAGGCAGAATCTTTTCATATTTGGTAAGCAACATTGTGGGGTGGATCTGATTCAAGTTTGTTCAAATCGGCCCCCTGGGTTTATATTTGGGCTCAGTATAGGAGCCCAAATTTGAACTTAGTGCATTTCAAGCAAATTTATTAAAAAATCTTCTTCTCCAGATCCAGCAGGCAGAATCTTTTGATATTTGGTATGCAACATTGTGGGGTGGATCTGATTCAAGTTTGTTCAAATCGGCTTCCTAGATTCATATTTGGGCTCACTATAGAAGCTCGAATTCGAACTTAGTGCATTTCAGGCAAATTTCTTAAAAAATTTTCTTCTCCAGATCCAGCAGGCAGAATCTTTTGATATTTGGTATGCAACATTGTGGGATGGATCTGATGCAAATTTGTTTAAATCGGCTCCCTAGATTCATATTTGAGCTTACTATAGAAGCTCGAATTCGAACTTAGTGCATTTCAGGCAAATTTCTTAAAAAATCATCTTCTCCAGATCCAGCAGGCAGAATCTTTTGATATTTGGTATGCAACATTGCGGGGTGGATCTGATTCAAGTTTGTTCAAATCGGCCCCCTGGATTCATATTTGGGCTCACTATAGAAGCTCGAATTCAAACTTAGTGCATTTCAGGCAAATTTCTTCAAAAATCTTCTTCTCCAGATCCAGCAGGCAGAATCTTTTGATATTTGGTATGCAACATTGCGGGGTGGATCTGATTCAAGTTTGTTCAAATCGGCCCCCTGGATTCATATTTGGGCTTAATATAGAAGCCTGAATTCGGACTTAGTGCATTTCGGGCAAATTTATTAAAAAATCTTCTTCTCCAGATCCAGCAGGCAGAATCTTTTGATATTTGGTATGCAACATTGTGGGTGGATCTGATTCAAGTTTGTTCAAATCGGCTTCCTAGATTCATATTTGGGCTCACTATAGAAGCTCGAATTCGAACTTAGTGCATTTCAGGCAAATTTCTTAAAAAATCATCTTCTCCAGATCCAGCAGGCAGAATCTTTTGATATTTGGTATGCAACATTGCGGGGTGGATCTGATTCAAGTTTGTTCAAATCGGCCCCCTGGATTCATATTTGGGCTCACTATAGAAGCTCGAATTCGAACTTAGTGCATTTCGGGCAAATTTCTTCAAAAATCTTCTTCTCCAGATCCAGCTGGCAGAATCTTTTGATATTTGGTATGCAACATTGCGGGGTGGATCTGATTCAAGTTTGTTCAAATCGGCCCCCTGGATTCATATTTGGGCTTAATATAGAAGCCCGAATTCGCACTTAGTGCATTTCAGGCAAATTTCTTCAAAAATCTTCTTCTCCAGATCCAGCAGGCAGAATCTTTTCATATTTGGTATGCAACATTGCGGGGTGGATCTGATTCAAGTTTGTTCAAATCGGCCCCCTGGATTCATATTTGGGCTTAATATAGAAGCCCGAATTCGCACTTAGTGCATTTCGCGCAAATTTATTAAAAAATCTTCTTCTCCAGATCCAGCAGGCAGAATCTTTTGATATTTGGTATGCAACATTGTGGGGTGGATCTGATTCAAGTTTGTTCAAATCGGCTTCCTAGTTTCATATTTGGGCTCACTATAGAAGCTCGAATTCGAACTTAGTGCATTTCAGGCAAATTTCTTAAAAAATC
This sequence comes from Pictodentalium vernedei, assembly GCA_031216915.1. Taxonomy (NCBI): domain Eukaryota; kingdom Metazoa; phylum Mollusca; class Scaphopoda; order Dentaliida; family Dentaliidae; genus Pictodentalium; species Pictodentalium vernedei. The sequence continues at coordinate 84,832,462 of CM062294.1, forward strand.
TTCTTCTCCAGATCCAGCTTCAGAATCTCTTCATATTTGGTAAGCAACATTGTGGGGTGGATCTGATTCAAGTTTGTTCAAATCGGCCCCCTGGGTTTATATTTGGGCTCCGTATAGGAGCCCAAATTTTAACTTAGTGCATTTCAGGCATATTTCTTAAAAAATCTTCTTCTCCAGATCCAGCAGGCAGAATCTTTTGATATTTGGTATGCAACATTGTAGGGTGGATCTGATTGTGATTCATGAACGTATTTATTTGTAAAGTTGATAAAATCTTAGACAAAATTTGCAGAAAAGATCTACTATAGAAGGGGTGGTATCCAGGGTGAACCGTTTACCCAAATCTAGCAGTACTAATGCATTATTCACACAAATCTTCGTTCAAATTTTATGACCCCTCATTGGAACACACGCATTCAGCTCATTCCAACAAAGGTCATATGCCATGTTTTCGAGACAAAGGAATAAAAATTTTAGTTATTCATGAAATATTTAGGCAACTGTTGTCTGTTATTCACATTGCTTGATGAAATTTCAGTACTTTTAGAAGTTACCTCAGTAATCAAGGGTTAATTCCCCTTAATTAAATGTCGCCTCTAAAAAACAACCACTTTGCATATCTTACCTTTTTACCAGCATAACTGCCAAAACTTGTCAGCATTCTTCGCAAAAATCGCTATTCAAATTTTAATTTTTGTCTCTTAAACATACATGTACTTATCGCTTGTAAATACCCCATTGGAATGAGCTTTTTGAGCTCATTCCAATGAGAGGTCGCACACCATGCTTTTTGAGTCAAAAAAGGAATTTTTTTAGTTATTCCAGAATTTCATACGTAAAACACAGCTTTATGACTTCACATTAAAATGAGCTCTCTAAGCTTGTTCCAATCAACATTCACGCACTATGTCTTTCACACAAAAAATAAAATTTTCCATTTATTCAGGAATTTTGTTTGCAAGAACACTCTTACCCCCCCCACACACACACAAACACACACACACACACACAAACACAGACACACACATCTAAAAGTTCGTCAGCAAAAAAACAGTTACTTCAATTTTTAAATGCATTATAGGAACAACTTGCCTAATCAAATTTAAATACTTTTGCATCATTCTGTATCTAGAACAAACCATTTACCATATCTTTACGCAAAATTCTCCAGCATCATTCACAAAAAAACACCATTATTTATATATTCACATTTCTGTCTCAAAAATATACCTGATCTTCCCATACCCCTATTGGAATAAGCTGTTTGAGCTTGTTCCAATGATGATAAAAAAAAATAAAATTTGTGAAAATTTTTGTTTTCTTGCATGCAAATATATACATGTAGCACATGGAAGATATCCACAGTTGGGGAGAGATGTCCAAGGCTATCTCTTCACATTCCTTGTTTGTGCTTCATGCTAAACCAGTTTGTCTGCAGAGATAAATTTGCTTTATTAAAAATCATTGGAGATTAGCCACACACCAATGATTTTAAATAAAACTAATTTTAGGTAACAAATGTTGAACTTCAAACAAAATCTATCACTCAACCAGTTAATGTTGATGAGGCATGACATGGTGAAGGTGACCTAAAATACTTCTTAGAGTCACTTTGTCAGGTGAGCGATTAAGGCCACGTGGGGCCTCTTGTTTTAACTAGGTAGCCAATTTGAACTGCATTTGGAATTCCAAATGCAGTATTTGGGGTGACATGTACTTGATTCAGACAAAATAAAAAAATAATTCCCACAAACAGTAAGAAGATCAGGTGCTAAAAATGGATTATAAATTAATGCCCATGATTGCTTTTGGGTTTATTCATTATTACACTTTTCTTGTTTAGTATGTTTACATGATTCAGTGGAACCCAGTTAATTGAATGGCCCATTTGCCAGTGAAGGTATCCATTTAACAAGCATATTCAATTAACAGGTAATTGATCACTTTTTCTGTATTCAATCGATAAATTTATTCTATTATATCTTATTTGACAGAGCTCATGAAGCTCTGTCAAACAAGATAAGATAGATCACGATAGATTAAATGTCTGTATTGGATGTCCTGATTCCAAATCTATTGTATAAATGGGGAGTGTGTAATTCCTTCCAATTCCGCATCCATGTCCACATCCAGCTAGAAATGAAAAACTTTGATTATCTCCCTTGATACGCAATGCAACTATAAAATTTCTGTTGCATGTGCAGGTCTACTCATCCCAGGAAGGGTCAGCACTGCTAGTACAGTACAGCCACCATGAACTGGTCACTTTCCACATGTGGGGATTATTTCTACAGATGCAATAATATTATATTGCAAACACTAATTACAGGAATAATCATAAAAAATTAAATTAATGAAGCACCAGGTACAACCTGGTGCATCATTAACTAAAATTTTGCTGATGATTATTTGTAATTACCTGGTAAACGCATGCATGGACATCACTGCCCATGTGTGGATTTTGACTATTCCACGGGCACTATACTGTAGGTCTGTAAATAAGGGAAGTTCAGTGATTTTCAGGGTAATTTCCCAAAGTATTAAATGATTTTTTATTCAATTAACAAGAGTTGATTCTATAACCTTTATGTCATTAACCAGTCAAATTTGTATTGAAGGTATGGTAAATGGTTGTGTGATTGGAAATTATGTTCAATTAACAGTGTTATTCAATTAAAAGACATCCAATTAAGTAGGTTCCACTGTACCACTTTGGATACTCGCAGAAATGCCGGGTGGAAGCCGTCCTTTTTTATACAAGTCCAATAGTTCAAGATGTTTATTCAAAAAAATCATTTAAAACAAACATCGACACTAACATATCAATTGCACGTCAATGAGTTCAATGGGTCTAAAGAAATACCTACTGATTATCTAATCATGGACTACTCTTTTGATTTAATTAGTTTAATAATTGCATGGTTCATTCATTGATGAATAACAACAACTGCCACCTAATCGGTTTCACACTTTCAACCTGTAGATCAAAACCAGCGAGTGGCTTATGTGTCTTAACTGATGAAATATACTTATATCCTAAATAAATAAGAGTAGTTTTAGCTAAGGTATATGAAGATGCTTCCAGAATACCTGACAACCCAAATGCAACGGGGAGCAACGATGTATGAAAAATGCGGTGACAAACACATCGCGAAGGCATGTAGTGCTACAACTCTGAAATGCCCCAATTGCAGCGGTCAACACCCCAGCAACTACCGGGGGTGTATCCACTTCAAAAAAGTTAAAACAAACATCCAGCTTAAAGCTCTAAATGTAAGTAATGTCGAAAACTCATCTTACCCTTATTCCACGTGTACTCTAATGGCTGGCTCTATTTTCAGCATAATGAAGAAACACATGGACACCAGTCTTTCGGACGTTTGCAAAGAGATTCGTAAAACAGCCTCTAAGTTATAGTATACTCAAATATCTCACACGCTATTAGAAGCGGCCGTCAACAAAATATAATTATGTAACAATATTACAAATAGTAATTAAACTTAAATAAACTTAGTACAGTTATTCCTAAACCAATCATGGATACACTACACACTAAAAACTAAAGTGTTAAAACTGACACTTTCAAGGTGTTAAACCCATTCTAACTCTTATGGTTTGATTTTAACACTCAAAGTGCAATGCTTTAAGCACTTAGACATTACAATAGTCAGGCATCTGAAACTTGAATGGATGGCACTTCCCATGTGTCTAGCATTGGTGGTTCTTCCAGAATTTGATTTGCGCTTGGTGGGTTCATAATTAAAAGGACACAACGCAGATGACGCGGATCAGGCTCGAGAGTTCGAGCCTGATCCGCGTCATCTGCGTTGTTTCCTTTTAAGTGTCGTGACATTACACTTGTCAAGTGGTATTATTGTCAACACCTGTCAAGTTCTGGGATATCTACACTTGAACAAAGTGCTAGTTCAGCACTTAGTAAGTGTTAAATACAGCACTTCAAGTGTAGTTTTTAACACTTTAGTTTTTAGCGTGTAAAATAGTCCAGTGGAACGCTCGAAGCGTTAATCAGAAAAACTTGCAAATATCACATTATTTAAAAGATATGGACGTAATTGGAATTAGAAAAACATGGCTTAAACCAAACAAAAAATTCTCGTTATGTGGTTTTGATATTATTAGAAGAGATCTCCCCGTCCAAAAAGGTGGCGGTGTCGCTCTGCTGATAAGGTAGGAGATTAAATACAAAACAATACCATGCGACCATCTCAATGCTGAAGTGATTGCAGCTGAAATTGAACTTGACTACAAACACGTGGCCATCATATCATATTATAACAAGCCGCAAGCAACAGTAGACAGTAAAGTATTTGAATTCTTTACCACAAAGTACAAGCACTGCATATTCTTGGGTGATTTCAATTCCAAACACCAGGCATTCGGTTGTCATAGGATTGAGCCTAATGGTGACGCCCTTTTCCACATCATTGAAGAACTCGATCTATTCGTGGTAAATAACGATCAAGACGTAACATACATAAGCAACAACCCACTCCATCAATCAGATATCATAGACTTGATTATCACCAGCAAATCTCTAACCAGCCAAATGCAAGACATATTTGTAGGGGATGATGAGCTAGGCAGTGATCACCTGCCGCTTCACGCCACTTTGAAATGTAATACTGGTCCCGCAATATCCTCCCGCGAATAGGAGGAACCTATCAAAAATTGACTGGAACCTCTTCAGAAACATTATCGAAGTAAAAATAAAGGCAAATGATCCCTTAAATGCTCATGAACTAGAAAAAGCCTGCACCCATGTTAACGAGGTTATCAGCAGTACACTAGCTGAAATTTGTCCCAAGCAAACAGTCAAGACGCGGATAAACAGAATAACCCAAACAACTCTTCAAATAATCAAACAAAAAAGAAAAGCCTTCCGGGCGGGCTTACCAATCAGAGAATAATCAAATGAAAAGATCAGAATTTAAAACCGCGTATAATCGCCTACATGGAGAAGTTAAAAAGGCCATAGCTAACGACAATCGCGTGAGGTGGGAAAAGGGAACAGAAAACCTAAATGGGCTGAGAGAACCTAAGGATCTGGGATACATTTAAAACTCTTACTGACCAAAAGAGCAAAAGTGCCAATAATAATGCGCTGAAGACTAGCGACGGAACTATGCCCATGGACAACAAGGCAAAGGCCAGCGCTTTTGCCGAACTTCTAAAGAAAGCGCATCGTCCACAAGAAGGGAACAGATATGACAACGATTTTAAGGTCAAAGTTAATAAATTTGTACAAGATAACAACTCAATTTTCAATGAACCGAACTTCGACCAAAGGCATGAAGACGGGGATGACCATAAATTAATCGGACCAATAAGCGTAGAAGAGGTCATGGGTATAATCAGAAAATACAAGTAATCTTCGTCCCCCAGGAGAAGACGAAGTCTCTTACAAAATAATGAAACAGTGCCCCAGCATCTTCTACTGCAGACTTACCAAACTCCTAAACTGCTGTCTCTCCTGTGGGTACTTCCCAAAATGTTGGAAAGTGGCCACAGGAGTCATGATGCCTAAACCCGACAAAGACCTTACCAACCGTTCTAACTTCCGCCCAATCAGCTTGCTTAGCTGTGTTGGAAAAATATTTGAGCGGATTCTCACTACGAGACTTCGCAGCTATCTCGAATCAATCAACTTTTTCAACAAATGGCAAAGAGCGTATAGGAGTCAGAATTTCACTCAGAAAGAAGGAATCGAACACGTATATAGACTGGTCGATTATATGAAAGCAGCATTTAGTCAAAACGAAATCGGAACAGCGCTTTCCTTGGATGTAGAAAAAGCGTTCGACTCGGTATGGCACAATGGCGTGAGATATAAACTAGCGAAAATGGGATTACCCACTAAAATTCTGAGGATCATATCATCATTTCTAACTGACCGAAAAATCAAGGTGAGGGTGAATCACGAGATGTCAGAGGAAGTAATACTCGAAGCGGGAACACCACAAGGGTCGGTTCTAAGTCCGCTTCTTTTCATAATATATGTGAATGACATAGAAAAAGTAGGGAAAAACTGTGTTGAACTATCGCAGTTCTCAGACGACAAAGGCATTTGGACGGCCAGCAAGTCCCGAAACATAATTAAAAATCGTCTACAGGATACCATTTTGGATTTTGAGAGCTGGTGCGCCCTGTGGCGCATCAAACTCAATGCCGCCAAAACTCAAAAAGTTACGTTCTTCAAGGAGCAAAGGAAAAACCAGTCCCCAGTATCGATCTCCAGTTATACGATCACAAATTAGAAGCAAACAAAGAAGCCAAATTTTTGGGATTTATCCTAGATAGCAATCTCAGTCTAAACAGTCACGTAAACTCCATTGCGGTTAGAGCTGCTAAACGTATCAATTTTCTGAAGATGATCAGAGGTAGAAATTGGGGAGCAAACAAAGATGTGCTTCTCAAGCTCTACAAAACATTTATACGTCCGGTACTAGAATACGGTGCCATAATAACAAGTGACCTGAGCAAAACCAACATTCAGAAGCTACAGAGGGTTCAAAATTATGCCCTGCGTGTGGCACTATGCAAACAGAAATGGACACCGATAAAGGAACTTCACGAGCTAGCAAAATTAGAAACTATTGATACGCGATTAAAAGACCTAAAAAACAAAACCCTCAACAGACTCCAAGATAGTGAATTAATGGTTGAGCTGAACGAACACCGATCCCTTAACGGAAAAACAAAATAAGTTTCCAGAAAATAAAAAAAAAAAATAATTATACAATATAACTAAATTGCGTGGAGTCAGTGAGGATTGCCTCGCTACTCATTCAGAACTTTAGGATAGAGTCTGTGAGGACTGCCTCGCAACTCTGCTGAAGCGCGATTGAAATGCGTTTAATAAGATCTTAAAAACAAAACCCTCCACATACTCCAGGATAGTGAATCAATGGTGAAGCTGAACGAACACCGAACCCTTAACAGAAAAACAAAATAAGCCATACTAAATTAAAATTACTCAATAGAATTAAACTGCGTGGAGTCAGTGAGGATTGCCTCGCTACTCATTGAAATCTTTAGGATTGAGTCTGTGAGGCTTGCCTCGCAACTCTCCGTGTGGGGAGTGGGCTCCGAAGAAAGAAACCCTTACCCCATCCAAAGCAACAATCACACAACAGTAACAATATACAATAGCGGATATCTACCTTTCTCTCTACCTATAACTTTTCTAATTGAACATTCTCAAATTTTCTTGCAGCACTCTTATCAAGAAGACGCATGGGAATGGTAGACAAAGCGTATGAGAAATTAGTACAACCTACCTTTCTGCAACATACACAAGAAACCACCAAACACCAGGCAAGGATTGAAACAAGCTTGTCTGGCTGGGGACGAGTGTACATTTTATATAAATACACATTTGAATAAAGATTTAACGGCTCTTTTAAGGGCTTGAGGGTGTGTGTCTGTGAGAGTGTGTTTTTGTGGGGTTTTTGGGGGGTGGGATGGGGGGGGGGGGTCATTTGGAATTCCCGAAGGATAACCAGATACCTCATAATCACCTACGGCATCCCATTTCCAGAAGGCTTGATGGATGACTCCCGGTTTTTCAAGACTAAACTGTTGGAGCTTTCTCCACTCCTTTTTGTAACCGCTATGGTCATATACCGGGGCCGCCACCAAACCGGCGTTGCTGTTTGGTTTTCTTTTCTCTTTTTCCCTTACATTTGCCATCGCACAACATTATATTCTGGCTCGCCACCATAGTGGGACTCAAAACCTCTACCATCGCCGAGCTGGAACCGAATAGAGCTCACTCTCTAATAGTCTTAATGGCGTTGAGGGATTGAGTATTGACAATCTATCACTCCAACGTAAACTGCCGGAAATTCTAACCGCGTGCATACCCCCCCCCCCCCCCCAGACCCCATTTGAGGCAATAGGAAAGCTAGGCATATGTGATCCAAGTGAAATAAAATAAGGTTAACCGGGTCGCAAGGGATTTGTAAATCCCACATCGTCCCTGCGCGCCTTCGGCGCGCTAAAACCTTTCATTCATCATCATCTCGTTACTTTAGGATAGAGTCTGTGAGGACTGCCTCGCAACTCTGCTGAAACGCGATTGAAATGCGTTTAATAAGATCTATATAACAAAACCCTCCACATACTCCAGGATAGTGAAGCTGAACGAACACCGAACCCTTGACAGAAAAACAAAATAAGCCATACTAAATTAAAATTACTCAATAGAATTAAACTGCGTGGAGTCAGTGAGGATTGCCTCGCTACTCATTGAGATCTTTGGGATTGAGTCTGTGAGGATTGCCTCGCAACTCTCCGTGTGGGGAGTGGGCTCCGAAGAAAATACCCCTTACCCCATCTATAGCAACAATCACACAACAGTCAGAATATACAATAGTGGATACCTATCTTTCTCTCTACCTATAACTTTTCTAATTGAACATTCTCAAATTTTCTTGCAGCACTCTTATCAAGAAGACACATGGGAATGGCAGACAAAGCGTAGGAGGAATTGGTACAACCTACCTTTCTGCAACATACACAAGAAACCACCAAACACCAGGCAAGGACTGAAACAAGCTTGTCTGGCTGGGGACGGGTGTACATTTTATATAAATAAACATTTGAATAAAGATTTAACAGCCCTTTTAAGGGCTTGAGGGTGTGTATCTGTGAGAGGGTGTGTTTGTTTGTTTTTTTTTTTGGGGGGGGGGGGGGGCATTTGGAATTCCCGAAGGATAACCAGATACCTCATAATCACTCCCGGTATTTCAAAACTAAACTGTTGGAGTTTTCTCCACTCCTTTTTTGTAACCGCTATGGTCATATACCGGTGCTGCTACCAAACCGGCGTTGCTGTTTGGTTTTCTTTTCTCTTCTTCCCTGAAATTTGCCATCGCACGACTCAAACCTCTACCATCGCCAAGCTGGAACCGAATAGAGCCCACTCTCTAATAGTCCTAATGGCGTTGAGGGATTGAGTATTGACAATCTATCACTCCAACGTAAACTGTCGGGAATTCTAACCACGTGCATACCCCCTCAGACCCCATTTGAGGCAACACGAAAGCTAGGCCTGTGAGATCCAAGTGAAATAAAATAAGGTTAACTGGGTCGCAAGGGATCTGTAAATCCCACATCGTCCCTGCGCGCCTTCGTCGAGCTAAAACCTTTCAGTCATTCATACCTGGACATCAGCAGCTTCCAACATGTCGGAAGACAACAGCTGCAGGCAGTGTAACTTAATTGTTCGTTCGATACAAGAAGGAATACAGTGTGATAATTGTGAGCAATGGACACATAGAATATGCAATACAGGTGTGTATTTTTTCTTATAAAAATTTTGATAGGAATGCTTACATGTTAATATTATAAGTTTATATGAGAGAAGTGGGTTAGATTGGAATGTATGCTTATGAAAATTGTTTTAAATTTATAATAAAACCACGCAAATATGAATGTCAAGACACATAGGTTTGAATGGCATACATATAAGAACATTTAATTAATATTTTAATAATGTCCGGTAAACCAACCCGAAACTATGTAGCAGTTCTGGACAGTATAAAGACTTTATGTGGTGAATTTGTAGTCAAAGAGCTCGTCATTGACTTTGAAGCAGCTATGTGGAGATGGTGAGGTGAACACAGAACAATTGCTAAAAGTTTGTTCCAACTTAAACGGACCTACAATGTAAAACATTGACATTACAAACTATATTTGTGTACAAAAATTTAAAAAATATTTGCACAGTTGCACGTTTGTAACGTGCTCCGTGCAACCATCTATATTTATGAAAATCGAATGTATCGACATGAATAAAGCCTTGATTTTCTTCAAAGATAATTCGTGTTATATTTGGGACACATTAAAATGTGTACCCCGGCCCCGGCTTCGGAAAAGGTGTGCCTGGGAAATATAAAGTTGCATTTCTTTCTTATTTGTATGTATAATGTGATCATTTTTTGGTATGTAGCACTCTTTAGGGTACTTTGAAGGTTTATGGAGAAATATTTAGAACATTTTTTAAGGCAATAAACTGAAAGAATAATAGTTAAAAAATACCCTTCAACAATTTCTGTTTTAAATTTAAAATTAAAGGCATAAATAAATTATTCAAATCACACAAAATATATGGGGATTTAGTTAAAATAATGTTCAGTTCAGATGAAATTGGGACATTTCTTGCAACTATAGATTTTTGAGTCAAAGTTCGTTTTGGTAATACCGGCACATCTGTAGTGCACCCACACATCACACTCTTCAGAATTACATTCAATCATATCATCGTAGATATTGGGCAGTCTACATTCATCGCAATCCAAATCAGGATCATAAACAAGCACATGTTTTTTCTTTCTCAACTTCGAGGCTGGTTTCTTTGTTGGGAAGGAAGTGAAGTTTTTGTTTTCCAAACATTCCAAAAGGTGTTGCCTTCATTTTGTTTGATCATAACACTTTTGTTGGATAGATTCATTCACACAGAAATCAACAAGAAAAGCCAAAGAAAACAGGCCACAGTCAATGGAATTTGTTTGTTGTTGAACGATTGGGATCATGATTGAATCAACGTAGTAAATCTGGCCAAGTTGAATGGTCAACGAGGCTGATAGTTTATTCCTGTTCATGGTGTCAATCAAGCCAGAAAATAAGCAGACTGTCATCTGCAAAATGAGGTCCTCAGAGGGTGAATTTAGTGATGCTACCCTGCACGGCAGGGTAGCATCACTAAATTTACCCTCTGTGAACCTCAATCTGAATCAGGGTCTCAAAACTAAACAGAAAGAGGTACCCAGAAGATACATTGGCCCACTGTATGGAATAGCATCATCAAATTCACCCTCTGGGGACCTCATTTTGCAAATGTCAGACTGCTTATTTTCAGGCCTGCTGTCAATAAGGCTCACGTTACCATAAACATGTTGTGTGGAAAGTACCCAGTGGTCAGCTCCAGTGTGATGAATTTGTGCACATGGCTGTTGCACTGGTTGGAAACGGAATTCGTAATTCCAGGTGTTTATGGACTCGTCATAAAAGTTTCTGTTCATACTGCTGTTACAGTTTGTGGAAATCAAAAGACGAAAAGAGATTGACAATTTCAAAAGATGAAAACAATTCAATCAAGTTATTGTGAATGCACTCCTACAACACTTCCATTGTTTCCATGAAGGTGTGATCAGATTATAGTATATAATCATCAGATAAACTGTGGTCAATTAATTAACGGCCCGGCCGGGGTACACTTTTTAGTGTGTTTCTGAAGGGAAAACTTCGATAAAACTCACAAAAATAAAATAATTCTAAATATTATAAGCCTTTAAACTATCTAAAAAAATGCTACATACCAAAAATGATCACATTATACATACGAATAAGAAAGAATTGCAACTTTATATTTCCCAGGCACACCTTTTCTGGAGCCGGAGCCGGGACCGGGGTACACATTTTAGTGTGTCCCTTATATTTTGTCTAAACTCCCGACATTACCATATATATATCTAGTCACTCCCGACATTACCATACCTAGTCACAGGAACACGCTACAAACCATTTTTAGGAACAAAATAATATTTAAAATAACAAAATCATAACTGGATACCCCCATCATACTATACTATGATCGGGATAGTCAGTTACGATTTTTTAACAAATAATATTTTGTACATAAAAATCGTTTGTAACGTGTCCCTGTGATTATAATATCCATGCAAAGTGGGTCGAGATCACCCCGGGCCATTACCGCACTTCTGGACTGGAAAAATAGTGGGTCGAGGTTACTAAAAGTTGGTCGAAGTCACTCTGGGTCGAAATCACCAAAAGTGGGTCGAAGTCACCAAATCGGGTCGAGGTCACTTTGGGACGAGATCGTCATGGGGCGAGGTCACTGGATACCTGCTGATGATTGAGTGATGCTCAACATCATTTTAAACTGTTGATCATCTTAAGATGTAACATGGGTACAAAATCAGGAAATGACAATAATTCATGTTTCTGCCACAAATAGTGATTATGTATGCCATAGTCTTCTGCAGCATGCTAGCCCTTTCCAAGATTAGGCTATAAGTGCAACTACTTTGTATCTGAATTGCAGCAACATAGCCTCATTATTGTTCCCAGGGATTCATCTCTCTTCATCAGGATATTTCCAATCGGAGCAAGAATTTGGCTATGATATTGATAGGCAAATTTTTTAAAACAGCAGGTCTGCACATCTTAAAACTCACCAGTGCATTCCCGAAAAACATTCATTCGGAGCAGAACATTATATATTCACATTGCAAATGATTTTATGATAAAAACGGAGGCACCTATACTAATGGGAATTTATTTCAAGGTGCCCATATGGAGAACAATTCTTTCATGATCACCACTTTGCGCGCATGTGCTCTGCACAAACATTTCTTGTTCACAATTAAATGACCTTGCCCTCAAATGGACGTTGACATTGACAACCGTACGCATGCGTCATTTAAAATGCGAAACTACAATGTTAATGTTTTATAACAATGCTTCAAATTCGGCGTTGAATTTGTACTCAGAATTTCTTGAGCGTGAAAATACCCACTGACCATTTTTTCGGCGTTTCGTTAAAAAATTTATATATCGCACCTGTTTTTTTTATGTATGACGTCATTCATGAACTCATTCCGCACCACCCATTGATTGCCTTGAATGTTGAATGTTGTGGGATAAACAAAACGAGGATGTTAATACATGAATAGTTAGTATCGCTTTTGAAATAATTTATTCATGTTTCTTAAAGTGATCGTCCCGTTTACGTCATTTTCAGGATAACCACATCAGCGATCCCCTGTTGATTGTTTAAGATTTATGGAAGAAACGCCGGGCTGACTTCTCCTAATTTCGTGTTACTGTTGTTACTACTACTAGTAGTACTAGTGGTATCAGTAACAGTATCACAGCCACAGGGCCAAAGGATATTTCCGGTCCTCCTAAACCCGGAATTACCTGTTTTATTTCGTATTTTTTCACTCTTTGCTTATTATTTTAAATATTACTCATAGAGTTGTGAATTCTGTTCTCATAGTCATAACGTACCAAGCGATGTTCTGTGTTGCCATTTTCCTTAAGGGGCTATATAAGTAATGAATCTTTGTTTATTTTGAAAATTCTCACCTTTGATATTCCTTAAATTCAAATTAAATATACACAAATTGTACAGTCAGTCAGGGTTTAACGGGTCACCTTTCATATTTTCGTTTATTTCTCTCAAATAAAATAAGTTATCCAAAGTTTGTTTTTTGTTATTGACAGACAGGTATCTGACACTCATTATTGCAGCGGAAATATTCAGATAAAGCTTCTGTTTTTTTTATAAAATAAGATCGTTTGCCTGTCGCGATTTGGTCAGTAACGGTTCGCTTGCGTCTATAAAGAATCACCCTCTTTGGCACCCACAGGCGATCTATTTTTCCAATTTATATGTATTTATTGGACACAAAAAGTCTTTTTTGTCTTCTCTGAATTTATTTCACCACACTTTTTCACAACTTTTACAGTGGAAAGAAGTGAAAACGAAGTGTATCAAATGCAGTAGTTTAGCGTTTATTTTCTAAAAATAGTTCAACTGGAGCAGTGTTTCAATGGGTTTTAATGAGCATGTCTGACAGTGACCCGGTATTGACAACTCGACTCGCTGTTGAAACAGAATAAATATATCATGATGCCAGATATTTATCCCAATTATTTTTTCGTGAATTTGAAGCGTAGACAAACCTGTTCAAATAATAATAATTACATTCACACTCTTTATCTTTCTCTTCCCGTAACTGAGACGTAAACTTTTTTTTGCGGTTTCGCGTGTCGAAATTTTCTCCCGGTGCACAAAATCACTTTCGTCAACAAAAAACAACAACAAACTCGCGAAACTTTCTAAGACGACGGGCAACAAATTACTTCTTCTAACTGAAATAAAATTTTAGTATTTTAGTTTGAAATGCTCTTCAAATTCAATTTTTTTAAGGCTCAACATCACCTGACCCGTTACTGCCTGTGACCCGTTACTGCCTGAATGACTGTACATCAAAATGAAGACTGAGATGTACACTACGCTGCAAGCGACGATTACATGAATTGCTCAGGTCCGAGTTGAGAGAAAAGATTTAAACCTGTCCGATATTACGCCAACTGAGTTAGCAATAATTAAATCCAGTGAGGCATTTCAAGAGAAAAGGATTAGCTCATGTTGCATATTCTCGGAGATAATTGTGTAAAGGATTAGCGGTAATTAACTTCTGTACATCAACTCCACCTCGCGAAAACAAAGCAGTTTTACAGACACGTGCACATTTTATTCTGACAATTTTTGTCGACAATGTCACCTCGAAAATAACATTAATGAGCAATACATTACACTGAGAAATTCTTCTTGAATTTTTCAATCACTTCACGCTGAATTAACATACAGTTTTAAAATGTTGAGAACAAAATACGTCATCATAATATTATACCTCAAGTTAATGTCATAGCGAACTCAGTCTCAATTATTTCTATTCAAACTTCGTTGTTACGGTGTTGTTCATTTTAAATAGTTTAGGCTACATGTTGGCCTTCAGTTCTCATTTTTCTGCGTGCGTGCATGGCAAAACAGTGGTTAGACTCGGCTTCTGATTTTCGCTTTTTTTCCCCGTATTGAATCTTCTAATTATCGATGATATCACCATCACGTTGAATGTCAAAACAAACACAGGAACTCAGCACAAGCTTAGAAATTGAAAAAAGGATATCTGATAGTATTTTTGGATCGATGCTGTCGTGCCCTTATTAATTATGGGTTATGGAAGCACGGCAGCATCGAGCGCATAGTGATAACAAATTTATCCAACTGTCCTGTTACAGCCCATTGCCTTCATTTCTCAGTTTAAATTAGGTTAAATGGGCGTAATAAGAGCCTCCATTGTAAGTATGTACAAGAAAATGAACCAGTTCAATGTTGATACACAGAGCTCAGTGAACTCTTGGCATGGTTAAATTTCCTGTGGATTAGGCCTACTACTGGAACAATTTGCACCTTTCGATTTTTGGATCATAAAAAGTTAAACAGAATTCGTCAACTCGTCCTCAGTTTTCCGAAAATTACATACTTTTCCGAAAATTACATACCTTATCCAGTAAATTAGCCCAGACTTGATTTACTGAACTCGTTTTGTATATTCCGGAAGCCATCTATTTATCAACTCGGTTTGTGTGTGTGGGGGGGGGGGGGGGGGGGTAGGGATACATCACCCAGGGCCTACCTAGGAACTTAGTAATGAGTACAGTACCATTAAATCTGTTGGATCATTTTGGCAGGGCCATGAAGGCCGTACGTTCTTCGAAACTCGCCACATGTGCTGTTGGATGGATGACAGGCTCTGCACCGGGCGTGCAGTTGAAACCAAGTTCCATTTAAAATAACCGTTCCAAGAGAAACCTTAGAAGAGTACATACACACACCATGATTTAAATAAATGCACATCATTGTCGGGAAACCTTGGAAGCAAAGAGTGCTGATCTACAGATGTAGACATTTATTTACTGCACCAAAGAGATTGCGGAGTAGGGGTGGGCATACTGAAACTTACTCCACAGGCTTATTGGAGAGGGCGGCAATATTTTTTTTAAATAATTTAAAAAAAAATATTTCGTGAGGGCATTTCAGTGGTGTAGCCGGGGGGGGGGGGGGGGGGGGGGCTGATGGGCACATACCCATCCCCCATTTCAGTTGTGCCCCCACCCCGGTGATGGGGCCTAATTATTGATGCCCTCCACAACTTATAAATTATGGACACAAGCAGATTCAGTCAAGGAAATTGAGGGTTTTTTTTTTCTCGAATTTCTCATTTGTTTCAGGGGCACACCTCTTGTGTTCGCCCCCATCTCGCCGCTACATGAATTGGATAAAAGGCTCAAACACGTTATTCTTGCCGATGGGCTCCCCTTCCCTCACCACGCTCACGCAAAATTCTTAGACTCAAAATGATAAGCGTTCGTATAAAGATGCAATGGAATTTCAATATTCAAATGCGTCATGACTTCAGAAAAAGGTAAGGCTGCTATTGAATGTGATGAGAATAAAATGTCACTGTAAGTACACTGAACTGAAGGAATGCAGAGTGTCGGAAAACAATACACAAGTCGGGAATGGATTAATTGACGCCATTCTCAAAATATTTAATTCAATTGCATGAATACTTAATTACTTTTCGGGGTGCATTGTGAGATCAGAGCATTGTTTTTGTAAACAATAACTTCAGAAGCCCTGCACAATAAAAGGAAGCTGTTTGATTTGTATGCCTGGCACTTAATCCAATTTCGGTGAGTGTCTAATTGCCACCAGTTTAATTACAAAACAAACTACTGTAATTAAGTACCTGTGAACACACGAAAGGGGGACGGTTACTGCTAGTCTAAGAGTGCCTTTTCCATTGTTTTTTTTTTCTTCTTTTTATCTGAACTACCCACTATTTGAATGGCAGAACTACCCACTATTTGAATGGCAGAACTACCCACTATTTGAATGGCAAAAGGAGATTTTTTGCATTTAAATGATTGACATTTTTTTTGCCATATATATTATTAATTATTACTGCCAAACATTCTTTGTAGACTTGTGTGAAAGTCGAACAGATTTTAAGGTGGATTTACTCATCCCGCTGCAGGCGCTGGCTGCATTGGAAAAATCAGTGAATCACTGTGTGATCGAAATCGGCTGTGACATTGGCAGATTTCCTGAAAACCTCTGTGGTCAGAATTCAGCTGCGTTTGAAACCACTATCCCTTTATGGCCAGTGTATTGAACGAAAATGAAATGGACTTGTTGGTACGACCGTTTTCATGCAGATAACGCGTGCGGTAATTTTTATTTTTTCTAAAATTGAATGCACATCTCTTCGTCACAATGAGACATCACCAGTTTGAATCAACACACGTTTAAATAGGCTTATATATATAGTCTGTTCGCCAAACCCCATTTCAACTCATGTTTTTGCAGTAGCGCAATTGGTAGCCAGTTAATTATATTACCAAGAAGGAAATAATCCTTTTCACACTGAATCACCGTTGCAACTGTGATTTACCAAGAAGGAGATAATCTTTTCCACATCTAAACACCGTTTGCACACGGTGTTTAATTTGGTAAAATTACACCGTTTGACACGGTGTTGGCCGGTGATTTTCAGAAAGTCGCCCACCGTGTCGGGTGTTTGAGACAGGATACACTTGGCACGTACTGTATATGATAAGAAACATGGACTGTTGCATGGGGCGAAATGTAAAGGTCCGGATGAGTGAGAACGTTTTTTTATATTTCGAACTGCCACGTGTATATTATCACTGTATGTGAGCGAATATAAGTTCAAAACGTTTATTTCTTTCATTTTGTTGTGTTGAATAAGTATAAATAAATGAGTATTTGAATCTTCGTTCTGTCCTTTTTAATTATACCGGCAGTACTCCTTGATTGAAAGCTTCTCCCAAGAATGAAAATTATCAATTTACCCCAAACAGCATGAAGCGGTCGGTCGATTGAGACTGAGAAAGATTGGCGACTATTGTTTGGAAACTCGCATTCAGTGGCATAATTGGCACAAAATGGATTTGTTGGTGGGGGAGGGGGGGGGGGGCATTGAGGAATCTTTGCACGGCGAAGAGTGATGGCCACTGCAAAACGCGTTACGTGGGAAATTTATGCACTTAGTACTAGCGTAATGCGGAGGGGGGGGGGGGGGGGGGCTTGCTGGATTGACAGTCATTCAACATTAAATAGGCATATTTATAGGGCGGCGGAGGTAAGGGTGGAACAGTATCATGTCATATTTCGAATGGCTCTGAGCCACTAACGTTGATTTTATTTTCTCGGTTATTGTTTCTCAGCCTATCCAATTCAATTTTTTAAAAAAATGCAATCTTCGAACAGAATAGATTACGCTCTCTGCGAAAAACGCCTATAGAAATATATAAATTTATAATAAATAAGGTTGTGCTTATTTAATATTAATTTATATGTATACATGTAATCTTGTTTTCACAATTATGGGGAAATCGAGTGTTTATTTTGAAATTGTTGTTTAAATGGGTAATAATAATATGTGAAGCGTTTCGCAACGAGTTAAAAATGGTCGGCGTAACTTGATTTAGTTTTAATATTTTCATAATTTCTTTTTGCAACTTGAGAGAAAAGTTGTTCAAATCTAATGTCAATAATAATTGGGAAGCTTAATCTTTTTCACAGTACGGTTCGAGAAACCAATCAAGTCGATAATCCATTTGTCTCATACTGTCGGAGTTTTTAATCAAATGTCGGACACAGATCACAGACATACTCTCCGACAATCGTCGGCGATCTTGAGACACAGTTCCTCGGACCTGGGAGATTCATGTAATCGTCGCTTGCAGCGTAGTGTATAGAACACGAAATACGTGTGTAATCAACTCAGAGTCGATTGTAGGCACCACTGGTTCCTGGAAGTCTGCTACCATATTCGTACCTGAACTGATAATTTAATAACATTTCACGATAACAACTTGTGGCCAAATGTGCTTCAGATATTCAATAACAAAGATAGTCATTCAAAGGTCACGGGTTGTTTTGCCCCCTTTCCCATTCGCCCCGGGTCATTTTGCCCCCAGTATTGGGGCGAAACGACCCGGGGTAAAATTTTTTTTTTTTTATTTTCAATGGTAATTTTTCAGTCCACAGGGTAAATCCACCTTGATAAAGGACGTTCCTTTGTCATTGTGACTGAATGTCTACCATGTTAATCAAGTGACTGTCTCTAACACTAATCAGATGAAAACAGATAATCCACCTTGATGACAAACAAATGAAACGGGGAGTAAGAGAGGTGGCCGATTACTAGTATCCAGTGACGGTTTCTCCTATGGTGTGAAGGTAAGGCATTTTTTGCTTTTATTGTAATAAAATTTACAGATTATACTTGCCCGGGGATTAGCAGAGTAACAGCACAGTGGCTGAAGAATAGCAGATAAATAACAAAGTGGCAGATTATACTTGCCCGAAGAATAGCAGAGAAATAACAAAGTGGCAGATTATACTTGCCCGAAGAATAGCAGAGAAATAACAAAGTGGCAGATTATACTTGCCCGAAGAATAGCAGATAAATAACAAAGTGGCAGATTATACTTGCCTGACTTCAGATTAGCAGAGAAACAACGATGTTGCAAATCTGGTGGATTCGACAGATTATACGTTTTTATTCGTTTATTATATAATCACTCTTTCATTTTAAGAATTATTTTGATTGCATTATATTTGCCTGAAGAATAGCACTGACAGAAAAAGTGGCAGATTATATTTGTCTGAAGAATAGCAGAGAAAAATAACAACATCAGACATCCTATCTTGTTTAAACTGTTTCGATGTTATGTATATGTTATATATATTATATTTTAAGATCATTGTATTACAGCAAATGCATTTTCTATCAGTCAGCTGTAAACTGGATGTGTTATATAAAATTTTATATAAAAATAAACTGAATTAACATTTCAACCGCTAGTTCTTTTTTTTCTTTATCAAACCCACCCTATACCCCAGGAAAAAAGTGGGGCGAAATGACCCACTCTCAAAATTGGGGCGAAACGACCCGGGGCATACTGGTATGGGGGGGCGAAACGACCCAGGGGGCAAACAGGATTTGGGGCGAAACGACCCGACACCTCATTCAAAACACTTTTAGGCACAGCGATAGGACTGCATTTTGGAAAAGGACAACACTGTCTGCATTTTTTATTGAAGCTGGTTTCCATGTTTGAGAGACATGTGCAAATCACTCGATACCACAAATTTCCATCGAAAAACAAAATCGTAATTCTAAGAAATTTCAACAGGTATCATGACACCTTTCATTGAGTATGGCAACTTTGCAGTCTCTATATAATAATAGTATACTGTGTTAAGACAATCTTTCTCATTATTTGATTTTAGACGGCGTTGTATATCGATGCTTTTTCTGCCCGATGATGTCGGTCGACCGAAAATCAAAAGTACATTCATATGTAAACAAAAGCAAAGGTTTGGGAATTTACCTCCATGCAGCCCCGTCGTATTTTGAATAATTTTGATACTTTAGCTTTGTTCTTGGCTATGTAAAGCACATTTGGCCACAAGTTTTTATCGTGAAATATTAAATTCTCAGTTCTGGTACAAATACGGTAGCAGACTTCTAGGAACCAGTGGTGCCTACGGTCGACTCTATGAGTTGATTACACACGTGTTTCATGTTCTATACATCTCAGTCTTCATTTTGATGTACAATTTGTGTATATTTAATTTGAATGTAAGAAATATACGAGACATCTGTATAGTTGTTTTGAAAATCGGTACCAACTAAAACTTACGAACACAAAGTGATGACCGTTTCTGTGAGTAAAATAAATAAATAAATACTACAGTAAATAACTAGAGATGCTTTCTAAATAAATGTTTCCCTTTATCAAGCTTTCGGCGAGGTACTGGGTCGTTTCGCCCCAATTTCTGTTGGGGTAAAAAATGTATATACGGTAAATGTGATCACCGGAAATGAATAAATGTCAATCCACGATTAAAAATTGATAAAGGCATACAGATAATATTTGAATCTGTCCCCATAGGCAGTGGACTGCAAATTTTCATATTAAATCAGAGAATTGTCACTTGTAACCCACTTTCCACTAAACATCAAGCTGTTCGACTATGTGTTTTTTGCCCTTTTCTGCGACTTTTCCCAGTTATTATGAAGAAGCCAAGAATGCCCAACGGTCGTGCAATACACCATTGGAAATCTTAGTCTGGGCAAGCATTCTATTTCCGTGTTCGGTATCTGGGATTTGTTTTTGTTGAGGCTCTAATTACTCATAATTAGACCCATCATGCCAGTTTCATAATCAAAACAGTCTTATTTAGAGTAATTCAGGGTAATTCCGGTGTTCAGGAGAACCCAATATTTCCTGTATTTTACTTGGCATTTTTTTGTGAAAGGAAGGAATGTTCATAAAACAACAATGAACACTGATTGTGATATTTATTAAATTATTAATAGAGACTCCAGAGGCTTATAGGACGGTGTAGCTGACAAGTACACGCAGTTAAAAGCAATAATAATAAAGCTCCTGAAAATTGTTGGGCCAAAACTCGCCCAAATCATGTGAATGTACATTGAGTGAATGGATGAGCAAGCTCCCATTCCTGTGAAACCGATAGGGAGATAATCACATGGGAAGGAAATGGGTTGGAGGGAAATTATGTTGAAACAAAGCAGTCTACATGTGGTGAATTACTGGTTTAAAGACCATGACAAGGATAAAGTGACAAGGATTACATGATAAAAATTAGTTCCAGTTATTAGTCCCCTACGGGAACCATAAGGGGACTATAGGATTGCACTCTGTCTGTCTGTCTGTCTGTTTTTTATGTTACCACCTCTCCCTCCAACATGCTTCAAGCTACACCTTTCATATTTGGTACATGGATAAATGGCTCTGAGGGGATGATGCACAGTCAATATTTTTCAAAATCCAAGATGGCAGAATGGCGGCCATTTTTGTTGTGTTTTTTAAGCTTTTTTCTCTATTTTATGTTACCACCCCTCCCTCCAACATGGTTAAAGCTACTCCTTTCATATATGGTACATGGATAAAGGATTGTGAGGGGATTATGCACGCTCAATATTTTTTTTTCAAAATCCAAGATGCTTATATACTCTAGTTTCTTCTGTGGCAAAAACACCTTATGTGACAAAAGCGCCGTAGGGGACTAATACCACCTCGGTGGTCAAACACTTGTTACTAATTTTTCCATAGGGTTAATCACCCTATGTAGTGAAACAATGCATAATAATCTAACTTCAGTGATGGGGAAAGGAGAAACCAAATGATAACATACTGACAATCCATTAGTGCTAAACTTGTGCTCTCATTAATTAATAATAGCATCGATTAGTATAGTATAGAAAAGAATATCGGGCTAAAATTAGCATAGTGCCACTTTTGTTGCTAGAGAATTGTTTTCCGGCGAAAGGCTCCTAGGCGTTTTAATTCGAAACGTTGAAAGTGTGTTCATATGTTCCAGTAGGGTCTCTAGATGTACATAAAGGTTTCAGATTTTTGATTCGGACCCATGTGGGGTTCATAGTGCCACTTTTGTCATTAGAGAATCAGTTTCTGGTGAAAAGCTCCTTGGGGTTTTAATTCGAAATGTTGAAAGTGTGTTCACATGTCCCAATAGGGTCACTAGGTGTGCATAAAGGTTTCTGATTTTTCATCCGGTGCCACTTTTGTCATTAGAGAACCGGTTTCTGGCAAAAGACTCCAAGCAATTGTAATTCGAAACATTAAAAGTGTTTTCATATCTTCCGGTAGGGTGTCTAGATGTGTATAAAGGTTTAGGAATTTTGATTTGGCCCCCTGTGGCGCCTGTAGTACCATAGAAAGTGTGTTCATATGTTCCAGTAGGGTATCTAGATGTGCATAAATGTTTCAGATTTTTGATTCGCCCCAAGGACCAGCCGTGAGGGCGATTAGGGCGATTATGTCGTCCTTCTAAGCCCAAAGTCGTCTAGATAGATAGGGCGATTACAAGTCGCCCCCTAAAATTGGCCAAAATGGAAAGGCTGAACTGAGTGATCAGAGGTTATCAAAAAAAAACCCCAATTATTTTCAAGAATCAAATGTGTTTGAGTGTGATAAATGGGCGTTTTCATTCGTCAAATAAGCGACCATTAACCATTTATTTGAAATCACTCGAGAATCAATTGTCCATTGTCGCTTTTTGAGCATTTTTTATTTCTATTTCGTTCCGTTTCAGTCGGAGCTTCAAGTGTTGAAACGAAATAGGAGACTTACGCAACTCAACAAAATAACCCAGTTTGAAAGTTGGTTACCTCGCTTAGGATGCCGAAAATTGTCTGCTGAAAAAGAATATACAACGGACCACAGGCACTCGACGTATTATCAGATTTTATCAATTTTAAAAAAAATATATATTTATATTATCAATACTAAAAAAGTACTTTTTAGTATTGATAATATAATATATATTTTATTAAAATTGATAAAATCTGATAATATGTCTAGTGCCTGTGCAAGTTGCAACGCCAATGGACGTATTTTCTAACAGTTACACTGTATTTTTATTTCGTTTTGCCGATGACTGTTAACTGTTGGGCCGTCTATTCCTAGAAAAACACAAATGGAATTGAAACACATAAAAAAAAAGCTTTAGTGATGACAAGAAAAGCTTTGTACAGGGACCAAGTGTGCATATGAAGGATCTTGAAAAAATGTGTCCTCCTAAATACTGGAATGACACGGGATGACAGGGAGTGACACCGGAATACCATAAAAATGATGCGGAATGGCATTTATTTTACCAATACTCGACCCCAGAATGTATTTTGTTTATTAACTAACAAAGTATAGTACGCGCCAAGTGTATCCTGTCTCAAACACCTGACACGGTGGACGATTTTTTGAAAATCACCTGCCAACACCGTATCACACAGTGTAATTCAATGGTGATTAAGTGTAAAAAAAGATTATTTCCTTCTTGGTAATATAATTAACTGGCTACCAATTGTGCTACTACAAAAACGTGTGTTGAAATGGGGTTTGGCGAACAGGCTAACCCTATTTAATTGTGTGTTGATTCAAACTGGTGATGTCACATTGTAACGAAGAGATGTGCAATTCAATTTTTAAAAAAATAAAAATTACCACACACGTTATCTGCATGAAAACAATCGTACTAACAAGTCTATTTCATTTTCGTTCAATTCACTGGGCATAAAGGGATAATGGTTTCAAAAGGCAACTGAATTCTGACCACAGAGGTTTTCCGGAAATCTGCCAGTGTCATGGCCGATTCCGATCACGGAGTGATTCACTGATTTTTCCATTGCAACCTGCGGCTGCAGCGGGATGAGTAAAAAACCCACCTTAAAATCTGTTTGACTTTCACACAAGTTTACAAAGAATATTTGGCGGTAATAATAATAATATATATGGCAAAATCCACTTTTCAACCAGATGTCTATTTAAACAGAAAATTTCTTCATTCTCTTTAAATGTGCCGATTAAAAACAATATAACGATGTGTTAACAAAGACCTCATCCCATTGCACGCCACGTCTGAGAAATTTGTTTCTTGGAGACCTCGGACCAGTCGACGACCCCCCCCCCCCCCCCCTCCCTCCCCCCAACCTTCCTCCAAAGGACTCGGCTTGTGTTGGAAGAAATTTGAAGCAGGTTGGTCTTATGAAAGGAATAGATGGATGGAGAGGGGGGGGGGCATTTTCAGCCCACCGGGAGTCCGAGACGTTTCAATTTTTCCTGGAACATTGTGTTCCCGATATTTTTGAAAACTCAACATGAAAACGTGCCGGGTAAAACACATAGGTCGAAACTACCAGTGGAAGCCATTTCAGGCACCGATAATATTCTGAGAAACTAAAACTAAAGGCATTACAAGCTCCTAACATGCTGCCAGTTGACACCGTGCTTGAAATTTAATTCCCTCTTTTGAACGGTGCAGGGACACGTTACAGGCAGAGGAAGGTCTGTAAATAGGTACTGGTTAGTTTTACATAATGTTTTCTACTTCGCAGCCGTTGTTTCCCACAACCCCCTCACCGTCACCTCCCCCCCCACCCCCTCTCCCACCCCTTGCACTGAAAATGCCGGTATAGAAGTTATGGACAGAAAAACGACGTGAACATAGTTATGCATCAATTGTCCCTCCCACCAACTCTCAATACCCCGTTTTCACTTCTCCGCCCCTCTATTGTGCCATTCACCAAAACTCTGGCGATCGAATGTCCTGAAGTTTCCAATTTGACAGAAAAAATACTTTCTACTTCATCGCCCCAGTGTTGTCTTGAATGACTTGATGCCATAATACACTTAGCTGCCATATGTCAGATGTCATTTACCACTTAATAAAGGCTTCGGTGCCCCGGTATATTGTACATTGCGTAATATTTCAGTGTCTGTGGGTGCATTTAGATTTTAACGTCAACATTTTAAAAAATGTCAGTCATTTTAAATGCAGCAAATCTCCTTTTGCCATTCAAATAGTGGGTAGTTCAGATAAAAAGAAAAAAAAAAAAACAATAGAAAAGGCACTCTTAGACTAGTAGCAACCGTCCCCTTTCGTGTTTTTCACAGGTGCTTAATTACAGTAGTTTGTTTTGTAATTACATGTAAGCTGGTGGCAATTAGACACTCACCGAAATTGGATTAAGTGCTGGCCATACAAATCAATCAGCTTCCTTTTATGGTGCAGGCCTTCTGAAGTTACTGTTTACAAAAACAATGCTCTGATCTCACAATGCACCCCGAAAAAGTAATTAAGTATTCATGCAATTGAATTAAATATTTTGAGAATGGCGTCAATAAATCCATTCCTGACTTGTGTATTGTTTCCTGACGCTCTGCATTCCTTAAGTTCAGTGTACTCACAGTGACATTTTATTCTCATCACATTCAATAGCAGCCTTACCTTTTTTCTGAATTCATGACACATTTGAATTTTGAAAATTCCATTGCATCCTAATACGAACGCTTATCATTTCGAGTCTAAGGATTTTGCGAGAGCGTGTTGAGGGAAGGGGAGTCCTTTGTTATTCGAGAAGAATAACATGTTTGAGCCTTTTACCCGATCCATGTAGCGGCGAGATGGGGCTACCCACTATTTGAATGGCAAAATGAGATTTGCTGCATTTAAATGATTGACATTTTTTAAAATGTTGGCATTAAAATCTAAATGCACCCACAGACATTGAAATATTTTGTAATGCCCCCTGAAACAAATGTGAAATTCGAGACAAAAAAAAACCCCCTCAATTTCCTTGACTGAATCTGCTGGTGTCCATAATTTATAAGTTGTGGTAGGCATCAATAATTAGGCCACATCACCGAGTTGGGGGCATGACTGAAATGGGGGGAGGGATAAGGTTTCTCTTGGACTGGTGTATTTTAAATGGAACTTGGTTTCAACTGCATGCAGGTCCAAACTTAGGTGGGCAGAAGGTGGCTTCGTGTTTTGTACAGAGCACGTGTTCAGACGAGAATTAGCATTTTTGTGTTTGGCATACAAATAAACAAATTAAGGCTACAACCATTCTTCGTTGTTTTTTGTTTGATGTACTTTTTTTTTTTTACGTGCATTATCTCAACAAAACATATTTCATTAGATTAATGGCCATT
This sequence comes from Pictodentalium vernedei, assembly GCA_031216915.1. NCBI lineage: Eukaryota > Metazoa > Mollusca > Scaphopoda > Dentaliida > Dentaliidae > Pictodentalium > Pictodentalium vernedei. Next base: position 84,858,661 of record CM062294.1, read on the forward strand.
CGCATTTTTCTTCAAATGTTTATTCACCACAAAACAACCGCCTCACATAAACATTCCATTTGAGTATTTGGCTTTGCACTGCTGAAAATCACTGTAGCCCACAAATCCCGTAATATAATTTTTTGGTGTGGCACAACCCACGGGAAGTACCACTGCAAAACATTATTTTACGGACTTTGGATCCAAGTGTGAACTATCGTCAGTGACATAGGAAGCATTTGAATGGGGGGGGGGGGGGGGGGGGTCAAATTTCTGAACGTTGGGGGCACACATTTCTGATTATTAAGCGATATGGCTGGGCAGCAGATGTCGAAGGCATCTGACACAAGTGCTGAAGCCGCAAAGTGAATGGGGGGGGGGGGGGGGGGGTTCTGGGGGGGGGTTTCCAGAAAAAATTTAAAACGGAGGTATCAAATGGTGCATTCTGGTGGCTTTTTTAGAATCCTATTGTTTTCTTCAATAGAAAAAGTCAATGTTTTAACAGCATGTTGGACATTTTTAAAGGGAAATGTATCTGCAGGAACAGATGCCCAATCATGCCTCTATAGGTTCATGGATAAGTCATGGAAACTGCAACCAAAACACTGAATTTGTCTTGGTACTGCATACACACCAGTGTAAGTTACACTGGTGTGCATGAAATTTGAAGACAATAAATTCGATAGTGTTGGCTGGTTATACAGGCAGGCAAGGCCTATTTTCACCAAACACAGGAAAGAGGGGGGGGGGGGGGGGGTCTCCAGTTCACCCCCCCCCCCCTCGGTTTCTGTGCCCCTGACTACCGTTGATAATATAATAATAAAACAGATTACCAGCGAATATACTGCAAGGAAATGGCGTAGCCGAGAAGGCTGGTTGGGGCAGGGGTGTGGTAAGAAATGAAAACACATTATAACTGATTTATATATGAATTTGTTAGATGTATGTTTGACACGTATAAACTAAAACGCACATTGAGGCGAAGAAAAAAGAAATATTTTTAAAAATTTGCATGGGCGATGGGATTACACATCCTTCCCCCACTCTCCCTGCCGGCCCGAATAAGTAGAAACATAGAAACAATTTTTGTTGGAAAATTTGTAGCTTGTAGTGATGGAAAGGTGTCTACCCCACTGCCGTAGGAATGCAAATACATGTACATTTACACCACAAAAGTTTTTTTCTTTTTTTTTTAGCTCACCTGAGCGAAGCTCAAGGGGAGCTCTACTAATCCCTTTCTGTCTGTCGTCCGTCCCGTCCGTCTGTCCGTCCGTCCGTCGTAAACTTTACATTATCGACTTCTCCTTACAAACTACTGGACGCCAAATTAAACAAAATTTGCTGTGCATGTTCCCTATCATATGTCAATTCAAGTTTGTTCAAATAAAGTTGCCACGCCCACAGGGGGCATAACTCTGATAGCACCCATGAATTTCTTTCCAAAATCAAAAAAAAATCTTCTTCTTCAGATCCACCAGGCAGAATTCTTTCATATTTGGTAATCAACATCTGTAGGGGGGTCAGATTCAAGTTTGTTCAAATCAAGTCCCTGGGTTCATATTTGGGCTCCCTATGGGATCCCGAATTTTAACTTAGTGCAATATGAGGATTATTCTTTAAAAATCTTCTTCAGATCCACCAGGCAGAATTCTTTCATATTTGGTATACAACATCTCTAGGGGGATCAGATTCAGGTTTGTTCAAATCGAGTCCCTGGGTTCATATTTGGGCTCCCTATGGGAGACGGAATTTTAACTTAGTGCAAAATGAGGATTATTCTTTAAAAATAAAAATCTTCTTCTTCAGATCCACCAGGCAGAATTCTTTCATATTTGGTTTAGAACATCTCTAGAGGGGTCAGATTCAAGTTTGTTCAAATCGATTCTCTGGGTTCATATTTGGGCTCCCTATGGGAGCCCGAATTTTAACTTAGTGCAACGTGAGGATTATTCTTTAAAAATCATCTTCTTCAGATCCACCAGGCAGAATTCTTTCATATTTGGTATACAACATCTCTAGGGGGATCAGATTCAGGTTTGTTCAAATTGTGTCCCTGGGTTCATATTTGGGCGCCCTATGGGAGCCCGAATTTTAACTTGATGCAATATGAGGATTATTCTTTAAAAATCTTCTTCTTCAGATCCACCAGGCAGAATTCTTTCATATTTTATACAACATCTCTAGGCATGTCAGATTCAAGTTTGTTCAAATCGAGACCCTGGGTTCATATTTGGGCTCCCTGTGGGAGCCCGAATTTTAACTTGGTTCAATATGAGGATTATTCTTTAAAAATCTTTTTCTTCAGATCCACCAGGCAGAATTCTATCATATTTGGTATACAACATCTCTAGGGGGTCTGATTCGATTTTGTTCAATCGACTCCCTGGGTTGGTATTTGGGATCCCTATGGGAGCCCGAATTTTAACTAAGTGCAATATGAGGATTATTCTTTAATAATCGTCTTCTTCAGATCCACCAGGCAGAATTCTTTGATATTTGGTATACCATATCTCTAAGGGGGTCAGATTCAAGTTTGTCCAAATCAAGTCCATGGGTTGATATTTAGGCTCCCTATGGGAGCCTGAATTTCAACTTAGTTCAACATGACGATTATTCTTTAAAAATCTTCTTCTTCAGATCTGCTAGGCAGAATTCTTTCTTATTTGGTATACAACATCTCTAGGGGGGTCTGATTCAAGTTTGTTCAAGTTGGTGAACTTACTGCATTTCAGGCAAATTTCTTTGAAAATCTTCTTCTCCAGATCCAGCAGGCAGAATCTTTTGATATTTGGTATGCAATATTGTGAGGTGGATCTGATTCAAGTTTGTTCAAATCGGCCCCTTGGGTTTATATTTGGGCTCAGTATAGGAGCTCAAATTTGAACTTAGTGCATTTCAGGCAAATTTCTTTGAAAATCTTCTCAAGATCCAGCAGGCAGAATCTTTTGATATTGAGTATGCAACATTGTGGGGTGGATCTGATTCAAGTTTGTTCAAATTGGCTCCCTGGGTTTATATTTGGGCTTAGTATAGGAGCCCACATTTGAACTTAGTGCATTTCAGGCAAATTTCTTAAAAAATCTTCTTCTCCAGATCCAGCAGGCAGAATCTTTTGATATTTGGTATGCAACATTGTGGGGTTGATCTGATTCAATTTTGTTCAAATTGGCTCCCTAGATTCATATTTGGGCTCACTATAGAAGCTCGAATTCGAACTTAGTGCATTTCAGGCAAATTTCTTCAAAAATCTTCTTCTCCAGATCCTGCAGGCAGAATCTTTTGATATTTCGTATGCAACATTGTGGGGTGGATCTGATTCAAGTTTGTTCAAATCGGCCACCTAGGTTTATACTTGGGCTCAGTATAGGAGCCCAAATTTGAACTTAGTGCATTTCAGGCAAATTTCTTTGAAAGTCTTCTTCTCAAGATCCAGCAGGCAGAATCTTTTGATATTGGGTATGCAACATTGTGGGGTGGATTTGATTCAAGTTTGTTTAAATCGGCTCCCTGGGTTTATATTTGGGCTCAGTATAGAAGCCCAAATTCGAACTGAGTGCAGTTCAGGCAAATTTCTTCAAAAATCTTCTCCAGATCCAGAAGTCAGAATCTTGTGATATTTGGTATGCAATATTGTGGGGTGGATCTGATTCAAGTTTGTTCAAATCGGCCCCCTGGGTTTATATTTGGGCTCAGTATAGGAGCCCAAATTTGAACTTAGTGTATTTCAGGCAAATTTCTTTGAAAAGCTTCATCTCAAGATCCAGCAGGCAGAATCTTTTGATATTGGGTATGCACCATGCTTAGGGGGGTGAGGTTCAAGTTTGTTCAAGCCAAGTCTCTGGGTTCATATTTGGGCTCACTGTGGGAGCCTAAATTATAACTTAGTTCAAAATGAGGAACTTTCTTTAAAAATCTTCTTTAGATCCAGCAGTCGGAATGTTTTGATATTTGGTATGCAGCATCCTTAGGGGGATGAGATTCAAGGGGGGTGAGATTCAAGTTGGTTCAAGCCATGTCCCTAGGTCCATATTTGGGCTCACTGTGGGAGCTTGAATTGTAACTTTGTTCGAAATGAGGAATTTTCTTAAAAAATCTTCTTCTTCAGACCCAGCAGGCGGAATGGTTTAATATGTGGTGAGTTGCATCCTTGGGGCGGGGGGGGGGGGGGGGGGGGGGGGGGATTTAAGTGTGTTAAAGCCAAGTACATGAGTCCATATTTGGGCTCCCTGTGGGAGCCCAAATTATAACTTAGTCAATATGAGGAATTTTTCTTTAAAAATCTTCTTCAGATTCAGCAGTTGGAATGTTTTGATATTTGGCATGGAGCAACCTTAGGGGGCTGAGATTCAAGTTTGTTCAAGCCAAGTCCCTTGGTTCATATTTGGGCTCACTGTGGGAGCCTGAATGACAACTTAGTTCAAAATGAGGAATTTTCTTTAAAAATCTTCTTCAGATCCAGCAGATGAATGCTTTTGATATTTTTTATGCAGAATCCTTAGGGGGGGGGGGGGGGGGGGGTAAGATTCAAGTTTGTTCAAGCCATGTCCCTAGGTCCATATTTGGGCTGATTGTGGGAGCTCGAATTGTAACTTGGTTCAAAATGAGGAATTTTCTTTAAAAATCTTCTTCTTCAGATCCAGCAGTCGGAATGTTTTGATATTTGGTGTGCAGAATCCTTAGGGGTGTGAGATTCAGGTTTGTTAAAGCCAAGTCCCTGGGTTCATGTATGGGCTACCTGTGGGAGCCCGAATTATGACTTAGTTCAATATGAGGAATATTCTTTAAAAATCATTTTTTAGATCCACTGGTCAGAATATTTGGATATTTGGTATAAGCTTTTCTTAGGAGGAGCAGATACAACTTGTTGAAATCAATTCTCTGGGTTGATATTTAGGCTACCATGTCAGGTGAGCACCCTCAGGCCCCCTGGGGCCTCTTGTTTGACGCACGTTGTCGTGTGCACACACCACTTTTTTCATTCACATGTTTGGTTCCACGAAAACGCAAACATATCGAAGACACACACATACAATGATATGTGTGTTGGTCAGTATTTCTATTTTTTCTGTCTCTGCGTACACATTTAGGGCTTTGTCCTCATCTTAATTTGTTGTTGTCGTTGCACAAACACATGTAATCATTCAAACATTTATCGATTTGAGTGCTTCTAAATAAAATACAGTTGAACACCGTGGCGGAATAATGGACATTAATTAGTCATATTCGCTACCGAAAAACATCAAACGGTGGCTTTAAGTGGAAAAGGGTAATCTATTTAATTTCTTATCCGATTAATCACGGTGTTTGAAAATTAGCCACCGTGTGCAACCGACTGAAATGTGCGTTTTTCACTCAACACCGGAGCGGGTGTTTGAGACAGGATACACTTGGCACGTACTGTACCTTCGAAGCAACCTTCTTACATCTGGTCCTTTTCACACTTTCAGACTTAGGAAATTATTAGCTTAGTAGACTTTGGTGAAAGGCAACCACAGGAGGGTGCTGGGGGGATTGGCATGAAGGAGAGGGAAGCAGTGGGGGATTTTCAGTCAATAATTACTTTGTGATTTTTTAACCTGGCAAAGATGCATCATAGACCACTGGACCTGGATTAATCAGACGTAAATGGAGGACCACAAGCTGAAAATATGTAGGGGCAGCAGGGGGTGGTACATAAATATTCTTAATTTTTAACTTGCCTATGAAGTCTCCTTATTTGACTCTGCAGTCTCCCTATTTTTGCTGGAGGGAGACATAAAGTCTCCCTAAAATTTCCCCCTAGGCTGGTCCCTGATTCGGCCCCAAGTGGCACCCATAGCACCACTTTTGTTGTTGGAGAATTGGTTTCTGGTGTTCATATGTTCAGGTGGGGGTCTCTAGATGTGCATAAAGGTTTTGGATTTGGCCTCATGTAGTGCCTGTAGCACCACTTTTGTCGTTGGAGAATCGGTTTCCGATGAAAGTCTCCAAGGGGTTATAATTCGAAATGTTGTAAGTGTGTTCATATACAGGGACTGATATAAGCATCATACACTGTAACCTTAAAATAGGTTACGGTGTGCCTGACATACCATAACCTACAGTTAAAACTAGAAGTCCTGTCAAGAAATGTGCACAAATAGCACATCGATCTGTGTGTTAATCTACGCGTTATGGCCATAGTAAGGCTATCAAATTCTGTACATATGGCCTGTGCACAAGCAATGTTTCAGCCAATGGACCTCCGGGTAACCCGGAGGTCCATTGGCAAAAACATTGCCTGTGTTTGCAATGAGTAACCAGGAGAACCTGCCATGCTTTGGATGCCATTCGATATGGCAATTGCGTGCAATTCCAACGCGCAATTAAGCCTAGATAAGCGCACAGTTCATGACAGGACTTCTAGTTTTAACTGTACAGGTTTCCGTAGTGTAGAGATAAGGTAAATTATTACGGTAATCAGGTTCCTCTCATAACCTAATAATAGGTCTCAAGTTTATAGAAACACGTAACCTCCCCCATAACCTAACCTATAGGTTACGGCTTATGTCGGACCCTGCATACATGTACAGTTAAAACTAGAAGTCTTGTCACGAACCGTGCACTTATCTCGGCTTAATTGCGGATAGGAATTGCGCGCAATTTCCGTATTGGATGTCATCCAAAAGCATGGCAGATTCTTGTAGTTACTCATACCAAGTACATGTATAAGCAATGTTTTTGCCATTTTTGTTGTTAGAGAATCGGTTTCCAGCAAAAGGCTGCTTGGGGTTTTCATTCGAAACTTTGAAGGTGTGGTGTAGTGCCACTTTTGTTGTTAGAAAATGGGTATTGATTGTGACCATGGTGATGGCAAAAGTTTGAGAATGTGAGTTGATCTGTTATCATCATGATGACAAACTGAAAATGCGGGGATACACCATAATGTGCTTTGTACACAAATGATCCCGTTCTAGTTTATTTTGTCGCTCTATAAACGTTAAGATACTACCTGTTTGGGGTTCAGGCAGAAAAACATTCCCCAGAACGACCCAAAAAATCACTTTGTGATTCTTTGTCATATTTATCATGAATTGCGCGCTTATCTTGACACAATTTCGCACAGGAATTGCGCGCAATTTTCCGATTAAAAATACCCAAATTACCACAAAGTCTTGCCATTACTCACAGCAAACACAAGCAATGTTTCAGCCAATGGACCTCCGGGTTAAATCCGGAGGTCCATTGGCTGAACCATTGTTGCGTAGAGAATGTGATAGCCTTTCCATGTGACCTAACGCGCTGATAAACGCGCTAAATGGCGAGGTGTTTGCGCGCAATTGATGACCGGACTTCTAGTTTTAACTGTAAATATATTGGATATATCCCACTACTAATGTATTAGGAACATGAGAAAAGTACATGTACCTCGGTTGCAAATTGAGTGCACTGAATTGCATTGGGGTCAGAGCGGCACGCTAATGCCACATCTGATTCAGCACCAGGCCTGGCAGTCTAGAAATTTAAGGAGTGCAAAACAATTGCCCTCCTCGATTGCTTTGGAGTGCAATTGCACCTGGAATGTTCAGTGCATATACTTATACATGTATGCTATTTTAGTTATATTTATTTCAAGCTATTGCTATTGTGATTGAAAAATTGTACTACATTGAGCTACACAGTGGAAAAATTGGCACACACATCTCATTATTCAAAATGTTGCATTCAATTCTTATGTGAATGTCTTCTACACTCAAAATGTGTTGAAATGTGACACAGAATGGGTCATGGATTATTGTGAATCAATGCAGCATTGACAGCTCGTCCGTTGAGTTCCAATGTGTTCTGTGTGCCTACATGTATTGGCACACAGAACATATTGGAACTCAGGGGACAAATTGATAACAGATTTTAAAGTCAGTCCTAAACATGCCTGGCATTTCAGAAAATCAAGGCAGGGACCGATCAGGACTATTTAAAATACGCTCTAGCCTCAGAGCCTATTTTTTTCAATTCATGCGCCAGATTTCAATTTACAGAGTCACACTGCTGTTTGTAACACACCCTGCAAGTATGTAATAGCTCTCATCATTTTCATTTAGTACACTATAGCAAACATTAATCTTCACTATTTAGGCAGCCAAGACTTGATCAGAAACCACAGTGAAGATTAATGCTTGGTAATTAAGACTTGAAGTATTAACTTAAGCACTCTACAATAGTGATAAATGATAATCATATACATAATACATGTAAGAGTGTCTCTCTCAATTATCCATCGAAAGAATATCAAAATATGATCTGAGAAGTTACGGGCTAACTGAGAAGCCTATTTCTGAGATTTAAGAGCCAGGTCCTGATGTTTCAGAACCAAATATGCACTGGCGCATGCCCAGGTCCGTCCCTGCAAGGGGTGCAAAAAATTGCCCTCCTCAATTTTTTCTTGGCGTGCAGCACATCTGCACTCCTAAAGAATGTTAGGCCTGCAACACAATATTAAACATGTTTACTGACATAGATTTGGCACACATATTGTAAAGAGAAGGTGAACAATTGGTCATGTTTTTGAATTAAACCAATTGGTTATGTCATTGATATACATGACGACAATGAGTTGTTTGACATTTACAGTTCTGCCATTGGGCTTGTTTCCAGGCATGTGAGTTTTAATGTCCTTTTTGCCTCTGTGAGTAGTTTGAAAGCTAAATATTTTGTTCAATTTTCTTTTTCAGTCAGGTTGTACTCCCTATGAAAGTGGAGGAGGTATGTTGAATATTTTCTATACATTATTTATTTATTTATTTATTTATTGATGTTTAAGGTCACATATTTATGCACAATGGCTAACCATGACCGTGACAGTTTGACGGGTGGAGGAAGCCGGAGTACCCGGAGAGAACCACCGAGCAACGACGAGCAGCTGCCAGCACCCCAACATCGTAACTCCGCACTGCGGAAGAGGCAGGGTTAGATTGGTTGAAGACATGCGTACCATCGACGTGCAGTACGCCTTAGTACGCGGCGTCATCGTGCCCCCACATGGGCAATGGGGATGAAGTGTCTTGCCCAAGGACACAACGCGGTTGCCGCAGGTGGGATTCGAACCGAGGACCACTCGGCTTGCAGCCTGCACCTCTACCTACTGAGCCACCACGCTCCCTTTTCTATACATGGGCACTTGTTTTTATTATGATAAATTGCATAAAACAACAATTTTATTAAAAAATAGTAATATAATATTGTATTACATTGAAAATTATATATACTGTGGGCTAAGGAAAAACATTTGTTCTGTTGTAAGTGATAAATTAACTGGTTGAGGTCTAGTTTATTTCTGGTGGTCTGATTTGTTCATCAAAATTTGTTTTATTGCAAATTATTGAAGAGTGCCCACAGGCACTCTCCAATAATTTGTCGTGAAACAAATTTATACGAACAGAATATCATTTGCGTTTGATTGAATATGAAACCTGAGCAAGGAAAATGTTGGCGTTTGCTCTGATACTCTTTTTTTGCAAGCTCTGATACAGTGGAACCCTGTTAATTGAATAGCCACTTTTCCAATGAAAATTATTCAATTAACAGGAGTATTCAATTGACAGAGATTGTGTCACTTTCCTGTATTCTAGAAATTGACTTATCATTTATTCTATTATACATGTATCTTGTTTGACAGAGCTCGGAGGTCCATTGGCAGAAACATTGCCTGTGTTTGCTATGAGTAATCAGGAGAATCTGCCATGCTTTGGCTGCCATTCGATATGGCAATTGCGTGCAATTCCTACGTGCATTTAAGCCTAGGTAAGTGCACAGGACTTCTAGTTTTAACTGTTCATAAGCTTTGTCAAACACGATATAATAGTTTAAATGCCTGTATTGGATTATTGAGGCCAAATAGCTCTATAAACAAAAGACAAACTGGGGAGAGTCGGGGTAATTTCTCGGCAGGTTACAACATTTTTAGTCGAGTTGTGACGAAGTCAAACTCGACTTATAGTTTGGTGAATGGCGGGCGGGCGGGCGGGCGGGCGGGCGGGCGGGCGTAAACAATTGGTTTCCGGATGATAACTTGATAGTGGTTCAACTCACATTCATTAAACTTCATACGTAGGTTGGTCTTGGTGGGAGGAAGAACCCTATTGATTTTGGACATGCTACGTCGAAGGTCAAGGTCACAGTGACCTTGAACGTAGTAAATCTTAAACAATTGGTTTCCGGATGATAACTTGATAATGGTTCAACTCACATTCATGAAAGTTCATAAGTAGATTGGCCTTGGTGAGGGAAAGAACCCTATTGATTTTGGACTCGCTACGTCAAAGGTCAAGGTCAACGTGACCTTGAACATAGTAAATCGCAACAATTCCTTTCCGGATGATAACTTGATAGTAGTTCAACCTACATTCATGAAACTTCATAGGTGGGTTGGCCTTGGTGCGAGGAAGAACTCTATTGATCTTGGACTCACCAGATCAAAGGTCAAGGTCACAGTGAACTTTAACATAGTATATCGCAACAATTGGTTTCCGGATGATAACTTGATAGTGGTTCAACCTAGAGTCATGAAACTTCATAGGTGTGTTGGCCTTGGTGCGAGGAAGAACCCTATTGATGTTGGACTCACCAGGTCAAAGGTCAAGGTCACAGTGACCTTGAACATAGTATATCGCAACAATTGGTTTCCGGATGATAACTTGATAGTGGTTCAACCTAGAGTCATGAAACTTTACAGGCGTGTTGGCCTTGGTGCGAGGAAGAACCCTATTGATGTTGGACTCGCCAGGTCAAAGGTCAAGGTCACAGTGACCTTGAACATAGTATATCGCAACAATTGGTTTCCGGATGAGAACCATGATAGTGGTTCAACCTAGAGTCATGAAACTTCATAGGTGTGTTGGCCTTGGTGCGAGGAACTGTTGTCACAACTCGACATTGGATCGGTGATCCTGAGCGGCATTTTTATTTTTATTCAATTAACAGGAGTTTACTCTATAATCTACTTCAATTAACATGTCAAATTTGTACTGGAGGTATGGTAAATGGCCAGTGAGAATTATTCAATTAATGGGAGTATTCAATTAACAGGGATTTAGTCACTTTCCTGTATTCTAGAGGTAAACTGAGCATTTATTCTATTATATCTCGTTTGACAGAGCTCATTGAGATCTGTCAAACAAGATATAATAGATTAGATGCCTATATTGGATGTACATGTACTGAGGCCAAAAAGGTCTATAAACAAGAGGTACTTGGTGATTGTCAGGGTAAATTCTCACTGTATTGCGAGATTCTATAACCCATGTGCAATTAAGAGGTCAAATTTATACTGAAGATATGGGAAAAAATTTGGTGTTTGGAAGTTAGTTATATCCGCCAACATGTGTGGTGTATGGAGATTTAATACCTAGATGTCAGTTTTTAAACACCGAACTGCAGGCGAGGTGTTTAAATGAGACATCCAGGTATTAAATCTCCATATACCCATATACCATCCATGGTGACGGAGATAATGTTTTTGTCCTGTTTGAAACACAATAGAAACATAGTGGAGAAAAATTTGTGAGCGTGTTTCTCATGCTCTGCAACCAGTTGGAAGAAACGCAGAAGACAATTGATAGAGTTACATCCCTTGGGTCATTAAGGAAACTAGTAAACAGTATTTTGTTGACATATCGTCCCCCGAGTTCCAATCTGTTCTATGTGCCTATTCCCACATAGAACACATTGGAACTGAGGGGACGCTATTCACTCTTATTTTATTTTTCTCAAGTTGTTTCATTCAATTATTCAACTGTTTAATTTATATGGTAATTTGGGTATTTTCAATAGGAAAATTGCCCGCAATTCCTGTGCGAAATTGTGTCAAGATAAGCGCGCAATTCATGACAGGACAGGACTTCTAGTTTTAACTGTACATTCAATTTAGGTACTTTCAAAAGCTGAAATGTTGGACCACATACGTCAAAACTTGTACCCCAAATCCATAAAATAATTTTTTATACCACATCAAAAAATTATTATGCAGCCTTATGGTGCACATTTTAATTAATATGCAGATCAGCACTTACAAACACACCCTTGCCCTTCACATGCAAATGTGTGAATGTGACATTCGTGTGGTCACAGTGATGTTCAGAACACCATCATTAATTTTGACAAGCAATAAAAAACAAACTACCACTAATGATTTACACCACAGAGACTTGTTCGCAGTTCGATGAACAGGCCAGAATATATCATGATAACAATCATTCCATTTCTGTGTCATTACCATCAGAGCAAAAATGTGGTACAGTGGAGCCCACTCAATTGGATATCTCTTAATTGTATATCCCTGTTAATCAAATATAATTTTCAAACACAAAACCATTTACCATACCTTCAGTACAAATTGGATCTGTTAATTGCATATGGGTTGTAGAGTAAACTCCTGTTAATTGTATATAAATTTTTGTAATATGTTGAAAAAATTACTGTGACACGCACCAAATTCCCCTCATTTATCAACCTTTTTGGCCTCACTACATCCAATACAGGCATTTATTCTATTATATCTTGTTTGACAGATCTCTATGAGCTCTGTCAAACAAGATATAATAGAATAAATGCTCAGTTTACCTCCAGACCACAGGAAACTGAACAAATCCCTGTTAATTGTATACTCCTGTTAATTGAATAATTTTCACTGGCAAAATGGATATTCAATTAAGAGGATTCTGCTGTACTGATTTATCATTTCCCAAACTTGTGTCACCAAAAACGCATATTTGTTACTGTTGGAAATCCCACAATCAAAATTTCAATCCTGAAAATATAAGCAGGGCTGAAGTGGTTAAATGACTCAACATAACTTGTGTATATATGTTTTGAAATTAAATTTATGTATTATCAAAGACCTACACATCTGACTTCAAAGAATTCCATAATAATGATGGTAGACATGCACTCAATTCTTCCAACACTGTCTAATGTCTGTGAGTTAATTTTGCCTTGTCAGCATAGTTTGAACTTGACAATAAATTTTGTCATGTCAGATGTGGCTGCTTGGCATTAGAATCAACACAAGTCTGTTGGGAAGATGATATCCCAACTATTGTATCTCTACAGTACAGTTGCCGTGGATTGGTCATAATCCACACATGGGTAGTGATGTCCATGTATGCGTTTACCAGGTAATAAAAATCATCATCAGCAAAATTTTAATTAATGAAACACCAGGTTGTACCCGGTGCTTTATTAATTAAATTTTTGATGATTATTCCTATAATTGATTCACATGGTTGTTGAAATTTAACCCCTGGGTCCATATTTGGGCACTACAGGAGCCCAAATGTTCAAATTAGTGCAATATGAGGGATATTCTTTAAAACTCTTCTTCTCCAGATCCAACAGTCAGAATCTTTTGATATTTGGTATACAGCATCCTTAGGGAAAGGAGATTCAGTTTTGTTCAAGCCAAGTCCCTGGGTTTATATTTGGGCTCCCTATGGGAGCCCAAATTGTAACTTTGTTCAATTTGAGGAATATTCTTTAAAAATCTTCTCTAGATCCAGCAGTCGGATTCTTTTGATATTTGGTGTACAACACCTCTGGGAGGGTTAGATTGAAGATTGTTCAAATCAGGTCCCTGGGTTAATATTTGGGCTTCTTATTGAAGCTCAAAGTTCAACTTAGCCAAATATGAGAAAATTTCTTAAAAATTCTTCTTCTTCAGGTCCACCAGTGAGAATCCTTTCATATTTGGTATGTAACTTCTCTAGGGGTGTAAAATTCAAGTTTTTTCAAATCAAGTCGCTTGTTTTTTCTTGTTTTTTTTGGGGGGGTGGGGGGCTGCTAGAGGGAACCACAGTAGTTGAAAACAAAACAATAATTTTGTTCGGTTATTGTTTTTTAATACTTCACTGAACAGAACCTTTCATAGGACCAACAGAAATGAATGGTAAAAAAAGTTGCCTTTGGTTGTGTTATAGCAAATTAAAAAATTGCTCATGCTTCTGTTCACTTACTGATACACTCATCTCTTTTGACAATTTGAGCCAGGTGAGCGTTTCAGGCTCACATGAGCCTCTTGTTATGTTGTTGAAATCATTCCCAAACATACCAATTCCTATTGCAGAAAAAAATCCGAAACAATTGGCACAGTTAACAATAATTACATTCCACTTCCATTTTGTTCGTGGGGGGAAACTCGTTTCTATTTTGAACCAAGCACGTCATAGATATTGAGGGAGATTCTGTGTGTACTCATCATCATCTGGTGTTTTCTGGGGAAAACTTGTTTCCATTTTTAACTAAATTTATACGTCATTGGTATTGATTGAAAATTAATGCGTAAAGGTCATGCGATGCCGGGGGTAACTACACAACAGTTGAAAGACAGGTGACAAGTAAAATTTTTTGAACATTTTGACCCCTTGCATTGGCACGTGACCAAGATTTGTTTGGCACAGTCTACAGTTCATATTTATGATGCTATTGCATTGTAACTTGGAAGGATAACTTGGTATGATGTCCAGACGAAACGGTCCTATTTTGGTCAAGATTGGTCAGCCATTACTGCCACCAGGTCACATGACCTAGATTCCTTTAGCACTGTCTACAGGTTGTTCTTATAAAGGGATTTCATTGTAACTTGGTATGATATCTAGATGAGACTATCCTATGACCTAGATTCCTTCAGCAAAGTCTACAAGATATATTTATGAAGGGATTTCATTGCGTCTTGGTAGGATGACTCGTTTTGGAATAATTTTACTGTAACTTGGTAACTTTGGCTGACAATCATTAACTGTGAAGGCCACATTAACCCACCCCTCAATTCTTTAGTACAGTCTACACCTCATATTATTCTTATTGAAAACATAGCATGCAGAGAACAGAAATTAGCATTTTCTCAATTCTCACAATTCTTGTCTTATTTCATAATCCTTTCATAAACATTGAAAATTATCTTTTTCATCAAGCACTACACTCAGTCAAATTGAGCTAGAGTGTCACTGACACTTTCATTTTTCGAAGTCGACTAGTTTTTAGCTTAATTTGACAAAGTCAAGATAAGCTATTGCCATCATGCATGCAGAAGTCTGTTAGTCAGTGATGGCTGCCCGAGCCCAAAACCCGAAAACCTTTAGTACTGTCTACAGGTCGTATTTATGAAGGGATTGCATTGTAACTTAGTAGGATGCCTCTGTATAACATCTAGATGAGAACGTCCCCTTTTGGTCATGATCTGTCAACCATGACGGCTGCCCAAGCCCAAAACCCAAAAACTTTTAATACAGTCTGCAGATCATATTTAACATGGAGGAATTTCATTGTAACTTGGTAGGATGACTCCGTATAACGTCTAGATGAGAACTTCCTCATTTGGTCGCGATCTGTCAACCATGACGACTGCCTGAGCCCAAAACCCGAAAACCTTTAGCAAAGTCTACAGGTCGTATTTATGGAGGGATTTCATTGTAGCTTGGTAGGTTGACTTCATATAATGTCTAGATGAGAACGTCCCCTTTTGGTCGCGATTGGTCAGCTGTGATGGCTACATGGGCCCGAAGCCCCAAAACCTTTAGCACAGTCTCCAGGTCATATTTATGAAGGGATTTCATTGTAACTTGGTAGGATTACTCCAAATAATGTCTAGATGAGAACGTCCCCTTTTGGTCATGATCATTCTGCCGTGATGGCTGCCCAAGCCCAAACCCCCGAAAACCTTTAGCATAGTCTATAAGTTGTATTTATGGAGGGATTTCATTGTAACTTGGTAGGTTGACTCCATATAATGTCTAGATGATAATGTCCACTATTGGTCATGATTGGTCGACTGTGATGGCTTAAGGGGCCCGAAGCCTGAAAACCTTTAGCAGAGTCTACAGGTCATATCTATGAAGGGATTTCATTGTAGCTTGGTAGGCTGACTTCATATAATGTCTAGACGAGAACGTCCCCTTTTGGTTGCGATTGGTCAGCTGTGACAGCTACAGGGGCCCGGAGCCCAAAAACCTTTACCACAGTCTCCAGGTCATATTTATGAAGGGATTTCATTGTAACTTGGTAGGATGACTCCAAGTAATGTCTAGATGAGAATGTCCCCTTTTGGTCATGATCATTCTGCCGTGATGGCTGCCCAAGCCCAAAACCCGAAAACCTTTAGCATAGTGTATAAGTCGTATTTATGGAGGGATTTCATTGTAACTTGGGAGGTTGACTCCATATAATGTCTAGATGATAATGTCCACTGTTGGTCGTGATTGGTCAACTGTGACGGCTTAAGAGGCTCGAAGCCCGAAAACCTTTAGCACAGTCTACAGGACGTATTTATGAAGGGATTTCATTGTAACTTGGTAAGATGAGTCTTGGTAATGCCCAGATGAGAACGTCCCCTTTTGGTTGCGATCATTCAGCCATGACATCTACCCGAGCCCAAAACCCGAAAAACCTTTGCAAAGACTACAGGTCATATTTTTGAAGGGATTTCATTGTAACTTAGTAGGATGACTCGGTATAATGTCAAGATGAGGACATCCCCTTTTGGCTGCAATGGGTCAACCGTGATGGCTACACTGGCCCGAAAACCTTTAGCACAGTCGAGAGGCCGTATTTATGAAGGGATTTCATTGTAACTTGATAGGATGACTCGTTTTGGAATAAATTAACTGTGAAGGCCACATACATTAACTGTGAGGGTCACATTATCCCTCCCCTCAATTCTTTTGTACAGTCTACACCTCATATTATTTTTATTGGAAACACAGCATACAGGGAACAGAAATTAACATATTCCCAATTATCACAATTCCTGTCTTATTTCATAATCCTTTCATAAACATTATCCTTTTCTTCAAACTCAACACACAGACAAGTTAAGCTTCAGTGTCATTGACACTTTCATTTTAGTCGTACAGATCATGTCACTTAGATAATATTGGTCAGCGAGGGGTACGTACTGTTTATCGGTACCTGTTATCCTTTGTATTCATTGTTCATATCATGAAAATAGGCAGTAATTTAACTTTACCCTCGTATATTATCTCATTTGTTGTCATACCTAAACTCTGCACTGGATCAAGCTATTGTGAACAAATTGTTGATAATCTATGTTAATTGTTGCCATTTTGAATCCAATCATTTTAGTATCGAAGTGGAATTTATTGACACTAAATTACTGAATGACTTTCCATTCTTTGAAATGTTAGCATCGCATGACACAAATCCCCGAATGCAACAGTCCACTCAAAAAGTGTTGATTACGTCAGTGAGGAATTCCCGGTAAACCCTAGTATTTAGATGATCCGATTGGCTTGAATAAATACTGTGTGCTATATTCCTGACAATTTTCAGCAAGCAACAGTCTTTAGATCCCCAACATGGCCCAAATGAAAACTTCAGTGTCCAGACGGTGCTTTGATTTTTACTTGTGGTGTCGGGTTTTTGAACTGCATTTACTTCTGCCTCACTAAATATTCCAATGTATATTATGCTTAAAAGTAAGAAATTTAGTGGTGACAAATTGTAGTTTGAATATTGTCATGTACCTACACAAAGCCTAAGTTGCCAGACTAGTCACACTAAGTAATACAGGCAGTAACATGGTTAACTTTAAATCATGTTGACCCAGCTCTGATAAACAAACTGACTCGAAGACGATCCCAAGTGTTTTTTTTTTTTCTGAACAAATTATGATAATATTGTTCTGTATTTGCTTGTGTTCACATAGTGTTTACCTTTTCTGTTAGCCTGTTGTTCAACTCTTTCTATTAATCCAACGTGTTAACAGAAATCACAAAACAGCATCATAATTTAAGACTACATTTGAATTTTTACATCATTGTATGTCAGCATAACATGTACGTAATATTTGAATGACTAATCGACTGACCGTTGACTATCACAAACGACTAGTCAACTCCGAAAACTAATAATCGTGGCAGCCCTAAAACTAACAATGACTATGTTGAGAAAGAGATAATGCTGGGAAAAAAGATAATGTAGTATTTAAAAACACAAAAGACCCTGACAATAAGATTTTAACGTATGAGAAACTGAAATCGTGAGATCTGTCCTCATGATCGTGAGAGCATGAGAAGGGGCCTTATATCATGAAATTCATGAATACCAAAATCGTGAGAGTTAACATGTCAGCCTGTACAGTCAGGGACGTGGCTAGAGGTTTCCGATTGGGGGGGGGGGGGGGGGTAGTGAATTAGTGAATTTCCAACTAGGGGGAAGGACTGGGAGGGGGTTCCCCCTCCCAGTCCCTCACCCAAGTTGGAAATTCACTATCGAGAAAAAATTGAAAATGAAGCCATGAAAGGGGGCATAAAATTTATTCTTGTAACTGAATTCCACACATTGTTGATAGAATTATCAGGTTGTTATTATTTGGTATAATTCTGGGAATTGAATATGTGCAAAACAAATGCTCAAGCTGAGAACTTTGAGCAATTCACACTCTCTGAACATTAAATAAGATCTTATGCAGGAATGATAAATTTTCGATGTTTCATCATTTTGTAACTGTGAATGATGGAATTAATTAAGGATAACAATTTTACATGATGCAATTTTCTTGAAGTGCATTTCGAGGATTTTTTTTCATTACGATAAGTAAACGTACCAGTTGGAATTTTTGCCGATTTGAAGCTGAATTTTGGGAAGCAAAGAAGACATCAGCATTGCCAAAGAAGCTCTAAAATCCAGAAAGATGGAACTTCCAACCACTCATGACTTGCCCTTCGAATTTCCAACTATAGGAACTTTTGATCAGGATTGGGGGGAGATCCCCCCAACACCAACCCCCCCCACCCCCCACCCCACCCCTGTCGCCACGTCCCTGTGTACAGTTCTCTTTAGTCTGAAGCGCAGGTTTGTTTTCAAGTTAAATTCCCATCATTGCTGTGCCAGGTTGACAACTGGGCTTGGTTGTCAGCAATTTCTTATCAACCTACTCACAATTGTTTCCTACAGGCTTGCACTACAGTGGAAGTCCGTAACTCGGATAAAATACTCTCTATTTTTGTCTTTCCCAAGCAATTTGGGAAAAAAAAGTGGTGCAAAAGAACCAAGAAAAAATAAGCCAAAACTGGGTCGAGTGCAACCTGCGCAGACCCAGTACGGGACGCTCTCTCCCAAGTACAACTCCACGACTTCCATTGCCAGTGCGCATATACCATCGCTAAAGACTCATTCTTTTTGTCATCCGCCGAATTTCATGTGCCATGCGGTTCGGACTTATTATTTTTCCCAATTATTGTTAATGCTTAATTTGCTAAATTTTCTAATTGTGTTAGAGTTAGGTGTCAGCGGGGTACCACTCCTACAGTTTTTCTTCTCTCTTTTGAGAGTAATCATCCAGTCGACCGTCTGGGGTCTTTGTTTCTGTCACCTTTCTCTCTTCTTTGGAGGTGTTCTTCTGTTTTCCGATTTCACCTTCTTTGCTCCTCTCACCTCTATCATGCCCAGGACAATTCCTTGTGGGCAATGTCTGCTGCCAAAGCATGTGGATGATTTACATTCTTCTTGTTCCTCCTGTAATGGGTGTTTGGCCGAGCGGCCATGTGGTGTCTGTGGATCATGGTCATCCACTTTCTGGGCGTCAGTTAAGCGTGTCGTTCGTTCTTGTGGCCGTGCCTCCCGCTCCCGCGGGAAAGGAGAACGTGGTCATTCGGGGGCTCCCGAGCCGACCTTGTCTGGTGAGAGTTATTCCTTCTCCGTGGGGGATGTGCAGTCTTTTCCTGTAGTGGATACTGCGGGAGCCGTTGAGTGTTCTGGTGAAGAGGTGCCTGGTTCCGGGACTACGGTCCCCCTCCAGTCGACATCTGAGGCTGTCACTAGGGTTGTGACTCCTCTTCGGAGCCAAGCAGGGGTGCTCTCTCCACTTTTCCACCAGCCTGAACGACTCCCGACGGATCTACTACTGCTGCTGGTCCGTCTGCTTCGTTGTCAGTTTCAGCCGGCCTCGGCTTTTCGCTGCAGGGGACTGCAGGAATGGCTGGTTCTGTAGATGTTGGATATCGGCCTCAGCCTTCCCTGACTTCAACTCAGCGAAGTTGGAAGGGGCTGCCGGCCGAATCCACCTCTGTGGTCTCTACGCTGTCGAGCACCACAGTTGTGTCTTTGGATTCGGATGTTCTTAGTGGAGACACTATGAACTCCGTGGCATTTCCGTCCACTCATTCTGGCCACACGACCAGTTTTGGGGGACCAACGCCTTTTGTGCAGCCTGGACCTTCTGCCCCGCAGAGGTCCGCGGTGACTCTCATGAGTTCTCGCTATATTGATCCTCGGGGTGCCTCGTACCCCTATACACGTCTGCCTTCAGATGTTTCGGTTGCCGCCCGTCGTCCCGCGTCGGGTGTTCTGATGGATCGTGACCCTTCGCTGGTTAAGAGGGTCAGAGGTGAAGCCACTTTGCCGGTTCGCTCCCCTGTCGAACCGGCCAGTTCGGACAGTGAGCTTAGGGAGGCCCTCTCCTTACTCACTCAGGTTCTATCAAAGAGCCTTCCTGTTGCTTCCAGTGAGGCAGCGAGTGGTTTCCAGGCGCCTCCTATGGCGCTGCCTCCTGGGATTGGAAACAGGCCGGTTTCTGATCCCCCTGGTGTCCTGACACCATGGGAGGCGTCGGCTGGTTTGCCCACGATGGGCTATGTGTGTTCTGAATCTGGGGAGGAGTCCGACATGCTTGATGTCGAGGGCCAGCAGTCTTCGGACTTGGGGGCAGCTCTTGACTTTGTGTTTGGGTTTCTGCCTGATTTCAAACCTACTAACCAGGCAACAGTGTCAGCCAGGCCGCGATCATCGGTCGCCCCTACAGCATATGGAGCAACCTGCTTCTGGGCGCCTTCGACCGTGCCAGTCGGTACAGGTGGTTGAAGCTTTTTCAGCATTGGACTTCAAGCTGAATTCCAAGGCTCTGAAGACTTCGTTCTTCACCAGGGTTGACACCTTTTTGCCTCCTGTGCGTTATCGTTCCTACGATTCCGCCAATCCATCGGTCTGCCAGACTTTGACGGTTCTGGATCAGGACTCCACTTCCCTCGGGCTTTCCAAGCCTAAGTCTGCCGTCATTCCAATGACGACTCTGGAGTCCACGTTAGGCTTATCTAGAGAGATGCTTGGCATGCTTTCTCTCTCAGATCACATCGTCTCAGCTTTGGCTGCTTATCTGCCTCCAGATAAGTTTGACGAGGTACAGGCTCCTTTGCGTGTGCTGTCCAAGGCGCTTATGCATCTTACTCACACGCATGCCTGTAACACGGCGAATTTGGAATTAGTTCGAAGGGACGCTGTGCTGGACACAGGACGATCCCTTCCCAAGGAGCAGCGTGCTACTCTTCGATCTGCTTCTTTGGCAGGTCCGCAACTTTTCCATGGTTCCGTGTCGACGGTCCGGGATGACATCCTACGTCATTCCAAAGATCAGCTGCTGTTTCGTCAGCTTGATCAGCCTTCTAGGGGAGGCAAGGGCCGTTCCAAGCCTAACAAGTACCCTTCTGCTTCCTCTGTGAAGCAAAAGGCTGGTCCTTCTGCCGCCGCCTCTACTTCTTACTCAAGGGGTAAGGGTAAAGGTCGGCAGAATCAAGGGAAGTCTCAAGATTCTTCATTTAGTAGAGGAGGTGGTTTCTCCTCTCGCGGGCCTCGTCGGGGCTCGAAATGAAGGTCCTCACCTTGACTCGTCCCAAGTTGGAGGAAGGATAGCAGAGTTCTCAGACCATTGGGACACCATCACATCCGATCCATGGGTGTTAGATGTTGTTCGGTCCAGGCTGCGAATATCCTTCCGACGGCACCCCACTCTGTCAAGGGTGCCTCTTCCAACCACAGTTCCTTCAGACGTTGTACATCGGGAACTTTTGT
The DNA here is from genome assembly GCA_031216915.1 of Pictodentalium vernedei. Classification (NCBI taxonomy): domain Eukaryota; kingdom Metazoa; phylum Mollusca; class Scaphopoda; order Dentaliida; family Dentaliidae; genus Pictodentalium; species Pictodentalium vernedei. The sequence continues at coordinate 84,880,450 of CM062294.1, forward strand.
CCACGGAGATTGGCAATCTCCTGGCAAAGGGGGTGATCGAGGTCGTCAAGAACATTCAGTCAGTGGGTTTCTATTCCCCCCTGTTTTTGGTGCCGAAGAAGGACTGCCGACTCCGACCGGTTATCGATCTGAGTATCCTGAACCAGTCTATCATTGCTCCCAAGTTCAGCATGGAGACTTTCAGGTCGGTCCGCCAATCAATTCACCAGGGAGATTTCGCTGCCAGCAAGACGCTTACTTCCACGTTCCGATGCATCGGGCGTCACGGAAGTATCTCAGGTTCGCTTTTCTGGGGCGAGTTTACCAGTTCAAGGCTATGCCTTTCGGCCTCAACCTGGCTCCTTGGGCCTTCACCAGACTGATGTCGCATGTGATAGCATTCCATCGTACACAGTCCAGGGTGACTACTTCGGCATATCTGGACGATATCCTCCAGAGGCATTCCAATGCTGCCTTACTGGAGTTGGATGTCGCCACTCTGTTGAGCTTGCTCACGTCGCTAGGATTCAGAGTCAACGAGGAGAAGTCGGATCTGGTCCCTTCTCAGTCGTTTTGTCATCTGGGGATGGCTTTCCAAACTCAATTCAATTTGGTAGCGGTTCCCCAGGCCAAGGCTGTGATTCTCTCAGCTTTTGCTCTGACTCTGTCCCAGTCCACGTCCGCGACCGCTCGGTGTTTTCTCCGGCTGATCGGTGTCTGCAGTTCGGTGACGGATCTCATTCCTGTAGGTCGGCTGCATGTCAGACCTCTCCAACACTTTCTGCTCAGTCGTTGGAGGCTGAATGTGCTGTTACTGCCCTTTTTCTGTCTGTGTGTCACACAGGCACATATGTCTCCTTTCATTGTCCTTTACCAATGATTGCGGCGATATGGTTAATAAGCCTTGGGACCTCTTCCTTCTGCTTTACGCTTCCAGTGCACTGGGGTTATGTGTGGGTTGGTTATGCGATTCCCTCCAGCCTGTTGTCTATTCAGCCTGTAGTAAACAATTGTGAGTAGGTTGATAAGAAATCTAAATTTTATAGTAAATTTCCTTTCTTATTATACCTACCACAATTGTTTACATGGAGGCCCTCCCGTCTTCTTTACAGGTAAAGAATCTTTCCTCCCCGCTGATCACATAACTCTAACGTTGACGGATTCAAAAAGAATGAGTCTTTAGCGACGGTATATGCGCACTGGCAACGGAAGTCGTGGAGTTGTACTTGGGAGAGAGCGTCCCGTACTGGGTCTGCGCCGGTTGCACTCGACCCAGTTTTGGCTTATTTTTTCTTGGTGCTTTTGCACCACTCTTCTTTCCCAAATTGCTTGGGAAAGACAAAAACAGAGAGTATTTTATCCGAGTTAGGGACTTCCACTGTAGTGCAAGCCTGTAGTAAACAATTGTGGTAGGTATAATAAGAAAGGAAATTTACTATAAAATTTAGATTTCTCCAGACTCGATTGCTCTTAAAGACCACTCTGTTTGATGATTCACAGAACACGGCCACTGTTAAGAGTAACAATGGATGCGGTATACTATACTATTTTACCAATCGTTGCCCTTGCAAAAAGTTGACAGCATCGAAAATCCATTACCAGTCATTACACATATCTGTGAATGACCGAAACAAAACTTGGTTTCTCATTATTCCTGAAATATTTTGGCCTAATGAATACTATTGAGATCACAATTATCTCATGGCTCATATTCTAGTAAAGTGCGCTCTTTTTTCATGTCGATTGACGTATAACTATTATTTAACAAATCATTGCTGACACCATTCTTTCTCTCTTTGTAGTACAAAGTAGCACAATTGTACTCAGTTGCAGAGGCAAGTAAAAATGAAACTGGAGGTGGTGAGGGAATTGAAGTTCTAGTTAATGAACCTTTTGACGAACCACAAGATCCACCACTGGAGGCTATGGGCGTCACATATACAACTGGTCAATATACACATAAAATTTATCACTTAGCAAGGTAAAGTACTATTACATACATACAGATTATCATGATAATGAACATGTCCTGTGATTTGTATCAGATTCGAGGTGGTGTTCAGAATGGGATCTCAACGAGCTGGCTTTGCCGGCAAGTTGTAATCCCATTCTGGACACCACCGAGAATCTGATGCAAATTACAGGACATGCACATTTTCATGATACTTCATTTATCTAACAATTCTGTCACATACACAGATTAAATCTTAAATTATTAATACAGTTTTGGGACATAATGTTGGGGGAGAAAAAGTTTAAAAAAAACCCACTTTTTGTGGAACAATATTGTTGTGCACTTTAACAAACAATGCGTAACACGGTCACCGCAAATTTTCAAAGTTGCGTGAGTTGAAAAATTATTGACTCTCAATGTCACTTCCTGTGATGATACGCTTGAATTTACAAGTGTGTAATATTTAATCGTGCAGTTTCTGTTTATTATGTGTGAGTTGGGGGGGGGGGGGGGGGCTGTTAATAGTTCTGTCGCTAATTGTAAGGAAATTTGTTTTCTTTTGTAAGCAGTCAGCTTAGTCGATCACTGAAACGCACATAGAATGTATTCATGCACCCGTTATGATAGCCTGTTGCATTCAGAATGAGTCGTCTATATAATTTGGAATCGGAACACATTATGTCATATGTACCGTTTCTCGTGGTTTTCAAGCCAAAATGTACATGATTGTTAGATAAATAGACAGAACATGATATGTGTTTGAATATTAATGTCATTTAAATAAACAAATTTCAATTCTGATGTTTAAACCCAAAGGTGAAGAGTCCATTATTTTTGTTTGAAGCGGTACTGATCAAATGGATCGATAAAATCAAAACAACCTCCAGAGAACTAGTCTAAAATACATTTGTTATCTTTTCTATGGTGTGTGTTTGTTGATATTTGTATCGCTGTTTCTCTTTGGCTGGTGTCCATCCACGCCTAACCTGGCTATTACTGGTTAGTAAAACTATAAGTACAAATTTGGGCAAATTTTCAAAACAGCTGGGAGAAAAACAGTCAATCGATAATTGTATAACGATATTTGGAAATATTTGGAAGCATAACTGACGGGAAAGTAACTAGTCTAAACAGTGCAGGGAAAAAAGTTCTGGTGTGAGGGCTAAATTATTTTTGGTGGTCTGAATGTGTTCATCCAAATCTGTTTTATTACAAATTATCGAAGAGTGCTTCAATAATTTGTGATAAAACAAATTCATATAAACAAAATATTAATTGTGTCTGAATGAATATACAAAGTGAGCAAAGAAAAACATTTATGTCATTGTGGCGATTCCATTAAATACAAAGGTAAAAAGTTTAATGGATGTGTAATAAAGTGCCTTAAACTTTGCTGAAAAACATTGTTTAACCCTTCACCTAACGAATTGCTTGCGTAATCTGCAAATTGAGCCGTTGAAAAAAAAAAATTTCAAAATATTTCGACAAAACCATATCATGTGACCCCTCATTGGAATGAGCTCATTCCAATGAGGGGTCACATGATATGGTTTGTTGAATTTTTTTTGAAAAATTTAAAAAAATAGTAATAAAAATAATAAATTTTGATATTCTCTGCATTGGGTAAAGGGTTTACATCATGGGTCTCATTATTCATGTAAATTAATATATTTTTCGCCAAATTGATTATGTGAAATGGATTTTTAATCATATTTAAAGTAATCAGAAATATCTGTGCAGCTGTGCACATAAAAATTACTGGGTTCCTATGGGGCTTTGAATTCAAGGAATTTGAAAATGGGCCATTTAAGGCCTTGAAATCCTGGAAGTGGGTCCAGGAGACCTTTTGTATTCATAAAATAAAAACTCTTGCCGAAGCACATAATCATAACTACAGTTTTATATGACTTAGTTTATAAAGGCATAGTCCAAGCTAGGACCCTCCACTCACTACCCCTTCCTCCCACTTCCTTGTTGAGAAGTGGGAGAAGGGGGTAATGACCAGTGGGTCCTATTTAGGATTACTTAAGGTGGGGGCTTGAAAATCCTTGAATTTGGCTATCCAGGGTCCTTGAAAATGCTGGAAAATGTTGAGAATTGAATAGTCTGGACTTTCATCAGTCCTTGTCAGCAGGAACCCTGAATTAACTGGTAGAGTGCTGGAAGCCCATATTTGGGATTTATTCTGAAGTGCAGATACCTCAACATAAAGGCTCATATTCTGTGGATGTGTTTTAAATTACTTTAGTCTTCTTGAATTTGCTTTGTTACAGTTTATGGGAGAATGCCCATTGGCACTCTCCCATAAACTGTAACAGGGCAATGCCATGCCAACAAATTTTGACAGTCCAAAAACCTTAGCATTCTACCAGTTAACTTACACATGTATAAAATTTGTATAGGTTTGATTGCTTATTAAAATTTTTGCAGACTGTTATTTCTGCATGAAAGCATTGTTATTCTCTATAGTATTTGGAAGATAATTAGCAAATGTTTTACTCTTTTCCTCCAGTGCAGAAATTTATTGGATTGTCCTTCTGTAGCCTGCATTTCCACTCAATAGCTATTCCAGCAGAACCCTGTAATAGCCACTTTGCAGGTGAAAAATATTCAATTAACAGGAGTATTAAATTTACAGGTATTTAACCCTTTCGTGACTCGTTGGCATGCGCCACGCCAGTGGTAAACTGACACTACAAACCCGTTGGCGTGCTGCGTGCCGATGACATAGTAATACATCTACTCTCACCTCAGTCCATGTGTGCTATCTCTATCAGTCCACAGAAGTAATTTCATGCCCGATTGATTTTAGCGTTGTTTCCCTTTAGTTGATTGGCTACAGTTTTAGTGCATATTGCACCTCACAGTAATTCCACGGACGAAGATGACAATTGATAGCAACATGGAAAAAAGATTCTGCGGTACAGTCTGGCTCAAATCAAGCTGACACATATGACACTACTATGAGTGCTGGACGTTCAGATGATGTTGCCAGTAATAATCCAGATGACGGAGTGGAATAGGACTGGCCAGTGGGAGGGGACACGGCAGAAAAAGAAGTGCTGGTCAGGGACATGGCAGAATTATATTTAATGAACGCATGAACTATTTAATCATCGCACGTTATTCCCTAAACAAACAACCTGGCATCACGTTTTGGAAATATTAGCAGACAAACCTTTGTCGAAGAAAATAGAAATGATTGATAATAATCGACTGATGCACACACTCAACTGACATCATCGGAATGCATCAATGTTCATTTCGCTACAAATCTTTAACCCCTGTCTTAGTCAACAATCTCTTCAACATCGTCCATGTTACCGAATACCTGTATTGGCTATAAAATAATAACCCGGACTTGCTCCTGAACAAATATCAATGTGGAAACGGAAATCGATCGCATTTGCACAGAGGAGGTTGATTAATGATCACTGCCTGGGGCCATTTTATTAGTTACCATTTCTGCATTGTATTCATTTCAGCAGCAACTCCGGGTTGAGCAAAAAACATGGACAACATCGAACCGATTGTTGATGCTTTGTCGTGTACAAATCTTGATCAATAAAGGATAAAACATAGTTTGGATCAATAGACTCTGCACAAATGTAAGGAAATACGTGTACTATCCGATGCGGTCAGTAATAAGGGTGAAAGCTTGATATATATTCCTATTTTCATGTTTTGAGTTCCCAGTAAAACTTATTGGGGACTTTTACAACAGATTTGAATGGGAAGAATCTGAACATAGAGGGGTCGCCACTGCGTTCAGATCGCTGAACTAGCTGTTTAAGTATTGGTTGTTTTGGAACCTTGATAAAAAAGTTCCAGAATATTTATTGATTCCATTTATTGGTGCATCTTTTGTCACCATAAGCAGATGGAACACTATTGTTAACAGTTCCATTGAAATAACAATTCAGGATTTGGAACATATTGCCCTTTCAGTGAACAGAGATCAAAGGGTAATCTGTTCTGAATGCCAAATCATTGTTTCAACCAAACTTTATATCTGAGCCAGGTGGTTTTAAGAACACCAGTTTGTCAGGTTTTAAGAACACCAGTTTGTCGGAATCACAAGATAATAAATGATGTGAAAGGCAGAACATTTTTAGCTCAACTTTGGCAAAGATGAATTTGAGCTTATGCCATGGCCAGTCGTCCGTCTGTCCGTCAACATTTCAATATGGCTTGGGCTAGAGGCCGTATTTATGAACCGATCTTTACGAAACTTCTTTGGGTACCTTTGTTATGACCGAGGGACGAGAACGAGTGTTTTGGGGGTCCCATCCGAAATTCAAGTTGGCCGCTGGCAGCCATTTTGTACAAAATTAGGTGCAATCAGATTTTTGCACAGAACTTCCATATGAAACCGCTGATTTGAATAATTTATCGTGTGAATGTTTAGTACCATGGGATACATCACATATAATACAGCTTTTTTTCTCGTGCAGAAATTATGCAAATTAGATGAACTTTGATTTCTTCAGTGCTACTTACACACAGTAAGTACACATGTCAATACAGCTCGGGCTAGAGTCTGTATTTATTAACCGATCTTCACGAAACGTCTTGGGTACCTTTGTTATCACCTTGGGACGAGAACTAGTGTTTCTGGGTGTGGTCTAAAATTCAAGATGGCTGCCAGTGGCCATTTTGTACCGAAATTAGGCCTAATCAGTTTTTTGTACACATCTTCTACACAGCTCAGGCTAGAGGTCGTATTTATGAACTGATCTTTACAAAACTTCTTGGGTACCTTTGTTATCACCGTGGGATGAGAACGAGTGTTTTGGGGTGTGGTCCGAAATTCAAGATGGCCACCAGCAGCCATTTTGTACCAAAATTAGTGCAATCAGTCTTTTGTACAGAACTTCTGTATGAAAGTTCTGATTTGAACAAATTTTTGTATGAATGCTTAGTAACATGGAATACATCACATATAGTATGGGTTTTTTTCTTGTGCAGAAATTATGCAAATTAGATGAACTTTGATTTATTCAGTGCTACTTATACACTGTAAGTGCACATGTCAATACGGCTCGGGCTAGAGGCTGTATTTATGAACCGATCTTCAAAAAACTTCTTGGGTACCTTTGTTATCACCTTGGGACGAGAACGAGTGTCTCTGTGTGCGGTCCAAAATTCAAGATGGCTGCCAGTGGCCATTTTGTACCGAAATTAGGTCCAATCAGTTTTTTGTCACAACTTCTATACAGCTCGTATTTATGAACTGATTTTCACGAAACTTTTTGGGTACCTTTGTTTTCACCTTGGGACAGGAATGAGTGTGTTTTGGGGTGCCTTTGTTATCACTGTGCTATGAGAACAAATATTTTGGGGTTCTGTCAGACCCACTCTGGGACTCAAAGATTTCTTTTCCAGTTTAGCATCTGACTGTCACCCACCTTTACAATACTTTACCTACATTTGTTACAGGCTACGGTCAGTATTTATGTACAGACTGTTACAATACTTTATATGTACCTTTGTTATCAGGTCATTACCTAGATGTTTGTCATTGCTGTGTCACATACTATACATGTACATGTCTTAACAAGTTGAGCTACAGTGTCATTGACACTTTCATTTATGAATTGGTTATACGTTCTAAATGATTGTTGTTCATTGTTCTTTTTCACTTAAGTGGTCAATTCTTCATTGAATTTTAGTAAGATGTTTTCAATGTTTACTACCAAAATATCGCCCACTATATTCCCACAAAACAGTACCCACAGTGGATGAAATTGGGAACAAAATATTAAAGTACAGACATATAGCTATGAAAAGCTTGTCCGCAAGTACAGTGGAACCCACTAAATTGGATATCTCCTAATTGAATAACCCTGTTAATTGAATATAATTTCCAAACACAAAACCATTTACCAAATTATAAACACAAATTTGGTCTGTTGATTGAATATAGATTATAGAATAAACTTCTGTTAATTGAATAAAAAAAATATTTTTATATGTCAAGGAGTTACCCTTATGATCACCAAATTCCTCGTTTTTAGCTTAACTTGACATAGTCAAGATAAGCTATTGCCATCACGCGTGCGAAAGTCTGTGAGTCTGTGACGTCTGTTCACATTTTCCTTTAGCACGGGCTACACCCCGCAGTTCTTGTCTGATCGTAACGAAATTTCATATGCAGGTTTGGGGTCATGTCTAGATGAGAACGTCCCCTTTTGGTCGCGATCAGGCAACCGGTATGGCTGCCCGAGCCCAAAACCCAAAAACCATTAGCACAGTCTACAGGTCGTATTTATGAAGGGATTTCATTGTAACTTGGTAGGATGCCTCTGTATAATGCCTAGATGAGAACGTCCCCTTTTGGGCATGATCTATCAACCGTGATGGCTGCCCAAGCCCGAAACCCAAAAACTTTTAACACAGTCTGCAGGTCATGTTTAATGTGGAGGGATTTCATTGTAACTTGGTAGGATGACTCCTTATGATGTCTAGATGAGAATTTCCCCATTTGGGCATGATCTGCCAACCGTAACGACTGCCTGAGCCCAAAACCCGAAAACCTTTACCACAGTCTACAGGTCATATTTATTGAGGAATTTCATTGTAACTTGGTGGGTTGACTTCATACAATGTCTAGATGAGAATGTTCCATTTTGATCGCGATCATGCAGCCTTGATGGGTGCCCGAGCCCAAAAACCTTTAGCATAGGCAAAAGGTCATATTTATGGAAGGATTTCATTGTAACCTGTTAGGTTGACTCCATGTAATGCCTAGATGATGACATCCCCTTTTGGTCGTGATTGGTCAGTTGTGATGGCTACTAGTGCCCGAAGACCTTGAGCACAGTCTACAGGTCATATTTATGGAGGGATTTCATTGTAACATCTTAGGATCACTCCAGATGATGCCCAGATGAGATTGTCCCCTATGGTTGAGATCATTCAGCCATGATGGCTGCCCGAGCCCGAAGCCCGAAAACCTTTAGCACAGTCTACAGGTCATATTTATGAAGGGATTTCATTGTAACTTGGTAGATTAACTTCATATAATGTCTAGATGAGAATGTCCCCTTTTGGACATGATTGGGCTACTGTGACGGCTAAAGGTGCCCGAAGCCCGAAAACCTTTAGCACAGTCTTCAGGTCATATTTATGAGGGGATTTCATTGTAACTTGGTAGGATGACTCCAAATAATGTCTAGATGAGAACATCCCATTTTGATCACGATCATTCAGCCTTGATGGGTGCCCGAGATCAAAAACCTTTAGTATAGGTAAAAGGTCATATTTATGGAAGGATTTCATTGTAACCTATTAGGTTGACTCCATATAATGCCTAGATGATGACATCCCCTTTTGGTCGTGATTGGTCAACTGTGATGGCTACAAGTGCCCAAAGCCCAAAAACCTTGAGCGCAGTCTACAGGTCATATTTATGAAGGGATTTCATTGTAACTTCGTAGGATCACTCCAGATGATGCCCAGATGAGATTGTTCCCTTTGGTTGCGATCATTCAGCCATGATGGCTGCCCAAGCCCGAAGCCCGAAAACCTTAAGCACAGTCTACAGGTCATATTTATGAAGGAATTTCATTGTAACTTGGTAGGTTGACTTCATATAATGTTTAGATGAGAACGTCCCCTTTTGGACATGGAAGGGCAACTTTGACGGCTAAAGGTGCCCGAAGCCCGAAAACCTTTTGCACTGTCTACAGGTCATATTTATGAAGGGATTTCATTGTAACTTGGTAGGATGACTCCAAATAATGTCTAGATGAGAACGTCCCATTTTGGCCGTGATCATTCAGCCTTGACGGGTGCCCGAGCCCAAAAACCTTTAGCATAGGCAAAAGGTTATATGTATAGAAGGATTTCATTGTAACCTGTTAGGTTGACTCCATATAATGCCTAGATGATGACATCCCCTTTTGGTCGTGATTGGTCAGCTGTGATGGCTACAGATGCCCAAAGCCCGAAAACCTTGATTACAGTCTACAGGTCATATTTATGAAGGGATTTCATTGTAACTTCGCAGGATCACTCCAGATGATGCCCAGATGAGATTGTCCCCTTTGGTTGCGATCATTCAACCATGATGGCTGCCCGAGCCTGAAGCCCGAAAACCTTTAGCACAGTCTACAGGTCATATTTATGAAGGGATTTCATTGTAACTTGGTAGGTTGACTTCATATAATGTCTAGATGAGAATGTCCCCTTTTGGACACGATTGGGCAACTTTGACGGCTTCAGGGGCCCAAAGCCCAAAAACCTTTAGAACAGTCTACAGGTCATAATTATGAAGGGATTTCATTGTAGCTTGGTAGGATGACTCCAAATAGTGTCCAGATGAGAATGTCCCCTTTTGGTTGCGATCATTCAACCATGATGGCTGCCAGAGCCCAAAGCCCCAAAACCTTTAGCACAGTCTACAGGTCATATTTATTAAGGGATTTCATTGTAACTCGGTAGATTGACTTCATATAATGTCTAGATGAGAACGCCCCCTTTGGATGCAATTGGGAAATGACGGCTACAGGGGCCCGAAGCCCGAAAACCTTTAGCACAGTCTACAGGCCATATTTATGAGGGGATTTTAATGTAACTTGGCAGGATGACTCGTTTTGGAATAATTTCACTGTAACTTGGTAACTTTTGTTGATATACGTTAACTGTGAGGGCCACATACATTAACTGTGATGTCATATTAACCCACCCCTCAGCTCTTTAGTACAGTGTACACCTCATATTATTTTTATCATAAACATAGCACACAGGGAACAGAAATGAACATATTCCCAATTATCACAATTCTTGTCTTATTTCATAATCCTTTCATAAACATTGAACATTATCCTTTTCATCAAACACAACACACAAGTTAAGCTGCAGTGTCATTGACACTTTCATTAAACCTGTTATGCCTCAGACCATCGATTACATGCATTTAATCAATTATATCTTGATTGACAGAGCTCATAGAGCTCTGTCAAACAAGATATATTAGATTAAATGCTCAGGTTACCTCTAGAATACAGCAAAGTGACCATATCCCTGTTAAATTCCTCGCGGGAACCCGGGAAGTGAAGTCGTGCCTGTTCACAGTGGTAAAAAAGCTATGTTTTACTGGTAAAATAGGACCCAGTCACCAATGCTTGGGAGATGCAAACCCTCTCTAAAATGGGCAACATGGCTTATTAATGCTCACCCCTGGTCTTGAGTGGATACTCATGTTGTGGTCATGATTAGCCATTGTGCAAAAATATGTGATCCTAAACACCAATAAATAAAAATAATCCCTGTTAATTGAATATTCCTGATTATTGAATAATTTTCATTAGCAAAATGGCTATTCAATTAACAGGGTTCCACTGTACCAATTATTTGGATGTTGACTGGGTTGACTCCTGAATTCTTTTGTCGTTTCAACACAGTAAAACATACAACATCAGTTTAATTTTTATAGAACTGTTAAATGTATGTATTGTGTCATGCATTGAGTTAATTATTCCTTACCCTTGTGGCCGTGAGTTGTACTTTTCTATTGAATAAGTTGATTTGAGGGTGAAATTGGTTCAGGCAAGTGCAAGATGTCAGTGCATGTTGTCCTTAATTTTTTTAGATCACCTGAGCAAAGCTAAGAGGAGATTTAGTTGTCACTTTCCACCTGCTGTCTGTCCGTCCATCATTCATCCATTGAGAAATGTACATATTTTTATACTAATAACCAATGGCCCAGACTTAGCTGGTGGAACCTCGATATTATCTAGTGCCAAACACTAATTTTGAACCACCCAATCCCCAAAATTTGCATACAATACCCTATTGGCCCTCCATACTTTTACCATCTGCGAATGTGCAGCAGTCAGGAAGAAACCGGAATTGTTGCCAACATTATTCTTTGTTTGGCTCTAAAGTCGGTAACAATGATCTGACATCTGTGCTTTAAAATCTCCTTTTTTGAGGATGCCTGACACAAATCAATGCAAGAATTGGTGGATCCAAGTCTGTAAATGGATGATGGAAGTGAACAACGGTGGTTTCAAACATTCAGGGCTGTAACTTTATAATAATTATAAAATTATTTCATGTTTCACATTTTCGGGACATACGCCTGACGTCATCATTCTTGCTAATGATTAATCCACTGTTTGTTAAGTGTTCCTTCCCTATCCTTCCATGAACCCCTCCTGTTAAACTCCTAAGCTTTTTGGCTATTTTTTATTGAAATTTTTTATTAAATTTCTTGGGAGTTTAACCTGTATTACAGAATATTATTCTGTTTATCCCCAGGGTTATGCCCTCACCCTAGGGGTGTTAGGTCGTTTTGGTCTTGCATCTTCTTTCCAATGTATCGTTTTTTCTTCGTATGAAGATCTAGCATTGCATCTGGTAGCATTTAAATTGGTTACTGACTTTGGGCCTTTTTTGTGTGCCTTGTTTCCTGTTTTTTTCCTTTGACATTGTTTACATTGGCAACTTCCTCAAATATATGTAGTATTTTATATTATATTACTGTAGGATACATTGATTATTATTCCGGTAGTGTAGCTCATAAAATTTGGATTTTGTCCACACTAAGGCTCTATCGGGATGCCCTTGGGTTCATAATGTTCCCTTTGGGAACTTATGCATTTTCTCCAAAAAAAATTCAAAATTTTTTTTATAATTTTTTCGAATTTAATTTTTGATTACTTTTATTCATGTATCTTTATCATATATTTTGTTGTAGAGTTTGTAGGAGTGCTATCAACTTTGTCTTTTGATTGTAATTATCAAAGCTGACTGCTCTAAATGCAAGGCGAGGAAGTCTTCCTCAGATTTACATGCTTTTTGCCTTGCCTGTAGTCGATGCACTCCTGTGGATTCTTGTCCTACTTCTGTACATTGGGATGACAGACGTTGGAGACGGGTGTGTCGTGGTACGTTGTTGGTGGTGAGTTTTCTATGCCGGAGCTCTCACCGCAAAATAATTTGAGTTTTTCAGTTTCTTTTGCAGAGGAACAAGAACATGGTGATTGTATTGTGACACCCATCCAAGTGTGCTACCTGTCTTCGCGCTCTGATGAGCAAATAGAGCTAGCTGCAAGGTGCTCATGAATATAAGCAAGGGATAAAGCCTCTAGTTAGTGTTCTTAATCCTTTGCAAGCAGGTAGCTCGACTGGTGAAGCGATTACTCCGTTCGTGGGAGCCGTGACACCGGGTAAGTTCGTTGCGGTTGAGGGAAGTGCAGATTTGCACCTCGCAAACTAAAGCTCACCCAGCGACGACGGAAATAGGGAGAAAGCCTGCAAGTTTCTCTTAGGGAGGGTCGGCGAGGTCTGAGAGCCCTCTCTCTAACCCAGCAACATTTGCGGCCAAATGTTGTTGAGAAACTTGCCTGTGTAGGAACCTGCAAGTTTATCTTTGGCAGGCTTGGCGAGGTCTGAAAACACTGCGAGTGGGAGAGCCCTCTATCTAACCCACAACATTTGGGGCCAAATGTTGTTTGATAAACTTGCCTCTGCAGGAGCTAACGTCCACACTCGCCACTCAGGATGCTCCTTTTAAACTGCAGCCGGCGTCAACTACAGTTAGGGCTTCTTCCTCAGGCAGATATAGCACACACAACTGCATACTAGCTACCCGACTTCGGATATCCAGGCAGCACCCAGAAGACATATCCAGTCTCCGCAGGTGAAGTCAGCCCATCCTGTAGCTAGTGATCCGAGGCTTCAATCATTGGGGCATTCGTAGTAGAGATCTACGTCCCAGCAGCAGCAAGCACCATAAATACAGAAGACCGCTGCTCCTCAAGCTTCGGTAACGGACTTGCTCACAGTTTGCGCAGCTAATCGCAGCATCCCAGCAAATGCATGAGCAGCCTTCCGCAGACTCCAGTGGTGAGCTTTCAGACGGTGCTGGGTCAGTCCAGTCATCTGCACATGCAGATGCGATGGACCGAACATCACAGCTGAATCAGTCGGATGGTGAAAGGGACAAGGAAGATGATTACCCGTTCCCTTTTGGAACAGTATATGGTAGCGATGAATTTTATTCATCAATACTATCCTGACTTTGTTCCACCTGATCAGCAAGCTGCGACTACTAAAGAGAAACCGCTGTCGTCTCTGGATGCAGATTTCGTGCGGAGGAAAGAGGATGTTTTTTCCTTCCCAAAATAGTCTCAACAGGTTCGGAGGCCTTCGGCCATGTTAACAGCGCCATATTCACCCTCTCTAGTGCTAAGAGGAAGGCGGTTTCTTATCGCCATCTTCAATAAATATACCATTCCTTGGACCTCATTCATTTAAAATGGTTGGAGAAGATGTCCATAGAGCTCCTCTGTGTTTAGATGAGCAGGCCGGGGATTTAGATATGTCCCTACCTGCATCATTCAATATATGCTCGGAAGTGATGGAATGTGCTATTTCATCCAATAGTGCGAATCTTGACGTGATGTCCTATGCAGATCATCTCACCAGAGCTAAGGCGCAACGTCTTAAGAAGAAGGAATTAGAGGACGTTTGTTCCTCGCTTAGAGTTCTATCCAGGGCAGTCATGTATGCCACATCCAACTCTGCCCTGACAGTGGCAATTTGGAGTTGATCAGACATGATGCTGCCCTTGTGTCGTCATCATTTATAGATGACAAGGTGGGTGAAAAGCTCTCTCTGAGTCACTCCGGTCTCCGGACATACTCTATTTGACGACAAGCTTTTGTTAGTCTATGTACAGGCTACAAGAATGCTTCCAATGCACTGCTACTGAAGTCTGCGTCTCAACAACACACTTCAGCAGACCGGGATAAGCGAGGCCGTTCCACTTCAAATCAACTAAGGGAACTCCTCACGAGGGTACAAGAAACCCTCTTATACTAACTCCGGAGGTCGTCAGTATAGCGACTCGGGGAAAGGGGCGCAGGTCTGATCCAGACTATAGGTTAAATGCCCCTAAGCCGACGGGATGAGGTTCTTTGTGGGAGGATGTAGTTTCTCCTCCCGTAAGCCTTGTGAGTCATACAGGTGATGGACAAGACCTCCATTTTTTGCCAATTGGCAGAAGGTTATCAGTCTTCGCGAGAAGCTGAATAGAAGTCACGGAAGTTCAGTGGGTGAGAAGTGTAGTTTCGGAAGTCCTCTGGCTATCATTCTGAGCAAAAACCCCCACTTACAAGATGTCCGCGTTGAACAAATCTTCTGGCGGATCCTTTCAAAAGAGAGTCTCTCCTAGCGGAGGTACAGGCTCTCTTATGAAAGGAAGTAATAGAGGTTGTCAAGAGAAGACTTCTGTTGCTTTCCACTTAGTGGAAGGTTATCAACCTGCAAAAGTGGATGAAAATTACGGAAGATCAGTGGATGAGAATGTAGTCTTGGCAGGCCTGAGGCTATCAGTCCGAGCAAGCTCCACTTACAAGAAGTACATGTTGGACAAATCTTCCGGCAAATTTTTCCTAGAGAGTCTCTCCTTGTGGAGGTACAGGCTCTCCTATTGAAGAAAAGCAATAGAGGTCGTCGAAATATTCTCCTGGTTTTTTCAAGTCACCTGTTTCTCGTCCCGAAGACAGGCGAATAGTGCATAGATAGGCTGAGACAGCTGTCTTGTTTGGAATAGAGCCATGAGAGTGAATAAGTACTTCTTTTCCCTCTTAATGTTGTATTCCTTGGCGTCTAGACATTTAATGCCATTGTGTACGCCATAGTAGCCTTATGTACTGTTACAGCGGTCTTTTCTTATAATTAGCAGCTAGTGTTGTAAGTCTCAATTTAGTGAGCTTTCAAAGGTCGCATGTGACACAGATATATCTTCACATAGACGAAGACTCATAACTGCATAGCTACCTTGAGATTACTGTGGCTCTTTTGGAATTACGACTGTTAGAATAGCAGCTCGTCATTCCCCACCTTGTGCGACGATGGTTGTAAGTCTCCATTTAGTGAGCTTTCAAGGTTGCTAGTTACACCGAGATTTCTGTCTTCACGGAGAGGAAGACTTCTAAGCTACGTTAGCTGGGCTCTGACCACTGTCTTTTGGGAATAAAACTGATAAAGGCAGAGAGCTTTTTGGTTTGTTTTCCTAGGTGTCATAGACTTGAATCTTATTGTTTACACCATAGTAGACTAGCTAGAATCATGAGCGATGTTTTTTCAGTAATTATGCAGTGCCATAACTGAATTTATTATCTCTTGGGACTAGTGTCTCTTTGGAAATTTAGGGCTGTTAAAATAGCGGCTCTTCATTCCCTACTTGCGCGATGATAGTTGTAAGTCTCCATTCAGTGAGCCTTCAAGGTCGTACAACTTACACCGATATATCTGTCTTCACGGAGATGAAGACTTATAAGCTATGGCTAGCATTGTAAGTCTTCTTAGAGAGCTTCTAAGGCCGCAGTTATCAGCCTTTTTATTGTCTTCACATTTAGGAAGACCTTTAGCTGCTTCAGCTAGGTTGAGTTCGTTGTCCTATCGGGCATGATACCACCGTATGTTAGAGGAGATTATTCTCTTCCTACCGGTATGGTTTGGTGTAAGTTATATGATGTGATAAGCTCTATTGATCACTCCATATCTACCTAGTGTGATTAATGAGCATTTCTTCAAATGCCTTTACTTCACTCCTTCTCAGGAACATATTTCCTGATATCAGATCAAACTTAAGGAGTTCTTCTAGATTTTTATGATCGAGTGTCAGAACATTGTTTTCATCTCCCTTTTCATTTCTATCCAGTCTATTACTGTGGATTATACTTCCACCTTAGAGACTAGATACTATGTCAATCTGGTGTATTATTCTTCATCATGTCCCTCTCTCCGTCCTTAGTGACATTATGGAGTCGGTCAGACATGAGGAAGCCCTGCGGCTCCTCTACTAACTAACACAAGAGCAATTCAAGTAATGTGGGTGAGGGGGGTTTGATAGGAATTATTCGTTGACACCCCCCCCCTCCCCCCCCCCCCCCCCTGTGCCAATGTGTTAAGAGGCGATTACAGGGCAGGACGTAGTTTTGTTACTGTAATCCTCGTATATTGATTATTTGGTACCGCTTTTCAGATTCCAGAGCGCTCCTCTCTTTGTTTTGAAGAATATTCCTTCAAAAAAAGGCGGGGGGGGGGGGGGGGGGGGGATTTTTCTTTATCTCCTCCAGCTTGATAAGTGTGTAACTATGAGTGAAGCTGTTTTGTCTGTAGATTATTACTGATCCTAGATACAGCTTGTTTATTATTTATATATGGCGTGTGTTTGTGGGGGTTAGTCTCTCACTCTCAAATACGCCATCCTAATTTATGGGCTAATTCCGGACTAGCCTTAAAATTAGGGGCACGTTACACCCAATTAGCATAATCATTCATGCTAAGACTTGGATATGGCTCCTTATTTATGATATGTCTTCTCTATTATTGTATAGAGAGACATACATGTAATTCCTTTTAATTTTAATCTCCTTTTCACCTTGGAATGCAGGCTTAGGAGCTATATTTGGTCTGTTAATTCTTAAGTCCTAGGCCCTCTGCCT
This sequence comes from Pictodentalium vernedei, assembly GCA_031216915.1. Classification (NCBI taxonomy): domain Eukaryota; kingdom Metazoa; phylum Mollusca; class Scaphopoda; order Dentaliida; family Dentaliidae; genus Pictodentalium; species Pictodentalium vernedei. The sequence continues at coordinate 84,897,850 of CM062294.1, forward strand.
TTTTATGATTCAGCTAAGTCTGGGCCATTGGTTATTAGTATAAAAATATGATAAATTTAAAGTAATTTGTATATTTTTTATACTTACCAATGGCCCAGACGGGGATGGCCCTTCCATGAGTGGGCACTCATACCTCCCCGCTGAGTTTTTATTTAGTGCGCTCTTCTACAAAGAATGATGTTGGTGCCAATTCCGGTCTCTTCCTGACTGCTGCACAAGTGCAGATGGTAAAAGTATGGAGGACCAGATAGGACTTTTAATTTTCAGTGTTGTATGCAAATTTTGGGGCTGGGGGGAGAGGGGGGGTGAGGGTGGGGGGTTCAAAATTTGTGTTTGGCCCTTGATAATATCGAGTTTGCACCAGCTAAGTCTGGGCCATTGGTAAGTATAAAAAATACACAAATTACTTTAAATTTGTCATTTTTGACTTCCCCTCAAAGATTAATGGACCAAATTTGATATGCACATTTCTCATAATGTCAGTCCAGACTTGTTCAAATAAAGTTGCGACAATCATGGAAAGTACCCCAAAATTTTTATCCCCCCCACCCCCACGCAAGTTGTGGGGGTGGGGTGGGGGTGGGGTGGGGGTGTACTTGAATCATCTTGTCTCTCTGTCTGTAGACTTAATTTTGTCCGTAGATTTTCTCAGACGTTTATGGACCATTGTCCTCCAAACTTGGTATGAATGTTCACCATCATGGGAACCTGTGCACCTGCGATTATAGTTCCGGTTGGATTATTTTTCCCCAGAGTTATGCCCCTGTTTGACTTGTCTTAGAATGCCTGAATTTTGTTTGGAGATTTCTTCAGATGTTTATGAGTCGATTCCTTTGAAACTTGGTATGGATCTTCACTGCCATGGGAACCTGTACACCTGCAATTATAGTTTTGATTGGACGTTTTTTTGCCAGAGTTATGTCCCTTTTCATCTTAGATTAATGATTGCAGTGGGGGTATGGCCACGCCAATCTGGGACAGTCACATCTCAAGTTTTAAAGAATCTTCTCCACAAGCAGCAATCAGAATATTTTGATATTTAGTATACAGAATCCTTAGGAGGGTCAGATTCAAATTTGTTCTAATTTAGTTATATTGTGGCTCCTATAGGAGCCCAAAGTTTTGACACGGTGCAATATGAGAAAAAATCTTCAAAAATATCTTCTTCAGATCCACCAGCTCAGAATCTTTTGATATTTGGTATACAGCATCCTTATGGGATTCAGATTCAAGTGTGTTCAAATCAAGTTCCTTTCTTAATATTTAAGCTTCCTGTCGGAGCCTAAATTTTACTTAAGTGCAATATGTGAATAATTCTTTAAAAATCTTCTTTAGATCCTCAAGTCAGAATCTTTTGATATCTGGCAGATTCAAGTTTGTTCAACTGAAGTCCCTGGATTCCTGTTATTTTTACTTCAGTGCAATATGAGGAATATTCTTTAAAAATCTTCTTCAGTTCAACCAGTCAAATTTGTTTGTTATTTGGTATACAGCATACTTGAGGGGTGGGAGTGGGGAGGCTTCTCGTTCAATCCCAAATTTTAAATTTAACTGCAATGTGAGGAATTTTCTTTGAAAATCCACCTGTGAGAATCTTTTGATATTTGGTATACAGCATTTTTAGGAGGGTCAGATTCAAGTTTATTCAAATCAAGACTCTGCATTCATATTTGAGTTCCCTGTAGAAGCCTTAATTTTAACTTAGTGTAATATACAGTTAAAACTAGAAGTCCTGTCACGAATAGTGCGCTTATCTAGGCTTAATTGCACGTTGAAATTGCACACAATTGCCACATCGAATGGCATCCAAAGCACGGAAGGTTCTCCTGGTTACTCATAGCAAACACATGCAGTGTTTCTGCCAATGGACCTCCGGGTTACCCGGAGGTCCATTGGCTGAAACATTGCTTGTGCACAGGCCATATGTACAGAATTTGATAGCTTTACTTGGGACATAACGCGTACATTAACGTGCATATCAATGTGCAATTTGTGCGCATTACATGACAGGACTTCTAGTTTTAACTGTAGGGAAAATTCTTTTAAAATCTTCTTCAGATCCAATAGTCAGAATCTTTTTGATATTTGGTATACAGCATCCTCAGGTGGATCGGATTCAAATTTGTTGCTGCTAGCAGGATTAGCCATTGTGCTGAAATATGTGACCTTGAACCCCAACAAATAAATGCAATCTCTGTGCCTAAACTCACGGGTTACATTCTGGGAACTTGGCAGTTGTTTTTTGGCAAGTCTTGGCTACCAGTATGCATAGTCACAGGCTGTAGATTAACCCTTTACCTAACATGAAAGGCAGATGACACTTGCAAATAAAATTATTGAATAACTAAAAAAAATTCATTTTTTGCAACAGAAACATAGCTTATGACTCCTTATTGGAACAAGCTCATTCCAATGAGGCATCATAAGCTTGTTTTTGAGACAAAAAAATGAAAATTGAATGGTGATTTTTGTGAATAGTGCTTGCCATTTTTGGCTGTTACATTGTGTAAAGGAAGCGCATCAAACATGTTTAAAAATCTCCAGGCCTTTAAGGGTTAATGGAATAAAAAATCTTGTAAATATATCGAAAAATTACCATAACAATTACTGAATTTCCCTTCTTTATAGACCTATTTGCCCTCAGTAATCCAATAAAGACATTTAATCTATTACAGGGATTGTGTCACTTTCCTGCATTCTGGAGATAAACTTAGCATTTATTCTATTATATCTTGTTTGACAGAGCTCCACGAGCTCTGTCAAACAAGATATAATAGATTAAATGGCTGTATTGAATGCTCTGAGGCCAAATAGGTCTATAACCAAAGGAAAACTGAGGAGAGTCGGGGTAATTTCTCGATATGCTACAAGATTTTTTATTCAGTTAACAGGAGTTTACTCTATAACCTATATTCAATTAGCAGGTCAAATTTGTATTGGAGGTATGGTAAATGATTTTGTGTTGGGAAATTATATTCAATTAACAGGGATATACAATTAAGAGATATCCAATTAAGTGGGCTCTACTGTATATCTTGTTTGACAGAGCTCATGACAAGATATAATAGAAGAAATGCTCAGTTTTCCTCCAAAATACTGAAGAGTGATCACCCTGTTAATTGAAAATAATTAATCCTTTGTTCTGTTCATGCATTTCAGGCAAAATAATTGGTTAAATTATATCTTCTTTTTCTGTTCACATCACAATGAACCGATAAAAATGCATTTAAGCCCACCCTAAGCCATACCCCAATGCCTGTCATTAAAATTACGCTGGACAGTGTGAATGGAAAAGCACATATTGTTTCAAAATGAAAAGTAATTTATATCTATCTCACCATTTTAAAAATTCTTTCAAAATAAAATCAAATAAATAATGAAATCTTTTAGTTCAAGCTTTTTATTCCTTGTTTAATATTTTATACGCCCATTTACACAGTTTGGCCTTTATTTTTTGGGGTTCATAATTTAAGAAATAGAAAGAAAGAAATGATGTTTCCTTATATGACTGTTATTTGAATAACTATCACTGGCAAAGGGGGCTATACAATCAACAGGGTTCCACTGTACTCACTCTGATTGAAGAAGATTAAAGACTTTCTGTCTGTAAACTGCCTTTCAAATATTTTTCCATTTTCAGTAAAGTTCCAGCATTTATTAGGATACTCGCTCCTAGAGGTGCGCTGGAAATGCACGAGAAGGCTTGGAATGCTTATCCATATTGTCGGACAGTTATAACGGTATGTATCAAGATTTGCCTGGTCTTATTTCTTATTTTTTCCTTTGTCAGCCACGGAACAATAGTTTTCTTGGCTATGGTATTTATATTTCTGTTTTACTGCTGGAACAGATTTTGGTGTATATTTGTTTTACTGGAAAGACCTACAAAAATTTAAAATCTGTTTCTCAGGCCCTCCCATATGGTCCTTTTGCCTGCCGAATGCTCTCTTTTTATAACCAATGTAAGCTTAAATAAAACAAAAATTAAATGGTTTATGTCTAATATTTTACCCAAGTTAAAAAATTGATAAATTTGTCCCTTGAGTGCAAGAACGCTTTGCAATGCTTTAGCATTGCAAAGCCTTCTTGTTCTCAAGGGACGAAATACAGCACCACCCCTGCTATTCCATAGATTATGAACCCTAAAACATAAAACAAGAGCATGAACTTTTGATGACAAAGAAATAATTACAGAAATAAAAAATAAAATAAAAAAACTGCTTGCCCACTCGCATGCAATTTTACAAATAATGGCCTGAAAATCAAAAGTTCTGCATTGTGAGGCCTAACATACTTTTTTTTGTAAAATGCAGTCTTTGAGTCCTTCCTCCTGTCACTTCACTTTTGCTATCTTCTTGAGAGTTGTCTCGGATTTGCAACATCATATGTAACATATTCACAGCTACTGTTTTACAGATACAGATTGCAGGATGCTTGATTCTGCCACCTGGTGGCAGGACATCAGCCCATACTCTAAGACCAGTGTTCACGCTATCACATGCCAAATTAGCCAATTGTTCCCAAAGCAATCTCGGGCGATAATTCTCACTTGAAGGTCTGTGTGTGACAGAATTCAATTTTGACAAGACCTTCAAGAAATGGTCTCAAGTTAAATCCAATGCATATTGTTGCAAATAAATTAGGGTGCACAACCATTAAAACACCTGGGTTGTGTTTCGACCCCATCAGTAACACACGTCCTGTGAGAAAGAGTATGATGCACACAGAGTCTCAGTCACTTGACCTTCAGTCTCAACCCAGAGACGCAATCAAAACATTGAAACATTGTCTATTTTGCTATAATTTCTAGGGCTGAAACAGTTGGCTCATTTTCACAACCAACTAACCGCAAGCTATAACCGGATAACATCCGGTTATCCGTTGCCATTATTTCACCGAATCTGGATCAAAACTATAGAAATTGGAAAGCAGTATTCCCAGAAACTATTCCGTAGTGTGTATACAAACGAACGTTGTCGAGTACTCGACAACGTTCGTTTGTAAACATACTACAGAACAGTTTCTGCGGTTACTCAGTATTCACGGAAATTGCTGATCATTAACGAAGTCTTGAACGCCAAAGTCAATTATTTCTCAATATATACAGCGCTGCTTCGAGGCGTACTCTATCCCAAAGGAGAAGTGGCAGATTTACTACGTTTCAACCATGGAATGGCGATCACTATCGATATTGTGGTTAACCGGTTGACTTTTGTCCAAATCGGTTAGGTAGGTAACCGGTTTCAAACCAGTTAGCTGATTAACCATTTCAGTACTAATAATTTCTCGCAAGATTTGAGTTAATTTGTTTTAGTAAACTACTCTCCATGTTCTATACATGTCAAATTTAAGAGTGATTTGTCTGTTTATGTATATAGATATTGCTGGATTATTACTTCACTCAACCCTTGCAGGCCTATTTCCATTTTTTTCTACCTCAGAACAGGTGCCCTTAACATACCATCATGAGAAGGTCCTTCTGACAATAGATAAATTTCCTAAGCAGTTGTTTCTAGTTATGTCTTTGGCTGCCTTAACAGGCAGCCAAGACTAAACTGGAAATCACTGCTAAGCCATTAAACGTATAGAGATTGTGGAATGGTGGATATTCAAGACACTTGTCCAGCCCTCAATGGTAAAAATAAATTTTTTTTCCATACACTCAAAAGTTTTGGCCCAAAACATTTTGTTTGGCACCAAAGAATTTTGTTTGGCACCAAAAATGTTTAATACTGTACCTACCCATCGGTAAACCCAGGGGTCATGTGAAAAAAAATCGGGAGAAAAATGGGGAGGGGGGGGGGGGGGGCTTATTTATGGATGAAACCAAGTGTAAAGTGAACAAAGGGTCCCTATGAGTACTGGTCGCAGATTACGATGTTCAGTATAGGTCAATTTTGAGTGACCTATCGCCCCATGTTTGTTTTGGTTATTTGTGAAAGAAATAAAATAAAAATGCACATTCATTTCTGAGTTGTTTATTTCTTTGTTACAGACCCACTATTCCAATTGTTCAAAACTAAAAATTAACAGAGAAAAGGACAAAAATAATATTGTCAAATCAGGACAAAATAAGCTGAAACTGACAAAAACGCATGTGGTTGATTTAGAACTATTTTTTTAGGCTGACTTGATGTGGGTACATTATATTGTTAGACTTTTCGAAGGTAAAATATAAAAAAAATACATTTTATATTTCTAGTACTGATACGTTTATTAGTTCTGGAAATTTAAAATGTATTTTATTTCATGGATCATGTTTCAAAATTATGACAACTTGACGCGTAACCATGAATACATGTACCAGGTAATGTAACTGGAAGTGAAAGATTGGAAATCACATGGCATTTCTATTTTTAAAATTATAAACAAACGCTTGCGGGAGAATGAAAACATTGAATAACCATGGTAATTTCGACCGACGATTGAGTCATTAAAACCCCCTAAAAATTGACTGATTAAAGATAATAATACAGAATTCCTTGAACACAACCCAGGGATACTTTATTATTTTCCTTAAAAAATCAGTTATTATACCCCGAAAATTTTTTTGGGGGGTATATAGTCGAGGTCTCCATCCATCCGTCCGTACTTCCATATGTCCTTCCATCCGTACATACATTTTGTATTATAACTCAAGCATCAGTTGTCGGATTTTAATGTTCTTTGGTATGGTGATAGGGCAGCTTGGGGGAATGGATGCCCTCATACCTAGCATTTCGTCCATTCATGTTTGGTAGAGTTATGGCCCCAGTTGGTTTTTGGCCTCTGTTTCTGATTAAGGTACATTGTACCATAGCCAATAGGGTTGTTTGGATGAACCAATTCTCTTCAAACATTCAGAAGTTATTTATTTGCATGCAAGTCCGACTTTGCTACCTTCGGGGGCATCAGCACATGCGTCAGCATTGCTCTTGTTAGTTTTTTTTATGATTCGAGCATTCATCATCTGTGCTCCATCTCTCACATTCTCAACACCAGAAACTGCAAACTAAATTAAAAATACCTCTGCACTGGATTACTATCACTGTTCAGCACTGAGCAATTCAATTCAATTACAACACAATATTCCCACATTCATCGTTCAGTTACAATTTCATCGAACCCCTCAAAGTCAAACATCTTCATCTGAGTCTCCCCCATCCTCTGGGAAATGCACTCCAAGTTCAACCTCGCCATCACTGTCACAATTTGTTTGTTGTTCATAGCACATGTTTGACTCACTTTCAACTGAAACCTTCCAATGTCAGTCACACCACATTTTTTTATCATGTTGCCCATAAAATAGTCCTCTGAACCATCCAGCGCATTACTTATTCCACAGCTCAGGAAAGATTTAATTAAGGTTGTTTCATCAATTGTTTCCCATACCGTGCAATGGATCCATAGCTCTTTCAACTTCATTTTAAATACCCAATTTACGTGGGTGTCCATTGTCTGTACCAGAGGCGTGCATCCTAAAAAAAAAGATGTAATTTCCTTTTAAAGACACTGTAAATGTACAAGGCGGGAGGAGGCTCTTACGGCTCACATTTACACTACAAATAATATTCGCTATGGTGCATCACCATGTATAACAAACACAAGGAGGGGGGGGGGGGGCACAAGTTTACACTAGAAATACTACTCGCTATGGTTCATCACCATGTATAACAAATACGAGGGGGGGGCTCAAGTTTACACTAGAAATAATATTCGCTACAGTACATCACCATGTATAACTAAAACAAGGTGGGGGGGGGGGGGGGGGGGGGGGGGGGGGACTCTTACAGATCACATTTACACTAGAAATAATATTCGCTATGTGACATCACCATGTTTAACAAACACGAGGGGGGGGGCACAGGTTTACACTAGCAATAATATTAGCTATGGTACATCACCATTTATAACAGATTGGGGGGGGGGGGGGGCACAAGTTTACACAAGAAACAATATTAATATAATAATAATAACTAAAACATTGGTACTGCGACACGATGCGAATGACGTGACAAAGAAATAATCAACAATTAGTCCATTAAATTTGAAAGTCGCTACAATTTTAATTGTTGATTACCGCTTTAGCGCATCACTCCCATTGTGTCAAGTGTGAATTGTAAGGTATGAATTAAGAAACATCCTCACCTCCAGGTACTAAAACTATATTAGTGTCCCTCTTTTCCAGGCTTGCAGTAGTTTCTGGCATATAATGAGGCCTGTATTTATCCAAAATAAGTAATCTCCTGACATCATCCTCATTTGCCCCAGACTCTTTTTATCCATTTTCTAACTTCTTCTGCCGTCATCTAACCATTCATCGTTGAAGAAATTCTTACATTGTCAGGTATACTCAGTTTCGATAATACATTGGCACTTAAGGATCCACTGCACTCCTTGAAAATTATGTATGCTGGCAACTTGGAGTCATTGACATGAGCACATAATGCAACCGTACACCCTTTTTTTGAAGCCCCAGTATTACTGATCTGTACAGTTTTTTCACCTTTGATCAAATTTGTGTAACTAGGAGCACTGTCAAATCGCACCATTGTTTGATCCATATTTGCCCTGCTATGAAATGTGTAGTCATTTTTCACTCTCAGATTTTTAATTGATGTATGAAATGTTTGCGATTTTCTCCTTAAAATCTGCAGGTACTTTTTGTGAATCATTTGTCCCTCTTCGAATACTGATGCTATTTCTCTTCTTCCACCTGTTGAGCCATCCATTCGAATCTTTGAACCCCTGAAGTTTCAGATGAGCTGCAACCTCTCTGGCCTTTCCTTGCAGCATAAAATTTGAAACAGGCCTACCTGCTTCCTTCTCCTCACACAACCAGGCAAACACAACCTGGTCAAGTTCAACCGACAATGGCTCTTTTCCTATGTTGAGAGATTTCTTAACTGAAGCTGCTGACTTGGGTGTCATTTTGAATTTATCAAAATCCTGGTTCCACAGGCGAATTTGTTTGCGGTCTACATTAAATTGTTTGGAAGTTTTACCTTAATTTTCACCATTCTGACGATGACATTCAATTACTTTTATTAGCTCACCTGACTGAAAGTCAGGGTGAGCTTTTCTGATCACTTTTCGTCCGTCGTCCGTCGTCCGGCGTGAAGGTGGTGTTTGGGTCTTTTTCTTCCAAACCACTGGCCGCATGTTAATGAAATTTCATGTGAGTAGGGGTTATATAGCGGCATTTTGATTTTTGGGCAAATTAGGTTTCGGCTCATATTGAGCAGAGGGGTGGGGCAAAAATGCTCCAATTCTTAAAAAATCTTCTTCTCAAGAACCAGCAATAGCAGAGACTTGATATTTGGTATGCAGCTTCCTTTTGAGGTGTAGACTCAAGTTTGTTCAAGAGAAGTTTGTAGGTCTATACTTGGCGATGTTATGGGAGGAGCAAAAATTTTGGCCCCACCCCAAATTTCTATTTTTTAAACCGAGAGGCCAATTTGAACCAAATTTTATGTGAGGGCTTATTGGGTCATAAGTACCTAATTTATGCAGAAATTTTTTTTCCTGTAGCCCCGTGGGAACCACAGGAGCTAAAAATAGAAAAAAATTAAAACGCCTATATCTCAAAAACTGCACGGCAGTGAGAATTTTTATTTGGTGTGAAGCTTTCTTGGGACCAACAGAAAGGATTGGTAAAAAAAAATTGCTATTGGTTTTATCATAGGGTACTTTTTCGGGACTCTGAAAAAGTGCTGAGTCAGTATTTTTTAACACAGTAGGCAATGGGAAAAAAATAAAGAATTGTTTTCTTCCAAACCACTGCTCTAAAAGCTTTCATATTTTACATATAACATCTTTGGAACATTGATTCACATATTTGTAGAAATCAAATTCCTCGGTCCATATTTGGGTTCCCTATGGGAACCCAAATGTTCAAATTAGTGCAATATGAGGGATATATTTTAAAAATCTTCTTCTTCGGATCCACAAATCAGAATCTTTTGATATTTGCTATGCATCATCCTTAGGGGGGTGAGATTGATGTTTGTTCAAGCCAAGTCCCTGAGTTCATATTTGGACTCCCTTTGGGAACCCAAATTGTAACTTAGTGCAATACGAGGTATATTCTTTTAAAATCTTCTTCTTCGCATCCACCGGTCAGAATCTTTTGATATTTGGTATACAGTATGCTTAGGGAGGTGAGATTCAAGTTTGTTCAAGTCAAGTCCTTCGGCTCATATTTGGTCTCCTTGTGGGAGCCCAAATTATAACTTAGTTCAATATGAGGAATATTCTTTAAAAAAATTTTTTTTTTCAGATCCACCAGTCAAAATGTTTTGATATTTGATGTACAGCATTCTTAGGGGCTGAGAGTGAAGTTTGGTAAAGCCAAGTACCTGGGTTCATATTTGGGCTCACTGTGGGAGCCCAAATTATACCAAAATTTTTATTTTCCAAACCAAAAAGTCGATTTGAACCAAATTTGATATGAGGGCTTATTGGGTCATAAGTACCTAATTTATGCCGAAAATTGTTTTCCTGTCCCCCACGGGAACTGCAGGAGCTAAAAAATTTTTTTCTTTTTAAATGCCCATATCTCCAGAACTACATGGCACTGAGAATTTTTATATGGTGTGAAGCTTCCTTAGGACCGGAAGAAAAAAATGGTAAAAATTTTATCATAAGGTTCTTTTCTAGGACTAAAAGTGCCGAGTCATCATTTTTTAACAGTGTAGCTAATGGGAATAACGTTGAAGAATCTTCTTCTCCCAAAACACTGCTTCAGAAGCTTTTATTTTTGGGCTCCCTATGGGAGCCCATGTATAACTTAGTTCAGTATGAGAAATATTCTTAAAAAATCTTTTTTTTCTGTTACTCCTGTCAGAATCTTTTGATATTTGATTTTTGATTTTCTTAGAAGTGGCAAATTGAAGTTTGTTCAAGTTCTGCTTTATTGATAAAATTGGGCCCAGTAGTAACCAATTCCTGCATTGAAAGCCCTGTAAAGTGGGCAGTGATAGGCATAAACGATTGACCAAACTTGATATTATAATTACGCCTCTGTAAGATGTAGCCTTAGATGCTGAAAGTGACCTTAAATGGGAATAACGTTGAATAATCTTCTTCTCCCAAACCACTGCTTCAGAAGCTTTTGTTTTTGGGTTCCCTATGGGAGCCCAATGTATAACTTAATTCAGTATGAGAAATATTCTTAAAAAATCTTTTTTTTCTGATACTCCTCTCAGAATCTTTTGATATTTGATTTTTAGTTTTCTTAGAAGCGGCAAATTGAAATTTGTTCAAGTTCTGGTTTATTGATAAAATTGGGCCCAGTAACCAATTCCTGCGTTGAAAGCCCTGTAAAGTGGGCAGTAATAGGCATAAACGATTGACCAAACCTGATATTATAATTATGCCTCTGTAATGATGTAGCCTTAGAAAGTGACCTTAAATTCCAATAAATAAATAGATAAATTATTGAGTACCCAATATGGGGATCTAACATATGAACACTCTGGGTTACTAAGTAGAGAAAACACTTTTATGTTGAAAAACTGATAATAACCACAAGGCAGAATCCCTTGCTATTTTGGTGATATGACTCGGCCAGTATCAGGTGAGCGCCCTCAGGCCCCGTGGGGCCTCTTGTTTTTGTTTCCAGTGTATAGCGATTACGTATGGATGACATGATTCATAAACAACAACTAATTTACTTATGACTTTGGAGGGCTGATAACCATATTTATTTACAAACCTGTCTCTTCTGTACACACTATCAAAGACCACAAAACTTTTTGATCATTATTTCAAGTCGCACTGTTACACAAAAACTCGCAACATGAAACGTAAATAAAAGCACATAGGCATGCTTATAAAGAAACAAGCTATATTTAATTGGACCACAGTGGTGTTGATTGAGACTCCCCAATGTTAATACCAAAATGGCTTCACATGTGTGTTGTTTTCAAGCAGCTTTTCATTTCATATTTGACAAAGTGGATATTAAAATGAAGGTACAAAGTTATGTTTCTTTTTTGAAGTTCCTTTTTAATATGACTGCTTCAGATAACCAAACAACTCATTTTCCAACAAATAAAAACCTGGTACCTGGGTGGCCATATCGCCTGGAATAATTAATTATGAACTAGGAATTTCCCGTTCATTTCTAAATATAAAGGATCAGAACAGAGTGGATAAATAAAATTGAGAACACAAAATACGTTTTGGGACTGAGCTGCAATGAAAGAAAAAAGCAACACATCAAAATGATTATAAAATTTTACTTAAAGCATTATGTTATTGTGGTAAATGAATAAAATGAAAATATCAACAAAATATTAACATTTTATTTTGATTGGTAACTTGGGAAATCCCTGTTGTTGGTTTAACTTACCGGTTTGTGTTACACATATGTACCTGAAAAATAATCTTGGAAATTCTGTGGTGGGCTTATTTTGGGGTGTCTTCCAATTAAATACGTTTTTTCTGAAAGTTGGGGAGTGGGCTTATCCAGGGAAGTGGGCTAACTGACAGGTCTGTAGGGTAATGCAAAAAATTTGGGACCAAAAATATTTAGGATAGCATGAACACTGTCTAAGACTTGGAGTGACTTGAGAAGTCAACAAGCAAATTTGCAGTTTTTGGACAACTGGTTAAACAACCTGTCGGTTCATGAACTTCAGATCTGCTTCTTGGGTTCTCAAGTTCCAGCTGGTCAGTTGAGTTGGTCTAATAGATGTCCATCTGCCAGGTGTCTTTTGAGTATCAAGCCACCATATGGTAGTTTTAGCATATTCCCTTTGTAATTTTTTTTAGCTCACCTTGAAAGGGAGTTTTTCTGATCACTTTCCATCTTTACATCTGTCCATTGTTAACCCTCTGCACTTTGATGTCAGAATGGCAAAGTATTATATATTCAGCAGCAAATATTTCACAAAATGCATTTTGATATTTAACCAAAGATACATTGTTTGACAGATCTCAGTGAGCTCTGTCAAACAAGATATAATTGGTTAAATTCATTGTTGAACAAGAGAAAAACAGACTGATTGGAGAAATTCTGTTGCACTACCAGAGTGCAAGGGGTTAACCCTTTACCTAACATGAAAAGCAGACGACACTTGCAAAAAAGATTCTTGAATAACTAATTTTTTCATTTTTTGTCTCAAAAACATAGGTTATGACCCCTCGTTGGAACAAGTTTGACGAGCTTGTTCCAGCGAGGGGTCATAACCTATGTTTTTGAGACAAAAAATAATGAAAATTAATTGGCGATTTTGAGAATAGTGCTGGAAGGTTTTGGCCGTTTCATTGGGTAAAGGGTTAACTTCACATTATCAGCTTTGAAAATCATCTTCTCTGGAACTCACAGTCATAATGATTTGATATTTGGTATTCAGCATTTGAGTGGTGGGGTCAAATTTAAGTTTGATCAATCCAAGTTCTTAGGTTCATATCTGGACTCCCTATGCAAACCGAAACAGCAGTATGAGAAATATTGTTTAACCCTTTACCCAACATAATGGCCAAAACCGGCCAGTGCAATTCACAAAAGTCACCAATTAATTTTCATTATTTTTGTCTCAAAAACAGGTTATGACCCCTCTTTCTAACAAGCTCATTGAGCTCATTCCAATGAGGGGTCATAATCTATGTTTTTGAGACAAAAAAAATAAAAAAAATAGTTTTTCAAGAATTTTGTTTGCAACTGTCGTTTGCTTTTCAGGTTAGGTAAAGGGTTAAAACATTTTATTCTTCAGATCCACCAGTTAGAATCTTTTAAGGTACACAGTATCTGTAAAGTGGTTAGATTGAAGGTTGTTCAGTTAACATCGCCTTGGTTCATATTTGGACTCCCTAGAATTTTAACTTTGTGCAATATTTGGACTATTCTTTGAAAAATTATTCTTCTCCAGAACCATTTGATTTATGGTATACAACATTGAGGGGAGGGGGGTGGCAGATTATTATTTGTTCAAATCACATCCCTTGGTTCATATTTGGGGTCCCTATGCATTTTCGAAAATTTTAACTTGGTGTAATATAAGAAATATTCTTAACAAATCTTCTTTTCCAGAACCCTATGGGAGCTCAGATTTTAATTTTAATCCAATATGAGGAAACCTCTTTAAAAAACTTTTTCCTAAGAATGTCCTTTTTTTATCTTTGACTGGTTGAGGGCTAGATTATTTTCGGTTGTCTAAATTTGTTAAGCAAAATTTTGTTTTATTACAAATTATTGGGGAGTGCCCACAGGCACTCTCCAATAATTTGTAATAGAACGAACTTATACAAAATATTATTTACATTTGACTGAATAGGAAACATGAACGAGGAAAATGTTGAGTTTTGCTCTGGTACCCTCATTCTTATTAGAAAAGGAAGTGTCGCCTCTCTTTCAGTTCCCACCAACCATTTTGTAGATCTTCTCAAACTTGTACTACTTCCATGGTAACGGGAGGAATGGTGTCAGCAGAATTAAGAGAGCGACATTTCGCCGCTAGCCATCAGCGACACTTTGCGTACATGCTGTATGAAACCCAATCAAGACACAGTAACTGGAATTCTCAAATGTTGAAGTGTAATATCCACCTCTTTCTCCTTCTGTTGATCTTTCTTTCTCTTTCTTTTTCTTCCTTCTAAGGGAAAGGCAGGAAGACAGCCAATCCGGCTATGCCTTCCTCTCTCAGTACACAATGCAACGATTAATTGGAATTTTTTCTAATTTAATGTACAATATGCAATATTTCTTCTTGTTGAAATTTCAATATTTTTACTACATGTACTTTATGTATATATTGCTATATTTTAGTGTACTGGCAAATAAAATATCAGTATCAATATTAGGGCTGTCACGATTTTTTAATTTAGGAATCGATTAATCGTTGAAAATAATCGATAATAATTGATTAATTGTACCTAGATGACCCCCCTCTCCCTTTCTCTGAAGTCGATAAAAATGAAGTTCAAGTCAACAGACCTACCTCCGGTACACAACGAAGACGATCCTCTTTTAGGTACATTCAAAGTTTTATGTTCTGAACTTTTGAACCATCGGTGTAATAATCAAGACCGGTCGGCAGTTACGAACTTCGCAACTGCCGTCCGATCTTGATTATTACACTGACGGTTCAAAAGTTCAGAACATCAAAGCTTCGATGAATGTACCCGAAAGACAAATGCTTCCAACAGCTTCTTGGGGTTTAACATTGATGTTCTTAACTCTCCACCTTTAGAAACAATAGTTTTTTTTATCAAATTTTCTTTTAATTATTAATAAAATATCAATATCAACTTATTTTAACAAAATATTATTTGCATTTGACTGAATAGGAAACATGATCGAGGAAAATGTTGAGTTTTGCTCTGGTACCCTCATTCTTTTGAAAGCCCTGATAGTGGCTTCAAGCACTCAACCAGTTAATGGAAATATTGTATATCCAGGCATTATTTCTATTGTAGTATATGAATTTTAGAAAAATAAATGATACAGGTTTGCTCAAATTTGAATTCCAGAGTACATGTACATATTTATGGGAGTTACAGTGATTCACAAGAATCATTGGTGTTTTGTCAAGTGACTGCTTCAGGCTTCTTGGGACTACTTGTTTTATAGAAATTTTAATGAAACAGAGTTGGATAAAAAACTATTCTTGTTCTTTTTCAGAATCCAGAATATATGAAAGATAATTTTTTTATAAAAATAGAGACAATGCATGTGGGTGATGACAGAGGACATATAGAAAATGTGAGTGATCAAACGTTTTGAATGTAGTCCTAACCCCGAGTAGTACTCAAACGACTAGTCGATGTCAACTCTGGGCAAACCAGTAGTCAACTCTCAATTGTGCAGTCGACTAGTCGGAGGAGTTCAAGCTTTTAGGTAAATAGTATCCCTTCTGTGCCACTGTCAGACAGTTTGAACAGCAATATTGGGCAATCAGTGTATACATCTATTGCCATCTAATAGTAGTGACAGTAGTTTGTTTTAACTGGTACTAGTAGAGTGCTGAATTATTTTGGGCTATCAGAATATGTTATTAATTTGCCTTGTTGCAATTTATGGAAGAGTGCCTATAGCCACTCTCCCATAAATCGCAACAAGGCAAATTAAATAAGACTATATAATTTCACTCTTAGCATAATTAGAAGCACATTAACAGAATAATGTTCCAGTAAGTTGCTGTATATGAATGCCCAAGTGAAGCCAAATTTGGACCTTCAGCACTCTACCGGAACACCAACACTGTTATAAGGAGACAAGTTATCACCAATGGCTAGTCAAAGTTGACTTGACTTTTGGGTATTGACTAGTCGACTTTGGAATTCACTAGTCGTTTGAGCACTAACCCTGAGAGTGTTCACTTCATATCAGTCAGGGTTCCCACTGAAATGAAAAGTCCTTAAATTTTGGACCCTTCCTTGAAATGTGCTTGAATTGGCTTCTATCCTTGAAAAGTACAGGATTTTCTACTGCAGTGGAACCCTGTTAATTGAATAGCCACTTTGCCAATGGAAATTATACAGGTAACAGGGTAGAAATAAAGTTGTCATTAATTCTATTATTATTATTTACTCTATGTATTGGGACACTCTATGATTTGGGACATACATTTTTTCCAGAAAACTATATTTTTTTTATGCTCCAAAGTTTGGGACATTCAGGAGATTTGTTTCCAGTTGGCCCGTCGCTAGTAGCAGACGACACTCATAGAAAAAATTCTTGGGTAACTAAAAATTTTCATTTTTTGCTTCCAAAACATAGCTTATGATCCCTCATTGGAACGAGCGTAATACGCTCGTTCCAATGAGGGATCATAAGCTATGTTTTGGGAGAAAAAAAATGAAAATATAAAAATTGGACGGCGATTTTCATATATAGTGATGGAAAACAAATCACACACAACTTTATTCAGCATCAAATCAAGACCAGGCTCTGTTCTTTCCCCATTTTCTAAGAATTGGGACACCTGTGAAAATAATTATTTTCAGCTGTCCCAATACATAGAGTAAATACGGTATATCTTGTTTGACAGAGCTCTTTGAGCTTAGTCGTTCATGATATTATAGATTAAATGCCTGTATTGGGTGTACTGAGGCTAAATAGGTCTATAAACAAAGGAAAACTGGGGAGAGTCAGGGTAATTTCTGACACAGATTGCAAGATTTTTTATTCAATTAACAGGAGCTTACTCATAACCTATATTTGATTAACAGGTCAAATTTTTACTGGAGGTGTGGTAAATGATTTTGTGTTGGCAAATTATATTCAGTTAACAGGGTTATTCAATTAAGAGATATCCAATTAAGTAGGCTCCACTGTACTTGGTTGTTGTTACACTCAGTATAAATTTTAAACAATTTTGGCCACAATTCACTTGGTAGATCTCACTGCTATTTTTTCTAGTACCATTACTGTGTGACTACTCCAGGCCTGGCATTTTCAGGATAGTGATTTATTCGCTCAACTACTGCTCGCCGTAAAAAAATTAAAGAATGTGAAAACTTGCACTCCTGATATTAGAAAATAATGATAATCACAACAGCATATTCCTAAACCCTTTACCCAACGAATCGCCCGCATAAAATTTCTGCGTGTTGTTTGGTCCCTCTTGGCTGTTTGGGTTCTTTTGTGTTCCTGCTGGTCCTTTATTTCCTGCCACCTTCTTCTGGTAGTTGGGGGTGTTCTGATTTTTATTAGTCCCCTACGGGAACTGTAAGGGGACTATAGGATTGCACTCCGTCCGTCCGTCCGTCCATCCGTCCATCCGTCTGTTTTTAGCTCACCTGAGCGAAGCTCAAGGGGAACTTTACTAATCACTTTCTGTCCGTTGTCCATCGTCCGGCGTCCGTCGTCGTCCGTCCGGCGTTAACTTTACATTATCGACTTCTCCTCCTAAACCACTAGCCCAATTTTATTCAAATGTTGGCTAAATGTTTATTACCTAATGCCAATTCAGATTTGTTCAAATGAAGTTGCCCCTCCTCCTGGGTGGTCCCAAGCCCCCAAGGGGCACCAAAATCTTTGTAAATCTTCTTCTCATGAACCAGCAGTAGCAGAGACTTGATATATGGTGTGCAGCTTCCTTTTGAGGTGTAGACTCAGATTTGTTCAAGAGAAGTTTGTGGGCTATACTTGGCGTCGTTATGGGAGGGGCAAAATTTTTTGTCCCGCCCAAAATTTCTATTTTCCAAACCGAGAGGCTGATTTGAACCAAATTTTATGTGAGGGCTTATTGGGTCATGAGTACTTGATTTATGCAAAAAAAAAAATTCCCGCAGCCCCGTGGGAACCGCAGGAGCTAAAAATAGAAAAAATTTAAAACGCCCATATCTCCAAAACTGCTCGGCATTGAGAATTTTTATTTGGTGTGCAGCTTTCTTAGGACCAACAGAAAGGATTGGTAAAAAAAAATTGCCATCGGTTTTATCATAGGGTACAGTTTCGGGACTTTGAAAAAGTGCTGAGTCAGCACTTTTTAACACTGTAGGCAATGGGAAAAACATTAAAAAATCTTCTTCTCCAGATCCAGCAGGCAGAATCTTTTGATATTTGGTATGCAACATTGTGGGGTGGATCTGATTCAAGTTTGTTCAAATCGGCCCCCTGGGTTTATATTTGGGCTCAGTATAGGAGCCCAAATTTGAACTTACTGCATTTCAGGCAAATTTCTTTGAAAATCTTCTTCTCCAGATCCAGCAGGCAGAATCTTTTGATATTTGGCATGCAACATTGTAGGGTGGATCTGATTCAAGTTTGTTCAAATCGGCTCCCTAGATTCATATTTGGGCTCACTATAGGAGCTCGAATTCGAACTTAGTGCATTTCAGGCAAATTTCTTAAAAAATCTTCTTCTCCAGATCCAGCAGGCAGAATCTTTTGATATTTGGTATGCAACGTTGAGGGGTAGATCTGATTCAAGTTTGTTCAAATTGGCCCCCTGGATTCATATTTGGGCTTACTATAGAAGCCCGAATTCGAACATAGTGCATTTCAGGCAAATTTCTTCAAAAATCTTCTTCTCCAGATCCAGCAGGCAGAATCTTTTGATATTTGGTATGCAACATTGTAGGGTGGATCTGATTCAAGTTTGTTCAAATCGGCCCCCTGGGTTTATATTTGGGCTCAGTATAGGAGCCCGATTTCGAACTTAGTGCATTTCAGGCAAATTTCTTAAAAAATCTTCTTCTCCAGATCCAGCAGGCAGAATCTTTTGATATTTGGTATGCAACATTGTGGGGTGGATCTGATTCAAGTTTGTTCAAATCGGCCCCCTGGGTTTATATTTGGGCTCAGTATGGGAGCCCAAATTTGAACTTACTGCATTTCAGGCAAATTTCTTTGAAAATCTTCTTCTCCAGATCCAGCAGGCAGTATCTTTTGATATTTGGCATGCAACATTGTAGGGTGGATCTGATTCAAGTTTGTTCAAATCGGCTCCCTAGATTCATATTTGGGCTCACTATAGGAGCTCGAATTCGAACTTAATGCATTTCAGGCAAGTTTCTTCAAAAATCTTCTTCTCCAGATCCAGCAGGCAGAATCTTTTGATATTTGGTATGCAACGTTGCGGGGTAGATCTGATTCAAGTTTTTCAAATCGGCCCCCTGGATTCATATTTGGGCTCACTATAGAAGCTCAAATTCGAACTTAGTGCATTTCAGGCAAATTTATTAAAAAATCTTCTTCTCCAGATCCAGCAGGCAGAATCTTTTGATATTTGGTATGCAACGTTGCGGGGTAGATCTGATTCAAGTTGTTCAAATAGGCCCCCTGGATTCATATTTGGGCTTACTATAGAAGCCCGAATTCGAACATAGTGCATTTCAGGCAAATTTCTTAAAAAATCTTCTTCTCCAGATCCAGCAGGCAGAATCTTGTGATATTTGGTATGCAACATTGCGGGGTGGATCTGATTCAAGTTTGTTCAAATCGGCCCCCTGGATTCATATTTGGGCTCACTATAGAAGCTTGAATTCAAACTTAGTGCATTTCGGGCAAATTTCTTCAAAAATCTTCTTCTCCAGATCCAGCAGGCAGAATCTTTTGATATTTGGTATGCAACATTGCGGGGTGGATCTGATTCAAGTTTGTTTAAATCGGCCCCCTGGGTTAATATTTGGGCTCAGTATAGGAGCCCGATTTCGAACTTAGTGCATTTAGGCAAATTTCTTAAAAAATCTTCTTCTCCAGATCCAGCAGGCAGAATCTTTTGATATTTGGTATGCAATATTGTGGGGTGGATCTGATTCAAGTTTGTTCAAATCGGCTTCCTAGATTTATATTTGGGCTCACTGTAGAAGCTCGAATTTGAACTTAGTGCATTTCATGCAAATTTCTTAAAAAATCTTCTTCTCCAGATCCAGCAGGCAGAATCTTTTCATATTTGGTAAGCAACATTGTGGAGTGGATCTGATTCAAGTTTGTTCAAATCGCCCCCCTGGGTTTATATTTGGGCTCAGTATAGGAGCCCAAATTTGAACTTAGTGCATTTCAAGCAAATTTATTAAAAAATCTTCTTCTCCAGATCCAGCAGGCAGAATCTTTTGATATTTGGTATGCAACATTGTGGGATGGATCTGATTCAAGTTTGTTCAAATCGGCTTCCTAGATTCATATTTGGGCTCACTATAGAAGCTCGAATTCGAACTTAGTGCATTTCAGGCAAATTTCTTAAAAAATCTTCTTCTCCAGATCCAGCAGGCAGAATCTTTTGATATTTGGTATGCAACATTGTGGGATGGATCTGATGCAAATTTGTTCAAATCGGCTCCCTAGATTCATATTTGGGCTTACTATAGAATCTCGAATTCGAACTTAGTGCATTTCAGGCAAATTTCTTAAAAAATCATCTTCTCCAGATCCAGCAGGCAGAATCTTTTGATATTTGGTATGCAACATTGCGGGGTGGATCTGATTCAAGTTTGTTCAAATCGGCCCCCTGGATTCATATTTGGGCTCACTATAGAAGCTTGAATTCAAACTTAGTGCATTTCGGGCAAATTTCTTCAAAAATCTTCTTCTCCAGATCCAGCAGGCAGAATCTTTTGATATTTGGTATGCAACATTGCGGGGTGGATCTGATTCAAGTTTGTTTAAATCGGCCCCCTGGATTCATATTTGGGCTTAATATAGAAGCCCGAATTCGCACTTAGTGCATTTCGGGCAAATTTCTTAAAAAATCTTCTTCTCCAGATCCAGCAGGCAGAATCTTTTGATATTTGGTATGCAACATTGTGGGGTGGATCTGATTCAAGTTTGTTCAAATCGGCTTCCTAGTTTCATATTTGGGCTCACTATAGAAGCTCGAATTCGAACTTAATGCATTTCAGGCAAATTTCTTAAAAAATCTTCTTCTCCAGATCCAGCTTCAGGATCTTTTCATATTTGGTAAGCAACATTGTGGGGTGGATCTGATTCAAGTTTGTTCAAATCGGCCCCCTGCGTTTATATTTGGGCTCCGTATAGGAGCCCAAATTTTAACTTAGTGCATTTCGGGCATATTTCTTAAAAAATCTTCTTCTCCAGATCCAGCAGGCAGAATCTTTTGATATTTGGTATGCAACATTGTGGGGTGGATCTGATTGTGATTCATGAACGTATTTATTTGTAAAGTTGATAGAATCTTAGACAAAATTTGCAGAAAAGATCTACTACAGAAGGGGTGGTATCCAGGGTGAACCGTTTACCTAAATCTAGCAGTACTAATGCATTATTCACACAAATCTCCGTTCAAATTTTATGACCCCTCATTGGAACACACGCATTCAGCTCATTCCAACAAAGGTCATATGCCATGTTTTCGAGACAAAAGAATAAAAATTTTAGTTATTCATGAAATATTTAGGCAACTGTTGTCTGTTATTCACATTGCTTCATGAAATTTCAGTACTTTTCGAAGTTACCTCCGTAATCAAGGGTTAATTCCCCTTAATTAAATGTCGCCTCTAAAAAACAACCACTTTGCATATCTTACCTTTTTACCAGCATAACTGCCAAAACTTGTCAGCATTCTTCGCAAAAATCGCTATTCAAATTTTAATTTTTGTCTCTTAAACATACATGTACTTATCGCTTGTAAATACCCCATTGGAATGAGCTTTTTGAGCTCATTCCAATGAGAGGTCGCACACTATGCTTTTTGAGTCAAAAAAGCAATTTTTTAGTTATTCCAGAATTTCGTACGTAAAACACAGCTTTATGACTTCATATTAAAATGAGCTCTCTAAGCTTGTTCCAATCAACATTCACGCACTATGTCTTTCACACAAAAAATAAAATTTTCCATTTATTCAGGAATTTTGTTTGCAAGAACACTCTTAACCCCCCCCCCCCCCACACACACACACACACACACACACACACACACACACACACACACACACACAAACACAGACACACACATCTAAAAGTTCGTCAGCAAAAAAACAGTTACTTCAATTTTTAAATGCATAATAGGAACAACTTGCATAATCAAATTTAAATACTTTTGCAACATTCTGTATCTAGAACAAACCATTTACCATATCTTTATGCAAAATTCTCCAGCATCATTCACAAAGAAACACCATTATTTATATATTCACATTTCTGTCTCAAAAATATACCTGATCTTCCCATACCCCTATTGGAATAAGCTGTTTGAGCTTGTTCCAATGATGATAAAAAAACTAATATTTTGGAAAATTTGTGAAAATTTTTGTTTTCTTGCATGCAAATATATACATGTAGCACATGGAAGATATCCACAGTTGGGGAGAGATGTCCAAGGCTATCTCTTCACATTCCTTGTTTGTGCTTCATGCTAAACCAGTTTGTCTGCAGAGATAAATTTGCTTTATTAAAAATCATTGGAGATTGGCCACACACCAATGATTTTAAATAAAACTAATTTTAGGTAACAAATGTTGAACTTCAAACAAAATCTATCACTCACCCAATTAATGTTGATGAGGCATGACATGGTGAAGGTGACCTAAAATACTTCTTAGAGTCACTTTGTCAGGTGAGCGATTAAGGCCACGTGGGGCCTCTTGTTTATGTTACCACCTCTCCCTCCAACATGCTTTAAGCTACATCTTTCATATTTGGTACATGGATAAATGGTTCTGAGGGGATGATGCACGCTCAAAATTTTTTTTTCAAAATCCAAGATGGCGGAATGGCGGCCATTTTTGTTGTGTTTTTAAGCTTTTTTTTCTCTATTTTGATGCTACCACCCCTCCCACCAACATGGTTCAAGGTACACCTTTCATATTTGGTACATTGATAAATGGTTCTGAGCGGATGATGCAAGCTCAAATTTTTTTTTTCAAAATCCAAGATGGCAGAATGGCGGCCATTTTTGTTGTGTTTTTTAAGCTTTTTTTCTCTATTTTGATGTTACCACCCCTCTCACCAACATGGTTCAAGCTACACCTTTCATATTTGGTACATCGATAAATGGTTCTGTGGGGATGATGCACGCTCAAAATTTTTTTTTCAAAATCCAAGATGGCAGAATGGCAGCCATTTTTGTTGTGTTTTTTAAGCTTTTTTTTTCTCTATTTTCATGTTACCACCCCTCCCACCAACATGGTTCAAGCTACACTTTGCATATTTGGCACATGGATAGAGGGTTGGGAGGGAATGATGCACATTCAATATTTTTTCTTCAAAATCCAAGATGGCGGCATGGCGGCTATTTTTGTTGTGTTTTTTAAGCTTTTTTTCTCTATTTTATGTTACCACTCCTCACTCCAACATGGTTCAAGCTACACTTTTTATATATGGCACATGGATAGAGGGTTGTAATGGGATGTTGCACGTTCAATATTTTTTTTCCAAAATTCAAGATAGCGCCATGGCAACCATTTCTGTTGTGTTTTTTAAGCTTTTTTCTCTATTTTATGTTACCACTACTCCCTCCAACATGGTTCAAGCTGCACTTTTCATATATGGTACATGGAATAAGGATGTTGTGAGGGGATTATGCACGCTCAATATTTTTTTTTTCAAAATCTAACATCTGTCTGTCTGTCTGTCTGTCTGTCTGTCTGTCTGTCTGTCTGTCTGTCTGTCTGTCTGTCTGTCTGTCTGTCTGTCTGTCTGTCTGTCTGTCTGTCTGTCTGTCTGTCTGTCTGTCTGTCTGTCTGTCTGTCTGTCTGTCTGTTTTTACCACCTCTCCCTCTAATATGCTTCAAGCTACACCTTTCATATTTGGTACATGGATAAATGGTTCTGAGGGGATGATGCACAGTCAATATTTATTTTTCAAAATCCAAGATGGCAGAATGGCGGCCATTTTTGTGTTTTTTTAAGCTTTTTTCTCTATTTTATGTTACCACCCCTCCCTCCAACATGGTTCAAGCTACGCCTTTCATATATGGTACATGGATAAAGGGTTGTGAGGGGATTATGCACGCGTAATATTTTTGTTTAAAAATCCAAGATGCTTATATACTCTAGAGTCTTCTGTGACAAAAACACCTTATGTCACAAAAGCGCCGTAGGGGTCTAATACCACCTCGGTGGTCAAACACTTGTTTATTTTGGGTTCACCATCCCATCTGCTGCTCTATCATCAGATATGCCTAAGACGGTTCCTTGTGGGCAATTCTTACTTCCGAAGCATATGGAGGATTGTCATGCTCAACTTGTAATGGGTGTTCATCTGCCCACCCCGGTGGGCTCTGTGGGTCTTGGTTTTCCACCTTTTGGGCTTCCGTGAACCATGTGTTGCATTCTCATGGCCGTTCTTCCCTTGCTCACGGGAAAGGGGAGCTGTTGATGTTTCCAGTGAAGAGATGCCTGGTCCCTCTCCAGTCGACATCTGAGGCTGTCACTAGGGTTGTGACTCCTCCTTTGGAGCCGAGCTCGCTTGCTCTCCGCTTTTCCACCTGTGTCAACAGCTTCTAACATATCTTCTGCTGCTGCTGCTCCATCTTGTGATGTCTTCGGTCTCTGTTTCAGCTGGCCTCGGCTTTTTTCTGCAGGAATATCTGCTCATTTGGACATGGGATATCGACCCTAGCCTTCCCTGGCTTCAACTCAGCGAAGTCAGAAGGGTTTGCCAGCCAATTCCTCCGCTGTGGTCTCTCAGCTGTTGAGCCATGCATGTTTTGCTTTGGATTCAGATGCCCATGGGAGGGGGGGGGGGAGGGGTGGGGAGGTTACCATGGACTCGGTTGTGCTTCTGTCCACACACTCTGGTCTGTCGGCTAGTTTTGCAGGACCGGCGCATTTTGTGCAGCCTGGACCTTCTGTCCCTCAGAGGGTTGTCGCGATTTCCGCACTCCAGATCCTCAGTGTATTTCATACCCCTATAAGCATCTGCCTTCAGATGCTTCGGCTGCCACCCTGTTGTTCTGCGTCGGGAGTTCTCAAGGATCGTGACCTTTTGCTTGTTAAGAGGGTCAGATGGGAAGCCACTTTGCCTCCCCACATCGAACCTGCAGATTCAGGTTGTGAGCTTAGGGAGGCCCTCTCCTTGCTCACATAGGTTCTTTCCAAGAGCCTTCCCGTTGCCTCCAGCGAGGCTACTAGTTGTTTGCAGGTGCCCCTGGCAGTGCCGCCTCCTGCGATTGGAAGCAGGCCACTTTCTGATCCCACTGGTGTTCCTACATCATGGGAGGCATTGGCTGGTATGCCCGAGATGGGCTGTGTATCTTCTGACTCGGGAGATGGGTCGCACACACCTGATGTTGAGAGCCATCAGTCTTCTGACTTGGGGCGGCTCTTGACTTTGTTTTTGAGTTCCTTCCTGAGCTTAAACCGTCAGACCAGCGGGATGTTTCAGGCCACTACCACCAGTCACGTGTCTACAGCCTGTGGAGCAACCGACCATACCAGTCAATACAGGTGGTCAAAGCTTTTGCAGCATTGGACTCTTAATTGAGTTCCAAGGCTATGAAGACTTCATTCTTCACTAGAGCTGATATCTTTTTGACCCCAGTGCGTTATTGTTCCTACAATTCTGCCAATCTGTCAACCTGCCAGATGTTGACGGTCATGGATCAGGACTCCTCCTCCCTCGGGCTTTCCGAGCCCAAGTCGGCCCTTATTCTTATGACAACTTTGGAGTCCCTGTTGGGCTTATCCAGAGAGTTGCTGCGCATGCTTTCTCTCTCAGATCATGTCATCTCTGCCGTGGCTGCTTATCTGCCTCCAGATAAGTTTGATGACATACCTGGTTCCTTTGAGTGTGCTTTCTAAGGGGCTTATGCACCTTGCTCATTCTCATGTCTGTAACATGGCTAATTTGGAATTAGTTGTTGGACACTTAGCCATTCCCTTCCTGAAGTGCAGCTCACTGCTTTTCGATCTGCCTCTTGGATAGGTCCATGTCTGTTCCATCATTCCGTGGAGATTGCCCAGGATGACATCATCCATCATTCCAAAGATCAGCTGCTGCTTCGCCAGCTTGATCCACCTTCTGCTGAAGACCAGGGCCTGCTGCTTCGTCCGAGAAGTCACAGGCTGATCCTCCTGCCTCTGCTTCTTCCTGTTACTCACGTGGTAGGGATAAGTGCCGGCAGAACAGAGGGAGGTCTCAGGAACCTTCTACTAGTAGAGGAGGTGATTTCTCCTCTCGTGGGCCTCACAGTGGCTCAAAATGAAGGTCCTCACCTCAATTCGTCCCAGGTTGGAGGAAGGATATCCGTGTTTGCAGACTGTTGGGCCATGATCACATCTGATCCTTGGGTGTTAGATGTTGTTCAATTCGGTCTGTGGGTATCCTTCCGGAGCCACCCCACTCTGCCACTCTGCCACTCTGTCACGGGTGCCGTTTCCAACTCAAGTTCCTTCAGACAGTTCACGTGGGGAACTTTTGATCATAGAGATAGACAGTCTCCTTCAAAGGGGATGATTGAGGTCGTCAAGAACATTCATTCAGTGGGATTTTATTCTCACCTGTTCTTGGTCCTGAAAAAGGATGGCTGACTCCGACCAGTTATTGGTCTGAGTGTCCTGAATCAGTCTATCATTGGTTCCAAGTTCAGCAAGGAGACTTTCAGGTCGGGTCACCGCTCCATTCACCAGGGAGATTTCGCTTCCAGTTTCGACCTGTGAGACGTTTACTTTCACATTCCGATTCATCGGACACCGTAAAAGTATCTCAAGTTTGCTTTTTTGTGTCGAGTTTACCAGTTCAAGGCCATGCCTTTCGGCCTCAACCTGTCTCCTTGGGCCTCACCGGACTGATGTTGCATGTGATAGCCTTCCATCGCACACAGACCAGGGTAACTACTTTGGCATATCTGGACAAAATCTTCCAGTTGCTCTCCAATGCTGCTCTTCTGGAGTCCGATGTTGACACACTGTTGAACCTGCTTTCATCGCTAGGGTTCAGAATGAATAAGGAGAAGATGGACCTGGTCCTGTCTCAGTCGTTTTGTCATCTGGGGATGGACTTCCACACTCATCTGAATACGGTGATGGTTCAACGGGCGAGAGCAGTGATTCTCTGCTTTTGCCCGGACTCAATCCACGTCCATGACAGCTCAGAGTATTCTCCGGTTGCTTGGTCTCTGCAATATGGTAACAGATCTCATTCCTCCAGGTCGGCTGCATGTCAGACCTCTCCAACACTTTCTGCTCAGTCGTTGGAGACCGAATGTCGATCCTCTGGATCTGGTGCTTCAGTTACCAGCATCTCTCAGTCCTCACCTTCTTCCCTGAATGAATGTTCATTGGATTAGGCAGAGAGTTCCGTTGGACTTGCCCTCATCCGATTGTGTTCTGACGGCAGATGCCAGCGATCTCGGATGGGATTTTCTTTGAAAGGTCTCGGATTTTGCAGCTGACCCCAAGATGGAGTCTTTCTTGTGTGCTGCTTTGCTTGGGGGGAGAGGGGGGAAATTTGAACCATTATCCCAGATGGATATGTGTTTTCTCACATACAAAACAACTTTTCTGATGGTTTTTGCCTCAGCCAGAAGGGTTCTTGAGCTTAACGCCCACTCAGTTGATCCGGCCTTTTTTAGGAGCTCTGTCAACAGTGTTACTTTTACCACTGATTGCTTCTTCTGGCCTAGTCTCTACTCCGCCTCCTATCTGTATCAGGGCTCTTCCTTCAGTTGAGGGTAATCACCTTTTGCTTTGTCCGGTTCATGCAATTTGCATTTACCTCAACCGGATGCAGTTTATTAGGAAAGGCAGAAAACCATTCTTTCTGTCTCTTATCCCTGGTCAACAGAAGATCTTTCCTCAGTCCATTTCTAGGTGGATTTGTCTTGCTATTCAAGTGCCATATGCTCATTTGGCGAGTGATGATTGTATTACCAATCACATTTCTGCCCACGATGTGCGTGCATTGTCTACCTCCTGGGCTTATGCTAACTCTGTCAAGTTGTCGAACGTTATGCAGGCAGCTTACTGGAGAAATGCTTCTACTTTCTCCACCTTCTACCTGCATCAGTTGCAGGAGCAGTTTGAAGACCGATTTTCTTTGGGATTCTTTCTTCTGGTCAGGCTGTTATCAACCCTAGCCATTAGGCTATTCTTTCAGGGTCAGTTCCAGCTCTCTTCTTGGTTACAGTCCTTTCTGTCTGTGTGTCTGTGTGTCACACATTGCCATATGCCTCATCTCTCATTGTCTAATTCAGTGTTTGTGATGTGATGGTTTTATAGGCCTTGTGTACTCGTCTTCTATCCACTGCTCCAGTGCAGTCGGGTTATGTGGGTGTTAGTTATGTGGTTCCCTCCTCCTATTGTCCATTCAGCCTGTTGTAAACAATTGTGAGGTAGGTTGATAAGAAATTAAAATTTTATAGTCAATTTCCTTTCTTATTATACATACCACAATTGTTTACCTGGAAGCCCTCCCATCTTCTTATTCGGGTAAGAATCCTTCCTCCCCGCTGGTCACATAACTCCAATGTTGGCAAATTCAAATAGAATGACACGTTGGTTATACCTGGTACTGGAAAGCTGTGGATTTAGTACAGAGAAGAGTGTCCCCAATTGGGTGTGCACCAGCCGCACTCAACCCAGTTTTTTCTTGGTGCTTTTGTACCACGTTATCTTTCCCAAACCGCTTGGAAAAGAACAAAATAGAGAGTATACTTCCAAGATAGGGACTTCCACTGTAGTGCAAGCCTGTTGTAAACAATTGTGGTAGGTATAATAAGAAAGGAATTTTACTATAAAATTTAAATTTCTCAACTAAGAAAACTTAAGTATGTCCTTAGTAGAAAAAGTCTGGAAACTTTGTACAAGTCATTCATTCTCCCTATCTTAGAATATGCTGATGTTGTATAGGCCGGTGCACCGGACTACTTACTTTCCATATTAGATAGAATCAACATGGATGCAGCTAGAATAATAACCAGTCTCATGAGATCTACTCTGGTATCTGCTGCGCTGGCAGAACTTGGTTGGGAAACCCTCAGACAGACGCCATATCCACAAAATGATTACGTTTTTAGCTCACCTGACTTTCAGTCAGGAGAGCTATAGTGATCACTCACCGTCCGTCGTCCATCGTCCGTGAACATGGTGTTTGCATCTTCTCCTCCCAAACCGCTGAACCAATTTAATTGATATTTGAGATAATAGTTTGTTATGACATCGCAATTTGATTATGTTCAAATCAAGTTGCCTCGCCCGTGGGTAGGGCCACACCCAAAAAGTGTGCTGAAATCTTAAAAAATCTTCTTCTCATGAACCAGCAGTAGCAGAGACTTGATATTTGGTATGCAGCTTCCTTTTGAGGTGTAGACTCAGATTTGTTCAAGAGAAGTTTGTGGGGCTATACTTGGCATCATGGGAGGGGCAAGAATTTTTGCCATTCCCAAAATTTCTATATTTTTATACTTTACCAATGACCCAGACATAGCTGGTGCTAACTCTTAAAATATAGGGCCAAACACAAATTTTGCCCCCCAATCCCCAAAATTTGCATCTAAAACTAAAGAAAACATGTCCTGAAAGGCCCTCCACACTTCGCCCCCACTGCGCATGCGCAGTGTCAAGGACGTTCCGAAATTGGCGCCATTTATCATTCTAAGTTTGGCCCTTCATCAGTTAACATCTGACTGATCTTTGTGCTTTTAAATCTCAGTTTAAATGATGCCAGACACATAAATATTAGTGAAATGGTGATTCTAAGGAGGATAGAGAAGGAGGAGAGGAAAAGAATGTGTGACAGAATATTATCAGGGCTGTAACTTAAAATTTTTTAATGAAATTATGTTAAGTTACCTATTTTCAAGGCAGCAGCCATTTTGTTGTCATTCTGATTATTTAGTTACACTGTTTTTTCAAGTGTTTTCCTCTCTCCCTGTCCTTTAAGTTCCCCCTTGCTATTCTCCCATGCTTTTGGCATAGTTTCTGTAATTATTATTACTAAAATTTCTTGGGAGTTTTAGCTGAATAACAGAATGAATTCTGTTCTTTCCCCATGTTTACGTCTTCACCTACGGGTGGTTAGGCGTTGTGTTCTGCATCTACCATCTGATGTCCTGCAGTTTCTTCCCTGGAAGTCTCTGTTTTGCATCAGATAGTGTATTTTTGGTAACTGATTTCGGGCCTGGGTGCCTGGAGTCTTATTTTAGTGTTTTTACACTCATTGTTTACATTTACAACAGCCCTCTGTGTGAGGGGGGGATTTCTAAAAAATAATATCTTTATGTTATTTTAATCATAACTAGATACATTATTATTGTTCGTAAGTGTTGAATAAATTGTTTAAAATATTTTAAAAATTTTTGTCCACACTTAGGCTTGGGATCCATTGGGGCTCAACGTTACTTTTCAGAAACTTGGGCTGTTCTGAAAAAATATTTTTTCAAAATATTTTGATTTCAATTATTTTTTCTATATTAATGGATCATATTATTTTTATGTATTTTGATTGCCAGGGGTTAGTGCGAGTACTAGGACTTGTTTTCTTTTCAAATTGAAAGAATATTGATCAATTGTTTTAAGAGGAAGTCTTCCTCTGACTTTATTATCATTCTATATGTGGTCAGTGTACTCGCATTAACTCCTGTTCTGTATCGTATGATTTCGATGACAATATGGGAAGCGTATGTCACGGTATGTTGTTGGGGATTTGGACACTCCGGTCCTTTCCCCGCAGGGTCACTCTACTTTATCAATTTCTATTTCAGACGATCAAGATTAGGGTGATGTATCTGTTATGTCTTCCAACAGTGTGCCTCCGTCGTCACAATTAATGAAGGGCTAGCGGAAAAGTGCTCATGTAATACGCCAATTGCCTAAGAGGACCCTAGTAGGTTCGACGGCCTTTGACGTCCGCTAGCTCGCCCGGTGTAGCGTCCATTCACCGAATGGTTCGGCAGCCGGGTTCGTCCGTTGCGGTCTAGAAGGAATTTTGGGGTGATGCGAGCACTATAAAATTAACTTAATGCACACCCAGTGACGGCGGATCGGAGGGAGAACGGAGGAAGCCTTTTAGTCCGGTTCATAGCTCGTTCCGGTCCATCCGGACGGCAAGCGAGAGAGGCCCCTCTCTCGTTCAACAACATCTGGCCCCAGATGTTGTGGTACAAAATGTGTCGCTAGCGGAGCATACGTCCGTCGCTCGGGACGCTCCGTTGTATAGGCAGTCCGCTGAGACTGCTAAGGCTTCCTCTTCTCGTCAGCGCACACGACCGCACCTTGGCTGCGTGACCGCCGATATATTACCAGCTTCGCCGATCAAGGATTCTTCGGCGACCAGGTCACACCATCCGGCAGCCAGGGATTCGAAACCGATGGACTCCGGACGTTCGCATAGGAAAAGTATGCGGGAGCCATCTGATGCGGAGCTGCCCTCGGCGAAGCAGAGATAGACTGCGCCTCCGCAGGTCTCGACGCCGGACATTCTTGTGCACATAGCACAGCTTATCGCAGCATCCCAGCAGCCGACAGAAACGGTGTCGGATCGAGAATTATCCGACAGCGCTGGGTCGGTAGCCGGGGACTCGAGGCCTGCAGACTCCGGACGTTCGCATAGGAAGTGTGCGGGAGTCAACGTACACGGAACTTCCGGCGGCAATGCATCGTAAGTCCGCTACTGCACAGGCCTCGGGAACGGACGTGCTTTCTTTAATAGCACAGTTTATCGCAGCATCCCAGCATCAACTGAATCTGTCGCATATATTTTATCCGACGATGCTGGGTCGGGACGCTCCGCGGAAGCGGGTACGGACGTCCGAAAGTTTCATCCGGTCCGACGGGATACCGAAAGGGATTCGGAGGATATCAAGCTTTCCCTTTCGGAACAACATATGCTGCGATGCCGGATAAGAAACTGATAGCGTCGGTGGACTTAGAAATTTTTTGGTTCGGTTCAGGGACATCGTCCCTCAATTCCGACATAGTCCAATAATGTCACACAAACTTTCGAATTATTGAACGACGCTATATATATTATTATTTTATGCTTGCTATCCAAGCATTTCTGGTTTCTTGTTCGAAGAGTTATGGAGATGTCTTTCAAAAGTGTGCCTCTGTCGTCATAGTTAATGAAGAGTTAGCGGCAATAAGTGCTCATGGAATATGTCTATCGCTTACGGAGTGACATTCGCTAGCTCACCCGGTGTAGCGTACATTCATCGAATGGTTCGGCTGCCGGGTTCGTCCGTTGCGGTCTAGGAAGGAGATTTGGGTGATCGAGCACTTTAATTACTTTAGTACTCACCCAGTGACGGCAGATTGAGGACAGATCGGAGGAAGCCTGTTAGTCTGGTTCCTGGCTTGTCCAGGTCCGTCTGGGCTGTGAGCGAGAGAGGTTCCTCTCTCGCCCAACAACATAGGGGACTGCATGTTGTGGTTCAGATATTTTACATTCGGAGCATATGTCCGTTGCTCGGGACGCTCCGTTATATTGACAGTCCGAGAGACTGTCTTTAATGCTTCCTCATCCTCACAGCAGGGCACACGACCGCACATTGGCTACGTGACCTCGAGTATCCGATCAGTTTCGGCATTCAGAGATTCCACGGCGAATAGGTCGCGCCATCCGGTAGCCAAGGGACACGAGGCCTATACACTCCGTTCGCTCGCATATTGGAAGTATGCACGGGGTAACGATCACGGAGCTTCCAGCGGCAATGCATCGTAAGACCGCTTCTCCTCAGGCCTCAGTGACGGACGTGCTATCCGAGTTAGCACAGTTGTTTTGCAGCATCCCAGCAATTGACAGTTTCTCGGTCGAATCAGGAATTATCCGACGGCGCTGGGTCGGTGCGGTCCGCGGTTGCATCAGCCACGGACGACCGAACGCTTTATAGGGTCCGACAGGATGGCGAAAGGGATTCGAAAGATTTCGAGTTTTCCCTTTAGTAGTATCGGAAGATGCCTTTCATATCTTATGGCATTTCTTCCAGTGATTATTATTTCGGACTTCATTGCTGCGATCTTGGATAAGAGACTTATAGCGTCATTGGACTCGGATTTTTCGATCGGTACAGGGACATTGTCCCTGACTTACCGACGCAGTCCAATATTGTCATTACAACATGTGTTTTATTTTTCGACGCTATATATATATATATATACAAGCCTGCTACTAAGCATGATAGTTTAGTTTCTTGTCCGCGTTGCTCATTTCTGCCATTTTATCATTTTTACAAATAGTTTATTTTGGCAGAGCAGGGCATACCGAGAGTTCATATGCGTCTAGACGGTGTGATTAAAGACTGCATATATTCTTTTTCGCCGTTTATGTCTTTTCCAATTTCAATGTTGGGAACGACATTATGTATAGTAGACTTAACTTAGACGCTTTATTATACGTAATCCGCCTTACTGAGGCGTTATCATTACGTCTTCAAGAAAAGATTTACGGGATATTATTCTCAATGTAATTTCTTTTGAGGGCAGTAGTTTGTTCACGTATAACTCCGCCCTTCAGTGGCTGATTGGAGTTGGTTAGACGTGACGCAGCCCTAGCTACATCCACACGCGTGGATAGTAAGGTTAAGAACTCTCTCAGAGTCGCTTCGTTCTCGGAGGAGCTTCTCTTCGACGGCAACTTTCCGGCAATCCATGAATTGCTCGATTTATACGTTCTCTTGTCTATCTAGTGTTACAAGAGATTCAGACTGGGGCAAACATTCGGTGGTTGACTCAGAGAGTGCCGCCGCAGTTGCCGGACCCGAGTGTGGCTGTTATGACGGTTGCCAGTCAATCAGATTGGGATATATACTGATCCCTACGGATTCGAAGTGCCAGGGTCTTTGGGTTCCGCAGTCTTTTAGCTATCAGTTTAACTTCCGCGGAATAATGTTTTTTAGGCTTGCTTTATGTCATTGCATGAACATTATTCAGAAACGCATGCCCAAATTCCTGTCCTTTAATTTGACAGTAGTGGCGTATCTCCGGAACCAGGGAGGCACTCTTTCGTTTCCGTTATTCAATTTAATGGAAAGAATCCGTCTGTTGGTTATAGTACACCAAGTTCAGTTTTGGTCCGTCATATTCCGGGTCGTCTGATTGTTTTATCGGACTCCTGTTCTCTTACGGGTCGCTTGTTGCTGTCAGAATGGACTCTCAACAAACAAGTATTCAATCAGATTTGCTATCTATGGGAGCGCCCAATGATGATTTATTTATGACACAGCTTGCTAATCAATTGCAGACGTATGTGTTGGCTTGTCCAGATCTCTGAGCTAATAGTGTTAACGCTCTATTGATCTATAGGACGGAATGATAGGATACGCGTATCCTCCGGCGCTGTTGTTTTAGCAGGTATTGCTAAGATAAACAACCACAATACATTTCTGTTGATAGCATCTCTATCTTCACAGAGATCATGAGTAATTTACTCTCTTGTCTACTGTGGGTCTTAACGTGAAATCTTCCTCTATGTGAGGATCTTTTTTCACTGGGTAAATCGTGTCATCTTTATCACAACCAGCAAGGTCGCAACCTTCATGTATTCCGTTGTGTGGTCCGTATTACATTGTAAGCACTGTACTGGACGAGCTTTGGACGCGATTTCTTACTATAGGAGATCCTCTTCTTCGCTATTCTATGCGACTAAAGTGGAGGCTCTTCCGTCGTGGTGTAGGGATCATTATGTTCATATTGTTGATCCCTCCATACTACTCATTGCTATTTTTTTAGTATACTTGTTTCACAAGATCTACTGCAGCCTGTTATTATTTAGGTTATAGGTTTATGTTACCTCATACCTATGCACTCTACGATAGTTTACAATTGAGTCTTTTGTCTCTTTATCTAAGTCAGTTAGTAACTTTTTGATAAATAGACTTAGAATCTTTAGATTAAATTCCTATACGGATTTTAACTTCGGTTCTTATTTAGCTAAGTAATCATTTGAGCCTCTGGAAACAGTAGTTTTCAAATTCTGACCTTTTAGACAGTAATTCTGTTGGTTTCTCTTTTACTGTAGAGTCAGTGAGTTTCATGCACTATCGATGGATGATTTTCACTTTCATAGTTTTGGAATCAATACTTCCGTTACTATTTAGGTTGGATTGTTGCATAAGAGTTAGGCTCCTATTATCCGGAACCTATTATTTTAAGGTCCTTCAGTCTTCGTATGGGCATAGGCCTTTACTCTTTCCGGGTACAGTTTATGTATTTATAAACAGATATCTGTTTATTACAAGGGCGTAAGCTTCTTCTGTCTTTGATGTCTAGTAGAAGGACGTTACGCTCCATTTTATTGTTAATGGATTCTATTAACTATCGGTACTGCTTATGGTATATCATTGACTTAGCAGTTGTGCTTAAGATTTCGGCTCATGAAGTAAGAGTTCTTCTACTTCTTGGGCTTACATTAATAGTGTCGCTATTATAGATTTTTGAAGGCCGCTCATTGCGCTCAGCCATCCACATTCATGAATTTTATCTTAGAAATATCGAGTCAATTTCTTGAGGCCTCTTTTGTTAGGTCTATTATCTACTGCTCAGAATATCATTCACTTAACAGTTGCTACTATAGCTAGGTAGGCTGTCTGTTTCGGCAGTTTCTCCGTCCGGCTGCCCTCTTCGCTCTGGGCTATTTGACCCAGGGCAAGAAAAAGGGGGGGGGGGGGGGGGGGGGAGGGTGTTCCCTCGGGTCACCTGTTTTACTATGAAAACAAGGGGATACCTCCTCCGGAGTTAGTAATTCTGAGCTGTTATTGGGATGGTTGTTTAGTGAGAAGTTTAAGTTTATAAAATTCATTCAAGTCTTAGTTTTTAAAGTATAGCTTTTGAATATTGCATATGTCAACGGACATGATTATGCAATTCTCAGACACTTTTAGGAGTATAAGAGTCTCTATTCTCTAGACTTACTTTATTATTGGCTTACTTTAAAAATTATTAGTATAAGGATTATATTGGATATTAATAGAGTACATGGATGTATGAAGCTCAATTTTGGAAGGTGTTGTATCTTTCTAATTTATCATAAATAAGAAAGATACATGTAAGGCCTATTACTTCTTTTCCCTACAGGGGATGACTCTATTTTATTTTATTGAGCGTATTCCATTTTGCTCTATGTCCTTGGCCCTCCAGCCTTTTTACTATTCAGCTATGTCTGGGTCATTGGTACAGTATAAAAATGTTAAAAAATTTATAGTAATTTATATATTTTTTATACTTACCAATGACCCAGACGGGGATGGCCCTCCCAGGAGTTGGGAACTCTTGCCTCCCCGCTGAGTACATAGCGCTTACCAGGCACTGGTTATTAGAATGATAAATGGCGCCAATTTCGGAACGTCCTTGACACTGCGCATGCGCAGTGGGGGCGAAGTGTGGAGGGCCTTTCAGGACATGTTTTCTTTAGTTTTAGATGCAAATTTGGGGGATTGGGGGGCAAAATTTGTGTTTGGCCCTATATTTTAAGAGTTAGCACC
The DNA here is from genome assembly GCA_031216915.1 of Pictodentalium vernedei. Taxonomy (NCBI): domain Eukaryota; kingdom Metazoa; phylum Mollusca; class Scaphopoda; order Dentaliida; family Dentaliidae; genus Pictodentalium; species Pictodentalium vernedei. The sequence goes on from CM062294.1 coordinate 84,934,600, forward strand.
AGCTATGTCTGGGTCATTGGTAAGTATAAAAAATATATAAATTACTATAAATTTTTTAACTTTCCAAACCGAGAGGCTGATTTGAACCAAATTTTATGTGAGGGCTTATTGGGTCATAAGTACCTAATTTATGCTGATTTTTTTTCCCCCGTAGCCCCATGGGAACCACAGGAGCTAAAAATAGAAAAAAATTAAAACGCCCATATCTCCAAAACTGCACGGCATCGAGAATTTTTATTTGGTGTGAAGCTTCCTTAGGACCAGCAGAAAGAATTGGTAAAGAAAAATTGCCATCGGTTTTATCATAGGGTACAGTTTCGGGACTTTGAAAAAGTGCTGAGTCAGCACTTTTTAACACTGTAGGCAATGGGAAAAACATTAAAAAATCTTCTCCAGATCCAGCAGGCAGAATCTTTTGATATTTGGTATGCAACATTGTAGGGTGGATCTGATTTAAGTTTGTTCAAATCGGCTCCCTAGATTCATATTTGGGCTCACTATAGAAGCTCGAATTCGAACTTAGTGCATTTCAGGCAAATTTCTTCAAAAATCTTCTTCTCCAGATCCTGCAGGCAGAATCTTTTGATATTTGGTATGCAACATTGTGGGGTGGATCTGATTCCAATTTGTTCAAATCGGCCACCTGGATTCATATTTGGGCTCACTATAGAAGCCCAAATTCAAACTTAGTGCATTTCAGGCAAATTTCTTCAAAAATCTTCTCCAGATCCAGCAGGCAGAATCTTGTGATATTTGGTATGCAACATTGTGGGGTGGATCTGATTCAGGTTTGTTCAAATCGGCCCCCTGGGTTTATATTTTGGGCTCAGTATAGGAGCTCAAATTTGAACTTAGTGCATTTCAGGCAAATTTCTTTGAAAATCTTCTTCTCAAGATCCAGCAGGCAGAATCTTGTGATATTTGGTATGCTGCATCCTTAGGGGGGTGAGATGCAAGTTTGTTCAAGCCATGTCCCTAGGTCCATATTTGGGCTCACTGTGGGAGCTTGAATTGTAACTTTGTTCGAAATGAGGAATATTTTTATACTGTACCAATGACCCAGACTTAGCTGGTGCTAACTCCAACAAAACCAGGGCCAAACACAAATTTTCCCCCCCAATCCCCAAAATTTGCATCCAAAACAAAAAGAAATCATGTCCTAAAGGACCTCCATAGTACGCCTCTACTGCGCATGCGCAGTGACGCAGTCGTCCCGAAATTGGCGCCAATTATCATTCTCTGTTTGGCCCTTCATCAGTCAACATCTCACTGATCTTTGTGCTTGTAAATCTCAGTTTAAAGGATGCCAGACACGTAATTTTTGGAGAAAATGTGATTCTAAGGAGGATAGAAGGAGGAGAGGAAAAAAAGAAGTGGCAAAAAATAATCAGGGCTGTACTTAAAATTTTTTGTTGAAATTATGTCAAGTTGCCTATTTTCGAGGCATGGGCCTCTTGTTGTCATTCTTGCTAATTGTTGCACTGCTTATTCAGTGTTTCCTCTCCCCTAGCCTTCTAAAGTCCCCCCTTGCAATTCTCCCATGCTTTTGGCATATTTTTGAGAAGTTTCATTTCTAAAATTTCCTGGGAGAGTTGCTTGGTAACAGAATGTTTTCTGTTATTTTCCCCATAGTTACGTTTTCACCCATGGGTGTATAACGTTTGTGTTCTGCATCTTCCATCTGATGTTCTGCAGATTCTCCCCTGGGAGTCTCTGTTTTGCATCAGATAGAGTGTAATTGATGACTGATTCCGGGCCAGTTTTTTCAGTGCCTGGAGTCATGTTTTCTAGTGTGTTTACACTGTTTGTTTTCATTGGCAACAGCCTTTTTTGAGGGGGGCTGTTTGCCTTTGTAGTAGTTTATCTCATTATAAGATACATTTATATTATCCGAAAGTGTCTCATTAATTATTTTATATAAATTTAAAATTTTTGACCACACTTTGCCATCGGATCCATCGGGGCTCAACGTTACTTTTCAGCAACTTGGGCTTCTCTGAAAAAATATTTTTTCAAAATTATTTTGTTTTGCAATTGTTTTTTCATTTATTAATGGATCATGTTATTATGTATCTTTGTGTCAGGGGTTTTTGCGAGTAACTAGGACTTATTGTTGTTCTTTCACAATGAAGGGACATTGTTCAAATTGTAATAGGAAGAAATCTTCCTCTGACTTTCATGATCATTGTATTAATTGTAGTCAGTGTTCTCGCATTAATCCCTGTCCTATATGTGAACATTGGGATGAGAAACATTGGAAACGTGTGTCACGATATGTTGTTTCTGGAGAAAGAGCGATGCCGGCTCTTTCTCCACAAGGTCACTCTACTCTCTCAGTTTCTATTTCAGAGGAACCAGAACAGGGTGATGTTTCCATGTTATCTTCTTCAAGTGTGCGTCCGTCGTCACAAATAAATTCAGAGCTAGCGGCAAAAGTGCTCATGGGGATTAGACAAATGTCGTCCGCTAGCTCGCCCGGTGTAGCGTCCATTCACCGAATGGTTCGGCAGCCGGGTTCGTCCGATGCGGTCCAAGAGGAAATTTTGGGTGATGCGAGCACTATAAACATAATAGATGCACACCCAGTGACGGCGGATAGTAAACGAGAACGGAGGAAGCCTTTTAGTCCGGTTCCTAGCTCGTCCAGGTCCAGCCGGGCCGCGAGCGAGAGAGGCCCCTCTCTCGTACAACAACATCTGGGACCAGATGTTGTGGTACAAAATGTGTCTTTAGCGGAGCATACGTCCGTCGCTCGGGACGCTCCGTTGTATAAGCAGTCCGCAGAGACTGTTAAGGCTTCCTCTTCTCGTCGGTGCACACGACCGCACCTTGGCTGCGTGACCTCCGATATTTTGCCAGCTTCGCCGGTGAAGGATTCTTCGGCGACCAGGTCACACCATCCGGCAGCCAGGGATTCGAGACCGATGGACTCCGGACGTTCGCATAGGAAAAGTATGCGGGAGCCATCTGATGCGGAGCTGCCCTCGGCGAAGCAGCGAAAGACCGCGCCTCCGCGGGTCTCGACGTCGGACATTCTAGTGCAGATAGCACAGCTTATCGCAGCATCCCAGCAGCCGACAGAAACGGTGTCGGATCGAGAATTATCCGACGGCGCTGGGTCGGTACGCTCCGCCGAAGCATCGGGGGCGGACGACCGGGAACATCGGGAGGTCCGACCGGATGGTGAAAGGGATACGGATGAATTGGAGCTATCCCTTTCGGAACAACATAAAGCTGCCGTGGACTTCATCCGGCTCTTTCTCCCTCAAGTTGTTCCGTCGGGCCAGACTGCTGCGCTTCCGGACAAGAGAATTATAGCGTCATTGAACTCTGAATTTTTTGAGCGGTTCAGGGACATCGCTCCCGAGTTTCCGTCGCAGTCCAATAATGTTGCAAGAACATTTGAATTATTGAACGACGCTATATTTAAACTTGCTTCCAGGACGGGGAAAGCAGGTTTCTTGTCCGCAAATACTCTCAACCTGCCTTTCATTAATGCAAGGAATAAATTCGACACGGCAGGACAGGGTATACCGAGAGTTCCTCTGCGTATGGACGACGAGGCGGAAGACTTAGAGCTATCATTACCGTCGTCAGCTTCTATTCCAATCGCGGTGTTGGAAACAGCTATTGCGTCTAACAGAGCCAATTTAGATGCCTTATCTTACGCAGATCACCTTACTAAGGCGTTATCACTGCGCCTTCAAGGGGAAGAGTTTCAGGATATACAATCCTCTTTAAGACTTCTTTCAAGGGCAGTAGCTTATTCCACGTGTAACTCCGCCCTTTCAGTGGCAAATCTGGAGTTGGTTAGACGTGACGCAGCCCTGGCTACATCCACACTAGTGGATTCTAAGGTGAAGAACTCTCTTAGAGTCGCTTCGGTCTCAGGAGAACTTCTCTTTGACGGCAAGCTTTCCGCTATTTATGATAATATTAAAAAGAAAGCTAATGATTCTCTGTTGTTCAGATCCGCTCCTAAAAGGTCGGATACAGCAGACACGAATAAGGCGGGCACTTCTGGGTCTAATGCGCCCAAGAGAGGTTCCTATAGAGGTTCCGGTGCGTCCTCTTGGTCTTATTCGAGAGACCGTCAGGATAGCGACTCTCGTTCGGGACGTCCTTCAGGCCGGGGCAATCGGTCGGACGCCCCGAGGTCGACGAGGCGAGGTGCGGGTCGTGGAAGACGTGGTTTCTCCTACCGCAGGCCTCGCAAGTCCAGGAGGTGATGGCTTAAACCTCTATCGCGTTCCGGTTGGCGGAAGGTTGTCGAGTTTTTCACAAGAGTGGGCGTCGATTTCGGACGACCCGTGGGTGAGAGGAGTGACTTCGGAAGGTCTAAAGATATCCTTCAAACGAAAGCCTCCATTAACTCGAAGTCCAAAGTGGACTCATCTTCCGTCAAATCCACAGAAAAGAGACGCTCTGTTATCAGAGGTGCAGTCTCTTTTAATGAAGAACGCGGTAGAGGTCGTAGAAAACCAGGAATCGCTGGGATTCTACAGCCATCTGTTTCTGGTTCCGAAACCAGACGGCTCGTTCCGTCCAGTCATAGATTTGAGCTGGATAAACAAGCTGATCGTCGCTCCGAAGTTTTATATGGAGACGATTCGATCGGTCAGAGCGAGTATTCGGGTGAACGATTATGCAACGAGCATAGATCTCAAAGATGCGTACTTTCACGTCATGGTACATCCGACATTCCGAAAGTATCTACGCTTCGCAGTCCTAGGAGTGGTGTATCAGTTCCGGGCCATGTGCTTCGGATTGAATCTAGCATCCTGGGCTTTCACTCGGGTAATGAACTCGGTAATGATCCACTTCCGAGCTCATTCGTCTGCGGTAACGTCGGCCTACCTGGACGACATTCTTCAGAGGTACGGCAACGAGTTAACGCTTCAGAACGATGTTCAGAATCTTCTTCTATTGCTCCGACGTCTCGGTTTCATAGTAAACGAGGAGAAGTCGGATCTGGTGCCGTCCAAGTCATTCACTCATCTGGGAATGAGCTTCGAGACGCACAACAATCTCGTTCGTCTGCCGTTAACCAGAGCGAAATTAGTCAGTTGTTACGCTCGCTATTGTCTGCATGCAGACAAAGTCACGGCGAGAGAATTTATGAGACTGATAGGTCTGTGCGGAGCCGCCGCGGATCTCATTCCGATGGGGCGGCTACGCACACGTCCTCTTCAAATTTTCCTGACTCAGAATTGGAGTGTGAAAATTCATTCGCTCGATGTAGACGTTCTCTTGTCAGATCAAGTGAAACAAGAGATTCAGACTTGGGCAAACATTCAGTGGTTAACTCAAGGAGTTCCGCTGCAGTTGCCGGATCCGAGTTTTACCATTATGACGGATGCCAGTCAAACAGGTTGGGGTGCATCATTAATCCCAACGGATTCGAGATGCCAGGGTCTTTGGGATCCGCAATTCCTGTGCAAGCACATAAACATCAAGGAAATGATGTCAATTTGGCTTGCGTTACGTCACTGGATGGACATTATTCACGATGCTCATGTCCAAATCCTATCCGACAATACGACAGTAGTGGCGTATATACGGAATCAGGGAGGCACTCATTCAGTTCCGTTGTTCAATCTAACAGAAAGAATCCTTCTGTTTGCGTTGGAACATCACGTTCTTCTTTCGGTCCGTCACATACCGGGTCGTCTGAATGTGCTAGCAGACTCCCTTTCACGAAAGGGTCGCTTGTTGCCGTCGGAGTGGACTCTCAACAAACAAGTATTCAATCAGATTTGCTACCAATGGGAACGGCCAATGATAGACTTATTTGCGACACATCTCAACAATCAGTTGCAGACGTATGTGTCCCCGTGTCCGGATCCAAGAGCATTTGCAGTAGACGCTCTGTCGATCCCTTGGGACGGAATGATAGGATATGCGTATCCTCCAGCGCCGTTAATTCAACAAGTATTGCTAAAGATAAAACAATCTCAATGCAAGATTCTGTTGGTAGCATCTCTGTCGCCACAGAGACCGTGGATAAATCTACTCAGGTGTCTGTTGTGGGACCTACCGCGGAAGCTTCCTCCACGAGAGGATCTTCTTTCGCAGGGGAAATCGCGCCAACTCCATCACAACCCGCAAGGTCTCAACCTTCACGTTTTTCCGTTGTGCGGTCCTTCTTGCATGGCAAGCACTTTACAGGACGAGCAGTGGACGCGATTTCTAACTGTAGGAGGACCTCCTCTTCGCTAAACTATGCGGCTAAGTGGAAGGTTTTCCGTCGTTGGTGTAGGGATCATTCTGTAGATATATTTGATCCCTCTATACCAGACATTGCAAACTTTCTAGTATACTTGTTTGACGAAATCAAACTGCAGCCTGTTACTATAAAGGGTTATAGATCTATGTTATCTGATACCTATGCACATCATGATAGTTTACAAATTGGATCTAATGTCTCTTTATCGAAATTGGTTCGAAACTTTTCGATAAATAGACCTAGAACTCTTAGATTAATTCCTAAGTGGAATTTAGCTTGGGTTCTCCTTAAATTGAAGGAAAAGCCATTTGAACCTCTTGGGACAGTAGATTTCAAATTCTTATCTTATAAGACAGCTTTTCTCTTAGCTTTCTCTTCTGCCAGAAGAGTCAGTGAGCTTCATGCACTATCGGTGGATGATTCTCATTATCGTAGTGTTGGGAACACTATCACCTTCACTACTAATGTGGGTTTTTTAGCTAAGAATCAGGCTCCTAATAAATATCCGGAACCTATTGTTATTAAGGCTCTTCCGTCTTCAGACGGGCGTAGGCCTTTACTCTGTCCTGTTAGAGCACTACGTATCTATAAACAGAGATCTCAGTTCATCAGAAAGGGACGGAAACGTTTCTTTCTGTCTTTGATGCCTAATAGAAAGGACATTTCAGTCCATTCTATTGCTAGATGGATTCAGTTAACTATCCGTACTGCTTATGAAGATTTATCTTCTTCTCAGCAGTCTGTGCTTAAGATTTCTGCTCATGAAGTAAGAGCTCTTTCTACTTCCTGGGCTTATGCTAATAGTGTTGCTATTACAGATTTAATGAAGGCTGCTTATTGGTCTCAGCCATCCACATTTACTAATTTTTATCTCAGAAATATTGAGTCCATTTCTGGAGACCTGCATTGTTTAGGTCCGTTATCTGTTGCTCAGAATGTCGTCCACAGTTGCAACTATAGTTATGCAGGCTTTCTGTTCCGGCAGTGACTCCGTCCGGCTGCCCTCTTCGCTCTGGGCTATTTGACCCAGGGCAAGGGGAAGGGGGGGGGGGGGGGGGTGTTCCCTTAGGTCACCTGCTTTATAGTGAAAAGCAAGGGAATGCCTCCTCCAAGACAGTATTTCTGAGTCGCTTCCGGGATGGTTTTAAAGTGTAATATTAATGTTTAATTTCATTCATGTCTTATTTTTAAAGTGTAGCTCGGTGTGAAGCATTTGTATATGTCAAGTGTCAAACGGGCTTTAATATACAATACTCGGACACTTTTAAATGATTATAAAGAGTCTCAATTCTCTGGACTACTTTATTTATTGGCTTGCTTTAAAAATAATTAGTATAAGGGTTATACTGGATGTTAATAGAGAACATGAATGTTATTGTGCTCAATTATTAAGGGTAGTGTATCTTTCTAATTTAATATTAAATAAGAAAGATACATGTAAAGCCTAATACTCCTTTTCTCCTTAAGGGGTTACCTCTTTATTTATAATTGAGCTTATTGGATTTTCCTCTATGTCCTAGGCCCTCCAGCCTGTTTACTATTCAGCTAAGTCTGGGTCATTGGTACAGTATAAAAATGTTAAAAAATTTATAGTAATTTATATATTTTTTATACTTACCAATGACCCAGACGGGGATGGCCCTCCCTGAGTTGGGAACTCTTGCCTCCCCGCTGAGTACATAGCGCTGACCAGGCACTGCCAGTAAGAATGATAATTGGCGCCAATTTCGGGACGACTGCGTCACTGCGCATGCGCAGTAGAGGCGTACTATGGAGGTCCTTTAGGACATGATTTCTTTTTGTTTTGGATGCAAATTTTGGGGATTGGGGGGCAAAATTTGTGTTTGGCCCTGGTTTTGTTGGAGTTAGCACCAGCTAAGTCTGGGTCATTGGTAAGTATAAAAAATATATAAATTACTATAAATTTTTTAACTTTCTTAAAAAATCTTCTTCTTCAGATCCAGCAGTCGGAATGGTTTGATATGTGGTGAGTAGCATCCTTGGGGGGGAGGGGGGGATTCAAGTGTGTTAAAGCCAAATCCATGGGTCTATATTTGGGCTCCCTGTGGGAGCCCAAATTATAACATAGTCAATATGAGGAATTTTTCTTTAAAAATCTTCTTCTTCAGATTCAGCAGTTGGAATGTTTTGATATTTGGCATGGAGCAACCTTAGGGGGCTGAGATTCAAGTTTGTTCAAGCCAAGTCCCTTGGTTCATATTTGGGCTCACTATGGGAGCCTGAATGACAACTTAGTTCAAAATGAGGAATTTTCTTTAAAAATCTTCAGTTCCAGCAGATGAACGCTTTTGATATTTTTTATGCAGCATCCTTAGGGGGGTAAGATTCAAGTTTGTTCAAGCCATGTCCCTAGGTCCATATTTGGGCTGATTGTGGGAGCTTGAATTGTAACTTGGTTCAAAATGAGGAATTTTCTTTAAAAATCTTCTCCTTCAGATCCAGCAGTCGGAATGTTTTGATAATTGGTGTGCAGAATCCTTAGGGGTGTGAGTTTCAGGTTTGTTAAAGCCAAGTCCCTGGGTTCATATATGGACTACCTGTGGGAGCCCGAATTATGACTTAGTTCAATATGAGAAATATTCTTTAAAAATCTTTTTTTAGAATATTTGGATATTTGGTTTCAGCTTTTATTAGGAGGAGCAGATGCAACTTGTGGAAATCAATTCTCTGGGTTGATATTTAGGCTACCATGTCAGGTGAGCGCCCTCAGGCCCCCTGGGGCCTCTTGTTTCAAAATTGTTAACAACGAGGCCCCCACGTATCTCTGACTTATTAGCTTGAACGTTTGAGGATATCTTCCTGTATAACACTCGGTCACGCTCCAACTTCCAGTTGCCATTCACCCATACGGAAATATTTAAATGCTCGTTTATACCCTTGTGGAATGTACTACCCATAGAAGTTAGACAGTCAGGTTAACTGAATAATTTTGTTAAATATTTCAATAGAGACGTGTGTAGACCACCCAAGTACTTGAACAGCGCCAACAGGGTAGTCAATATAATACATTGCAGGCTGCGGAACTCCTGCAGCGATCTAAATTTTGATAAATCGCTAACCACACCCACAACGTGCCAAACTGTCTCTATGGTTACGAGCCTGAAAACGATAACCACTGCTTCTTCAACTGTAGTAACTATGCAGATGGAAAGAAATGTCCCATGAAGAAATCTTGCGCATCTAACAATAAGATCGACTAATGATCTTCTCTATGGTATCCCCAACCTACAGACCCCGTCAACATTCATATTTTTTGCACTGTACAAAAATTAATTAAAGCAATGAAGCTGTTTTAAGACTGGACTGCTAGTAAAGCGAACAAGTCTCAACCCTCTGTCCAATGCAGATAGTAAATAACACTGGCAGAAATTATTGAATAATATAGACTTTTTCAACTCTTGCTTCGGGAATATGGCCTGAGACCCCTCGTCTGTTTAAGCTCATCGAGCTAGCTCCAAGGAGGGGTCGAGGGCTGTGTTTGTTTTGAGACAAGAAATTGAAAAAATAATGTTTTTTGAGACAAGAAATTGAAAAAATAATGAAATTTGAATGGAGATACATTTGGACAGCGCTGATCTCTTTGTTATGTTGGGTAGAGGGTTAAAATAACTCGTAAGCTGTTGACTTATAAAATCAAAGGCCATCTTGTATACTTCACAAATGGTATGCTGCTTTCTGCATGTCTGTCCTTGTCCTGTCAGTGCTGGCTGCTGGTGGAGGTGTTGAACTGAAGTATCACCCATATAGATTTACAAATCCGAACCGGCAGTGTGGCATTTTACTTTTCCTCTCTGCCCCCTCTCACTCTCCTGTTCTGACTCTTTCAAAGTTGATCAGCCATCAGCTTCGTTTCAAACCATGTATATACACAACATTGTTTTGAAATATATGTATGTTTGCTTCGCCATTACACACACATACTTATAACTGTTTTTAAACATATAAGCATACTTTGTAATTTTTTGACTGTATTTTAAGGAAAGGATATAATCTAAGTTCTGGGCACTTGTTATCCAATCCTTTTTGTTAATTATAACAAATAAAATAAGTTTAATCTAATCCATTATACCATCCTTCCATCATTCCGAAATAAGAGTTTCCCAACTTTTTTCACCACACATTGAGATAATAGGCTGATTTCTAGTATGTGGCTTCGTCATGGGCACCTACAAATTGAGTTTGAGTTTGGTCCTGCTTGGATGATTTCTTGCCGAGTTATTGACCTTGAACTTAGTTTATGATGTGAAAATGCAGAGAATCTGTTTTTGAACCCCCCAATCCCCAAAATTTGCATACAATACCGAAAATTAAAAGTCCTATCTGGCCCTGCATACTTTTAGTATTGCATATGCACAGTACCCAGGAAGAGCTCAGGATTGGTGCAAACATCATTCTTCTGTTTGGCCCAAAGTCAGTAACAACTGCACTGACATCTGTGCTTTAATTCTCATTTTCGAAGATGCCAGACACAAATCAATGATGGTTTTCATGAAATCAGCAGTGTAACAAGATGCTGGCAGTGAATAACGGTGGTTTGGGATGTTCAGGGCTGTAACTTTATAATTTTTATGTAAATTATTCATGTTACCCAATTTCGTGATATGATTCTGAACGTCGTCATTATAATATGACTCCACTGTTGTTTTGTTACTATTACTTCTCTTCCCTCTCCTGAACCACTCTGTTATACTCCCAAGCTCTCTTGGCTTTTTTAGTGAAGAATTTTTTGTTAAATTCTTAGGAGTTTAACTTGTAAACAGATTAGGTATTTTGTTTATTCCCTATGTTTATGTCCTGTCTGTTTCGGTTCAGGACGTTTTTGTACTCTTGCATCTTCTACCAGATGTATTGTTTATTCTTCATATGAAGATCTAGCTTTGCATCAGGTGGTTGTTGATCGGTTACTGACTCTGGGCCTTTGTTGTGCCTGTTGTTGGTTAGTTTCCGGTTTTTCCTGTTGCCGTTGTCTGTTCAATAACGTTTTGGATTCATATTGGGTGCGTTCGGAGTCCTACCATTGGTAGCCAATGGTAGCTATTCGGTACCATCGGTAAACATTGTTACCAATTCCTCCATTTTTTTTTCACCAGTGGTACATTTTTGAGACCATGCTCAAGAGTGTGGAATTTTTCACCAATGCGAAATCCAAAATGGCGAACGAAGACCGATTCAAAATTAAAATACCAGTAAATGGAAAAGATTATTTCATTTCTGTGAAGAAAGAGAAAATTTTTTGGTTGGCAAAAAGTAAGCAATTGACAGTGAATTGTTGTAATGAAGGTTGAATACAGTTATTTCTGTGATAAATAACACGAAATTCCGGATAATGTCCCAGTTTCGTGGCATTGAAACGTAAACTTAGGTATGCACACACCATTAATTCGTTTCCAGAGGGGTCTTAAGCATGGGGAGCTGTTCGCCTTCGATACAGTGCATAACCAGGGGTGGGGGGGGAGGGGGGACAAAGTTTGGCTAGCCCAAAAAACATTGTCAATATCATTGGCCTAGTGCAAGTTACACACAACTTCAAGACAAGAGCCTCAAAATGCTCTCCAACTCGGTCTACGCATGCTACATTTGCCACAAATTTGATCTTGGAGAACTAAATTTTGCAAACAAATTTATTGAGTGAGGCCTTGTTCTCACTGGGTGTCTCAGGTTGTTACTCCCTCTTCCCAGTTAACTGTCCAAACTAAGAACATTCTGCCTTGCCGACCACAAGCTCCCCCCCCCCCCACCCCACACACACACACTCTCCTCCCACTATCTGAAGTGATGGAAAGTGGGAGGAGGGGGGTAACGATTGGAGGGTCCTAGGTGGGACTAGGGGAGGATCTCCAAACACCCCACCAACCTTCCAAATATCATGGTAGCCCCCATGGAATAGTGGTGTTCTTTGGGTTTTCTGTGAAGCGTGGGGAATAACTGGACCCTGTTTCACATCACCACGGTTTGTAAATTAGCCTTAACATTTTTATTTACCAATGTACCACAGAAACATCAGAAGATCCCTCTCTGCACATCTCAGTGGCCCATCCCGCCACGTATAAGTGGTACATGTTTGAAGTTTTAAAAAAAGGACTTCAAAAGTTGTCGATACAAGCGAAAATGCATTCGAAAGTCATCCAGTGTATACTGTTGTACTACGTTTTGTATGTATTTTTTTATTTTTGTGACAAATTTTCGTCTGCAAGCTGCTGCATACATTCTTTTTATGGAGGGGAGAATTGGTCAGAAAGGCATTTTTGCACAAGTGGTAACTTGCACATGCATTTGAAACACGTTGGGAACAAATATTCAGAAGTGAAGCGGCGATTATGCATTTTCTTTCCGCCATGTTGTTACCGATGGCTACCAATTTCCGTTCGGAGTCGAAATACACCATCGGTCACTGTCGGTATACATTCGGGTACTTGTAGTAAATATCGTTTGTTACCAATGGTGGGACTCCGAACGCACCCATTAAATTCAATGTTTAGTTTTAAACAATCATGTTTTTTCTATTAGGATACATAGTATATCTTATTTCGGTAGTTTAGCTTTTATTAGTCAGTGGTTGTCCACACTTAGGCTCTGTTGGGATGCCCTTGGGCTCATGAGGTACTCAGGATACATAGTATATCTTATTCCGGTAGTTTAGCTTTTATTAGCCAGTGGTTGTCCACACTTAAGCTCTATTGGGACACCCTTGGGCTCATGAGGTACTCAGGCTTCATTCAGAAGTTTTCAAAAAAATTTTTTTTTTTCAATTTTATTCAAAATGTTTTTGTTTTGTCTATGTTATGTATCCTTGTGATGTTTATTTTTGGGACTGCAGCAGACTTATGTTTTTGGCCTCATTATTATTGCTGCCATTGTATAATTGATATTTAGTGTAAGTCGAAGAAGCCTCTGAATATAGGCTTGCTGTTTGTCGATAGTCACGGCACTCCTTCAATACTTGTACTATGGGATGCGAACGTTGGAAACGGTTGGTGACCTGTGTGGTGGGCAGTTAAGCCTTCACCGCTGGCTAATACTAGTTTATCAGTCTCTTTTTCAGAGGAACAAGAACATGGTGATGGTACTTTGACACCTGTCTGTTACGTGCTGCTGTCATCGCACTCCGATGAGCCCCACTCTGATGAGTAAAATAGAGCTAGCTGCCAAGGTGCTTATGATATAAATGCACAGGATTAAAGCCGGAGTAGCTTAATTCTCTGCATGCAGCTCATTCGACCGGTGCAGTGGTTGGCCCTTTTAAAGGAACCGAGACGCGGGGTAAGTCTCTTGCGGTAGTATAATGTGGATAGAGTGAGCACCTTATAATATAAAGCTCACCCAGCTATGACGGCAACAAGGAGAAGAAGCCTGTAAGTTTCTGTACGGGATGCTTAGCAAGATCTGGGGTCAGATCGTGAGTTGGAGAACCCTCTCCATCCCGTTGGCAGGCTGAGTCGACTGTGTCCATTGCAAGAAACTATAATGAGTCGGAACACGCGTCGGATGTTCCTTCCAAAAAGTAGTCGGTGTCGGATTTTCGATTATGGCTTCTTTTTCTTAAATGGAAGTGCATGCAAAGGGGATTAGCCAACAAGTTTCTCAACTGGATACTCGGCGAAATCTGGAGCCAGATCGCGAGTTGGAGAGCGTTCTCCGTCCCGTTAGCAGTCGGTGTCGACTCTTTGTCCGTTGTGAGAAACTTTTATTAATTGGAGCTATGCTCCTTCCACACTTCAGTCAGAGTCGGCTGTTGTTACGGCTTCCTCTACTTCCATGAAAAAGCATGTTAAGGGGTAGAAGCCTACAAGTTTCTTAACAGAATGCTTGGCGAGAAATGGAGCCAGACCGCAAGTGGGAGACTCTTCTCCGTTCCGTCAGCAGTAGGGCCGACTGTTTTCGCTTCAAGAAACTTTTGTGAGTTGGGACGCCCGTTCATGCTTGCGACTCGGGATGCTCCTTCCACACTGCAGCCGGGGCCAGTTGCAGCTATGGCTTCTTCCTCTGCTTCATTGATGAAGCACGTTAGACCACAGACTAGTTATCCAACTTTGCATGTTCATGCTGTTCCATGGAGATGTTCCCAGTCTTCACCACCGAAGTCGGATTAACCTGTAGCTAGTCGTTTGAGGCATTTTTATACAGGACGTGCATTGAAGATCTGGGGACAGATCTCTGTCCCATGAGCAGCATATGGTGAAGAAATGGATAATCGCTGCTCTGAAAGCCTCATTCATGGACCTGCTGCCACAGATTGCGCTGCATATTGCAGCATCCCAGTAGTCGCAGGTTCTGCCGTCAACAGTCTCCGGTAGTGAGCTGTCAGACTATGCTGGATTGGTCCAGTCATCTGTACATTCGGATGGTGTTGACCATATTTCAGATGGAACATTCAGATGGTGAGAGGGCTACAGAGGTTGATTCTCCAGCCCTCACAGAATGGCACATTAAGACTTTGAATTTGTAATCATAAGCTCTTCAAATCTTGTTCCATCTGAACAAAAGTCTGCGTTTGCTAGGCAAAAAACAGCTTACGGTACCGGGTGAAGGAAAGACGAAGATCTTCCTTAATATAAGGAATAAGGTTAAGAAAGGTAATAATCTATTCCTTACGAATAGAAGATCGATAGCTCATAGATAGGCTGAGACAGCTGTCTTATTGGGAATAGAGCTGTTAGAAGGAGTACTTTCCCTTCTCGGTGTTGTATTCCTAGGCAGCAGAGGCATTTAGTGCTCTTGTGGACGCCATAGTAGCCTTATGTACAGTTACAGCGGTCTTTTCTTATACATTAGCAGCTAACGTTGTAAGTCTCTGTTTAGTGAGCTCTCTAAGGCCGCAGGGTTACACACAGATATCTATTTTTCACCGATATTTGACTATTTTTATACTACAACCAATGGCCCAGACTAGCTGGTGCAAACTCGATATAATCCAGGGCCAAACACAAATTTTGAACCCCCCAATCCCCAAAATTTGCATAGAAAACCGAAAAAATAAGTCCTATATGGTCCTCCATACTTTTGCTTACTGTGCATGCACGGTAACCAGGAAGGTACCAAAATTGGTGCCAAAAATCGCTCCTTGTTCGGCCCTAAGTCAGTAAACATTGATCTGATACCTGTGCTTTAAATCTCATTTTTTGAGGATGCCTGACACAAATCAATGAAAGAATTTGTGGATTCAAGGCTATAAATGGATGGTGGAATTGAACAACGGTGGTTTGAAATGTTCAGGGCTGTAACTTTATAATAATTATAAAAATTTGCATGCAAAACCGAAAATTAGAAGTCCTAACTGGACCTCCATACATTTTACCCTCCGCACACAAGGTCAAGTTTGGGTATATATTACGGTTTTCTCAATTATTTTGGACGTGAGTTCATATATTGTGTTACAATCCTGAGTCCGAGGGTCTCTCTATGCACATCAGAGTTTATCAGAAGAGAAGTTACGCTTTTGTTGTCATTATTTTTCCATAGAAGGGACGTTTATGTTCATTCTATTGTTAAATAAGTCAGTTAGCTATTCGTACTGCTTGGGTTATTTATCTTCCAATTAGCAGTCAATGCTTAAGATTTCAGCGCATAAGTAAGCGCTGGCTATATCTTGTGCTTATTCTAACTGTTTGGCTATTATATGATCTTATGTGGGATCTCTTCAGGATAGTTAAGTTTTCGGCGCATGGGAATAATAGTTTCTATTATTTGTGTCGCTAGTATAAGGCTTTTGAGCGCATACATTGACTCTCAGCCGTTTTCATGGGAATGAATGATACGATATGTGTATCCTTCAATTCATTTGTTTCTATTGATTTCATTGAGGTTATGGGGTCTGCTATTGAGCATTCGCCAGAAGCTTCCCCATTAGAGGGTTTTCTTCTTTTAGGGAAGTTTTATTCTTCATGTCATTCTCCGCTCTCCGTGGCATTACGGAGTACTCAGACGTGAAAGAGCTTTATGATCACTATATTATTGCTGTCTTGCACCAGCAATGATTAAGTAATGTGGGTGAGGAGGTTTCAACATATATTTGAATTCCCCCCCACACACTCACGCTGTCGCGTATATATTTTTTAATACATACATACTTTGCGTCTGGGTCGTGTTGGATGGCACCATTATACGCATATATGCAGTTCTGTTGCATTTGTTTCCGGTATTTATTTTCTGATTTTGGAGCTGGTTTATCATACCTACCTCCATTTCTAGATCCTGGTCTCTATTTTGTCTGTTCTCAAATCGCATATTCTCACTTGTTTATAGTTGTAGATACCAAATAGTACACATTGGAGAGTGTTTTTTACCAGATTTAATATTACAGAGGCCTCCTGTGAATGATCTTGAAGCGTGTTTTCTCTGCAGAGATTGTTCATCTTATCCCGCTTTTGTATGTATATGTTATAATTGATTTCTCACTGATTTCATCATACCTGTATACGGCGTCCGCAGTGCATATTTTATGGCGGATAATGTTATTTACCAAAATCATCGCTATAGCCTTGGCTTGTGAAGTGGCATTAAGTACTATTTATTATTCATGAATTAATTTTTTGAGTGCCTGATCGATATTTATTTATATCGTTTCCGGTTCTGCTTATTGATTCCAGAGCTCTCCCCTCTTTCTTTTGAAGTTATGTTAAAAAATAGGGGGGGGGGGGGCATTTTGTCCACTTCTCTGCCTGATGGGGTATGTAACTATTGAGGAAGCTGTCTTGTCCGTACTACGTTCAGCGATCAGCTGCAGTATTATTGTGTGGCGTAGGTTTATGGGAAATTTTCTCTCATTCTCAGTATGCCATAATAATTTTTAGGGCCTAGTCCAGACTAGTCTCTAAAATTGTTTATTTGTTACATAGTAATTAACATGATTTTATGCTTAGATTTAGGATTTACATAATTAGGATCCATATTAGGTTATGTCTTTTCTATTATGGTATTAAGAGACATTCATGTAAATTCTAATTTCTTCATCATGGATTGAAGGATTTGATCTATGTTGATCTAATATTTCAGAAGTTCTAGGCCCTCCGCCTTTTTACGACTCAGCTAAGTCTGGGTCATTGGTTACAGTATAAAAATATGAAAAAATTTATAGTAATTTATATATTTTTTATACTAACCAATGACACAGACGGGAATGGCCCTCCCATGAGTGGACAGTATTGGGCACTCATACCTCCCCGCTGAATTATAATCTTTTTTCTACAAAGAATGATTTTATTGGCGCCAGATTCGGTGACTTCCTGGCGTCTGCGCATGCGCGGAGGGTAAAATGTATGGAGGGCCAGTTAGGACTTCTAATTTTCGGTTTTGCATGCAAATTTTGGCGATTGGGGGGCAAAATTTGTGTTTGGCCCTAGATATTTTTGGGTTAGCACCAGCAACTAAGTCTGGGTCATTGGTAAGTATAAAAAATATATAAATTAGTATAAATTTTTTCATTTTCGGGACATACGCCTGACGTCATCATTCTTGCTAATGATTTACAAACTGTTTGTTAAGTGTTCCTTTCCTATCCTTCCATGAACCCTCCTGTTAAACTCATAAGCTTTTTGGCTGCTTTTTATTGAAATTTTTAGCTCACCTGAGCGAAGCTCAAGGGGAGCTTTACTAATCACTTTCTGTCCGTTGTCCGGCGTCCGTCGTCGTCCGTCCGGCGTTAACTTTGCATTATCGACTTCTCCTCCTAAAGCACTAGCCCAATTTTATTCAAATGTTGGCTAAATGTTTATTACCTAATGCCAATTCAGATTTGTTCAAATGAAGTTGCCCCTCCTCCTGGGTGGTCCCACGCCCCCAAGGGGCACCAAAATCTTTGTAAATCTAGCAGAGACTTGATATATGGTGTGCAGCTTCCTTTTGCAAAGAATGCTGACAAGTTTTGGCAGTTATGCTGGTAAAAAGGTAAGATATGCATAGTGGTTGTTTTTTAGAGGCGACATTTAATTAAGGGGAATTAACCCTTGAGTACTGAGCTAACTTCTAAAAGTACTGAAATTTCATGAAGCAATGTGAATAACAGACAACAATTGCCTAAAAATTTCATGAATAACTAAAATTTTTATTCTTTTGTCTCGAAAACATGGCATATGACCTTTGTTGGAATGAGCTGAATGCGTGTGTTCCAATGAGGGGTCATAAAATTTGAACGGAGATTTGTGTGAATAATGCATTAGTACTGCTAGATTTGGCAAATTTCTTAAAAAATCTTCTTCTCAAGATCCAGTCTGCAGAATCTTTGGGGGGGGGGGGGGGGGGGGGGGGGGGATCTGATTCAAGTTTGTTCAAATCGGCTCCCTAGATTCATATTTGGGCTCACTGTAGAAGCTCGAATTCGACCTTAGTGCATTTCAGGCAAATTTCTCAAAAAAATCTTCTTCTCCAGATCCAGCAGGCAGAATCTTTCGATATTTGGTATGCAGCATTGTGCAGCATTGTAGGGTGGATCTGATTCAAGTTTGTTCAAATCGGCCCCCTGGGTTTATATTTGGGCTCAGTATAGGAGCCCAAATTTGAACTTAGTGCAGGGGTGAGATTCAAATTTGTTCAAGCCAAGTACCTGGGTTCATATTTGGGCTCACTGTGGTAGCCTGAATTATAACTTAGTTCAAAATGAGGAATTGTCTTTAAAAATCTTCTTCAGATCCAGCAGTCGGAATATTTTCATATTTGGTATGCAGCATCCTTAGTGGGGTGAGATTCAAGTTTGTTCAAGCCATGTCCCTAGGTCCATATTTGGGCTCACTGTTGGAGACCGAATGATAACTTAGTTCAAAATGAGGAATTTTCTTTAAAAAATCTTCTTCTTCAGATCCAGCAGTCGGAATGTTTTGATATTTGGTATGCAGCATCCTTGGAGGGGGGGAGATTCAAATTTGTTCAAGCCATGTCCCTAGGTCCAATTGTAACTTAGTTCAAAATGAGGAATTTTCTTTAAAAATCTTCTTCTTCTTATCCAGCAGTCGGAATGTTTTGATATTTGGTGTGCAGGATCCTTAGGGGGTGAGATTCAAGTTTGTTAAAGCCAAGTCCCTGGGTTCATATAATATGGGCTTCCTGTGGGAGCCCGAATTATAACTTAGTTCAATATGAGGAATATTCTTTAAAAATCTTTTTTTTTTAGATCCACTGGTCAGAATCTTTGGATATTTGGTATAAGCTTTTCTTAGGAGGAGCAGATGCAACTTGTTTAAATCAATTCTCTGGGTTGATAGTTAGGCTACCATGTCAGGTGAATGCCCTCAGGCCCTCTTGTTAGCTCACCTGAGCAAAGCTCAAGGGAGCTTTAATAATCACTTTCTGTCTGTTGTCCGTCATCATCTGTCCGGTCACCGGTGTAAACTTTACATTATCGACTTCTTCTCACAAACTATTTGACCAAATTGAACCAAATCTGATGTGCATGTTCCCTATCATCTGTCAATTTAAGTTTGTTCAAATAAAGTTGTCACAGCCACGGCGGCACCACAAGGGGCATAACTCTGATAGCACCCATAAAATACAAAAAAAATCTTCTTCTGATCCAGTGGTCAGAATCTTTTCATATTTGGTATACAACATCTCTAGGGGGGCAGATTCAAGTTTGTTCAAATCGAGTTCCTCGGTTAATATTTGGGCTCCCTATGGGAGGCCGAATTTTAACTTGGTGCAATATGAGGAAATTTCTTTAAATATCTTCTTCAGATCCACAAATCACAGAATCCTTTAACATTTGGTATACAACATGTCGGGGGGGGGGGGGGGGGGGGGGGGGGGGGGAGTGGAGGGGGTCAGATTCAAGTTTGTCCAAATCGGGTCCTTAAAAAAAATTTACAATTTTTTATGCATTTTGTTCAGTTTTGAGATGAAAAAAAAAATTTTTTAGCCTGAAAATTTTGGGTGTGGTTCAGACAGAAATATTGGATCAAAATTTCGAAATTTTTTTTAGGCTTTTTTTGCATTTTGTTGAAGTTTGAGATGAAAAAAAAACCCCAAACGTTTAGCCTGAAAATTTTGGGTTCGGTTTGGACTTGGAAATTTTGGACCAAAATTCGGAATTTTAAAAAAATTTTTTTTAAAAATCGAGTTCCTAGATGAATTAGAGTGGTTTTATGCGAAATTGTTTTTATCCTATGTCCTCCCCTCCCTTTGGGGGGGGGGGGGGGGGGAGGGGGATGCAGTTAGATGTAACAAACTGGTTGGCTGCAAAATATATTTTGAAAGATTTAGAGGGATTTACTGGCACAGAGAACACATTGGAACTCAGGGGACGATTTGTCAATGTTTCTTTGATTCGCAATAATTCATGACAAATTCTGTGTCGCATTTCGATACATTTTAAGTGTAGAAGACAGTCACATAAGAATTGAATACAACATTTTGAATAATGAGAAGATGTGTGTGCCAATTTTCCACTATGTAGCTGAATGGAGTACAGTTTTTCAGTCACAATATTAATACCTGAAGTGAATATAACCAAAATAGCATACAAGTTTTTGCATTGAAAATTTCAGTTGCAATTGCACTCCCAAGCAATCTGAGGAGGGAAACTGTTTTGCACTCCTTGATTTTCTAGATTGCCAGGCCTAAGCACTGCTTTTCTTCCTGGGGTTCCTGCAGGGGAACCAGACCACTACTGTTACCAAAGCTTTGTGGTGATAACCTTTAGCCAAAAAATAATAAATGTAAACTGCAGGGTACTAGTGACAAGTCATAAGACTCTTACAGAGTAGAGACCAGCTGCACACATGAATTTTATCAAGCATTCCCCTTCCCCTAAGATACTAGATTCACCTAATTGTGTTGTTTTGTATGCATTATTATTATAAAAATGCATTTTTGATTTATATAAAACACAAATTATGATTAATATCTATAAGATTTTATTTATTTGGAATAAAACTACAATTCATCATCATTCAGGATATAAAAAGAGATCTATTTTTCTTTCTCTTCAATGGCTCCATCATCCACATTCACACATCTGACTTCAGAGCGTGAACACCTTGCTAGACATGGAATTACCAGACAGACTTGTGAAAGCCATTTCAGCTCTGGGCGTCTCATGCCCTATTTCCTGGACTATCCAGGAAAAAGGCTTGAGCGTCCACCTGAATCTGGAGTTCAAAATTGAAAAGAACACAACACCAACCCCTTCGGGGAGAGGTAGTACCTTTGGAGAGAGGATCCCCTCTCCCACTGGTCCTCACCCGAAGGGGCACAGAGGTCCTGATAAGAGCAACAACAAGAGAAAGAAGAAGAGTCCATCGACCAAGCGCAGGGACGCCCGGCGCTTGGAGGCTTTCCGGAATAGGAAGAAAGAGTTGAGTGAGGGCGTGGAGGCTCTGGAGGCAGCCGCCAGTTCCCCTCCTAATCCCACTGGTACACCCAATCAACTGCCGGCTCCTGAGCCGGTACAGTTGGATGAGGAACATCCAGTGGAGACTGAGGAGGAACTGGAAGTTGCTTTTTCACCGCCTCCCTCCCCTCACTCCCCTCTTCCTTCACTACCGGAAAGCCCCGGAGCGGAAGAAGCAGATGAACAGCCACCAAATCCTATAGACGTCATCATCCAAAACGCACTCAAAGTAATGGAAACAACATCCGCCAGAACTGAAAAACTTTTAAAAGAATCTAGGGAATTAACAGGACATACATCAATACCACCATCAGCCTCATCACCATCACCATGCCAACCTCCACCTAAGAAAAAGAGCCGGAAAAAACCCAGAAGGGGATAAACCTTCTCCCTCCTTCCTTTTCCTCCTCTGCCACGCCTCGACATCACCAAAATCACACAGCCAATGAGGGTCGAAAGGGGCTTGTCCTGCATATCGTCCCTGCGCGCCTCTGGCGCGCGAAACCATTTCATTCCTTGTTTTGTTTTTTTTTTCTCTTCAATCAGGTCATGACTTTATGATGCACATATGTGCATCTGGGGCTTTATTCACAAAGCAGGTGGTACATTCTGTTTGCCTAAAAACATAAAACTATGTGGTAATTCGATCCTCTGAGTGAGAATAAATAGAAATAAAAAAAAAAAAAAAAAAATCCATGCCCATATGCTTTTTTTGACAAGAAATGGCCTGAGGAACAGATAATTAACTTTGTGTGGCCTTACACAATTTTTTATTCAATTAGCAGGAGTTTACTCGAAGCCTGTATTCGATTAACAGGTCAAATTTCTACTGGAGGTATTGTAAATGGTTTTGTGTTGGGAAATTATATTCAATTAACAGGGTTATTCAGTTAACAGTTATCCAATTAAGTGGGTTCCACTGTACTTGTTTTGTATGCGTTTTTTTTAGACTGAAATAGTTACTTATAATTAATGGATTATTTGATATTTTAGTATATGTACATTTCAGGTACATAATTTAAAAGGAGAAGCATTAGAGAAAAGAGTCATTCAAAAAATAGATATAGGATTTGATCCAGTACAATCTTCAGTAAGTTTATTCTGTGAAGCCTAAAAAAATAAAAAATCTGTTTCTTAGGCCCTCCCACATGGTCCTTTTGGCTGCTGCATGCTCTCTTTTTATAACCAATTTAAACTTTAAAAAATTTTAAATTAAATGGTTTTTGTCTGTTATTTTACACAAGTTAAAAAAATTGATGAATTTGTCCCTTGAGTGCAAGAAGGCTTTGCAATGCTTTAGCATTGCAAAGCCTTCTTGCACTCAAGGGATGAAATACACCACCACCCATGCTATTCTGTAGATTATGAGGCCTAAAACTTGAACCAAGAACATGAACTTTTGACTGCAAAGAAATAATTACTGAAATAAAAAATAAAATAAAAAAACGCTCGCCCGCATGTAATTTCACAAATAATGGCCCGAGAAACAGAAGATCTACTTTATGTGGCCTAAGAGTGATATTTTATGTTACATACATGTTGGAAAACTGAGATTTTATATGACAACTAATGGACCAGACTAGCTGGTGCCAACTCAAATTAATCCAGGGCCAAACACAAATTTTGCCCCCCAATCCCCAAAATTTGCATGTATAACCAAAAAAATTAAGTCATAGATGGTCCTCCATACTTTTGAGATCTGCGCATTTGCAGTATCCAGGAAGGTACCGAAAATGGCGCCAACTATCATTCTTTGTTTGGCCCTAAAGTCCTCAACAATGAGCTGACATCTGTGCTTTTTTGAGGATGCCAGACACAAATCCATGGTAAAATTGGTGGGTCCAAGGCTGTAAATGGATGATGGAAGGAAACAACGGTGGTTGGAAATGTTCAGGGCTGTAACTTTATATAATTATAAAAATTATTTCATGTTTCCCAATTTCGGGACATACACCTGACGTCATCATTCTTGCTAATGATTTATCCACTGTTTGTTAAGTGTTCCTTCCCAATCCCTCCTTGAAGCCCTCCTGTTAAACTCCTAAGCTTTTTGGCTATTTTTAATGAAATTTTTTATTAAATTTCTTGGGAGTTTAATGTGTGTCACACAGTGTTTATTAGTCCCCCATGGTTTTACCATTTTGGGGGACTATTGGATTGCACTCCGTCTGTCCATCTGTCCATTTATCCATCTGTCTGTCCATCTGTCTGTCAAGATGGCCGACTGGTGGCCATTTTTGTTGGAAATTGCGTGTATTTCGTTATACGCTCAGAACTTCTGAACGACATGTCTGATTTCAGTAATTTTTGGTATGGAGGTCTATCAGCATAAGATAAATAACATATCATACAGGTTTTTTCTTTGTGCATAAATTATGCAAATTAACCTTACTTAACTTTTTTTTCGTGTAATATTTTTGTGCGTATAATGTTGTGTTCTGTTACCACCCGTATCTCAGAGATGCTTTGACACTTTTGTTTAAACTTTCCAGATTTGATGGGACATTAGGAAAAATTGATGCACATCAATTTTTTTGTGAAAAAAATTCAAGATGTCCGACTGGCAGCCATTTTTGTTGGAAATTGCGTGTAATTCGTTATACGCTCAGAACTTCTGAACGACATTTCCAATTTCAATAAATTTTGGTATGGAGGTCTAGCAGCGTAAGATAAATAACATATCATACAGGTTTTTTCTTTGTGCATAAATTATGCAAATTAGCCTTACTGAATCTTTTTCTCTGGTAATATTTTTATGCGTATTATGTTGTGTACTGCTACCACCTGTATCTATAAGATGGTTTCATGCTTTTGTTTCAAATTTTTAGATTTGTAGGGAAGGAACATAAGATAAATAACATATTATACAGGTTTTTTTTCTCTTGTGCACACATTATGCAAGTTAGCCTTACTTAACTTTTTACAGGTATTTGGATGCTTCCAGTGCAACCACAGAAGTATGGGTAATATTGGGACTGTTGCGGTCAAAGGAAGTGTAGATTTGGGTAGAGCAAGCACCTTAAAATCAAAAGCTCGCCCAGCGACGCCGGAAATAGGGAGGAAGTCAGCAAGTTTCTTTTCGGGAGAGCTCTGACAAGGCCGCAAGCGGGAGAGGTCCCTCTCTAACCCAACAACATTTGGTGCCAAATGTTTTGAGAAACTTGCACCTGCCGGAGCATACGTCCACACCTGCCGCTCGGGACGCTCCATCTAGACTGCAGCTGGGCTCGGCAACAGTCATGGCTTCCTCCGCTATGATTCAAAAGCATGCACAACTGCATTCTAGCTACCCGACTTCGGATATCCAGCCAGCTGCACGAAGACAGAGCCAGTCTTCGCCCGTGAAGTCAGACCATCTGGTAGCTAGGGAGCCGAGGCTTCGATCATCGGGACATTTGGAGAAGAGATCTCTGGGATTGCATCCCAGGAGCAGCAAGCAGCAAAAAACAGAAAACCGCTGCTCCTCAAGCCTCGGTATTGGACTTGATGTTGCAGATCGCAGCATCCCAGCAAGTGCAAGAGCAGCCTCCAGTAGTGAGCTGTTGGATGGTGCTGGGTTGGTCCAGTCATCTGCATACGCAGATGTGATGGACTGAACGTCACAGCTGATTCAATCGGATGGTGAAAGGGACAAGGAAGAGGATTACCCTTCCCTTTTGGAGCAACATATGGTAGCAATGGAATTTATCCATCAATATTGTCCTGACTTTGTTCCACCTAATCAGCAAGCTGCGACAACTAGAGAGAAACCGCTGTCGTCTTTAGACGCAGACTTCGGGCCGAGGAAAGGGGAAGGTCTTTCCTTCCCGATATAGTCTAGACAGGTGTCGCAGGCCTTCCGCAATGTAGACAATGCCGTATTTAACCTCTCTAGTACCAAGAGGAAAGGCGGTTTCCTATCGACATCCTCCATAAATATACCGTTCCTTGGACCATGTTTATTTAAAACAGTTGGAGAGGATGTCCATAGAGCTCCTCTGTGTTTAGATGAGCAGGCCGGGGATTTAGACATATCCCTACCTGCTTCATTCAATATATGCTCGGATGTGATGGAATGTGCTATTTCATCAAATAGAGTGAATCTGGATGTGATCACCTTACCAGAGCTATGGCGCAACATCTTAATGGGAAGGAATTTGAGGACGTTTGCTCCTCGCTTAGAGTTCTTTCCGGGGCAGTCATGTATGCCACATATAACTCCGCCCTGACAGTGGCAAATTTGGAGTTAATCAGACGTGATGCTGCCCTTGTGTTGTCAGAACTTATAGATGACAAGGTGAAAAGCTCTCTCCGAGTCGATCCAGTCTCTGGACATACTCTGTTTGACGTCAAGCTTTCATTAGTCTATGAACAGGCTACTAAGAAAGCTTCCTGTGCTCTGCTTTTGAAGTCGGCGTCTCAACACACGCTTCAGCAGACCGGGGTAAGCGAGGACGTTCTAAATCATCTGAAGGGAACTCCTCGCGAGGGTACAAGAAACCCTCTTATAATTAATCCGGAGGTCATCAGTACAGCGACTCGGGAAAGGGGTGTAGATCTGATCAGGATTATAGGTCAGACGCCCCTAAGCCGACGGGATGAGATTTCAGCACACGAGGTTAGAGCACTGTCCACTTCTTGGGCTTATTCTAACAGTATAGCCATTACAGATCTTATGAAGGCTGCTTACTGGACACAGCCCTTTTCATTTACCAAGTTTTACCTGAGAAATTTATAGTCCATCTTTGGTGACCTCAGATCTTTGGGTCCTCTTTCTGTTGCTCAGAATGTCATCCATTAATATTACATCTGTAAGGTCTTTAAGCAGTCTGCTCGAGCACTGATGCCATTCCGCTACCCTACCCTCTTCGTTCTGAGGAATTTACCTCAGAACAAGGGGATGGGTGGGGTGGGGGGGGGGGGGGTTCCCTTCTGATCATATGGCTTTATAGTGAAAAACAAGGGAATACCTCCTCCGATGACAGTAGTCCTGGGTTGTTTTAATGTTTAGCTCGGTGTGAAGCAATAACTATGTCTCATTTATGTACTGTTTTTAAAGTGTAGTTCACTGTGAAGCATTTGTATATGTTACGTGTAAAACGAGCATTAATATACAATCCGCGAACACTTTTAAATGAGTATAAAGCGTCTCATTCTCTGGACCAGCTTTATATATTGGTTTCATTCACTGAATTAGCATAACAGGTTATGCTGTCATTAAATCCAGAAATTATATATTATGTAATTCTCAATTACATTGTTGGTGTTATGCCTTTCTCTTTTCTCTTAAAAGAGAAAGACATATATAATTCCTATGTCTTGAATTCTCCTGTAGGAGCTATCTTTTACTGAAGTAATTGAGAGATTGGATTTTCCTTTAAGTCCAAGGCCCTCCAGCCTTTTTACGATTCAGCTAGTCTGGTCCATTTTTTGTCGTATAAAAATATGATAAATTTTAAGTAATTTGTATATTTTTTATACTTACCAATGGCCCAGACAGGGATGGCCCTCCCATGAGTGGGCACTCATACCTCCCTTCTGATTATAACATTTAGCAGGCATTGTAGAAAGAATGATGGTTAGCGCGAATTTCGGTATCTTCCTGTATACTGCGCATGCGCAGATTTCAAAAGCATGGAGAACCATCTAAGACTTAATTTTTTTCTGTTTTACATGCAAATTTTGGGGATTGGTTGGCAAAATTTGTGTTTAGCCCTGGATTAATTTGAGTTAGCACCAGCTAGTCTGGGCCATTGGTAAGTATAAAAAATATACAATTTACTTAAAATTGATCATATTCATCGACTTGAACCTTAGTTTTAGCGTATACTTAAGTAGATGCCACTGTTAAAATAATTATATTTATGCCCATGCTTGAAATGTGAAGGGCATTAACCCTTTGTCCAACATAACAGCCAAAAACAGCCAGCCCTATTCACAAAAATCGGCAATTAATTTTCATTATTTTTTTCATTTTCTGTTACAAAAACATAGGTTTTCGTCGAGCTCGTTCCAAAGTGGGATCATAACCTGTGTTTTTGAGACAAAAAATTAGTTATTGAAGAATTTTTTTACAAGGGTCGTCTGCTTTTTATGTTAGGTAAAGGGTTAGGTGTTACCCTTATCAGTCTGTATGTCCATAACTACATCTGTATGTTCCAGTTTTTGGTTTCCGGATGATAAATAGAGCATGCATTCAGATTTTTTTCACATTTTGTCTAGAATGATAAAATACATGTCAAGTTTGCATTTAACCACATTCACATTTTCTGTTTGAGAGTTATTTCCCTTGAGGTAGGAAAAATAATGCATTGTATTGTTTCCAGCTGATAACTCAAGTATGCATTCAGATATTTCTTGAAACTCATATCGCATAGAATGACAAAATACAAGTCAAGTTCGCATTTTTGTGTATTGAGATTCTCTGTTCTGGAGTTATTCCCCTTGACATAGTGAAAAGTAATACTGAGTGAAAAATAATACAGGTCATAACTTGAGTATGCATTCAGATATTTTATTGAAATTTTCACACGGTCTAGAATGATAAAATACAGGTCAAGTTCACGTTTGTCCGAATTTGTTTCTGTTGTCAAGTTATTCCCATTGATTTAGCGAAAAGTAATACATTTTATGATTTCAGGATAACGAGTATGCATTCAGATATTTCTTTTGAATTTTTATGCTTCCTCTGAGGCAAGCCCCCCCAACCTCCCCCCCTCCCAATTGGAATGGAAAGTGTCAACTCTGTATGTCTGTCCATCCATTCATACATTCATGCATCTTTATGTGTGTATGTCAGAGTTTGGTTTCCGGTTAATAACTTTAGTATACAATGAGATATTTTTTTTAAACTTTCACATATTCTCTACAGTGACATAATACAGGTCAAGTTTGGCTGTATTTGCTTTCTCCATTCTAGTATTATTCCCCTTACACTCCGATCATCCAAATGTTTGTTTTTGGATGATAACCTGATCGTGCATTGAGATATTTTTTATACCCTCACTCAAAGAATAGGGGGTAAACTGGATTACATGTATCCATTTATTCATCCATCCATCTATTAGTTTGTCTATCCATCTGTTCGTTTGTCCATTAGGCCATCCATACATTAGTCAATACAAATATATATGGATCAACGAACAAATGATATGATGCAATGGCAGATATGACACAATGTTGCAGAGGGGATGAACAGGATGTCACACTTTAGGTTTTGATAGCCATAAACAATGGCCACCATCAGCCATTTTATCCTAAAAATTTTGAGTGATTTTATAAAGAAAACCATCTATCAACCAATTGCCTTGGGGGAAGGGGGTAGGTGTGGTAGGTCCATTGGGTGAATTGTTTAGCTCACAAGTCTGGAAGTCAGGATGAGTTTTCGTGATCAATCTCTGTCCATCGTCCATCGTTTGTTGTCCTTCGTCTGTGAACATGGTGTTTGCACCTGCCCCTCCTAAACCTCTGAACTAATTTTAGTTAACTGGTTGAGTGCTGGAAGCCACTATCAGGGCTCAACTGAAAAGTGTTGAAAGCCACTATAGTTGCTTTACACTGGATTCATTACCTCATTTGCTCAGCAGTTGAAAAACAAAAAAAATGTTTCAGCAAATTGTTTTATTACAATTTATTGGAGAGTGCCAAGAGGCACTCTCCAATAAATTGTAACAAATCAATTGTTTTTGAACAGAAACTTCACTGGGGCTCCTTTTGCTTGTAGTATGGTACCCTTGAATAAAAATACTTGCTTTACAAATCACCTTTGAAAAATAATTTAGCACTTTACCATTTAAGTTTGAAGTGATTGCTTTCTCTGACATTGCATTTTCGTTTTTTTTTTTTTCAAATCAACTTACCCAGCCCCAGGGGGCAGGAAAAAATCCTCAAAATTTAAAAAAAAATCTTCTCATGAACCAGTGGGTACAGTGACTTGAGATTTGGTATGTAGCTTCCTTTTGAGGTGTAGAATCAACTTTGTTCAAACAAAATGGAGCAATATTTGCCTTTGTAATGGGAGGGGCAAGATTGATTTTTTGGACTCCCAGGAGCTAAAATAGAAATATGTTCAAACTCCAATATTTACCAAACCATATGATACAGAGAACTGTTATTTAGTACGAAACATCCTTAGGACCAGTAGAATGGAGTGGTAACAAAAAAATTCTTGGTGGGGGGGGGGGGGGGGGGGGGCGAGGGGGAGGGGGGCATCGACAAAATACTGAGCATATTTGCAAAACTTTAAAAAAAAATTTCCTTAGAACCACTGATCAGAATCTTTTAATCTTTTGATATTTTGTATACAGCATCCATGTGGGGTCAGATACAAGTTTGTTAAAATGAAGTCCCTTGGTTCATATTAGGGCTCAATACAGGAGCCCAAATTTTTAACTTGGGGCAATCTGGAGAATAATTTTTAAAAATCTTCTTCAGAACCAGCAGTCAGAATCTTTTAATGTATGGTGGGGCATGGTGGCGTTGTGGTAACCGGTTCTCGTCAGATTACTGAAGTTAAGCAACGTTGAGCCTGGTTAGTCCTTGGATGGGCGACTGTCTGAGCGATCGATTCAGACTCCCGTGTTGTGTCCTTGGGCAAGGTACTTCACCCCTGATTGTCCACATGGGGACATGATGTCGCCATGTGCTAAGGCGTACTGCACATCGATGGTACGCATGTCTTCAACCAATCTAACCCTGCCTGTGCTGCAGTGCTCATCGTTGCACGGTGGTTCTCTCCGGGTACTCTGGCTTCATCCACCCATAAAACTGTCACTGACACGATAAGACCTTGGCTATTAATGTGTCGTTAAACACTAAAAAATAAATAAATAAATTTAATGTGTGGTATACATCATTGTTATGAGGGTCTGTTTCAGAATTGTTCAAATCAAGTTCCTTGGTTAATATTAGGACTTCCTATGGAATTGGGTCCCTGAGTTAATATTTGGGCTCTCTATTGGAGACCAAAGTTTAACTTGGTGCAATATGAGTAAATTTCTTTGAAAATCTTCTTCATCAGATCCACCAGTACCAGTCAGAATCCTTTCATATTTGGCATGCAACATCTCTGAGGTGGGGGAGTTTGGAAGGAGATTCAAATTTGTTCAAATCGAGTCCCTGCATTAATATTTGGGCTTCCTTTGGGGGGCCCAAAGTTTAACTTAGTGCAGTATGAGGGAATTTCTTTAAAAATCTTCTTGTTCAGACTTACCAGTTAGAATGCTTTCATATTTGGTATACAGCATCTCTCAAGATTCAAGTTTGTTCAAATCGAGTGCCTGGGTTAATATTTGGGCTTCCTATGGGGCCCAAATTTTAACTTACTGCAATATGAGGGGATTTCTTTAAAAATCTTCTCCAGAACCATCTATTAGAATCTTTTGATATTTGGTATACAGCATCTCATGAACATGGGGAGGGGTCAGATTCAGGTTTGTTCAAATTTGGTCCCTGGATAAATATTTGGGCTCCCTATGGTAGCCCAGATTTTAACTTTGTGCAGTATGAGGAAATATCTTTAAAAATCTTCTTCTTCAGATCCACCAGTCAGAAGGCTTTCATGTGTTGTATTGTATACAACATCTCTAGTGGGGTCAGATTCAGGTTTGTTCAAATCAAGCACCTGGGTTAATATTTGGGCTTCCTATGGGGGCCCTTATTTTAACGTAGTGCAATATAAGGAAATTTCTTAAAAAATCATCATCTTAAGATTTTCCAGTTAGAATCCTTTCATATTTGGAATACAACATCTCTAGGTGGGTCAGATTGTAGTTTGTTCAAATCAGGCCCCTAGGTTAATATTTGGGCTAACTTGTGGGAGCCCAAATTTTCTTTAGTGCAATATGAGGAAATTTCTTTCAAAAACTTCTTCTTCAGTTTAGAATGCTTTCATATTTGGTATACAACATCTCTTGGGTGGGGGGGGAGGGGTGGATTCAGATTCAGGTTTGTTAAAAACAAGCAGCCCAAATTTTAACTTGGTGCAACATGAGGATTAATCTTTTAAAATTTTCTTCTTCAGATCCACCAGTCAGAATGTTTTATTATCTTCTTCAGATTTGCCAGTCAGAATGCTTTCATATTTTGTATACAACTTCTCTTGGGGGTCAGATTCAAGATTGTTCAAATTGAGTGCCTGGGTTAGTATTTGGGCTCCCTACAGAAGCCTGAATTTGAGCTTGGTGCAATATGAGGAAATTTCTTCAAAAATCTTCAGATCCACTAGTCAGAATCCATTCATATTTAGTATACAACATCTCTAGGTGGGTCAGATTCACATTTGCACAAATCGGGTCCCAGGGTCAATATTTGTGCTCTCTATTGGAGCCCAAAGTTTAACTCGGTGAAAAATGAGGAAATTTCTTTAAAAATCTTCTTCTTCAAAGCCACCAGTCAGAATCCTGTTATGTTTACTATGTGACATCTCTAGGAGTGTCAGATTCAGGTTTGTTCAAGTCAAGTCCCTGAGTTAATATTTGGACTCCCTATTGGAGCTCAAATTTTTTACTTAGTCCCATATGAGGAATAATCTTTAAAAATCTGCTTCTTGAGATACAATCAGAATCTTTTGATATTTGGTATTCTCCATCTTTTGAGGGTTCATATTCAATTTGTTCAGATAAAGTCCTGATGTTGATACTTCTGTTCCCTGGGGGGAGGGGGGGGGGGGTAAAGGGGCAGATTTTAACATTGTACAAAATTGGTAATATTCTCAAAATCTTCGTCAGAATCTTTTGATATTTGATATACAACACCCTTCAAGTTTGTTCAAGTTAAGTCCCCAATTTGATATTTCGACTCCCTAATTTTTCCATTTCTGAAAATCTGGGTATTATTTCTGTTGTAGCATCCCAATACTATAAAATGGCACGGACAGCAGAGTTATATATAATAAAATAACTTCATTCTGCTGTTGTGTTAACTAGCCATAGATGGTAATTAAATCCTTCTTTAAACAACTTTGTTCAGGTGAGCACCCCAGGCCTCATGAGGTCTCTTGTTTTTAGTCGAGTTGTGATGAAGTCAAACTCGACTGAAAGTTTGATGAATGGCGGGTGGGCGTGCGGGCATAAACAATTGGCTTCTGGATGATAACTTTATAATGGTTCTACCCACGTTCATGAAACTTCGTAGGTAGGCTGGCATCGGGGAGAAGAAGAGCCCTATTTATTTTGGATTCGCTAGGTCAAAGGTCAAGATCACAGTGACCTTGAACACAGTAAATCATAAACAGTTGGTTTCCGGATGATAACTTGACTATGGTTCAACCCACATTCTTGAAACTTCATATGTAGGTTGGCCTTCATGAGAGGAAAAACCATATTTATTTTGGACTCACTAGGTCAAAGGTCAAGGTCACAGTGACCTTCAACATAGTAAATCGTAAAAGATTTCCGGATGATAATTTGACAATAGTTCAACCTCCATTCAAGAAACTTCATAGGAAGTCTGGCCTTTGTATATTGGATTCGCTAGGTGAAAGGTCAAGGTCACAGTGACCTTGAACATAGTAAATCGGAAACAATTGGTTTGATAACTTGTTAATGGTTTGAGCCACATTCATAAAACTTCATAGGTAGGTTGGCCTAGGTGAGTGGCAGACCCCTATTTATTTTGGACTTTCCAACTTTTTCGAACTCTACACAAACAGAGTTAACAATGGATGAAGGCAAGTGCACCATCGACATACAGTACTCCTTAGTACACAATGCAATCATACTCCCACATGGACATTCACGATTAAGTGTCTTGCCCTATGACACAGTGCAGTCACCCCTTATGAAGGATCGAACCATTGACCTTTGAGTTTAAAGTACAATGCTCTAACCACTCAACGCTGCACTATTGGAACTCGCACAACCTTTTTAAGAATGCCACACTGGCCTACGTTGTTTAGAAAATAGGTCATGTCATTTGGCAGTTGACACCTAGATATTTCAATATCTATCACTTGTTCATATTGTTCTTCTTTCTTTCAGGATTATAAACAAGATGAAGATCCTCGAAAATTTAAGTCAGAAAAGACAGGAAGAGGTCCATTGACTAGCAAGGATTGGCCAGTAAGTGTAAACACCAAACAAAAACACTGGATACCCTCTATACAGTGGAACCCACTTAATTGGATATATCTTAACTGAATAACTCTGTTAATTGAATATAATTTCCCAGTTCAAAACCATTTACCATACCTCCAGTACAAATTTGACCTGTTAATTGAATATAGGTTATAGAGTAAACTCCTGTTAATCGAATAAAAAATCTTGTAACCCATCGAGAAATTACCCTGACACACCCCAGTTTTCCTTTGTTAGCTCACCTGGCCTAAAGGGCCATGTGAGCTTTTCTCATCACTTGGTATCTGTCGTTGTCCGGCGTCCGTAAACTTTTCTCATT
This sequence comes from Pictodentalium vernedei, assembly GCA_031216915.1. NCBI lineage: Eukaryota > Metazoa > Mollusca > Scaphopoda > Dentaliida > Dentaliidae > Pictodentalium > Pictodentalium vernedei. The sequence goes on from CM062294.1 coordinate 84,968,535, forward strand.
TTCATCTTCATCTCTGTAACCACTGAGCCGGTGTGAACCAAACTTGGCAGGATGGTCTATGGGAGGTCCTCTACAAATGATCCTCATTTTGTTCCCCTCCGATGAAAAACATGGCTTCCAGAAGCATTCTTTGATTCTGGTTTGGATTTTCAAAAATATTCTCTGAAACTGCCAGACCAAATGTTTTGAAACTTCACATAAATGATGACTCAGACCCCTTCTACCAACAATCCTCATTTAATGTTGATTGGGTCACAAACATGGCTGCAGTTGCGGCTTAAAGTTACTGTAGAAACCCTATAAGAAATCACATTTTCATCATCTTCTCCAGAACTACTGAGCTGACATGAACCAAACCTGGCAGGGATAGTCTATGGGAGGTCCTCTACCAACAATCCTCATTTTGATTTCATGGGTTTGAAAACATGGCCACCAGAGGCATTCTTTGATTCTGTTTGGTGGATTTTGAAAAATCTTCTCCTCTGAAACCACAGGACCAAGTGTTTTGAAACTTTGCATGGTTGACAACTGGGACCCCCTCTACCAACGGTCCTCATTTAATGCTGATCGGGTTGCAAACATGGCTGCAATTGCAGCTTATAGTTACTATAGAAATCCTATGGGAAATCATATTTTCATCTTCTGTGGAACTACTGACCTGACATGAACCAAACCTGGCAGGAATGGTCTATGGGAGGTCCTCTACAAACGATCCTCATTTTGTTCCCGTGGGTTGAAAAATATGGCCAGAGGCATTCTTTGATTCTAGTTGGTGGACTTTCAAAAATCTTCTCCTCTGAAACTGCCAGGCCAAATTTTATGATTCTTCACATAAATGATGCCTGGGACCCCCTCTACCAATGATCCTCATTTAATGGTGTTCGGGTTGTAAACATGGCTGTAATTGCGGCTTACAGTTACTGTAGAAACCCTATGGGAAATCACATTTTCATTTTCTTGTCTGGAACTACTGAGCTGACTTGAAGCAAACCTGGCAGGGATAGTCTAAGAGAGGTCTTCTACAAAGGCTCCTCATTTTGATTACCGTGCATCGAAAAACATGGCTGCCAGAAGCATTTTTTGATTCTGATTGGTGGATTTTGAAAAATGTTCTCCTCTGAAACCACAGGACCAAATGTTTTGAAACTTTGCATAGTTGATGACTGTGACACCCTTTATCAATGATCCACATTTAATGTTGATCGGGTTGCAAACATGGCTGCAATTGCAGCTTACAGTTACTCTAGAAACCCTATGGGAAATCACATTTTCATCTTCTTCTCTGGAACTACTGAGCCGACGTGAACCAAACTTTGCAGGAATGGTCTATGAGAGGATGGAAATATGTGGCCACCAGAGGCTATATTCTAATGCTTAACCCAATGCCTCTCCTCTCTGCATGAAGATCGGTACTGTCAGCAAAATACTTGTTTTTTGAGAATCTGGTAAGGGTTGGTTCCAGTTTTCTCCACTGAGAACTGGGAAAAAAACCCAAAATATTGTGTATACTGTATAAGTCAAAATAAGATGTAGCATAACTGCAATAAACTAAGTAAACTACTGCCCCTGCACTTACAAGATTAGAATCTGATATTTTCTGGAAAGCTATCAGTGAGAGCTTTCCAGAAAATGATGTCAGCTTCTGGTCTTATCAGTGTAGGAATAGAAAGATACATAATTTATACTATTATCCTACAACTTATTTTGACTACTACTGTAAACAAGTGCAGCTCTAATTATGTTAATACATGTATTACTCTCAAGTTACTTATCTGAAATACTCATTGATGACAGGTGTTTGGAAAGCATGGAAGTTTGGTTTATTTTCTTTTCCCAGTAGCTGTCCAGCAAAAATAACTCATTTAAGATATGACAAAATTGGAGTAAAATGTGTTTCCTGCGACCCTTTACCTATCCAAAGCTATTTGAAAGAGAATATTGTCTGAAAAATTTTAATTTTCAAAATATTTAACCTTCTTTGATTTTTTTTGTTGAAACAGAATTCATAAATGTGTGCATTTTCAAGAAATCTTCTTTGAAACTACAAGGCCAAAAGTTTTGAAACTGAATGTGACTGATGACTGTTACCCCCTCTTCCAATGATCCTCATTTAATCTTCATCGGGTTGCAATTATGGCTGCAATTGTGGCTTATAGTTACTATAGAAACCCTATAGGAAATCACATTTTCATCATCTTCTCTGAAAGTACTGAGCCAATGTGAACTTGGCAGGCATGGTCTATGAGAGGTTCTCTACAACTGTTACTCATTTTACTCCTGTTGGATGAAAAACGTGGCCACCAGAAGCATTCTTTGATTCTGATTGGTCAATTTTGAAAACTCTTCTCCTCTGAAACCACAGGATCAAATGTTTTGAAACTTTGCACGGTTGATGACTTGGACACCCTTTACCAATGTTGCTCATTTGATGTTGATCGTGTTGCAAACATGGCCACAATTGCAGTTTTTAGTTACTATAGAAAAACCCTATGGGAAATCACATTTTCATCTTCTCTTTGGAATTACTGAGCCGACGTGAACCAAAACTTGGCAGGAATGGTCTATAGGAGGCCCTCCACAAATGATCCTCTTTTTGTTCCCGTTGGTTGGAAAATATTGCCACCAGAGACATTCTATGATTCTGTTTGATGGATTAAAATGTTTTGAAACTTCACATGATTGAGGACTGGGACACCTGCACCAATGATCCTCATGTAATGTTGATGTAATGTTGCAAACATGGTCACAATTGCAGCTCATAGTTACCATGGAAAGCCTATGAGAAATCACATTTTTATATGTAGTTCCAGGTGAGCGATTACAGGCTCTTTATAATACATCCATTACAGGCATTTAATCTATTATATCTTGTTTGATGGAGCTCTGTCAAACAAGATATAATAGAATAAATGCTAAGTTTATCTCTAGAGTACAGGAAAGTTACACAATCCCTGTTAATGGAATACTCCTGTTAATTGAATGATTTCCATTGGCAAAGTGGCTATTCAATTAATAGGGTTCCACTGTATAAGAATATGGATAAATTGCTCTATTAATCTGATACAAGATATCAGAATAGTTTTTATCCGTTGATTATAAGCATATAGATTCTTTTTCGACTTACTTGAAAGCAAAGAAATTAAGAACATCAGTTATCTTCCAGTGTGTACATTTCTACTTTCCAGAGCTCAGATCATTTATTTTTATTTTAAAATGGGCCGAAGCAAAAGTAAGAAAATGTTTATTGAACTAGTTAGTCTTGTAGCCAAGCCTGAAAATAACCTGACTGTCATCTGCAAAGTGTTTGATCCCTGTCTGGGATGACCCGCGTTGTGCCCTTGGGCAAGGCACTTTATCCCGGTTGCCTACATGGGGGCACGATGATGCTGAGTACTAAGGCGTACTGCACGTCGATGGTGCACATGTCTTTAACCGCTGTAACCCTGCTTGAGCGGAGCTTGAACAGTTTGAATGTTGAGGAGCTAACAGTTGCTCGTTGATGCTCGGTGGTTCTCTCTGGGTACTCCGGCTTCCTCTACCCGTAAAATTGTCACGGTCACAATTTTCCATTGTGCATAAGTATGTGACCTTAAATACCAATAAATAAATAAATATCTGCAAAATGAGGTTCCCAGAGGGTGAATTTGGTGATGCTACCCTGCACAGCATGGTAGCATCACAAAATTTACCCTCTCTGAACCTCAGTCTGAATCAAGGTCTCAAGCCAAAACAGAAAGATGTACCTAGAGGATAAATTGGCCCACTGTATGGGATAGCTAAGCAAATTCACCCACTGGGGACCCCATTTTGCAAATGACAGGTTGCTTGTATTCAGGTTTGCTTGTAGCCATAAGCTCAATTGAAAATGTCATTAAAAATGTCATTAGCAATCAGAAAGTCAAGGTGAGCTAGAGTCAAACCTATTCGTATATAATACATCGTGAAGGTTGTGTTCGAGTATTTCTTCTCCCATACTTCTGACCTGATTCCAATAAAAATGTTTGTTAGTGATGATTGGGGCGGAACATTTTGGTTTTGTTAAAATCAGTATACTACCCCTCCTCCTCCACAAGAAGTAGTGGGTGAGCAAAAAGTCAGTTGATGCCATAACTTAACAGACAGTATTGAACTTCCTTTTGAAGTGTAGGATAAAGTTTGTTCAAACAAAAATTCAAAAGGCATTATTTGCCATTGTAATTAGAGGAGAGAGGTTTTTGGACCCACACAAATGTTTGACTGAAATTTGACATTCACTTTGACATGTTCTTGATTTATATAAAGACAATTAGTTGGTTGCTCCATGGGGGATCCATCCATGCTAAAAATAGAACATAATCCCAAATATTATTTTTCTCTGATCTGCAGAACTCATGTAATTATCCCCTTGCCGAGGAGCGATTCAGTGAAGAGCTCTGAACATCTGAAAGTTTCTTTATTTGATAATTTGAACAATAGTTATCCAATTTTAATTTATTTTGCTGCACTACTTTGTATTGTTGGTTTTCGGAATGCCGGCTCACTCTAAATAAACACTTCTCGGAATGCCGGCACATTAATTAATTTTGTCCGCACAACAGAGTGAGATTGCATTATAGTTTATTCTGTATTAGTGAACAGTTTTAAGACTGCATTTCAAGTGAACACAATGTTAGAAAGTTATTATTTATTCTACCAGATCTACACAATCCACGCAAGTGTTGATGGGAAGATGTGTCCTTTAGTGTATGGACGTCTCCCCAACAAAACCAAGGCGACGTATATCTGCTTCTTCCAGACAATACAACAAAAATCAGCAGAAATTGATATAAACTTGTCACCAACAACTGTTTTTACTGACTTTGAGAAAGCTGCACAATCTGCAATTCAAACTGTTTTTCAATTTTCAATGTGAGATGAAAGGCTGCCTCTTTCATTATCGCCAGTGTATCCAAAGAAATGTGCAGCGTTGTGGCCTTTAAAGTGCCTTTTCATCTGATGACAGCATAAATCAGTTTGTCTGTCATGCATCTGCACTTCCTCTTATAAGGCAATGTGACATTAACGATGTATGGTTGAATGCATTGGAAAATGTTGATTTAGAAAATGGAAATGTTCTAAAGTTTGCCGATTATGTGACAGAACAGTGGGATGAAATGCCAGGCAGGGACATGTGGAACCATTTTGACACTGCAGGTCCACGGACCACTAACCACAAACCACGTGGAAGGCTGACATTCAAAAATTTCCAAGTTGAGTGCTGCACACCCAAATTTATTCAGATTCATAGATCTTATAAAAAAAGAACAAGATCAAGCAGAGACTGTTATCATGCAATTACAATCCGGAGGGAAAATGCGACCTCGAAAGAGGAAATACCGACAATTAGACCAGGGTCTGGAAAATGAGAAATGAAAATTGTTGAGTGGTGCCAAGACTGTTCTTGAATATGCTGACTCTATATCACATCTCGTTGGGTTATAAATGTTTAGTTTGCTTGTTCATATTGGTTATAAATGTTTAATTTGCTTATTTAGTTTTTAAAATTTGGATAAGAATACATTTTTTGTATGAAATTCATTTAAAAAATACATATTTTTATACTGTACCAATGACCCAGACATAGCTGGTGCTAACTTTTAAAATATAGGGCCAAACACAAATTTTGCCCCCCAATCCCCAAAATTTGCATCTAAAACCAAAGAAAACATGTCCTGAAAGGCCCTCCACACTTCGCCTCTACTGCGCATGCGCAGTGTCAAGGACGTTCCAAAATTGGCGCCATTAATCATTCTAAGTTTGGCCCTTCATCAGTTAACATCTGACTGATCTTTGTGCTTGTAAATCTCAGTTTAAATGATGCCAGACACATAAATATTAGTGAAATGGTGATTCTAAGGAGGATAGAGAAGGAGGAGAGGAAAAAATGTGTGACAGAATATTATCAGGGCTGTAATTTAAAATTTTTTAATGAAATTATGTTAAGTTACCTATTTTCGAGGCAGCAGCCATTTTGTTGTCATTCTGATTATTTAGTTACACTGTTTTTTAAGTGTTTTCCTCTCTCCCTGTCCTTTAAGTCCCCCCTTGCTATTCTCCCATGCTTTTGGCATAGTTTTTGTAATTATTATTACTAAATTTTCTTGGGAGTTTTAGCTGAATAACAGAATGAATTCTGTTCTTTTCCCCATGTTTACGTCTTCACCTACGGGTGGTTAGGCATTGTGTTCTGCATCTACCATCTGATGTTCTGCAGTTTCTTCCCTGGAAGTCTCTGTTTTGCATCAGATAGTGTATTTTTGGTAACTGATTTCGGGCCTGGGTGCCTGGAGTCTTATTTTAGTGTTTTTACACTCATTGTTTACATTTACAACAGCCCTCTGTGTGAGGGGGGGATTTTTGGAAAATAATATCTTGATGTTATTTTAATCATAACTAGATACATTATTATTGTTCGTAAGTGTTGAATAAATTGTTTAAAATATTTTTAAAATTTTTGTCCACACTTAGGCTTGGGATCCATTGGGGCTCAACGTTACTTTTCAGAAACTTGGGCTGTTCTGAAAAAATATTTTTTCAAAATATTTTGATTTCAATTATTTTTTCTATATTAATGGATCATATTATTATTATGTATTTTGATTGCCAGGGGTTAGTGCGAGTACCAGGACTTGTTTTCTTTTCACATTGAAAGGATATTGATCAATTGTATTAAGAGGAAGTCTTCCTCTGACTTTATAATCATTCTATATGTGGTCAGTGTACTCGCATTAACTCCTGTTCTGTATCGTATTATTTCGATGACAATATGGGAAGCGTATGTCACGGTATGTTATTGGGGAATTGGACACTCCAGTCCTTTCCCCGCAGGGTCACTCTACTTTATCAATTTCTATTTCAGACGATCAAGATTAGGGTGATGTATCTGTGATGTCTTCCAACAGTGTGCCTCCGTTGTCACAATTAATGAAGGGCTAGCGCAAAAGTGCTCATGTAAATATGCCAATTGCCTAAGAGGACCCTAGTAGGTTCGACGGCCTTTGACGTCCGCTAGCTCGCCCGGTGTAGCATCCATTCACCGAATGGTTCGGCAGCTGGGTTCGTCCGTTGCGGTCTAGAAGGAATTTTGGGGTGATGCGAGCACTATAAATCAACCTAATGCACACCCAGTGACGGCGGATCGGAGGGAGAATGGAGGAAGCCTTTTAGTCCGGTTCATAGCCCGTTCCGGTCCATCCGGACGGCAAGCGAGAGAGGCCCCTCTCTCGTTCAACAACATCTGGCCCCAGATGTTGTGGTACAAAATGTGTCGCAAGCGGAGCATACGTCCGTCGCTCGGGACGCTCCGTTGTATAGGCAGTCCGTGGAGACTGCTAAGGCTTCCTCTTCTCGTCAGCGCACACGACCACACCTTGGCTGCGTGACCGCCGATATATTACCAGCTTTGCCGATCAAGGATTCTTCGGCGACCAGGCCACACCATCCGGTTGCCAGGGACACGAGGCCTGCAGACTCCGGACGTTCGCATAGGAAGTATGCGGGAGTCAACGTACACGGAGCTTCCGGCGGCAATGCATCGTAAGACCGCTACTGCACAGGCCTCGGGAACGGACGTGCTTTCCTAAATAGCACAGTTTATCGCAGCATCCCAGCATCAACTGAATCTGTCGCATATTTTTTATCCGACGATGCTGGGTCGGGACGCTCCGCGGAAGCGGGTACGGACGTCCGAAAGTTTCATCCGGTCCAACGGGATACCGAAAGGGATTTGGAGGATTTCGAGCTTTCCCTTTCGGAACAACATATGCTGTTGTATATGTCATCTGACTTGGTCTTCTACAGCTTCTTTCGTCGGACCAGAATGCTGCTATGCCGGATAAGAAACTGATAGCGTCGGTGGACTTTTTTTTTGGTTCGGTTCAGGGACATCGTCCCTCAGTTCCGACATAGTCCAATAATGTCACACAACCTTTCGAATTATTGAACGACGCTATATATATTATTATTTTATGCTTGCTTTAACCAAGCATTTCTGGTTTCTTGTTCGCAAAGTTACGGAGATGTCTTTCAAAAGTGTGCCTCTGTCGTCATAGTTAATGAAGAGCTAGCGGCAATAAGTGCTCATGGAATATGTCTATCGCCTACGGAGTGACATTCGCTAGCTCACCCGGTGTAGCGTACATTCATCGAATGGTTCGGCTGCCGGGTTCGTCCGTTGCGGTCTAGGAAGGAGATTTGGGTGATGCGAGCACTTTAATTACTTTAGTACTCACCCAGTGACAGCAGATTGAGGACAGATCGGAGGAAGCCTGTTAGTCCGGTTCCTGGCTTGTCCAGGTCCGTCCGGGCTGTGAGCGAGAGAGGTCCCTCTCGTCCAACAACATAGGGGACCGCATGTTGTGGTTCAGATATTTTACATTCTGAGCATATGTCCGTCGGTCGGGACGCTCCGTTATATTGACAGTCCGAGAGACTGTCCTTAATGCTTCCTCATCCTCACAGCAGGGCACACGACCGCACATTGGCTACGTGACCTCGAGTATCCGATCAGTTTCGTCATTCAGTGATTCCATGGCGAATAGGTCGCGCCATCCGGTAGCCAAGGGACACGAGGCCTATACACTCCGTTCGCTCGCATATTGGTAGTATGCACGGGGTAACGATCACGGAGCTTCCAGCGGCAATGCATCGTAAGACCGCTTCTCCTCAGGCCTCAGTGACGGACGTGCTATCCGAGTTAGCACAGTTGTTTCGCAGCATCCCAGCAATTGACAGTTTCTCGGTCGAATCAGGAATTATCCGACGGCGCTGGGTCGGTGCGGTCCGCGGTTGCATCAGGTATGGACGACCGAACGCTTTATAGGGTCCGACAGGATGGCGAAAGGGATTCGAAAGATTTCGAGTTTTCCCTTTAGTAGTATCGGAAGCTGCCTTTCATATCTTCTGGCATTATCTTCCAGTGATTGTTATTTCGGACTTCATTGCTGCGATCTTGGATAAGAGACTTATAGCGTCATTGGACTCGGATTTTTCGATCGGTTCAGGGACATTGTCCCTGACTTACCGACGCAGTCCAATATTGTCGTTACAACATGTGTTTTATTTTTCGACGCTATATATATATATACAAGCCTGCTACCAAGCATGATAGTTTAGTTTCTTGTCCGCGTTGCTCATTTCTGCCATTTTATCATTTATACGAATAGTTTATTTTGGCAGAGCAGGGCATACCGAGAGTTCATATGCGTCTAGACGGTGTGGTTAAAGACTGGATATATTCTTTTTCGCCGTTTATGTCTTTTCCAACTTCAATGTTGGAAACGACATGATGTATAGTAGACTTAACTTAGACGCTTTATCATACGTAATCCGCCTTACTGAGGCGTTATCATTACGTCTTCAAGAAAAGATTTACGGGATATTATTCTCAATGTAATTTCTTTTGAGGGCAGTAGTTTGTTCACGTATAACTCCGCCCTTCAGTGGCTGATTGGAGTTGGTTAGACGTGACGCAGCCCTAGCTACATCCACACGCGTGGATAGTAAGGTTAAGAACTCTCTCAGAGTCGCTTCGTTCTCGGAGGAGCTTCTCTTCGATGGCAACTTTTCGGCAATCCATGAATTGCTCGATTTACACGTTCTCTTGTCTTTCTAGTGTTACAAGAGATTCAGACTGGGGCAAACATTCGGTGGTTGACTCAGAGAGTGCCACCGCAGTTGCCGGGCCCGAGTGTGGCTGTTATGACGGTTGCCAGTCAAACAGATTGGGATATAATACTGATCCCTACCGATTCGAAGTGTCAGGGTCTTTGGGTTCCGCAGTCTCTTAGCAACCAGTTTTCTTCCGCGGAATAATGTTTTTTAGGCTTGCTTTATGTCATTGCATGAACATTATTCAGAAATGCATGCCCAAATCCTGTCCTTTAATTCGACAGTAGTGGCGTATCTCCGGAACCAGGGAGGCACTTTTTCGTTTCCGTTATTCAATTTAATGGAAAGAATCCGTCTGTTGGTTATAGTACACCAAGTTCTGTTTTGGTCCGTCATATTCCGGGTCGTCTGATTGTTTTACCGGACTCCCGTTCTCTTACGGGACGCTTGTTGCTGTCAGAATGGTCTCTCAACAAACAAGTATTCAATCAGATTTGCTATCTATGGGAGCGCCCAATGATGATTTATTTACGACACAGCTTGCTAATCAATTGCAGACGTATGTGTTGGCTTGTCCAGATCTCTGAGCTAATGTTGTTAACGCTCTATTGATCTATAGGACGGAATGATAGGATACGCGTATCCTCCGGCGCTGTTGTTTCAGCAGGTATTGCTAAGATAAACAACCACAATACATTTCTGTTGATAGCATCTCTATCTTCACAGAGATCATGGGTAATTTACTCTCTTGTCTACTGTGGGTCTTAACGTGAAATCTTCCTCTATGTGAGGCTCTTTTTTCACTGGGTAAATCGTGTCATCTTTATCACAACCCGCAAGGTCGCAACCTTCATGTATTCCGTTGTGTGGTCCGTATTGCATTGTAAGCACTGTACTGGACGAGCTTTGGACGCGATTTCTTACTATAGGAGATCCTCTTCTTCGCTATTCTATGCGGCTAAAGTGGAGGCTCTTCCGTCGTTGGTGTAGGGATCATTATGTTCATATTGTTGATCCCTCCATACTACTCATTGCAATTTTTTAGTATACTTGTTTCACAAGATCTACTGCAGCCTGTTATTATTAAGGTTATAGGTTTATGTTACCTCATACCTATGCACTCTACGATAGTTTACAATTGAGTCTTATGTCTCTTTATCTAAGTCAGTTAGTAACTTTTTAATAAGTAGACTTAGAATCTTTAGATTAAATTCCTATATGGATTTTAACTTCGGTTCTTATTTAGCTAAGTAATCATTTGAGCCTCTGGAAACAGTAGTTTTCAAATTCTGACCTTTTAGACAGTAATTCTGTTGGTTTCTCTTTTACTGTAGAGTCAGTGAGTTTCATGCACTATCGATGGATGATTTTCACTTTCGTAGTTTCGGAATCACTACTTCCGTTACTATTTAGGTTGGATTTTTGCATAAGAGTTAGGCTCCTATTATCCCGAACCTATTATTTTTAAGGTCCTTCCGTCTTCGTATGGGCATAGGCCTTTACTCTTTCCGGGTAGAGTTTATGTATTTATAAACAGATATCTGTTTATTACTATGGGCGTAAGCTTCTTCTGTCTTTGATGCCTAGTAGAAGGACGTTACGCTCCATTTTATTGTTAATGGATTCTATTAACTATCGGTACTGCTTATGGTATATCATTGACTTAGCAGTTGTGCTTAAGATTTCGGCTCATGAAGTTAGAGTTCTTCTACTTCTTGGGCTTACATTAATAGTGTCGTTATTATAGATTTTTGAAGACTGCTCATTGCGCTCAGCCATCCACATTCATGAATTTTTATCTCAGAAATATCGAGTCCATTTCTGGAGGCCTCTATTGTTAGGTCTATTATCTAATGCTCAGAATGTCATTCACTTAACAGTTGCTACTATAGCTAGGTAGGCTGTCTGTTTCGGCAGTGTCTCCGTTCTGCTGCCCTCTTCGCTCTGGGCTATTTGACCCAGGGCAAGAAAAAGGGGGGGGGGGGCGAGGGTGTTCCCTTGGGTCACCTGTTTTACTATGAAAACAAGGGGATACCTCCTCCGGAGTTAGTAATTCTGAGCTGTTATTGGGATGTTTGTTTAGTGAGAAGTTTAGGTTTTTAAAATTCATTCAAGTCTTAGTTTTTAAAGTATAGCTTTTGAATATTGCATATGTCAACGGACATGATTATGCAATCCTCAGACACTTTTAGGAGTATAAGAGTCTCTATTCTCTAGACTTACTTTATTTATTGGCTTACTTTAAAAATTATTAGTATAAGGATTATATTGGATATTAATAGAGTACATGGATGTATGAAGCTCAATTTTGGAAGGTGTTGTATCTTTCTAATTTATCATAAATAAGAAAGATACATGTAAGGCCTATTACTTCTTTTTCCCTACAGGGGATGACTCTATTTTATTTTATTGAGCGTATTCCATTTTCTCTATGTCCTTGGCCCTCCAGCCTTTTTACTATTCAGCTATGTCTGGGTCATTGGTACAGTATAAAAATGTTAAAAAATTTATAGTAATTTCTATATTTTTTATACTTACCAATGACCCAGACGGGGATGGCCCTCCCAGGAGTTGGGAACTCTTGCCTCCCCGCTGAGTACATAGCGCTTACCAGGCACTGGTTATTAGAATGATTAATGGCGCCAATTTCAGAACGTCCTTGACACTGCGCATGCGCAGTAGAGGCAAAGTGTGAAGGGCCTTTCAGGACATGTTTTCTTTGGTTTTAGATGCAAATTTTGGGGATTGGGGGGCAAAATTTGTGTTTGGCCCTATATTTTAAGAGTTAGCACCAGCTATGTCTGGGTCATTGGTAAGTATAAAAAATATAGAAATTACTATAAATTTTTTAACTTTTTGTATGTTTGTATGCCTGGTTTTATGTATTTTTGTATGTGTATTCTCATGGTAATATATTTAATTATTAATTAGTGTGTGAAAAACGTATGCTCCCAAAGTTTGTGAAAAACTTCTTATTTTTGCGAGAACCGACTGAATAAATGTATCTTTTGAATTAAGCCGTTATCTCTCATTTCTCCCACTTATCAGAAACAAACTATACTTTCCTAACACACAGAAAGTGTTGTTTTAGCACTCAACATGCACCACTGACTCCAGGTTAGAAACAATAGGTGCCGGCATTCCGAGAACCCCCCCTTTGTATTAACCCTTTACCTAACATGAAAAGCAGACGAGACTTGCAAAAAAAATTCTTGAATAACTAATTTTTTTCATTTTTTGTCTCAAAAACAAAGGTTTTGACCTCTCGTTGGATCGAGCTCGTTCTAATGAGGGGTCATAACCTATGTTTTTGAGACAAAAAATGAAAAAATAATGAAAATTAATTGGCGATTTTTAGCTCACCGAAGGGAGCTCAACTTATCACTTGCCGTCCGTCGACGTCGTCCGGTGTCCGTCGTCGTGAAGATTTTTCAAACGACTTCTCCTCTGAAACCACTGGTCCGCTTTTCACGAAACTTCATGTGGATGTTCATTACTATATGGCAATTCATGTTTGTTCAAATGAAATGGCCACGTCCCTTGGGGGCTCTGTATGGGGCATAACTCTGATAGCACCGTATGAATTATAGAAAAATTATTAAAAAATCTTCTCCAGAACCAGTGGGCAGAATCTTTTGATACTTGGTATGCAGCATCTTGTTATGGCTCTGATTCAAGTTTGTTCAAATCGAGTCCCTCAACAAATATTGGGGCTCACTATGGGGCCGTGAATTTTTACTTAATGCAATTTAAGTTTGTTCAAATGGAGTCTCTTGATCAATTTTGGGGCTCACTATGAGGCCCTGAATTTTTAACACACCTGACTGAAAGTCATGGTGATCTTTTCTTTTGACTCTTCGTCGTCTGTCGTCCTGCATGAAGGTGGTGTTTGAGCCTCTTTCTCCTAAACCACTGGCCACATTTTAATTAAATTTCATGTAAGTAGTGGTTATATGGGGGCATTTTGATTTTTATGCAAATTAGGTTTCGGCTTATATTGAGCAGAGGGGTGGGGAAAAAACGGCCAAATTTTTTGAAAATCTTCTTCTAATGAACCACCAGTAGCAGAGACTTGATATGTGGTATACAGAGTCCTTTTGAGGATTAGAATCAAGTTTGTTCAAGAGAAGTTTGTCTGGCATTATTTGCCTTTGTTATGGGAGGGGCAAGAATTTTTGCCATTCCCAAAATTTCTATATTTTTATACTGTACCAATGACCCAGACATAGCTGGTGCTAACTCTTAAAATATAGGGCCAAACACAAATTTTGCCCCCCAATCCCCAAAATTTGCATCTAAAACTAAAGAAAACATGTCCTGAAAGGCCCTCCACACTTCGCCCCTACTGCGCATGCGCAGTGTCAAGGACGTTCCGAAATTGGCGCCATTAATCATTCTAAGTTTGGCCCTTCATCAGTTAACATCTGACTGATCTTTGTGCTTATAAATCTCAGTTTAAATGATGCCAGACACATAAATATTAGTGACATGGTGATTCTGAGGAGGATAGAGAAGGAGGAGAGGAAAAGAATGTGTGACAGAATATTATCAGGGCTGTAACTTAAAATTTTTTAATGAAATTATGTTAAGTTACCTATTTTCAAGGCAGCAGCCATTTTGTTGTCATTCTGATTATTTAGTTACACTGTTTTTTAAGTGTTTTCCTCTCTCCCTGTCCTTTAAGTTCCCCCTTGCTATTCTCCCATGCTTTTGGCATAGTTTTTGTAATTATTATTACTAAATTTTCTTGGGAGTTTTAGCTGAATAACAGAATGAATTCTGTTCTTTCCCCATGTTTACGTCTTCACCTACGGGTGGTTAGGCGTTGTGTTCTGCATCTACCATCTGATGTTCTGCAGTTTCTTCCCTGGAAGTCTCTGTTTTGCATCAGATAGTGTATTTTTGGTAACTGATTTCGGGCCTGGGTGCCTGGAGTCTTATTTTAGTGTTTTTACACTCGTTGTTTACATTTACAACAGCCCTCTGTGTGAGGGGGGGATTTCTAAAAAATAATATCTTGATGTTATTTTAATCATAACTAGATACATTATTATTGTTCGTAAGTGTTGAATAAATTGTTTAAAATATTTTTAAAATTTTTGTCCACACTTAGGCTTGGGATCCATTGGGGCTCAACGTTACTTTTCAGAAACTTGGGCTGTTCTGAAAAAATATTTTTTCAAAATATTTTGATTTCAATTATTTTTTCTATATTAATGGATCATATTATTATTATGTATTTTGATTGCCAGGGGTTAGTGCGAGTACCAGGACTTGTTTTCTTTTCACATTGAAAGGATATTGATCAATTGTTTTAAGAGGAAGTCTTCCTCTGACTTTATTATCATTCTATATGTGGTCAGTGTACTCGCATTAACTCCTGTTCTGTATCGTATAATTTCGATGACAATATGGGAAGCGTATGTCACGGTATGTTGTTGGGGATTTGGACACTCCGGTCCTTTCCCCGCAGGGTCACTCTACTTTATCAATTTCTATTTCAGACGATCAAGATTAGGGTGATGTATCTGTGATGTCTTCCAGCAGTGTGCCTCCGTCGTCACAATTAATGAAGGGCTAGCGGAAAAGTGCTCATGTAAATACGCCAATTGCCTAAGAGGACCCTAGTAGGTTCGACGGCCTTTGACGTCCGCTAGCGCGCCCGGTGTAGCGTCCATTCACCGAATGGTTCGGCAGCCGGGTTCGTCCGTTGCGGTCTAGAAGGAATTTTGGGGTGATGCGAGCACTATAAATTAACCTAATGCACACCCAGTGACGGCGGATCGGAGGGAGAACGCAGGAAGCCTTTTAGTCCGGTTCATAGCTCGTTCCGGTCCATCCGGACGGCAAGCGAGAGAGGCCCCTCTCTCGTTCAACAACATCTGGCCCCAGATGTTGTGGTACAAAATGTGTCGCAAGCGGAGCATACGTCCGTCGCTCGGGACGCTCCGTTGTATAGGCAGTCCGCTGAGACTGCTAAGGCTTCCTCTTCTCGTCAGCGCACACGACCGCACCTTGGCTGCGTGACCGCCGATGTATTACCAGCTTCGCCGATCAAGGATTCTTCGGCGACCAGGTCACACCATCTGGTAGCCAGGGACACGAGGCCTGCAGACTCCGGACGTTCGCATAGGAAGTGTGCGGGAGTCAACGTACACGGAGCTTCCGGCGGCAATGCATCGTAAGACCGCTACTGCACAGGCCTCGGGAACGGACGTGCTTTCCTTAATAGCACAGTTTATCGCAGCATCCCAGCATCAACTGAATCTGTCGCATATATTTTATCCGACGATGCTGGGTCGGGACGCTCCGCGGAAGCGGGTACGGACGTCCGAAAGTTTCATCCGGTCCGACGGGATACCGAAAGGGATTCGGAGGATTTCGAGCTTTCCCTTTCGGAACAACATATGCTGTTGTGTATGTCATCTGACTTGGTCTTCTACAGCTTCTTTCGTCGGACCAGAATGCTGCGATGCCGGATAAGAAACTGATAGCGTCGGTGGACTTAGAAAATTTTGGTTCGGTTCAGGGACATCGTCCCTCAGTTCCGACATAGTCCAATAATGTCACACAAACTTTCGAATTATTGAACGACGCTATATATATTATTATTTTATGCTTGCTAACCAAGCATTTCTGGTTTCTTGTTCGAAGAGTTATGGAGATGTCTTTCAAAAGTGTGCCTCTGTCGTCATAGTTAATGAAGAGTTAGCGGCAATAAGTGCTCATGGAATATGTCTATCGCCTACGGAGTGACATTCGCTAGCTCACCCGGTGTAGCGTACATTCATCGAATGGTTCGGCTGCCGGGTTCGTCCGTTGCGGTCTAGGAAGGAGATTTGGGTGATGCGAGCACTTTAATTACTTTAGTACTCACCCAGTGACGGCAGATTGAGGACAGATCGGAGGAAGCCTGTTAGTCCGGTTCCTGGCTTGTCCAGGTCCGTCCGGGCTGTGAGCGAGAGAGGTCCCTCTCTCGCTCAACAACATAAGGGACCGCATGTTGTGGTTCAGTTATTTTACATTCGGAGCATATGTCCGTTGGTCGGGATGCTCCGTTATATTGACAGTCCGAGAGACTGTCTTTAATGCTTCCTCATCCTCACAGCAGGGCACACGACCGCACATTGGCTACATGACCTCGAGTATCCGATCAGTTTCAGCATTCAGTGATTCCACGGCGAATAGGTCGTGCCATCCGGTAGCCAAGGGACACAAGGCCTATACACTCCGTTCGCTTGCATATTGGTAGTATGCACGGGGTAACGATCACGGAGCTTCCAGCGGCAATGCATCGTAGGACCGCTTCTCCTCAGGCCACAGTGACGGACGTGCTATCCGAGTTAGCACAGTTGTTTCGCAGCATCCCAGCAATTGACAGTTTCTCGGTCGAATCAGGAATTATCCGACGGCGCTGGGTCGGTGCGGTCCGCGGTTGCATCAGGTACGGACGACCGAACGCTTTATAGGGTCCGACAGGATGGCGAAAGGGATTCGAAAGATTTCGAGTTTTCCCTTTAGTAGTATCGGAAGATGCCTTTCATATCTTCTGGCATTATCTTCCAGTGATTATTATTTCGGACTTCATTGCTGCGATCTTGGATAAGAGACTTATAGCGTCATTGGACTCGGATTTTTCGATCGGTTCAGGGACATTGTCCCTGACTTACCGACGCAGTCCAATATTGTCATTACAACATGTGTTTTATTTTTCGACGCTATATATATATATATACAAGCCTGCTACTAAGCATGATAGTTTAGTTTCTTGTCCGCGTTGCTCATTTCTGCCATTTTATCATTTATACAAATAGTTTATTTTGGCAGAGCAGGGCATACCGAGAGTTCATATGCGTCTAGACGGTGTGATTAAAGACTGCATATATTCTTTTTCGCCGTTTATGTCTTTTCCAATTTCAATGTTGGGATCGACATTATGTATAGTAGACTTAACTTAGACGCTTTATTATACGTAATCCGCCTTACTGAGGCGTTATCATTACGTCTTCAAGAAAAGATTTACGGGATATTATTCTCAATGTAATTTCTTTTGAGGGCAGTAGTTTGTTCACCTATAACTCCGCCCTTCAGTGGCTGATTGGAGTTAGTTAGACGTGACGCAGCCCTAGCTACATCCACACGCGTGGATAGTAAGGTTAAGAACTCTCTCAGAGTCGCTTCGTTCTCGGAGGAGCTTCTCTTCGACGGCAACTTTTCGGCAATCCATGAATTGCTCGATTTACACGTTCTCTTGTCTATCTAGTGTTACAAGAGATTCAGACTGGGGCAAACATTCGGTGGTTGACTCAGAGAGTGCCGCCGCAGTTGCCGGACCCGAGTGTGGCTGTTATGACGGTTGCCAGTCAAACAGATTGGGATATAATACTGATCCCTACGGATTCGAAGTGCCAGGGTCTTTGGGTTCCGCAGTCTTTTAGCAATCAGTTTTCTTCCGCGGAATAATGTTTTTTAGGCTTGCTTTATGTCATTGCATGAACATTATTCAGAAACGCATGCCCAAATTCCTGTCCTTTAATTCGACAGTAGTGGCGTATCTCCGGAACCAGGGAGGCACTCTTTCGTTTCCGTTATTCAATTTAATGGAAAGAATCCGTCTGTTGGTTATAGTACACCAAGTTCAGTTTTGGTCCGTCATATTCCGGGTCGTCTGATTGTTTTATCGGACTCCCGTTCTCTTACGGGTCGCTTGTTGCTGTCAGAATGGACTCTCAACAAACAAGTATTCAATCAGATTTGCTATCTATGGGAGCGCCCAATGATGATTTATTTATGACACAGCTTGCTAATCAATTGCAGACGTATGTGTTGGCTTGTCCAGATCTCTGAGCTAATATTGTTAACGCTCTATTGATCTATAGGACGGAATGATAGGATACGCGTATCCTCCGGCGCTGTTGTTTTAGCAGGTATTGCTAAGATAAACAACCACAATACATTTCTGTTGATAGCATCTCTATCTTCACAGAGATCATTAGTAATTTACTCTCTTGTCTACTGTGGGTCTTAACGTGAAATCTTCCTCTATGTGAGGATCTTTTTCACTGGGTAAATCGTGTCATCTTTATCACAACCAGCAAGGTCGCAACCTTCATGTATTCCGTTGTGTGGTCCGTATTGCATTGTAAGCACTGTACTGGACGAGCTTTGGACGCGATTTCTTACTATAGGAGATCCTCTTCTTCGCTATTCTATGCGGCTAAAGTGGAGGCTCTTCCGTCGTGGTGTAGGGATCATTATGTTCATATTGTTGATCCCTCCATACTACTCATTGCTATTTTTTAGTATACTTGTTTCACAAGATCTACTGCAGCCTGTTATTATTTAGGTTATAGGTTTATGTTACCTCATACCTATGCACTCTACGATAGTTTACAATTGAGTCTTTTGTCTCTTTATCTAAGTCAGTTAGTAACTTTTTGATAAATAGACTTAGAATCTTTAGATTAAATTCCTACACGGATTTTAACTTCGGTTCTTATTTAGCTAAGTAATCATTTGAGCCTCTGGAAACAGTAGTTTTCAAATTCTGACCTTTTAGACAGTAATTCTGTTGGTTTCTCTTTTACTGTACAGTCAGTGAGTTTCATGCACTATCGATGGATGATTTTCACTTTCATAGTTTCGGAATCAATACTTCCGTTACTATTTAGGTTGGATTGTTGCATAAGAGTTAGGCTCCTATTATCCGGAACCTATTATTTTAAGGTCCTTCCGTCTTCGTATGGGCATAGGCCTTTACTCTTTCCGGGTACAGTTTATGTATTTATAAACAGATATCTGTTTATTACAAAGGGCGTAAGCTTCTTCTGTCTTTGATGTCTAGTAGAAGGACGTTACGCTCCATTTTATTGTTAATGGATTCTATTAACTATCGGTACTGCTTATGGTATATCATTGACTTAGCAGTTGTGCTTAAGATTTCGGCTCATGAAGTAAGAGTTCTTCTACTTCTTGGGCTTACATTAATAGTGTCGCTATTATAGATTTTTGAAGGCCGCTCATTGCGCTCAGCCATCCACATTCATGAATTTTATCTCAGAAATATCGAGTCCATTTCTGGAGGCCTCTATTGTTAGGTCTATTATCTACTGCTCAGAATGTCATTCACTTAACAGTTGCTACTATAGCTAGGTAGGCTGTCTGTTTCGGCAGTGTCTCCGTTCGGCTGCCCTCTTCGCTCTGGGCTATTTGACCCAGGGCAAGAAAAAAGGGGGGGGGGGAGGGTGTTCCCTTGGGTCACCTGTTTTACTATGAAAACAAGGGGATACCTCCTCCGGAGTTAGTAATTCTGAGCTGTTATTGGGATGGTTGTTTAGTGAGAAGTTTAGGTTTTTAAAATTCATTCAAGTCTTAGTTTTTAAAGTATAGCTTTTGAATATTGCATATGTCAACGGACATGATTATGCAATCCTCAGACACTTTTAGGAGTATAAGAGTCTTATTCTCTTGACTTACTTTATTTATTGGCTTACTTTAAAAATTATTAGTATAAGGATTATATTGGATATTAATAGAGTACATGGATGTATGAAGCTCAATTTTGGAAGGTGTTGTATCTTTCTAATTTATCATAAATAAGAAAGATACATGTAAGGCCTATTACTTCTTTTTCCCTACAGGGGATGACTCTATTTTGTTTTATTGAGCGTATTCCATTTTGCTCTATGTCCTTGGCCCTCCAGCCTTTTTACTATTCAGCTATGTCTGGGTCATTGGTACAGTATAAAAATGTTAAAAAATTTATAGTAATTTATATATTTTTTATACTTACCAATGACCCAGACGGGGATGGCCCTCCCAGGAGTTGGGAACTCTTGCCTCCCCGCTGGGTACATAGCGCTTACCAGGCACTGGTTATTAGAATGATTAATGGCGCCAATTTCGGAACGTCCTTGACACTGCGCATGCGCAGTAGGGGCGAAGTGTGGAGGGCCTTTCAGGACATGTTTTCTTTAGTTTTAGATGCAAATTTTGGGGATTGGGGGGCAAAATTTGTGTTTGGCCCTATATTTTAAGAGTTAGCACCAGCTATGTCTGGGTCATTGGTAAGTATAAAAAATATATAAATTACTATAAATTTTTTAACTTTCCAAACCGAGAGGCAGATTTGAACCAAATTTGATATGAGGGCTTATTGGGTCATAAGTACTTAACTTATGCCCCAATTTTTTTTTTTGTTGCCCCATGGGAACCGCAGGAGCTAAAAATAGAAAAAAATTAAATCGCCTGTATCTCCAAAACTACACGGCACTGACAATTCTTATTTGGTGTGAAGCTTCCTTAGGACCAACAGAATGGAATGGTAAAAAAAAATTGTTATCGGTTTTATCATGGGGTACTTTTTGGGGACTTTGAAAAAGTGCTGAGTCAGCATTTTTTTAACACTGTGGGTAATGGGAAAAACATGTAAGACTACTTTTCTTCCAAACCACTGTTCCAAAAGCTTTCAAATTTCACATATAACATCTTTGGAAGATTGTTTCACATGTTTATTGAAATCAATTGCCTGGGTCCATATTTGGGCTCTCTATGGGAGCCCAAATGTTTAAATTAGTCCAGTATGAGGAATATTCTTTAAAAATCTTCTTCTTCAGATCTATCATTAAGAATCTTTTAATATTTGGTATGCAGCATCCTTAGGGGGGTGAGATTCAAGTTTGTTCAAGCCAAGTCCCTGGGTTCATATTTAGGCTGAAAATTTGGGACCCCTTTCCAATTTTGGACCAAAATCCGTAAAATTTTTTTTGTTTTTTATGCGTTTCGGTCAATTTTAAGTAAAAAAAAAAGAATTTTTTTTTTTACACTGAAAATTTGGGGTCCGGGTGGGACTTAAAAAATTTAGGACCAAAATCTGGATTTTTTTTTAGTTTTTTATGCATTTCGGTCAATTTTAAGACAAAAAATTTTTTTTTTTACACTGAAAATTTGGGGTTGGGGAGGGACTTTTTTAATTTTTAATCCGGAATTTTTTTTTGTTTTTTATGTGTTTCGGTGAATTTTAAGACAAAAAAAAAATTTTTTTTACTCTGAAAATTTGGGGTCCGTGTAGGACTTAGAAAATTTTGGAACAAAATCCGGAAATTAGTTTTTGGGTTTTTTATGCGTTTTAAGAAGAAAAAAAATTTTTAGGCTGAAAATATTTTGTTTGGGGAAAAAAATCTGTTTTTTATGTGTTTATCTCAATTTTGGGACGTAAAAGTGCAGGAACTGAAAATAGAAGGAAAATCCTGTGTATTGTGTGGGCACAATCGCTTCATCTAGTTGGTATATGCTTTTCTTCGGAGGGGCGTATGCAGCTTATTCAAGTCAAGTCCCTGATTTGATATTTAGACTACCATGTCAGGTGAGCGCCTTCAGGCCCCCTGGGGCCTCTTGTTACTTAATGCAATTTAAGAAAAAAAAATTTAAAATCTTCTTCTCCAGAACCAATGGGCAGGATCTTTTGATATTTGGTATACAGCATCTTGGTATGGGTCTGATTCAAGTTTGTTCAAATCGAGTCCCTCAATCAATATTGGGGCTCACTAAAGGGGTGTGAATTTTTACTTAGTGCAATTTAAGAAAATTTCTTAAAAAATCTTCTTTTCCGGAACCGATGAGCAGAATCTTTTGATATTTGGTATACAGCATCTTGGTATGGGTCTGATTCAAGTTTGTTCAAATTGAATTCCCTGTTCAATATTGGGGATCACTATGGGGGTGTGAATTTTTACTTAGTGCAATTTAAGAAAAAATCTTTAACAATCTTTTTCACCAGAACCAGTGGGCAGAATCTTTAGATATTTGATATGCAGTGTCTTGGTATGGGTTGGATCCACGTTTGTTCAAATTGAGTCTTTTGATCAATATTGGGGCTCACTATGGGGGCGTGAATTTTTACTTAGTACAGTTCAAGAAAAATTCTTTAAAAACCTTCTCCAGAACCAGTGAGCAGAATCTTTTGATATTTGGTATGCAGGATGCTAGTATGGGTCTGATTCAAGTTTGTTTAAATTGAGTCCCCTCCCCACCCACACCAATCAATATTTGGGCTCAATATGGGGGCATGACTTTTTATTTAGTGCAATTCAAGTCTAATTCTTTAAAAATCTTCTTCTCCAGAACCAGCATGCAGAGTCGTTTGATATTTGGTATACGGCATTCTCGTATGGGCTTGATTCAAGTTTGTACAAATTGAGTTGCTTTGTTCATATTAAGGCTCATTATGGGAATTTGAATTTCAGCTTGGTGCAATTTACAATTTTTCAAACGACTTCTCCTCTGAAACCACTGGTCCGATTTTCACGAAACTTCATGTGGATATTCATTACTATATGGCAATTCATGTTTGTTCAAATGAAATGGCCACATCCCTTGGGGGCTCTGTATGGGGCATAACTCTGATAGCACCGTATGAATTATAGAAAAATTATTAAAAAATCTTCTTCTCCAGAACCAGTGGGCAGAATCTTTTGATACTTGGTATGCAGCATCTTGGTATGGATCTGATTCAAGTTTGTTCAGATTGAGTCCCTCAATCAATATTGTAGCTCACTATGGGGGGTGTGATTTTTTACTTAGTGCAATTTAAGAATTGTTTTTTAAAATCTTCTTCTCCAGTGGGGGCAGAATCTTTTGATATTTTGTACGCAGCATCTTGGAGTGGGTCTGATTCAAGTTGGTTCAAATCAAGTCCCTTGATCAATATTGGGTTCCCTATAGGGGCATGAATTTTTCTTTAGTGCAATTTAAGGAAAAAACTTCTCCAGAACCAGTGGGCAGAATCTTTCGATATTTGGTATGCAGCAACTTGGTATGAATCTGATTCAAGTTTGTTCAAATCGAGTTCCTCGATCAATATTGGGGCTACCTATGGGGGCGTGGATTTTTTACTTGGTGCAATTTAAGAAAAAATCTTCAAAACTTTTCTTCTCTAGAACCAGTGGTCAGAATCTTTTAATATTTGGTATGCGTCATCTTGGTATGGGTCTGATTCACGTTTGTTCAAATCAAGTCCCTCGATCAATATTGGGGCTCCCTATGGACTGTGAATTTTCACTTAGTGCAATTTAAGAAAAAATTCTTTAAAAATCTTCTTCTCCCGAACCAGTGGGCAAAATCTTTTGATATTTGGTATGTAGCATCTTAATAAGGTTCTGATTCAAGTTTGTTCAAATTGAGTCCTTCGACCAGTATTGGGCTTCACTATGGGGGCGTGAATGTTTACTTTGTGCAATTCAAGGAAAATTCTTTAAAAATCTTCTTCAGAACCATCATGTAGAATCTTTTGATATTTGATCAGCAGCATTGTCCCATTCAGTCATGTTGATGTTTTAGCTCCACAGAGAGTATAGATTTACTCTGTAGAACCTTAAGAATAGCTTTTGATAAAATTTGTGTCTTAACAGTATGGAACATTCGGTGAGCGCCTAAGGCCCCCTGGGGCCTCTTGTTTTAGAATTGCTGGAAATTGCATTTTTTGCCTCCCCTAATGTATTCTGAAGTTCAAACATATTTTTACACTCAAAACAGTGGGCATGGGCAAATATTTTGAAAGTGGGTCACGCTCATGTCTCAAGCATGGTATGACCTATAAGGGGAATGGATTCGAGGTATACGAGGCAAAAAAGTGTGCCTCTACCCAAACCACCGAGATGACTCACTGTAGCCACTGTTCAAGATGAAGGGTTACAACATTTATGGCATACATTGCCCTAGAAGTAATAGCTGGAACATCAGTGTATACTGCAAAAGTATTGACTGAACAGTGAATAGCTTCCTTGTTGAGAAAACCGATTCCTTGCACTGATGAAATGGAGTATATATGACAGATCAATGTGAGTCATTGGGTGACATTACCCAAATTAGTGAATGCAGTTTGAGTATGTCATACATTCTGAATGGCCCAGTTAAATGAAAAAATGCCCTAGTTAAAGGAAAATGACTTCAATGAAAATGCTCTAATTAAATGAAAATGACCTAATGGAGACCGGCTATGGAGGCATGTTTGACCTCTGCCAAAGTATAAGTTGTGGCATATTTCTTGTCAACCTTTTTAACCAGCCGCAAACTAATGAATTTCTTTGAGGAAGAAATAACAGATATCTCAGACCTGCCAACAAATGCAGTCTTTTAACCTCTCCAATATTTGATATAGAGACGTTCATGGCCACTGGAAGCTTAATTCAAGAGAACATTTTGTAACCTGCATCGATGTCAAAGAAACATATCTTCACGTTACCAGACATGTAGTATCTTGAAATGTTTTTCTATTGTTCATGTTCAAAGGCATGGTATTCCAATCCAGGCCACCCCATATTAATCAAACTAAATCTAGCTATCTGGGTCTTTACCCACCAGATGAATCAAGTGATATCCTATGATTCAGTCTTAAATAACCTTTTATCCGGCATACTTTTCTGATAACAGAGCCATCTTAAATGATGAAAAGCAGCTCAAAAATCTCATCCAGTACATAACTTACGACTCGTCACTGGAACAAAATTAGGGCTGAAACGGTTGGCTCATTTTCACAACCGACTAACCGCGAGCTATAACCAGATAATATCTGGTTATCAGTACCCATTATTTCACCGAATCTGGGTTCAAAACTATAGGAATTGGAAAGCAATATTCTCAAACTATTCTGTAGTGTGTATACAAATGAACGCTGTCGAGTACTCAACAATGTTCGTTTGTATACACACTACGGAATAGTTTCTGCGATTACTCGCAGAAGCTGCCGATCATTAACAAAGTTATGAACACCAAAGTCGATTTTTTCTCAAAATATTCAACGTGGCTATGATGTGTAATCTGTCACAAAGGAGAAGCGGCAGATTTACTACGTTTTAAACGTGGAATGACGATCACTATCGATATTTCAGTTAACTGGTTGACGTTTTTTCAAATCGGTTAGGTAGGTAACCGGTTTCAAACCAGTTATCCAGTTAACCATTTCAGTACTAAACAAAATCAATTCGCTATGCTTCAATTTTTATTACCAGAGTTATTCCCTTGTCTTTTTTTTTTTAATTTTTACTCGCTTTATCTTGTGTAAATTGTAATTTTCCTTTCTATTTATCTATTTCAGGAGACTGTTGAACCTGTCATGACAGCTTATAAATTGGTTACCTGCAAATTTAAATGGTTTGGTTTACAATCTAAGGTTGAAAGTTTAATACAAAAGGTATTTATACAATATGATATATTTTATAAAAAGTAGTAATACAATTTGTCTTTTCAGATTCCATTTCCATATATCCTTGAAGTATATATTTTTGGCTCACCTGGCCCAAAGGGCCATCTGAGCTATTGCCATCCCTTGGTGTGCGTCGTTGTCCATAATCTTTTTACATTTTCATCTTCTCTGGAACAGCTGATCCGATGTGAACCAAACGTGGCAGGAATGGTCTATGGAAGATCCTCTACAAATGATCCTCATTTTGTTACCATCAGTTGAAAAACATGGCCAGCAGAGGCATTCTATGATTCTGGTTGGTGGATTTTCAAAAATGTTCTCTGAAACCACAAGGTCAAATGTTTTGAAACTTCACATGTCTGATGATTGGAGACACCCTCCACCAACGACCCACAATTAATGCTGATCAGGTTGCAAGCATAGCTGCAATTGCAGCTTATAGTCACCATGGAAACCCTATGGGAAATCACATTTTCATCTTCTCTTGAACTACTGAGCCAATTTGAACCAAACTTGACAGGAATGGTCTCTGGGAGGTCCACTACAAACGATCCTCATTGTTGAAAAACATGACCGTCTGAGGCATTCTTTGATTCTGATTGGTGGATTTTCAAAAATCTCTGATGAAACTACAAGGCAAAATGTTTTGAAACTTCATGTGATTGATGACTGGGACATCCTCTACTAACGATCCTCATTTAATGTCGATCAGTTTACAAACATGGCTGCAATTTTGGCTTTTAGTCACTAAAGAAACCCTATGGGAAATCACATTTTCATCTTCTTCTCCAGAACTGCAGAGCTGATGTGAACCAAACGTACCAGGAATGGTCTATGGGAGGTTCTCTACAAATGATCATCATTTTTTTGCCGTAGGTTGGAAAAATGGCCTCCAGAGGCATTCTCTGATTGGTGGATTTTGAAAATTCTTCTCTGAAGGAAACCATAAGGACAAATGTTTTGAAACTTCACATGATTGATGACTGGGACACCCTCTACCAACTTTCCTCATTTAATGTTGATCGGGTTGCAAACATGGCCACAATTGCGGCTAAAATTTACCATAGAAACCCAATGGGAAATCACATTATCATCTTCTTTGGAACTATTCAGCCGATGTGGACAAAACTTGGCACAAATGGTCTATGGGAGGATGGAAAAATGCAGATGCCAGAGGCATTCTTTGATTCTGATGGGTTGATTTTGAAAAATCTCAGAAACTACAGGGCCAAATGTTATGAAACTTCACATGATTGATGACTGGGACACCCAATGTAAGAGGAACAAATTTGCTGTTGTATGTTATTATGAAAATATAAACCCTCGGCCGGTAGTCTAGCTTGATTAGTACAGTACATGGAGAGTGGATTGTAACTAAATCACCCTTGGAGTGGAATAATCACCCAAAGTATCAGTTTTAAATGCTCTGCATATGGACAGAAAACACAAGGAATGTTTCAGCCAATGGACCACTGGGTTTAACCCAGAGGTCCATTGGCTGGAACTTTGCTTGTGCTTTTTATGCTGTGCAACAAATTTGCAGTTATTGCTTGGGTGGAATTTCCACTCTGTGGGTGATTTAGTGATAATACATTCTCTATGTACTGTAGTAGTATTGAAAAGTGGTGATTTTGTTACAAAATTTGACAAGTTTGGCTTGTGTTTCCCCATCAGTTTTGAAAATAATTTGCATATTTGTTTGTATCAAAACGAGTTGAGAATGTTAAAAAATTTATACTAATTTATATATTTTTTATACTTACCAATGGCCCAGATTTCGCTGGTGCTAACTCTTAAATATTTAGGGCCGAACACAAATTTTACCCCCCAATCCCCAAAATTTGGACCAAAAACCGAAAATTACATGTCCTATATGGTCCTCCATACTTTTACTTCACTGTGCATGTGCAGTGTCAAGAAGGTTTCAAAATTGGCGCAATTATCATTCTTACAACCAGTGCCTGGTAAGCGTTATGTACTCAGCGGGGAGGAATGAGTTCCCAACTCATGGGAGGGCCATCCCCGTCTGGGTCATTGGTAAGTATAAAAAAAATATATAAATTACTATAAATTTTTTAACATTTTTATACTGTACCAATGACTCAGTCTTAGCTGAATAGTAAAAAGGTTGGAGGGCCTAGGACTTAAGGTAAATCCAATAGGCTCAACTACACATAACAGAATTATCCCCTCCAGGAGAAAGGAGAAATAGGCTTTACATGTATCTTTCTTATTTGCATCAAAAAGAGAAAGACACAACACCATTCTGTAATTGAGCACAATAACATCAATAATCTCTATTAACCTCCAGTATAACCCGTTATGCTAATTATTTTTAAAGGAAAGCCAATAAATAAAGGAAGTCCAGAGAAATGAGACTCTTTATACTCATTAAAAGTGTCCGAGGATTGTATATTAACGCCCGTATGACACATGACATATACAAATGCTTCACACCGAGCTACACTTTAAAAATATTACATGGATGAGTAAACATTAGCTTTACACTTTAAAATCATCCTGGTACCGATTCGGAATTACTGACTCCAGGAGAGGTATTTCCTTGCTTTTCACTATAAAGCAGGTGAGCTAAGGGAACACCCTCCCCCCCCCCTCTTTCCCCTTGCCCTGGATCAAATACTCCAGAGCGAAGAGGGCAGTATGACAGAGTCACTGCTGGAACAGAAAGCCTACATAACTATAGTTGCAACTGTTTAGTGGACGACATTCTGAGCAACAGATAACGGACCTAAACAATGCAGATCTCCAGAAATGGACTCAATATTTCTAAGATACAAATTCGTGAAAGTGGAAGGCTGAGACCAATATGCAGCCCTCATTAGATCTGTAATAGCAACACTATTAGCGTAAACGCAAGATGTAGATAGAACTCTTACTTCATGAGCTGAAATCTTAAGCACAGACTGCTGAGTTGAAGATATTTATCATAAGCAGTACAGATAGTTAATTGAATCCATCTAGCAATAGAATGAACCGAAATGTGGAGGAAGCTTCCACGGCATGTCCCACAACAGACACCTGAGTAGATGAATCCACGGTCTTTGTGGAGATAGAGATGCTACCAACAGAATTTTGCATTGAGATTGTTTTAACTTGAGCAATATCTCCTGAATCAACGGTGCTGGAGGATATGCATATCCTATCATTCTGTCTCACGAGATTGAAAGAGCGTCTACTGCAAACGCTCGAGGATCCGGACATGGTGACACATACGTCTGCAACTGATTGTTGAGATGCGTCGCAAATAAGTCCATCATTGGCCGCTCTCATTGGTAGCAAATCTGATTGAATACTCGTTTGTTGAAAGTCCATTCTGACAGCAACAAGCGACCCCTCCGTGAAAGGGAGTCTGCTAATACGTTCAGACGACCTGGAATATGACATACCGATAGGAGAACTGGATGTTCTAGTACAAACAGAAGGATTCATTCTGTTAACTTGAATAACAGAATGGAATGAGTGCCTCCCTGGTTCCGAATATACGCTATTACCGTCGAATTGTCGGACAGAATTTGCACGAGAGCATTCTGAATAACGTTCATCCAATGACGTAGCGCAAGCCAAATTGACATCATTTCTTTGATGTTTATGTGCTTGATTAGGAACTGTGGATCCCAAAGACCCTGGCACTTCAAATCCGTTGGGCTAAATGTTGCATCCCAACCTGTTTGACTGGCATCCGTCAAAACTGTAAATTTCGGATCCGGCAATTGCAGTGGAACTCCCTGAGTTAACCACTGAATATCTGCCCAAGTCTGAATCTCTTGTTCACTTGATTTGACAATAGGATGTCCGTATCGAGCGAAAAAATCTTCACTCTCCAATTCTGGGTCAGAAGAAATTTGGAGAGGACAAGTGCATAGCCGTCCCATCGGAATAAAATCCGCGGCAGCTCCGCACAAACCTATCAGTCTCATAAATCTCTCGCTATAACTTTGTCTGAGTGAAGATAGTAGCGAGCGTAACAACTGATTAATTTTGCTCTGGTTAACGGCAGACAAACGAGATTGTTGTGCGTCTCAAAGCTCATCCCCAGGTGGGTGAATGACTTGGACGACACCAGATCCGACTTCTCCGCGTTTACTTATGAAACCGAGACGTAGGAGCAATAGAAGCAGATTCTGCACATCGTTCTGAAACTTTAACTCATTGCCGTACCTCTGAAGAATGTCATCCAGGTAGGCCGTCGTTACCGCAGATGAATGAGCTCAGAAATGAGTCATTACCGACTTCATTATTCGAGTGAAAGCCCAGGGCACTAGATTCAGACCGAAGCACATTGCTCGGAGCTGATAAACGACTCCTATGACAGGGAAGCGAAGATACTTTCTGAACGCCTGATGTACCATGACGTGAAAGTACGCATCTTTGAGATCTATGCATGTAGCATAGTCGTTCACCCGAATACTTGCTCTGACCGATCGGATGGTCTCCATATAGAATTTTGGAGCCACGAATAGCTTGTTTATTCAGCTCAGATTTATGAGTGGTTTTGGAACCAGAAAAAGGATGGATGTAGAAACCTGGAGATTCCTGGATTTCTACGATCTCTATCGCGATCTTCTCCAGAAGAGACTGGACTTCTGATGGAAGTGAGCCTCTTTTCTGCGAACTTGACGGAAGTTGAGTCCATCTTGGACTTCGAGTTAACGGAGGTTTTCGTTTGAAGGACAATTTAGTCCTTCTGAAATCACCCCTCGAACCCAAGGGACGTCCGTAATCTACTCCCAATTGGTTGAGAAACTCGACAGTCTTCCGCCCACTGGAACATGATAGAGGTTAATACCATTACCTCCTGGTCCTGCGAGGCTTGCCGAAGGAGAAACCATGTCCTCCACAGCCCTCACCTCGCCCCATCGACCTAGGGGTGTCTGACCGGATGTCTCAGCCAGTATTATGGCCCCTACCTGAGTCTCTACCCTGACGGTCTCTAGAGTAAGACCTAGAGGATGCATAGGAACCTCTTTTGGAATTTCCCTTTCGCCCCAGAAGTGCCTGTCCTACTCTTCTCCGCTGAATCTGACTTTTTGGAAGCGGATTTGAATAGCAGAGAGTCTGAAGCTTTCTTACACTACTGCACATAAGGCCATTAAATGAGCCATTAAATTGTGCCATTAAAAAATACCATTAAATATTCCCATTAATTTGGGCGCTTTAATGGGCATTAAATTAAACTTGAAGACCATTAAAAAATGTGGATATAATGCCCATTACAAATGTTAATGGGCATCAAAAGTTAATGGATATGAACTACATTTTCATGGGCATTATTACCAGTTTCTTACTGAATGTAATGGCCATTAAAGCGATCAAATTAATGGGAAATTTGTTTTGTCAAAATCTAATGGCCATTAACTGTTATTGTAAGCAACAATTTGATGGGCATTAATTACAGACCAGTAGCCAGATTTTGATGGCCATTAAAAGGAACCAAAATTAATGGTTACATTTTGTGCATGCCAAAAAGTAATGGGCATTAAAACTTATACCATTTAGCCATTTTAATGGCCATTACAAAATCCAGTCAGTCGTTTCGTTAATGCCCATGAAAGGGGTAGAGGCACTGTTCATCCCTAGGTTTTTAATGCCCATCAAACCTATATATACTATACTCTCCCACAAATTGTAACAAGGCAAAGACATGTATATTATACATGTATATATATGTGGCCAGAAAAGATAAATGATCTGTTTCTCAGACAATTTTTTTTTAGATTCAATGAGGGAGGGAGGACTTTATTTTTATTTTTTTTATTTCTGACAACGAGGGAGCTGATTATATAATTCCAGCCTGAGTCCCCCAACTCCACCCCCCCCCCCCCTTCCCAGTGCCAGATTTGACATGCAAGAGCACTATTTTGTGTTCTTAAATCAGTTTATTATATAATAAACTAGCAGGATACCCGACTTCATTCGGGGTCAATGAAGGAGAGAAAAGTGAAAAAAAAAAAAAATGAGGGTCGCGTACCCAACTCACTCGGCCCCGACCTTCGGGCAGGGCCTTCAACCTCGTGACTCCCGCGGTCCTCTAAGTTAGGTCAGAATATATTACCATGCCAAATTTCAGCCTTCTATGTGCCCCGGTGCGTCCGTGCAGGCACACACACACACACACACAGAGAATCTCTTCTTTATATATAAGATTTAAAAATAAAACTTTCCTCTAAAAACAAACTGTAGGTACTTCAAAGGCTATGTATTCTTTTGATGCTCTTTATTATCTTTGAAGTAAAATTATTCAATCTGTGGGGATTTGCCACATTACAATTTATGGGAGAGTGCCTATAGGCACTCTCCCATAAATTGTAATGAGGCAAATCCCCATATACAGAGGCCAACATATTGCAGACACAAATAAATAAATATCCAGCAGTCAAAAAAGCTAAATAATTTTGAGTCTTCAGCTGGGTTTGTACTAATATTGGAAGACAGTGAAAGGCAATAAAAATGTCTAATGAGCTCAAGGGGGTTCAAATTCAATGAGGGATTGTCTGAGAAACAAAACACTATATTTATACCCCCGCTTCGAAGAAGTGGGGGCTATATAGGAATCGCCCTGTACGTCCATCCGTCCGTCCGTCCATCCGTCCGTACGTCCGTCCATACGTCTTTCTGGACATGAAATTCTTGTGTGCGCAACTCCTCCTACATTTATCAATCAATTTGGACAAAACTTTTCAGACATCATCACTACTAAGTGAACATGCACATATTCCAAGATTTTTGATCTGCGACAATTTTAACCAGGTTATCTCCCTTTGACTTAGATTTATTGTGTCTTTCCATCCGAACAAATTCTTGTGTGCGCAACTCCTCCTACATTAATGACCCGATTTTGATGAAACCTTTCAAACATCATCTCTACTAAGTGAACATGTGCATATTCCAAACTTTTTAATCTGCGACAATTTTAACCAGGTTATCTCTCTTGAACTTTGATTTAATATGGGTTTCTACATGAAATTCTTGTGTGCGCAACTCCTCCTACATTTATCAATCAATTTGGACAAAACTTTTCAGACATCATCACTACTAAGTGAACATGCGCATATTCCAAGATTTTTGATCTGCAACAATTTTAACCAGGTTATCTCCCTTTGACTTAGATTTATTATGTCTTTCAGTTCGAACAAATTCTTGTGTGCGCAACTCCTCCTACATTAATGAACCGATTTTGATGAAACCTTTCAAACATCATCTCTACTAAGTGAACATGTGCATATTCCAAACTTTTTGATCTGCGACAATTTTAACCAGGTTATCTCTCTTGAACTTTGATTTAATATGGGTTTCTGCATGAAATTCTTGTGTGCGCAACTCCTCCTACATTTATCAATCAATTTGGACGAAAGTTTACAGACATCATCACTACTAAGTGAACATGCGCATATTTTTATACTGTACCAATGACCCAGACATAGCTGGTGCTAACTCTTAAAATATAGGGCCAAACACAAATTTTGCCCCCCAATCCCCAAAATTTGCATCTAAAACTAAAGAAAACATGTCCTGAAAGGCCCTCCACACTTCGCCCCTACTGCGCATGCGCAGTGTCAAGGACGTTCCGAAATTGGCGCCATTTATCATTCTAAGTTTGGCCCTTCATCAGTTAACATCTGACTGATCTTTGTGCTTTTAAATCTCAGTTTAAATGATGCCAGACACATAAATATTAGTGAAATGGTGATTCTAAGGAGGATAGAAAAGGAGGAGAGGAAAAGAATGTGTGACAGAATATTATCAGGGCTGTAACTTAAAATTTTTTAATGAAATTATGTTAAGTTACCTATTTTCAAGGCAGCAGCCATTTTGTTGTCATTCTGATTATTTAGTTACACTGTTTTTTCAAGTGTTTTCCTCTCTCCCTGTCCTTTAAGTTCCCCCTTGCTATTCTCCCATGCTTTTGGCATAGTTTCTGTAATTATTATTACTAAAATTTCTTGGGAGTTTTAGCTGAATAACAGAATGAATTCTGTTCTTTCCCCATGTTTACGTCTTCACCTACGGGTGGTTAGGCGTTGTGTTCTGCATCTACCATCTGATGTTCTGCAGTTTCTTCCCTGGAAGTCTCTGTTTTGCATCAGATAGTGTATTTTTGGTAACTGATTTCGGGCCTGGGTGCCTGGAGTCTTATTTTAGTGTTTTTACACTCATTGTTTACATTTA
Source organism: Pictodentalium vernedei (assembly GCA_031216915.1). Lineage (NCBI taxonomy): Eukaryota > Metazoa > Mollusca > Scaphopoda > Dentaliida > Dentaliidae > Pictodentalium > Pictodentalium vernedei. Next base: position 85,002,550 of record CM062294.1, read on the forward strand.
CAACAGCCCTCTGTGTGAGGGGGGGATTTCTAAATAATAATATCTTTATGTTATTTTAATCATAACTAGATACATTATTATTGTTCGTAAGTGTTGAATAAATTGTTTAAAATATTTTTAAAATTTTTGTCCACACTTAGGCTTGGGATCCATTGGGGCTCAACGTTACTTTTCAGAAACTTGGGCTGTTCTGAAAAAATATTTTTTCAAAATATTTTGATTTCAATTATTTTTTCTATATTAATGGATCATATTATTATTATGTATTTTGATTGCCAGGGGTTAGTGCGAGTACCAGGACTTGTTTTCTTTTCACATTGAAAGGATATTGATCAATTGTTTTAAGAGGAAGTCTTCCTCTGACCTTATTATCATTCTATATGTGGTCAGTGTACTCGCATTAACTCCTGTTCTGTATCGTATGATTTCGATGACAATATGGGAAGCGTATGTCACGGTATGTTGTTGGGGATTTGGACACTCCGGTCCTTTCCCCGCAGGGTCACTCTACTTTATCAATTTCTATTTCAGACGATCAAGATTAGGGTGATGTATCTGTGATGTCTTCCAACAGTGTGCCTCCGTCGTCACAATTAATGAAGGGCTAGCGGAAAAGTGCTCATGTAATACGCCAATTGCCTAAGAGGACCCTAGTAGGTTCGACGGCCTTTGACGTCCGCTAGCTCGCCCGGTGTAGCGTCCATTCACCGAATGGTTCGGCAGCCGGGTTCGTCCGTTGCGGTCTAGAAGGAATTTTGGGGTGATGCGAGCACTATAAAATTAACTTAATGCACACCCAGTGACGGCGGATCGGAGGGAGAACGGAGGAAGCCTTTTAGTCCGGTTCATAGCTCGTTCCGGTCCATCCGGACGGCAAGCGAGAGAGGCCCCTCTCTCGTTCAACAACATCTGGCCCCAGATGTTGTGGTACAAATGTGTCGCTAGCGGAGCATACGTCCGTCGCTCGGGACGCTCCGTTGTATAGGCAGTCCGCTGAGACTGCTAAGGCTTCCTCTTCTCGTCAGCGCACACGACCGCACCTTGGCTGCATGACCGCCGATATATTACCAGCTTCGCCGATCAAGGATTCTTCGGCGACCAGGTCACACCATCCGGCAGCCAGGGATTCGAGACCGATGGACTCCGGACGTTCGCATAGGAAAAGTATGCGGGAGCCATCTGATGCGGAGCTGCCTTCGGCGAAGCAGCGATAGACTGCGCCTCCGCAGGTCTCGACGCCGGACATTCTTGTGCACATAGCACAGCTTATCGCAGCATCCCAGCAGCCGACAGAAACGGTGTCGGATCGAGAATTATCCGACAGCGCTGGGTCGGTAGCCGGGGACTCGAGGCCTGCAGACTCCGGACGTTCGCATAGGAAGTGTGCGGGAGTCAACGTACACGGAGCTTCCAGCGGCAATGCATCGTAAGTCCGCTACTGCACAGGCCTCGGGAACGGACGTGCTTTCCTTAATAGCACAGTTTATCGCAGCATCCCAGCATCAACTGAATCTGTCGCATATATTTTATCCGACGATGCTGGGTCGGGACGCTCCGCGGAAGCGGGTACGGACGTCCGAAAGTTTCATCCGGTCCGACGGGATACCGAAAGGGATTCGGAGGATTTCAAGCTTTCCCTTTCGGAACAACATATGCTGCGATGCCGGATAAGAAACTGATAGCGTCGGTGGACTTAGAAATTTTTGGTTCGGTTCAGGGACATCGTCCCTCAGTTCCGACATAGTCCAATAATGTCACACAAACTTTCGAATTATTGAACGACGCTATATATATTATTATTTTATGCTTGCTATCCAAGCATTTCTGGTTTCTTGTTCGAAGAGTTATGGAGATGTCTTTCAAAAGTGTGCCTCTGTCGTCATAGTTAATGAAGAGTTAGCGGCAATAAGTGCTCATGGAATATGTCTATCGCTTACGGAGTGACATTCGCTAGCTCACCCGGTGTAGCGTACATTCATCGAATGGTTCGGCTACCGGGTTCGTCCGTTGCGGTCTAGGAAGGAGATTTGGGTGATGCGAGCACTTTAATTACTTTAGTACTCACCCAGTGACGGCAGATTGAGGACAGATCGGAGGAAGCCAACAACATAGGGGACCGCATGTTGTGGTTCAGATATTTTACATTCGGAGCATATGTCCGTTGCTCGGGACGCTCCGTTATATTGACAGTCCGAGAGACTGTCTTTAATGCTTCCTCATCCTCACAGCAGGGCACACGACCGCACATTGGCTACGTGACCTCGAGTATCCGATCAGTTTCGGCATTCAGTGATTCCACGGCGAATAGGTCGCGCCACCCGGTAGCCAAGGGCACGAGGCCTATACACTCCGTTCGCTCGCATATTGGAAGTATGCACGGGGTAACGATCTCGGAGCTTCCTGCGGCAATGCATCGTAAGACCGCTTCTCCTCAGGCCTCAGTGACGGACGTGCTATCCGAGTTAGCACAGTTGTTTCGCAGCATCCCAGCAATTGACAGTTTCTCGGTCGAATCAGGAATTATCCGACGGCGCTGGGTCGGTGCGGTCCGCGGTTGCATCAGCTACGGACGACCGAACGCTTTATAGGGTCCGACAGGATGGCGAAAGGGATTCGAAAGATTTCGAGTTTTCCCTTTAGTAGTATCGGAAGATGCCTTTCATATCTTCTGGCATTTCTTCCAGTGATTATTTTTCGGACTTCATTGCTGCGATCTTGGATAAGAGACTTATAGCGTCATTGGACTCGGATTTTTCGATCGGTACAGGGACATTGTCCCTGACTTACCGACGCAGTCCAATATTGTCATTACAACATGTGTTTTATTTTTCGACGCTATATATTTATATATATATACAAGCCTGCTACTAAGCATGATAGTTTAGTTTCTTGTCCGCGTGGCTCATATCTGCCATTTTATCATTTTTACAAATAGTTTATTTTGGCAGAGCAGGGCATACCGAGAGTTCATATGCGTCTAGACGGTGTGATTAAAGACTGCATATATTCTTTTTTGCCGTTTATGTCTTTTCCAATTTCAATGTTGGGAACGACATGATGTATAGTAGACTTAACTTAGACGCTTTATTATACGTAATCCGCCTTACTGAGGCGTTATCATTACGTCTTCAAGAAAAGATTTACGGGATATTATTCTCAATGTAATTTCTTTTGAGGGCAGTAGTTTGTTCACGTATAACTCCGCCCTTCAGTGGCTGATTGGAGTTGGTTAGACGTGACGCAGCCCTAGCTACATCCACACGCGTGGATAGTAAGGTTAAGAACTCTCTCAGAGTCGCTTCGTTCTCGGAGGAGCTTCTCTTCGACGGAAACTTTCCGGCAATCCATGAATTGCTCGATTTATACATTCTCTTGTCTATCTAGTGTTACAAGAGATTCAGACTGGGGCAAACATTCGGTGGTTGACTCAGAGAGTGCCGCCGCAGTTGCCGGACCCGAGTGTGGCTGTTATGACGGTTGCCAGTCAAACAGATTGGGATATATACTGATCCCTACGGATTCGAAGTGCCAGGGTCTTTGGGTTCCGCAGTCTTTTAGCTATCAGTTTAACTTCCGCGGAATAATGTTTTTTTAGGCTTGCTTTATGTCATTGCATGAACATTATTCAGAAACGCATGCCCAAATGCCTGTCCTTTAATTCGACAGTAGTGGCGTATCTCCGGAACCAGGGAGGCACTCTTTCGTTTCCGTTATTCAATTTAATGGAAAGAATCCGTCTGTTGGTTATAGTACACCAAGTTCAGTTTTGGTCCGTCATATTCTGGGTCGTCTGATTGTTTTATCGGACTCCCGTTCTCTTACGGGTCGCTTGTTGCTGTCAGAATGGACTCTCAACAAACAAGTATTCAATCAGATTTGCTATCTATGGGAGCGCCCAATGATGTTTTATTTATGACACAGCTTGCTAATCAATTGCAGACGTATGTGTTGGCTTGTCCAGATCTCTGAGCTAATACTGTTAACGCTCTATTGATCTATAGGACGGAATGATAGGATACGCGTATCCTCCGGCGCTGTTGTTTTAGCAGGTATTGTTAAGATAAACAACCACAATACATTTCTGTTGATAGCATCTCTATCTTCACAGAGATCATGAGTAATTTACTCTCTTGTCTACTGTGGATCTTAACGTGAAATCTTCCTCTATGTGAGGATCTTTTTTCACTGGGTAAATCGTGTCATCTTTATCACAACCAGCAAGGTCGCAACCTTCATGTATTCCGTTGTGTGGTCCGTATTGCATTGTAAGCACAGTACTGGACGAGCTTTGGACGCGATTTCTTACTATAGGAGATCCTCTTCTTCGCTATTCTATGCGGCTAAGTGGAGGCTCTTCCGTCGTGGTGTAGGGATCATTATGTTCATATTGTTGATCCCTCCATACTACTCATTGCTATTTTTTAGTATACTTGTTTCACAAGATCTACTGCAGCCTGTTATTATTTAGGTTATAGGTTTATGTTACCTCATACCTATGCACTCTACGATAGTTTACAATTGAGTCTTTTGTCTCTTTATCTAAGTCAGTTAGTAACTTTTTGATAAATAGACTTAGAATCTTTAGATTAAATTCCTATACGGATTTTAATTTCGGTTCTTATTTAGCTAAGTAATCATTTGAGCCTCTGGAAACAGTAGTTTTCAAATTCTGACCTTTTAGACAGTAATTCTGTTGGTTTCTCTTTTACTGTAGAGTCAGTGAGTTTCATGCACTATCGATGGATGATTTTCACTTTCATAGTTTCGGAATCAATACTTCCGTTACTATTTAGGTTGGATTGTTGCATAAGAGTTAGGCTCCTATTATCCGGAACCTATTATTTTAAGGTCCTTCCGTCTTCGTATGGGCATAGGCCTTTACTCTTTCCGGGTACAGTTTATGTATTTATAAACAGATATCTGTTTATTACAAGGGCGTAAGCTTCTTCTGTCTTTGATGTCTAGTAGAAGGACGTTACGCTCCATTTTATTGTTAGTGGATTCTATTAACTAGCGTACTGCTTATGGTATATCATTGACTTAGCAGTTGTGCTTAAGATTTCGGCTCATGAAGTAAGAGTTCTTCTACTTCTTGGGCTTACTTTAATAGTGTCGCTATTATAGATTTTTGAAGGCCGCTCATTGCGCTCAGCCATCCACATTCATGAATTTTATCTTAGAAATATCGAGTCAATTTCTTGAGGCCTCTTTTGTTAGGTCTATTATCTACTGCTCAGAATGTCATTCTCTTAACAGTTGCTACTATAGCTAGGTAGGCTGTCTGTTTCGGCAGTGTCTCCGTTCGGCTGCCCTCTTCGCTCTGGGCTATTTGACCCAGGGCAAGAAAAGGGGGGGGGGGGGAGGGTGTTCCCTTGGGTCACCTGTTTTTACTATGAAAACAAGGGGATACCTCCTCCGGAGTTAGTAATTCTGAGCTGTTATTGGGATGGTTGTTTAGTGAGAAGTTTAAGTTTATAAAATTCATTCAAGTCTTAGTTTTTAAAGTATAGCTTTTGAATATTGCATATGTCAACGGACATGATTATGCAATTCTCAGACACTTTTAGGAGTATAAGAGTCTCTATTCTCTAGACTTACTTTATTATTGGCTTACTTTAAAAATTATTAGTATAAGGATTATATTGGATATTAATAGAGTACATGGATGTATGAAGCTCAATTTTTGGAAGGTGTTGTATCTTTCTAATTTATCATAAATAAGAAAGATACATGTAAGGCCTATTACTTCTTTTCCCTACAGGGGATGACTCGATTTTATTTTATTGAGCGTATTCCATTTTGCTCTATGTCCTTGGCCCTCCAGCCTTTTTACTATTCAGCTATGTCTGGGTCATTGGTACAGTATAAAAATGTTAAAAAATTTATAGTAATTTATATATTTTTTATACTTACCAATGACCCAGACGGGGATGGCCCTCCCAGGAGTTGGGAACTCTTGCCTCCCCGCTGAGTACATAGCGCTTACCAGGCACTGGTTATTAGAATGATAAATGGCGCCAATTTCGGAACGTCCTTGACACTGCGCATGCGCAGTAGGGGCGAAGTGTGGAGGGCCTTTCAGGACATGTTTTCTTTAGTTTTAGATGCAAATTTTGGGGATTGGGGGGCAAAATTTGTGTTTGGCCCTATATTTTAAGAGTTAGCACCAGCTATGTGTGGGTCATTGGTAAGTATAAAAAATATATAAATTACTATAAATTTTTTAACATTCCAAAATTTTTGAGCTGTGGCAATTTTAACTAGGTTATCTCCCTTTAACTTAGATTTATTATGGGTTTCTACATGAAATTCTTGTGCGTGCAACTCCTCCTACATTTATCAATCAATTTGGACAAAACTTTTCAGACATCATCACTACTAATTGAACATGCGCATATTCCAAGATTTTTGATCTGCGACAATTTTAACCAGGTTATCTCCCTTTGACTTAGATTTATTATGTCTTTCCGTTCGAACAAATTCTTGTGTGCGCAACTCCTCCTACATTAATGAACCGATTTTGATGAAACCTTTCAAACATCATCTCTACTAAGTGAACATGTGCATATTCCAAACTTTTTGATCTGCGACAATTTTAACCAGGTTATCTCTCTTGAACTTTGATTTAATATGGGTTTCTGCATGAAATTCTTGTGTGCGCAACTCCTCCTACATTTATCAATCAATTTGGACAAAAGTTTACAGACATCATCACTACTAAGTGAACATGCGCATATTCCAAAATTTTTGAGCTGTGGCTATTTTAACTAGGTTATCTCCCTTTAACTTAGATTTATTATGGGTTTCTACATGAAATTCTTGTGCGTGCAACTCCTCCTACATTTATCAATCAATTTTGACGAAACCTTTCAAACATTATCACAACTAAGTGAACATACGCATATTCCCAAATTTTTGATCTGCGACAATTTTAACCAGGTTATCTCCCTTTAACTTGGATTTATTATGGGTTTTCAAATGGGATTCTTGTGTGTGCAACTTCTCCTACATTAATGAACTGATTTTGAATACATGTTGCACATTGTAAATGTGTTTTTCCAAATGTAAACCATATATGTGTGGGCTCTTTAAGTATTCAGTGCTGTTCTGTGGAAGGCCACATGCAAATACAAATTTCAACAACAAAAAATGATCTTTATGTATACATTTCCTTATGGCCTTCGCCTACATGATCAGAAGTGCATTCCTCTAAAAACCCAAAGCGGGGGTATTAATCACCTTCAGTGATAGTTCTAATTTTATACTGTACCAATGACCCAGACATAGCTGGTGCTAACTCTTAAAATATAGGGCCAAACACAAATTTTGCCCCCCAATCCCCAAAATTTGCATCTAAAACCAAAGAAAACATGTCCTGAAAGGCCCTCCACACTTCGCCTCTACTGCGCATGCGCAGTGTCAAGGACGTTCCGAAATTGGCGCCATTAATCATTCTAAGTTTGGCCCTTCATCAGTTAACATCTGACTGATCTTTGTGTTTGTAAATCTCAGTTTAAATGATGCCAGACACATAAATATTAGTGAAATGGTGATTCTAAGGAGGATAGAGAAGGAGGAGAGGAAAAAATGTGTGACAGAATATTATCAGGGCTGTAACTTGAAATTTTTTAATGAAATTATGTTAAGTTACCTATTTTCGAGGCAGCAGCCATTTTGTTGTCATTCCGATTATTTAGTTACACTGTTTTTTAAGTGTTTTCCTCTCTCCCTGTCCTTTAAGTCCTCCCTTGCTATTCTCCCATGCTTTTGGCATAGTTTTTGTAATTATTATTACTAAATTTTCTTGGGAGTTTTAGCTGAATAACAGAATGAATTCTGTTCTTTTCCCCATGTTTACGTCTTCACCTACGGGTGGTTAGGCGTGGTGTTCTGCATCTACCATCTGATGTTCTGCAGTTTCTTCCCTGGAAGTCTCTGTTTTGCATCAGATAGTGTATTTTTGGTAACTGATTTCGGGCCTGGGTGCCTGGAGTCTTATTTTAGTGTTTTTACACTCATTGTTTACATTTACAACAGCCCTCTGTGTGAGGGGGGGATTTCTGGAAAATAATATCTTGATGTTATTTTAATCATAACTAGATACATTATTATTGTTCGTAAGTGTTGAATAAATTGTTTAAAATATTTTTAAAATTTTTGTCCACACTTAGGCTTGGGATCCATTGGGGCTCAACGTTACTTTTCAGAAACTTGGGCTGTTCTGAAAAAATATTTTTTCAAAATATTTTGATTTCAATTATTTTTTCTATATTAATGGATCATATTATTATTATGTATTTTGATTACCAGGGGTTAGTGCGAGTACCAGGACTTGTTTTCTTTTCACATTGAAAGGATATTGATCAATTGTAATAAGAGGAAGTCTTCCTCTGACTTTATAATCATTCTATATGTGGTCAGTGTACTCGCATTAACTCCTGTTCTGTATCGTATGATTTCGATGACAATATGGGAAGCGTATGTCACGGTATGTTATTGGGGAATTGGACACTCCGGTCCTTTCCCCGCAGGGTCACTCTACTTTATCAATTTCTATTTCAGACGATCAAGATTAGGGTGATGTATCTGTGATGTCTTCCAACAGTGAGCCTCCGTCGTCACAATTAATGAAGGGCTAGCGGAAAAGTGCTCATGTAAATACGCCAATTGCCTAAGAGGACCCTAGTAGGTTCGACGGCCTTTGACGTCCGCTAGCTCGCCCGGTGTAGCGTCCATTCACCGAATGGTTCGGCAGCCGGGTTCGTCCGTTGCGGTCTAGAAGGAATTTTGGGGTGATGCGAGCACTATAAATCAACCTAATGCACACCCAGTGACGGCGGATCGGAGGGAGAACGGAGGAAGCCTTTTAGTCCGGTTCATAGCTCGTTCCGGTTCATCCGGACGGCAAGCGAGAGAGGCCCCTCTCTCGTTCAACAACATCTGGCCCCAGATGTTGTGGTACAAATGTTTCGCATTCGGAGCATACGTCCATCGTTCGGGACGCTCCGACATATAGTCAGTCCGGAGTAGACTGTCAATAAGGCTTCCTCATTCTCATAGTTGCGCACACGACCGCTCTTGGCTACGTGACCACGGATATCCAGTCAGCTTCGCCAGTCAGAGATTCATCGGCGACCAGGTCACACCATCCGGTAGCCAGGGACACGAGGCCTGCAGACTCCGGACGTTCACATAGGAAGTGTGCGGGAGTCAACGTACACGGAGCTTCCAGCGGCAATGCATCGTAAGACCGCTACTGCACAGGCCTCGGGAACGGACGTGCTTTCCTAAATAGCACAGTTTATCGCAGCATCCCAGCATCAACTGAATCTGTCGCATATTTTTTATCCGACGATGCTGGGTCGGGACGCTCTGCGGAAGCGGGTACGGACGTCCGAAAATTTCATCCGGTCCGACGGGATACCGAAAGGGATTTGGAGGATTTCGAGCTTTCCCTTTCGGAACAACATATGCTGTTGTGTATGTCATCTGACTTGGTCTTCTACTGCTTCTTTCGTCGGACCAGAATGCTGCGATGCCGGATAAGAAACTGATAGCGTCGGTGGACTTAGAAATTTTTGGTTCGGTTCAGGGACATCGTCCCTCAGTTCCGACATAGTCCAATAACGTCACACAAACTTTCGAATTATTGAACGACGCTATATATATTATTATTTTATGCTTGCTATAACCAAGCATTTCTGGTTTCTTGTTCGCAAAGTTACGGAGATGTCTTTCAAAAGTGTGCCTCTGTCGTCATAGTTAATGAAGAGCTAGCGGCAATAAGTGCTCATGGAATATGTCTATCGCCTACGGAGTGACATTCGCTAGCTCACCCGGTGTAGCGTACATTCATCGAATGGTTCGGCTGCCGGGTTCGTCCGTTGCGGTCTAGGAAGGAGATTTGGGTGATGCGAGCACTTTAATTACTTTAGTACTCACCCAGTGACGGCAGATTGAGGACAGATCGGAGGAAGCCTGTTAGTCCGGTTCCTGGCTTGTCCAGGTCCGTCCGGGCTGTGAGCGAGAGAGGTCCCTCTCTCGTCCAACAACATAGGGGACCGCATGTTGTGGTTCAGATATTTTACATTCGGAGCATATGTCTGTCGGTCGGGACGCTCCGTTATATTGACAGTCCTAGAGACTGTCTTTAATGCTTCCTCATCCTCACAGCAGGGCACACGACCGCACATTGGCTACGTGACCTCGAGTATCCGATCAGTTTCGTCATTCAGTGATTTCACGGCGAATAGGTCGCGCCATCCGGTAGCCAAGGGACACGAGGCCTATACACTCCGTTCGCTCGCATATTGGTAGTATGCACGGGGTAACGATCACGAAGCTTCCAGCGGCAATGCATTGTAGGACCGCTTCTCCTCAGGCCTCTGTGACGGACGTGCTATCCGAGTTAGCACAGTTGTTTCGCAGCATCCCAGCAATTGACAGTTTCTTGGTCGAATCAGGAATTATCCGACGGCGCTGGGTCGGTGCAGTCCGCGGTTACATCAGGTACGGACGACCGAACGCTTTATAGGGTCCCACAGGATGGCGAAAGGGATTCGAAAGTTTTTGAGTTTTCCCTTTAGTAGTAAAGCTGCCTTTCATATCTTCTGGCATTATCTTCCAGTGATTGTTATTTCGGACTTCATTGCTGCGATCTTGGATAAGAGACTTATAGCGTGATTGGACTCGGATTTTTCGATCGGTTCAGGGACATTGTTCCTGACTTACCGACGCAGTCCAATAATGTCATTACAACATGTGTTTTATTTTTCGACGCTATATATGCTTACAAGCTTGCTACCAAGCATGATAGTTTAGTTTTCTTGTCCGCGCTGCTCATTTCTGCCGTTTTATCATTTACACGAATAGTTTATTTTGGCAGAGCAGGGCATACCGAGAGTTCATATGCGTCTAGACGGTGTGGTTAAAGACTGGAAATATTCTTTTTCGCCGTTTATGTCTTTTCCAACTTCAATGTTGGAAACGACATGATGTATAGTAGACTTAACTTAGACGCTTTATCATACGTAATCCGCCTTACTGAGGCGTTATCATTACGTCTTCAAGAAAAGATTTACGGGATATTATTCTCAATGTAATTTCTTTTGAGGGCAGTAGTTTCTTCACGTATAACTCCGCCCTTCAGTGGCTGATTGGAGTTGGTTAGACGTGACGCAGCCCTAGCTACATCCACACGCGTGGATAGTAAGGTTAAGAACTCTCTCAGAGTCGCTTCGTTCTCGGAGGAACTTCTCTTCGACGGCAACTTTTAGGCAATCCATGAATTGCTCGATTTACACGTTCTCTTGTCTATCTAGTGTTACAAGAGATTCAGACTGGGGCAAACATTCGGTGGTTGACTCAGAGAGTGCCACCGCAGTTGCCGGACCCGAGTGTTGCTATTATGACGGTTGCCAGTCAAACAGATTGGGATATAATACTGATCCCAACGGATTCGAAGTGCCAGGGTCTTTGGGTTCCGCAGTCTCTTAGCAACCAATTTTCTTCTGCGGAATAATGTTTTTTAGGCTTGCTTTATGTCATTGCATGAACATTATTCATAAACGCATGCCCAAATCCTGTCCGTTAATTCGACAGGAGTGGCGTATCTCCGGAATCAGGGAGGCACTCTTTCGTTTCCGTTATTCAATTTAATGGAAAGAATCCGTCTGTTGGTTATAGTACACCAACTTCTGTTTTGGTCCGTCATATTCCGGGTCGTCTGATTGTTTTACCGGACTCCCGTTCACTTAGGGGTCGCTTGTTGCTGTCAGAATGGACTCTCAACAAACAAGTATTCAATCAGATTTGCTATCTATGGGAGCGCCCAATGATGATTTATTTACGACACAACTTGCTAATCTATTGCAGACATATGTGTTGGCTTGTCCAGATCTCTGAGCTAATGTTGTTAACGCTCTATTGATCTATAGGACGGAATGATAGGATACGCGTATCCTCCGGCGCTGTTGTTTCAGCAGGTATTGCTAAGATAAACAACCACAATACATTTCTGTTGATAGCATCTCTATCTTCACAGAGATCATGGGTAATTTACTCTCTTGTCTACTGTGGGACTTAACGTGAAATCTTCCTCAATGTGAGGATCTTTTTTCACTGGGTAAATCGTGTCATCTTTATCACAACCCGCAAGGTCGCAACCTTCATGTATTCCGTTGTGTGGTCCATATTGCATTGTAAGCATTGTACTGGACGAGCTTTGGACGCGATTTCTTACTATAGGAGATCCTCTTCTTCGCTATTCTATGCGGCTAAAGTGGAGGCTCTTCCGTCGTTGGTGTAGGGATCATTATGTTCATATTGTTGATCCCTCCATACTACTCATTGCAATTTGTTAGTATACTTGTTTCACAAGATCTACTGCAGCCTGTTATTATTAAGGTTATAGGTTTATGTTACCTCATACCTATGCACTCTAGGATAGTTTACAATTGAGTCTTATGTCTCTTTATCTAAGTCAGTTAGTAACTTTTTGATAAATAGACTTAGAATCTTTAGATTAAATTCCTATATGGATTTTAACTTCGGTTCTTATTTAGCTAAGTAATCATTTGAGCCTCTGGAAACAGTAGTTTTCAAATTCTGACCTTTTAGACAGTAATTCTGTTGGTTTCTCTTTTACTGTAGAGTCAGTGAGTTTCATGCTCTATCGATGGATGATTTTCACTTTCGTAGTTTCGGAATCACTATTCCGTTACTATTTACGTTGGATTTTTGCATAAGAGTTAGGCTCCTAATATCCGGAACCTATTGTTATTAAGGTCCTTCCGTCTTCGTACGGGCATAGGCCTTTACTCTTTCCGGGTAGAGTTTATGTATTTATAAACAGATATCTGTTTATTACTATGGGCGTAAGCTTCTTCTGTCTTTGATGCCTAGTAGAAGGACGTTACGCTCCATTCTATTGTTAATGGATTCTATTAACTATCGGTACTGCTTATGGTATATCATTGACTTAGCAGTTGTGCTTAAGATTTCGGCTCATGAAGTAAGAGTTCTTCTACATCTTGGGCTTTCTGTTAATAATAGTGTCGCTATTATAGATTTTTGAAGGCTGCTCATTGCGCTCAGCCATCCACATTCATGAATTTTTATCTCAGAAATATCGAGTCCATTTCTGGAGGCCTCTATTGTTAGGTCTATTATCTACTGCTCAGAATGTCATTCACTTAACAGTTGCTACTATAGCTAGGTAGGCTGTCTGTTTCGGCAGTGTCTCCGTTCTGCTGCCCTCTTCGCTCTGGGCTATTTGACCCAGGGCAAGAAAAGGGGGGGGGGGGGGGGGAGGGTGTTCCCTTGGGTCACCTGTTTTACTATGAAAACAAGGGGATACCTCCTCTGGAGTTAGTAATTCTGAGCTGTTATTGGGATGGTTGTTTAGTGAGAAGTTTAGGTTTTTAAAATTCATTCAAGTCTTAGTTTTTTTAAAGTATAGCTTTTGATTATTGCATATGTCAACGGACATGATTATGCAATCCTCAGACACTTTTAGGAGTATAAGAGTCTCTATTCTCTAGACTTACTTTATTTATTGGCTTACTTTAAAAATTATTAGTATAAGGATTATATTGGATATTAATAGAGTACATGGATGTATGAAGCTCAATTTTGGAAGGTGTTGTATCTTTCTAATTTATCATAAATAAGAAAGATACATGTAAGGCCTATTACTTCTTTTTCCCTACAGGGGATGACTCTATTTTATATTATTGAGCGTATTCCATTTTGCTCTATGTCCTTGGCCCTCCAGCCTTTTTACTATTCAGCTATGTCTGGGTCATTGGTACAGTATAAAAATGTTAAAAAATTTATAGTAATTTCTATATTTTTTATACTTACCAATGACCCAGACGGGGATGGCCCTCCCAGGAGTTGGGAACTCTTGCCTCCCCGCTGAGTACATAGCGCTTACCAGGCACTGGTTTTTAGAATGATTAATGGCGCCAATTTCGGAACGTCCTTGACACTGCGCATGCGCAGTAGAGGCGAAGTGTGGAGGGCCTTTCAGGACATGTTTTCTTTGGTTTTAGATGCAAATTTTGGGGATTGGGGGGCAAAATTTGTGTTTGGCCCTATATTTTAAGAGTTAGCACCAGCTATGTCTGGGTCATTGGTAAGTATAAAAAATATAGAAATTACTATAAATTTTTTAACTTTTTTAGCCTATATATCTTGCCTGTATCAAGCAGGAATACAGCTTGCAAATAATATGTTTTGTGTCAGGCACCAACAATTTTCTGCTAATCATCCCAAACTTGGTACCTGTCGAGGGGTTGGGGTTTACATACAGATTTTCACTTTCTGTTAATAAATTTCACGGGTTATTAATTCTTTAACATTTTATTAGTTCAAAGCATCATGGATATGTGTGTTAACTGTATAATTGACTTATTATTTATTGGAAAGCTCTCTTACAGAGAGCTTTCCAATAAATGATCATATATAAAGAATTTAGTTATGTTGAAGCATACAGAAATTGAACAAGCTTATATCCAGTTCTAATATAAGAAATTGCACTGGTCATTATATGACAGGCACAACTGAATCAGTGTTTGTCAATCATTCAGGTTGAGTCAGTCAGTGACCATGACAGGCTGCCTTATTTGCAGGCTTGCAGGAATTCCACAACGAATGGTCATGGGCCATTTTGAGCTCAGTTGATATGATTCTGTGCCAAAGACCTATGATCGGCCTCCCACCGGGTAGGCTTCAGAAAATTTTGAATTTTCAGGCCTAGTACTGTTCCTTGTGGTGGATCGTCTAGCCCTAACTGTTCTCCACCATGCCAACTGAGCTAACATCAATTTGGGATTGTCGTTAGCCAAGTTTGTGTGGTGGCAAAACATTTAGGGCCAGCTACTAACTATAGGCAGCCGCAATTCGGTGTTTTAGCCCCGGCTGATCCCTGTCGGGGCCCGGGGGCGACTTCAAAAAACTTCTGAGTTTTCAATTTAGTCTTACGACCTTATTATTTATTTATTTATTGGTGTTTAAGGTCACATAATTATGTGGCTAATCGTGACCGCAACATGGAGATAAAGTCAAGTTTAGTCTATCATTTATAACCATGTTGTCCATTTTAGAGGACAGACTCAAATGTTTAATAAACGAAACAAATTGTGTGAATATTTATTAATTTCACATTGCACAAATATTGCACAGAATGTAATTTATTTTTACTTTATATATAATTACCAATCTTTGTGGAGCCCAAAATCATGGTGCACAAACATAACCCTTTGACTTTGTCTAACATGGTAGAAACAAAATTCCAAAAATTTAACCAATATAAGGCTAACACAGCCTGAAATGTCTGAATGTTCTCAATAAAATCATACTAATTTAAATATGGATATTATTGGAATTGACTCAACAAGCTGGTTTCAATGATATCCATATTTATATCTTCTTTAATTTATCAAAAAACAGTAACACCAATTTGCAAATTAAATTTCTTCTTTTTTTTTTAAAAAAAAAAAAAGGTACCGTACTGACCCATGTTGAAGCCCATATTCATGATTAAGCCCACACCCCGCTTTTTCAGAATTGTGAACCAGGGTGCCCTACTCGAGTCAAAGCCCACCCCCAAGTTTCAAACTGGACGAAAGTTGTTTGAGACAAGACGTCAAATTCACAGGCATCAACTTCAAGATTCAAATGGAAAAACACAAAACAGGTGACTTGTTGCAACACTGTACTTACCAAATAGAACTGTAATACTGTATTATGTATATTTTTTTGGAGTTGAGGTTTTTGTGTTGTTAAACTCGTCTTTTGTGTAATACATTATGTCTGTGTTCAGAGTAATAAGTCTTTATTAAAAAATTATATATCCCAAGCAAAATTGTCTTGTTTATTTTTTTGTCGACCTCGTTTTTGGAAGCTGTCACTTGTTTCAAATGAGTGTGCAGGCTGCTGTCAATAGTTGTCTGAAACACACCCACAACATATAGTTTTCACAGTGGTTGAACATCATCAGAATGATACTGATTGAACACTGCCACTTTCGAGCGGTGCACAACTCATTGTGAAAGAACACTGCCACTTTCGAGCGTGCACAACTCACTGTGAAAACGGGTGTTCAGAAATTAATGAGAAAGTGGTAATTAAAAATAAAAAATAATTACAACTCTGGTATTTGAGAATTATATAACAATATAACCAGGGATATAATTTATGACTTATTGGTTCAATAAAACATGCTCATTTATCATTTCATCATGCTCGGCAACATGTGAAGTTATGACTTTCTGAGTAAAATATTTTTTTTGAATTTTGACAAGGGAGGCAACTCTTTTGTTATTCATATTCCGCTGTGTAAATTTTTATCTGGTCTTCATATTATGATTTTTTTTTATTGATTTTGTGTGAAGATATATTTTGTTTTATTCGTAATAAATGTACATATTTAAAAAAAAACAGCTATTTTTAAACAGTCTATGTTTGTCTTTTTTCAAGGGGGTGGTTTGCAGTGTTGATTGACATACTTACATCCATTTCTGGCTTCGAGAGCAACCTGTACAAAAAATGAAAACAATACTGCATGGTTTTCTGTTTGTTTTATTCATTAAATTGAGGATTAAAACCCCAAATCTGAAAATGAAACGTATGTACAAGATAATTATGAGAATTTTTAAAGCAAATTCTATAAAATTGGTGGGCGGTTTTTAAAGAAACGTAACTTACCCAGTGAATACTTGTGTTATATCCCCAATTTCCGACGCATCCCAACGCGACTTGCAAGCACTATTACATTACTCGTCCCGAAGCCCCCCCCCCCCCCCCCCCCCCACACACACACACACACACACTTACAATTTATCCACTGCAAGCACCCCCTGGGCTTCGACACGGGTCAGTACGGTATGTTAGGTATATAGTGTCAAAAACTGAGGCACCTCAGGATCAAAAGATAGGAAAAAACATTTTGAAGATCAAAGGCAGCAATTAACGTTAATTTATTTACACTGGTTGTGTAATAATAGAACCAGGTCCATCATTTCTGGCAAAGCTGTTTTGGAGAACATTGTTTCATTAAACATGGTACCAGGACCTGGATTTATTAACTGGAGTGTACTAAATTATATTTGGGCATCAGAATTTGTTCATGTGCCTTTGCCTTGTAAGAATTCATGGGAGAGTACCCAACTGCTCATAGGCACTCTCCAATATGAATTGTTACAAAGAAAATCTATACAGACTAAGTAATTTCACTTAAAAACAGGTAATATGGAGGAAACCCTTATAAAAAAGTACCATGGTAAACCATGGTAAATCCCAAAATACCCTGGTAATACCATGGTAATACCAGGGTATTTTGGGATTTACCATGGTTTACCATGGTACTTTTTTATAAGGGAATAAGAAGCATTTAAAATGTGGGTCATGGACTTAGGCTCAAATATGAACTTCCTGCACTCTACCCATTAACACAGGAAGAACAGAATAGAACGATTTTGTCTTGATCCCTTTACATTATTTCAGATGGAACACAATACCAGGGACATAAACAAAACAAGAGGCTCCAGTGGGCCTGAGGCACTCACCTGACACAGGATAATGGGTTTTTAAATATTTATTTATTGATTGGTGTTTAAGGTCACATATTTATGCACAACGGCTAATCATGACCGCAACATGGAGATAAAGTCAAGTTTAGTCAATCGTTTATACCCATGTTACCAATTTTAGAGGACTTCCACCCTAAGCATTGGTGACTGGGTCCTATGTTACCAGTAATACAGAACTTGTTGACCATAGTAAACAAGCACTGCCTCACTTCCTGGGGTTCCCACAGGTTTTTTTTCTCACAAATAGATTTGGCCTACTTAAAACTAATTAATGAACATGGTTTCATAAAAATTGTCACATTGAACTGACATGGAAAAAAGATCAGACTCTCAGAGATATAATACAAAGTGAAGAGATTAATATAATTGACCTACTTTTAGTGTGGTAGTGAGAAATTATTTTTCTCTGGTGGTCATTGGTAAACATTAGAATACATGATCTAGATAAGAGATCATTTATTTAATCATTTTAAGGTCAAATGTATCAGTTTAGTATTAGTACATACCAAATGATTACAATTGACCCTTTACTTTTAATGGTGGTGGATTCTCCCAAAGAGAAATGCTCTGCAAATTTCTGAGGTGGAATATCCTAGATTGTGCTTGCAAAATGTTCCCATTATATAAACAGTTCTGATCTCTTGTTGTATGCCAGTTGTATTTAGGTTTTGAAATCAAATCAAATCATGGCTGCCATAAAGCAGCCATGATATATCAACCAATACTTCATAGATTTTTAGCTCAACTTTGACGAAGTCAAATTTGAGCTATTGTCATGGCCCGTCGTCCGTCTGTCCGTCTGTCCGTACGTCAACAATTGGCTATGGCTCGGGCTAGAGGTCGTATTTATGAACCGATCTTTACGAAACTTCTTGTGTACCTTTGTTATGACCCTGGGACGGGAACGAGTGTTTTTAGGTGTGGTCCGAAATTCAAGATGGCTGCCAGTGGCCATTTTGTACCGATGATGCAAAAATCAGTTTTTTGTACAGAACTTCTGTATGAAAGTTCTGATTTGAATAAAGTTTTGTATAAATGTTTAGTACCATGCGATACATCACATATAATACGGGTTTTTTTCTCGTGCGTAAATTATGCAAATTAGACTGACTTTGATTTATTTAGTGTTACTTTCAGAGCTGTAAGTGCCAAGCTGCTATGGCTCAGGCTAGAGGCCGTATTTATGAACCGATCTTTACGAAACTTCTTGGGTACCTTTGTTATGACCGTGGGACGAGAACGAGTGTTTTTGGGTGCGGTCCGAAATTCAAGATGGCTGCCAGCTGCCATTTTGTACCGACGATGCAGAAATCTGTTTTTTGTACAGAACTTCCATATGAAAGCTCTGATTTGAATAATTTTTTGTATGAATGTTTAGTACCATGGGATACATCACATATAATACGGGGTTTTTTCTCGTACGTAAATTGTGCAAATTAGACTAATTTTGATGTTTTTTGGGGTTGCTTTCAGCACTGTAAGTGCAAATGCCAATACGGATCGGGCTAGAGGCCGTATTTATGAACCGATCTTTACGAAACTTCTTGGGTACCTTTGGTATCACTGTGGGACGAGAACGAGTGTTTTTGGGTCCGGTCCGAAATTCAAGATGGCCGATGGCAGCCATTTTGTACAAAATTAGGTGCAATCAGATTTTTGCACAGAACTTCCATATGAAAGCCCTGATTTGAATAATTTTTTTGTGTGAATGTTTAGTACCATGGGATGCATCACATATAATATGGGTTTTTTTCTCGTGCAGAAATTATGCAAATTAGATGAACTTTGATTTTTTCAGTGCGACTTACACACAGTAAGTACACATGTCAATACGGCTCAGACTAGAGTCTGTATTTATGAACTGATCTTCACGAAATGTCTTGGGTACCTTTGTTATCACCTTGGGACGAGAACGAGTGTTTCTGGGTGCGGTCTAAAATTCAAGATGGCTGCCAGTGGCCATTTTGTACCGAAATTAGGTCTAATCAGTTTTTTGTACACAACTTCTATACAGCTCAGACTAGAGGCCATATTTATGAACCAATCTTTACGAAACTTCTTGGGTACCTTTGTTATCACCGTGGGATGAGAGCGAGTGTTTTTGGGTGTGGTCCAAAATTCAAGATGGCCACCAGCAGCCATTTTGTACCAAAATTAGTGCAATCAGTCTTTTGTATAGAACTTCTGTATGAAAGTTCTGATTTTAATAAATTTTTGTATGAATGTTTAGTAACATGGAATACATCACATATTGTAAGGGGTTTTTTTTCGTGCAGAAATTATGCAAATTAGATGAACTTTGATTTATTCAGTGCTACTTACACATTGTAAGCACACATGTCAATACGGCTCAGGGTAGAGGCTGTATTTATGAACCGATCTTCACAAAACTTCTTGGGTACCCATGATTTTTCTTGTAAAGCGCCATGGAACTTTTTATTATTGTGAAATGAGCGCTATATAAATATCTATTATTATTATTATTATTATTATTATCTCCTTGGGATGAGAATGAGTGTTTCTGGGTACGGTCCAAAATTCAAGATGGCTGCCAGTGGCCATTTTGTACCGAAATTAGGTCCAATCAGTTTTTTGTCACAAGTTCTATACAGCTCGTATTTATGAACTGATCTTCACAAAACTTATTGATTACTTTTGTTTTCACCTTGGGACAGGAACGAGTGTGTTTTGGGGTGCCTTTGTTATCACTGTGCTATGAGAACAAATATTTTGGGGTTCAGTCAGACCCACTCTGGGACTTTTTCTAGTTCAGCATCTGACTGTCACCCACCTTTACAATACTTTACCTATACATTTGTTACAGGCAACGGTCAGTATTTATGTACAGACCGTTACAATACTTTATATGTACCTTTGTTATCAGGTCATTACCTAGATGTTTGTCATTGCTGTGTCACATACTATACATGTACATGTCTTTGTCTTGACAAGTTGAGCTACAGTGTCATTGACACTTTCATTAGTTCAAATCGGCAGACTTACCAGAGTAAATAAGCATTATTGCTTCCCTTCCCTTGACCTGTTTAATTGCATCTAAATTACAAGTAGGAGTACCCGCCCTTCATCGTCCATACCAATTTTCATTAAGATTGGTCCAATGACAATAGACAATTTACCTAGCAGTGTTTTCTAGTCAAGTCTTGGCAGTGACTTGACTAGAAATCACTGCTACATGTAAGCCACTGGATGTGAGCTTGCTGTGGTCAGGTGTCAATTTAGAGCAACTGTCTTGGCCCTTAAGGAAGAGTGTAAACTGCACCGTAGCTGCAAGTTTTGTTTCTTTGCCGGACATATTTTTCTAAGGCAATTTTAAAGGAAATTCTACAGCAATGATTGGCGTAGACAAATTTTGAGGGGGTGTAATGAATATAAAAATTCCTAAGAGGCAAGTTTGTAGTACATGTACATTTAAATTTAGCATTTGATTCCATTTCTGGGTATACATTGCACTGTCCAAGCAATAATATATAAGTTAGAGTATTATTGTAACAAAATCAAAGGAATATTGTGATTGCTGAACATTTATTTACAACCAAATATGCTAGTACTTGTAGGTTGTGAGTAGATGATGTACATGGGGAAATGTATTTATTTCAGTACTGGTACTTTTAATGAAAGAGAATTCCAATAAATTGTCAAATCGATATGATAAACCTTTAAACATTGGTTATTCATATGGTCATTGAAAGATCTACAATATTTTAATGCCCATGAATTTTTCTACCTCACTGGAGCTACAATTTAATGGCCATTAAAAACCCTTCTGGGTGATTTCTTTTATTTAAATTGGTTTAATGGCTATTAATTCTTTTGAAATCTATGATTGTCAACATGGGTTTGCTTAATGTTCATTAAAAATGCTTTATGACAGTATGATGGGCATTAATTTATCTAATTTTATTTAATGGCCATGAGTTTAAACCCAATCATGGCCATTAAACAAAGTCATTACAAATTTTAATGGGTGTTAGTGGGCATGAAAATTATGAAGACCATATTTAATGGCAAATTTAATGGCCAAACATGAAAATGACCATTAAATTGAGCAATTTTAATGGTTTCATTACCCAGCCATTACTTTTTTCATTACAAGAATTAATGGGTAAAAATAATGGTTTTTGGTGTTTTAATGGGTTTTTAATGTGTTTTTAATGGGTCGCTTGTCCAGTAGTGTTAGTTATCTGATCATAGATTGCAGAAAGCTTGCCGTCGAAGAGAAGCTCTCCGGAGACCGGAGTTTTTCACCTTACTGTCCATGCGCGTGGATGTAGCCAGGGCCATGTCACGTCTAACCAACTCCATATTTGCCACTAAAAGGGCGGAGTTATTCGTGGAGAATGCTAAGGCCCTTGAAAGAACTCTTAAGGAGGTTGTACATCTTGGAATTCTTTTCCTTCGAGACGTAATGATAACTCTCTGGTAAGGTGATCTGCGTCTGATAATGCGTCTAAGCTAGCCCTGTTAGACCATATTGTCATTTCCAACTTTGTGGTTGGAATTGACATAGACGACGGTATAGACAATACTAGGTCTTCGGCCTGGTCGTCTGGACGCAGAGGAACTCTCGGAATGCTCTGTCCTGCCGTTTCGAATTATTCCTTGAATTGATGAAAGGCAGATGTAGAGCATTTGCCGATAAGAAACCGGACCTGCCCGTTTTGGTAGCAAGTTATATATAGCGTCATTCAATAGTTCAAATGTCCGTGAGACATTTCTGGACTGTGTCGGAAACTCAGGGACGATGTCCCTAAACCGATTAAGAATTCTGTGTCCAGTGGCGCTATCAGTCTCTTATCCGGCAACGCAGCATTTTGGTCCGGAGGAACAACGTCAGATGATAATGCCAGATGCACTCTATGGCAATTTATGTTGTTCCGAAAGGGAAAATTACAACTCCTCCGTATCCTTTTCACCATCCTGTCAGACCACTTGTAATTCTTGGTCGTCCGTGCCTGAACCTGCAGCGGAACGTACCGACCCAGCTTCCTCGGATAATTCCTGATCCGACAGAGTTTCTGTCGGTTGCTGGGATGCTGCGATAATTTGTGCTATCTGTGATAGCACGTCCGTAACGGAGGCTGTGGAGCTGCGGTCTTACAGGATTTAGCCGCCGGAAGCTCCTTGGACGTTGACTCCTGCATACTTCTTATATGCGAACGTCTGAAGTATGAAGGCCTCGTATCCTTGGCTACCGGATGGCGTGACCTGGTCGCTGTGGAATCCCTGGACAGCGAGGTTGGCTGGATATCACTGGTCACGTAGCCAAGATGCGGTCGTGTGTGCTGCTGTGAGGATGAGGAAGCCCATAGAGCAGTCTCTCCGGACTGTCTATATAACGGAGCGTCCCGAGCGGTGGACGTATGCTCCGACTGAGGAACGTTTTGTACCACAACATCTAGGCCCAGATGTTGTTGTACGAGAGAGGGACCTCTCTCACTCGCAGCCCGGATGGACCTGGACGAGCTAGGAACCGGACTAATAGGCTTCCTCCGTACCATCCTTGTATCCGTCGTCACTGGGTGTGCACATTATATTTTTATAGTGCTCGCATCACCCAAATCTCCTTCCTGGACCGCAACGGACGAACCCGGCTGCTGAGCCATTCAATGAATGGTCACTACACAGGGCGAGCTAGCGGACACCAAAGCCGTCGATCCTACTTGGGACCTCTTAGGCAATTGACGTATCTGCATGAGCACTTTTACCGCTAGCTCTTCATTTGACTGCGATGACGGAAGCACACTTTTCGAAGACATCACGGTAACATCACCCTGTTCATGTTCCTCAATGAGGCCTGTGGAGCGGCGGTCCTACGTAATTATCCGCTGGAAGCTCTAGGGACATTCATTCCTGCATTTATATAATATGCGAACGTCCCAACTGGAAAGGCCTCGTGTCCTTGGCTTGTGGATGGAGTGACCTGGTCGACGTGTATTTCCTGGTCGGCAAAGCAGGAGCACCAGGGACGTTCATTCCTGCATTTATATAATATGCGAACGTACCCTGGAAATCTGTGGTCACATAGCCAAGGTGCGGTCGTGTGTGCTGACGTGAGGATGAGGAAGCCAATAGAACAGCCGCGTCGGACTGTCTATGCGACGGAGCATCCCGAGCAGGAGGAGTGGACATATGCTCCGACTAACGAACGAACATACAGCAACATCGCGGCGCAGATGTTGATGTAAGAGAGAGGGGGCCTCTTTCACTCGCGGTCCGGATAGCCCTGGACGAGCTAGCTACCAGACTGACAGGCTTCCTCCGTACTATCCTCGGATCCGTCGTTGCTGGTTGTGCACATTCGATGTTTATAGTGCTCGCACCACCCAAACTGCTTCCCTGGACCGCAACAGACGAACCCGGCTGATGAGCCATTCGTTGAATGGTCGCTACACCGGGCGGACTAGCCGATGATCAATGCCTTCGATCCTACTAGGGAACTCTTCGGCAATTGTTGTATTTCCATGAGCACTTAGCCGCTAGCCCTACTACCGCAACGACCGAGACACACTTGTTGAAGACATCACAGAAACATCACCCTGTTCTTGTTCTTCTGAAAAAGAGACTGATAAAGTAGAATGACCCTGCGGAGAGAGGACCGGAATGGACCCCTCACCGCTAACAAAATACCATGACACACGTCACCAACGTTGTCATTCCAATCAACACACACTGAGCAAGAATTAGTGTGAACACATTGAATACAAGAAACACAATGGACATGAGAATTAGAGGAAGATTTCCTCGCATTACAATTTGAACAATATTTTTTCATCAAGAAAAAATATACACAGTCATAGTACTCGCACTAACCCTTGAAACAAAGATACATAATATAATATAATCCATTATAACATTTCGGGGGAAATAATTTAAAAAAAAAAAAATTTTCAATGGGAACAATGAGCCCAAATGGATCCCAAAAAAGCCTAAGTGTGGACAATAATATTTTTATACTGTACCAATGACCCAGACATAGCTGGTGCTAACTCTTAAAATATAGGGCCAAACACAAATTTTGCCCCCCAATCCCCCAAATTTGCATCTAAAACTAAAGAAAACATGTCCTGAAAGGCCCTCCACACTTCGCCCCCACTGCGCATGCGCAGTGTCAAGGACGTTCCGAAATTGGCGCCATTAATCATTCTAAGTTTGGCCCTTCATCAGTTAACATCTGACTGATCTTTGTGCTTATAAATCTCAGTTTAAATGATGCCAGACACATAAATATTAGTGAAATGGTGATTCTAAGGAGGATAGAGAAGGAGGAGAGGAAAAGAATGTGTGACAGAATATTATCAGGGCTGCAACTTAAAATTTTTTAATGAAATTATGTTAAGTTACCTATTTTCAAGGCAGCAGCCATTTTGTTGTCATTCTGATTATTTAGTTACACTGTTTTTTAAGTGTTTTCCTCTCTCCCTGTCCTTTAAGTTCCCCTTGCTATTCTCCCATGCTTTTGGCATAGTTTTTGTAATTATTATTACTAAATTTTCTTGGGAGTTTTAGCTGAATAACAGAATGAATTCTGTTCTTTCCCCATGTTTACGTCTTCACCTACGGGTGGTTAGGCGCTGTGTTCTGCATCTACCATCTGATGTTCTGCAGTTTCTTCCCTGGAAGTCTCTGTTTTGCATCAGATAGTGTATTTTGGTAACTGATTTCGGGCCTGGGTGCCTGGAGTCTTATTTTAGTGTTTTTACACTCATTGTTTACATTTACAACAGCCCTCTGTGTGAGGGGGGGATTTCTAAAAAATAATATCTTGATGTTATTTTTATCATAACTAGATACATTATTATTGTTCGTAAGTGTTGAATAAATTGTTTAAAATATTTTTAAAATTTTTGTCCACACTTAGGCTTGGGATCCATTGGGGCTCAACGTTACTTTTCAGAAACTTGGGCTGTTCTGAAAAAATATTTTTTCAAAATATTTTGATTTCAATTATTTTTTCTATATTAATGGATCATATTATTATTATGTATTTTGATTGCCAGGGGTTAGTGCGAGTACCAGGACTTGTTTTCTTTTCACATTGAAAGGATATGGATCAATTGTTTTAAGAGGAAGTCTTCCTCTGACTTTATTATCATTCTATATGTGGTCAGTGTACTTGCATTAACTCCTGTTCTGTATCGTATGATTTCGATGACAATATGGGAAGCGTATGTCACGGTATGTTGTTGGGGATTTGGACACTCCGGTCCTTTCCCCGCAGGGTCACTCTACTTTATCAATTTCTATTTCAGACGATCAAGATTAGGGTGATGTATCTGTGATGTCTTCCAACAGTGTGCCTCCATCGTCACAATTAATGAAGGGCTAGCGGAAAAGTGCTCATGTAAATACGCCAATTGCCTAAGAGGACCCTAGTAGGTTCGACGGCCTTTGACGTCCGCTAGCTCGCCCGGTGTAGCGTCCATTCACCGAATGGTTCGGCAGCCGGGTTCGTCCGTTGCGGTCTAGAAGGAATTTTGGGGTGATGCGAGCACTATAAATTAACCTAATGCACACCCAGTGACGGCGGATCGGAGGGAGAACGCAGGAAGCCTTTTAGTCCGGTTCATAGCTTGTTCCGGTCCATCCGGATGGCAAGCGAGAGAGGCCCCTCTCTCGTTCAACAACATCTGGCCCCAGATGTTGTGGTACAAAATGTGTCGCAAGCGGAGCATACGTCCGTCGCTCGGGACGCTCCGTTGTATAGGCAGTCCGCTGAGACTGCTAAGGCTTCCTCTTCTCGTCAGCGCACACGACCGCACCTTGGCTGCGTGACCGCCGATATATTACCAGCTTCGCCGATCAAGGATTCTTCGGCGACCAGGTCACACCATCCGGTAGCCAGGGACACGAGGTCTGCAGACTCCGGACGTTCGCATAGGAAGTGTGCGGGAGTCAACGTACACGGAGCTTCCGGCGGCAATGCATCGTAAGACCGCTACTGCACAGGCCTCGGGAACGGACGTGCTTTCCTTAATAGCACAGTTTATCGCAGCATCCCAGCATCAACTGATTCTGTCGCATATATTTTATCCGACGATGCTGGGTCGGGACGCTCCGCGGAAGCGGGTACGGACGTCCGAAAGTTTCATCCGGTCCGACGGGATACCGAAAGGGATTCGGAGGATTTCGAGCTTTCCCTTTCGGAACAACATATGCTGTTGTGTATGTCATCTGACTTGGTCTTCTACAGCTTCTTTCGTCGGACCAGAATGCTGCGATGCCGGATAAGAAACTGATAGCGTCGGTGGACTTAGAAATTTTTGGTTCGGTTCAGGGACATCGTCCCTCAGTTCCGACATAGTCCAATAATGTCACACAAACTTTCGAATTATTGAACGACGCTATATATATTATTATTTTATGCTTGCTAACCAAGCATTTCTGGTTTCTTGTTCGAAGAGTTATAAAGATGTCTTTCAAAAGTGTGCCTCTGTCGTCATAGTTAATGAAGAGTTAGCGGCAATAAGTGCTCATGGAATATGTCTATCGCCTACGGAGTGACATTCGCTAGCTCACCCGGTGTAGCGTACATTCATCGAATGGTTCGGCTGCCGGGTTCGTCCGTTGCGGTCTAGGAAGGAGATTTGGGTGATGCGAGCACTTTAATTACTTTAGTACTCACCCAGTGACGGCAGATTGAAGACAGATCGGAGGAAGCCTGTTAGTCCGGTTCCTGGCTTGTCCAGGTCCGTCCGGGCTGTGAGCGAGAGAGGTCCCTCTCTCGCCCAACAACATAGGGGACCGCATGTTGTGGTTCAGATATTTTACATTCGGAGCATATGTCCGTTGGTCGGGACGCTCCGTTATATTGACAGTCCGAGAGACTGTCTTTAATGCTTCCTCATCCTCACAGCAGGGCACACGACCGCACATTGGCTACGTGACCTCGAGTATCCGATCAGTTTCGGCATTCAGTGTTTCCACGGCGAATAGGTCGCGCCATCCGGTAGCCAAGGGACACGAGGCCTATACACTCCGTTCGCTCGCATATTGGTAGTATGCACGGGGTAACGATCACGGAGCTTCCAGCGGCAGTGCATCGTAAGACCGCTTCTCCTCAGGCCTCAGTGACGGACGTGCTATCCGAGTTAGCACAGTTGTTTCGCAGCATCCCAGCAATTGACAGTTTCTCGGTCGAATCAGGAATTATCCGACGGCGCTGGGTCGGTGCGGTCCGCGGTTGCATCAGGTACGGACGACCGAACGCTTTATAGGGTCCAACAGGATGGCGAAAGGGATTCGAAAGATTTCGAGTTTTCCCTTTAGTAGTATCGGAAGATGCCTTTCATATCTTCTGGCATTATCTTCCAGTGATTATTATTTCGGACTTCATTGCTGCGATCTTGGATAAGAGACTTATAGCGTCATTGGACTCGGATTTTTCGATCGGTTCAGGGACATTGTCCCTGACTTACCGACGCAGTCCAATATTGTCATTACAACATGTGTTTTATTTTTCGACGCTATATATATATATATACAAGCCTGCTACTAAGCATGATAGTTTAGTTTCTTGTCCGCGTTGCTCATTTCTGCCATTTTATCATTTATACAAATAGTTTATTTTGGCAGAGCAGGGCATACCGAGAGTTCATATGCGTCTAGACGGTGTGATTCAAGACTGCATATATTCTTTTTCGCCGTTTATGTCTTTTCCAATTTCTATGTTGGGAACGACATTATGTATAGTAGACTTAACTTAGACGCTTTATTATACGTAATCCGCCTTACTGAGGCGTTATCATTACGTCTTCAAGAAAAGATTTACGGGATATTATTCTCAATGTAATTTCTTTTGAGGGCTGTAGTTTGTTCACGTATAACTCCGCCCTTCACTGGCTGATTGGAGTTAGTTAGACGTGACGCAGCCCTAGCTACATCCACACGCGTGGATAGTAAGGTTAAGAACTCTCTCAGAGTCGCTTCGTTCTCGGAGTAGCTTCTCTTCGACGGCAACTTTTCGGCAATCCATGAATTGCTCGATTTACACGTTCTCTTGTCTATCTAGTGTTACAAGAGATTCAGACTGGGGCAAACATTCGGTGGTTGACTCAGAGAGTGCTGCCGCAGTTGCCGGACCCGAGTGTGGCTGTTATGATGGTTGCCAGTCAAACAGATTGGGATATAATACTGATCCCTACGGATTCGAAGTGCCAGGGTCTTTGGGTTCCGCAGTCTTTTAGCAATCAGTTTTCTTCCGCGGAATAATGTTTTTTAGGCTTGCTTTATGTCATTGCATGAACATTATTCAGAAACGCATGCCCAAATTCCTGTCCTTCAATTCGACAGTAGTGGCGTATCTCCGGAACCAGGGAGGCACTCTTTCGTTTCCGTTATTCAATTTAATGGAAAGAATCTGTCTGTTGGTTATAGTACACCAAGTTCAGTTTTGGTCCGTCATATTCCGGGTCGTCTGATTGTTTTATCGGACTCCCGTTTCTCTTACGGGTCGCTTGTTGCTGTCAGAATGGACTCTCAACAAACAAGTATTCAATCAGATTTGCTATCTATGGGAGCGCCCAATGATGATTTATTTATGACACAGCTTGCTAATCAATTGCAGACGTATGTGTTGGCTTGTCCAGATCTCTGAGCTAATATTGTTAACGCTCTATTGATCTATAGGACGGAATGATAGGATACGCGTATCCTCCGGCGCTGTTGTTTTAGCAGGTATTGCTAAGATAAACAACCACAATACATTTCTGTTGATAGCATCTCTATCTTCACAGAGATCATGAGTAATTTACTCTCTTGTCTACTGTGGGTCTTAACGTGAAATCTTCCTCTATGTGAGGATCTTTTTCACTGGGTAAATCGTGTCATCTTTATCACAACCAGCAAGGTCGCAACCTTCATGTATTCCGTTGTGTGGTCCGTATTGCATTGTAAGCACTGTACTGGACGAGCTTTGGACGCGATTTCTTACTATAGGAGATCCTCTTCTTCGCTATTCTATGCGGCTAAAGTGGAGGCTCTTCCGTCGTGGTGTAGGGATCATTATGTTCATATTGTTGATCCCTCCATACTACTCATTGCTATTTTTTAGTATACTTGTTTTACAAGATCTACTGCAGCCTGTTATTATTTAGGTTATAGGTTTATGTTACCTCATACCTATGCACTCTACGATAGTTTACAATTGAGTCCTTTGTGTCTTTATCTAAGTCAGTTAGTAACTTTTTGATAAATAGACTTAGAATCTTTAGATTAAATTCCTATACGGATTTTAACTTCGGTTCTTATTTAGCTAAGTAATCATTTGAGCCTCTGGAAACAGTAGTTTTCAAATTCTGACCTTTTAGACAGTAATTCTGTTGGTTTCTCTTTTACTGTAGAGTCAGTGAGTTTCATGCACTATCGATGGATGATTTTCACTTTCATAGTTTCGGAATCAATACTTCCGTTACTATTTAGGTTGGATTGTTGCATAAGAGTTAGTTTATGTATTTATAAACAGATATCTGTTTATTACAAAGGGCGTAAGCTTCTTCTGTCTTTGATGTCTAGTAGAAGGACGTTACGCTCCATTTTATTGTTTATGGATTCTATTAACTATCGGTACTGCTTATGGTATATCATTGACTTAGCAGTTGTGCTTAAGATTTCGGCTCATGAAGTAAGAGTTCTTCTACTTCTTGGGCTTACATTAATAGTGTCGCTATTATAGATTTTTGAAGGCCGCTCATTGCGTTCAGCCATCCACATTCATGAATTTTATCTCAGAAATATCGAGTCCATTTCTGGAGGCCTCTATTGTTAGGTCTATTATCTACTGCTCAGAATGTCATTCACTTAACAGTTGCTACTATAGCTAGGTAGGCTGTCTGTTTCGGCAGTGTCTCCGTTCGGCTGCCCTCTTCGCTCTGGGCTATTTGACCCAGGGCAAGAAAAAGGGGGGGGGGGAGGGTGTTCCCTTGGGTCACCTGTTTTACTATGAAAACAAGGGGATACCTCCTCCGGAGTTAGTAATTCTGAGCTGTTATTGGGATGGTTGTTTAGTGAGAAGTTTAGGTTTTTAAAATTCATTCAAGTCTTAGTTTTTAAAGTATAGCTTTTGAATATTGCATATGTCAACGGACATGATTATGCAATCCTCAGACACTTTTAGGAGTATAAGAGTCTCTATTCTCTAGACTTACTTTATTTATTGGCTTACTTTAAAAATTATTAGTATAAGGATTATATTGGATATTAATAGAGTACATGGATGTATGAAGCTCAATTTTGGAAGGTGTTGTATCTTTCTAATTTATCATAAATAAGAAAGATACATGTAAGGCCTAGTACTTCTTTTTCCCTACAGGGGATGACTCTATTTTATTTTATTGAGCGTATTCCATTTTGCTCTATGTCCTTGGCCCTCCAGCCTTTTTACTATTCAGCTATGTCTGGGTCATTGGTACAGTATAAAACTGTTAAAAAATTTATAGTAATTTATATATTTTTTATACTTACCAATGACCCAGACGGGGATGGCCCTCCCAGGAGTTGGGAACTCTTGCCTCCCCGCTGAGTACATAGCGCTTACCAGGCACTGGTTATTAGAATGATTAATGGCGCCAATTTCGGAACGTCCTTGACACTGCGCATGCGCAGTGGGGGCGAAGTGTGGAGGGCCTTTCAGGACATGTTTTCTTTAGTTTTAGATGCAAATTTTGGGATTTGGGGGGCAAAATTTGTGTTTGGCCCTATATTTTAAGAGTTAGCACCAGCTATGTCTGGGTCATTGGTAAGTATAAAAAATATATAAATTACTATAAATTTTTTAACTTTTAAACCATTTCAAAAAATTAATGTAACACTTACAGACAATATTAATGTATCTTGCTATGAACTGAACTAAGCAGAAGACAAGGAATCACTATCAGAAGTAACCATTGTCAACATAAACAAAAAGTGTACAAAAACCGGAAACATGACTCCAGGCACTTATAAACATGGCCCAAAATCAGTTACCAATTTAAACACTATCTGATGCAAAACAGAGACTTCCAGAGAAGAAACTGCAGAACATCAGATGGTAGAGGCAGACCAAAACGCCTAAACACCCAACGGTGAGGACGTAAACATGGGGAAAAACAATATTAGTCTGTTACCAAGCCAAAACTCCCAAGAAATTTTAGTAATCAACATTACAAAAAAAAATATGCCAATAGCATGGGAGAATAGCTAGGGGGGAATAAAGGATAGGGAGAGAGGAAAAACTGAACAACAATGATACATTCATAGGAAGAATGACAACATAAGGGCCATGCTTCGAAAATAGGCAACATGAAATAATTTCGTGAAAAAATTATAAGTTATAGCCTTGAACATTTCCTGCCACTGTTTCTTCCTCTCATCCTTCTTTTTCCTCCTTAGATCCACCATTTCTCTCATAATTATGTGTCTGGCATCATTTAAATTGAGATTTAGAAGCACAAATATCAGTGAGATGTAACTGATGTGAGGGCCAAACAAAGAATGATAATTGCGCCAATTTCGAGACCTCCTTGACACTGCGCATGCGCAGTGGAGTAAAAGTATGGAGGACCATATAGGACATGTAATTTTCGGTTTTTGATGCAAATTTTGGGGATTGGGGGGTAAAATTTGTGTTTGGCCCTAAATATTTAAGAGTTAGCACCAGCTAAGTCTGGGTCATTGGTACAGTATAAAAATATTTGTTTTGTAGGCTATATTCTAATGCTTAACCCAGTGCCTTTCCTGGCTGCATGAAGATTGGTACTGGCAGCAAAATAATTGTTTTTTGTGAATCTGGTATGGGTTGGTTCCAGTTTTCTCTCCTGAAAACTGGGAAAATGACAAAATATTGTGAAAAGCTTTATGTAGGGATGTAACTGAAACAACTTTGTTGCTGTATGTTAAAATTACTCGAAGTCTCTCTTCTGAAACTGTCAAGCTGTTATTCTGACAACTTAGAAGTGTTATTTATTTGTATACTATCATTTAGAGCTGACCAGTGTTCTCCAGTCAATTATTGCATTGATTTTCTTATTTAAGATAGACAAAATGACAAATCATTTGAATGAAATGTTGTACTTTGTGTAACCCTTTGCTTATCCAAAGCTATTTGAAAGAGAGTACTGTCTAAAAAACTGTTAAGTTTTAAAATATTCTTCAACCTTCTTTTTCTGATTTGTAGCTCAACTTCAAGTTTGTTCAAATTGGTTCCCTGGGTTAATATTTGGGCTCTCTGTTGGAGCCCAAAGTTTAACTTAGTGCAATATGAGGAGATTTCTTCAAAAATCTTCTTCTTCAGATCCACCAGTCAGAATCCTTTCATATTTGGTATATAACATATCTAGGGGGATCAGATTGTTCAATTCGGGTCCCTAGTTATATGGGCTCTCTATGGGAGGGTGGGGTGGGGTGGGGGGGGGGGGGTTTGGGGGTTTAGGTTAGGTTCAAGGTTGTTCAAATCCATTCCTCAGTGCTCCTCGGTGTTTTTCCATAAAATTTGACTTTCAAACTGTGGTGTAATAACAACCATTGGAAGTTTGGCAGTACTTTTCTACAGCTGATCGAATTGGAAGCAGTTAGGAAGACCTATGATAATTAGGGCTGTCACGATTTTTAGCTCAACTTTGGCAAAGCCAAATTTGAGCTTATGCCATGGCCCGTCGTCCGTCGGCCGTCTGTCCGTCAACAATTGGATACGGCTCGGGCTAGAGGCCGTATTTATGAAACGATCTTTACGAAACTTCTTGGGTGCCTTTGTTATGACCGTGGGACGAGAACGAGTGTTTTTGGGTGCAGTCCGAAATTTAAGATGGCTGCCAGCCGCCATTTTGTACCGACGATGCAGAAATCTGTTTTTTGTACAGAACTTCCATATGAAAGCTCTGATTTGAATAATTTTTTGTATGAATGTTTAGTACCATGGGATACATCACATATAATACGGGTTTTTTTTCTCGTGCGTAAATTATGCAAATTAGACTAACTTTGATGTTTTTTGGTGTTACTTTCAGCACTGTAAGTGCAAATGCCAATACGGCTCGGGCTAGAGGCCGTATTTATGAACCGATCTTCACGAAACTCCTTGGGTACCTTTGTTATCACCGTGGGACGAGAACGAGTGTTTTTGGGTCCGGTCCGAAATTCAAGATGGCCAATGTCAGCCATTTTGTACAAAATTTGGTGCAATCAGATTTTTGCACAGAACTTCCATATAAAAGCGCTGATTTGAATAATTTTTTGTGTGAATGTTTAGTACCATGGGATACATCATATATAATACGGGTTTTTTTCTCGTGCAGAAATTATGCAAATTAGATGAACTTTGATTTTTTCAGTGCTACTTACACACAGTAAGTACACATGTCAATACGGCTCGGGCTAGAGTCTGTATTTATGAACCGATCTTCACGAAACGTCTTGGGTACCTTTGTTATCACCTTGGGACAAGAACGAGTGTTTCTGGGTGCGGTCCAAAATTCAAGATGGCTGCCAGTGGCCATTTTGTACCGAAATTATGTCTAATCAGTTTTTTGTACACAACTTCTATATGGCTCAGGCTAGAGGCTGTATTTATGAATCGATCTTTACGAAACTTCTTGGGTACCTTTGTTATCACTGTGGGATGAGAACGAGTGTTTTTGGGTGTGGTCCGAAATTCAAGATGGCCACCAGCAGCCATTTTGTACCAAAATTAGTGCTATCAGTCTTTTGTACAGAACTTCTGTATGAAAGTTCTGATCTGAATAAATTTTTGTATGAATGTTTAGTAACATGGAATACATCACATATAGTACGGGTTTTTTTCTCGTGCAGAAATTATGCAAATTAGACTAACTTTGATGTTTTTTGGTGTTACTTTCAGCACTGTAAGTGCAAATGCCAATACGACTCGGGCTAGAGGCCGTATTTATGAACCGATCTTTACAAAACTCCTTGGGTACCTTTGTTATCACCGTGGGACGAGAACAAGTGTTTTTGGGTCCAGTCCGAAATTCAAGATGGCCGATGGCAGCCATTTTGTACAAAATTTGGTGCAATCAGATTTTTGCACAGAACTTCCAAATGAAAGCGCTGATTTGAATAATTTTTTGTGTGAATGTTTAGTACCATGGGATACATCACATATAATACAGGTTTTTTTCTCGTGCAGAAATTATGCAAATTAGATGAACTTTGATTTTTTACTTGTAGCAAGAGAGAAGGATATTTACAAATTTCCACAGGCAAGTATTTTGTTGGACAGATAAGTGGTATGGGTTAACAATGGAGGATATTAGAAAAATTGAAGAGGAGACAAAAAAGGAACTTGATAAGGTAATATTATACAATTGTAGACTTTTGATGAGATTGACTCATAGTTTTATAGATCCAAGCAAAAATATAGACCAAGGCTCAGTTTTTATTCGCCTGTTTTGAAAAAACGGGTCGTATTATGGTATACCTCTGTCCGTCCGTCTGTCTGTCCTGTCACTCGTCGTACGATAACTCAAAAATGCTTTGAGAGATTTTCGTGATTTTTGGGTAGGTGGTGTATATCGATAGAGGGAAGCTCCCTTTCGTTTAGTGTCGCCATTCGATTAGTCAATCCAGAGTCATGGGACATTATTACTTAGAAAATTGTTGATTTTTTACACGTCGTACAATAACTCGAGAACGCTTTGAGAGATTTTCGTGATTTTTGGGTAGGTGGTGTATATCGATAGAGGGAAGCTCCCTTTCGTTTAGTGTCACCGTTCGATTAGTCATTCCAGAGTTATGGGACTTTATTACTTAGAAAATTGTTGATTTTTTACACGTCGTAACGCTTCTAGAGATTTTCACGATTTTTTGGTAAGTGGTTTATGTTGATGGAAGGAAGCTCCCTTTTCGTTTGGTGTCACCGTTTGATTAGTCATTCCAGAGTTATGGGACTTTATTTTTCACATGTCGAACAATAACTTGAAAATGCTTAGAGCAATTTTCATGATTTTTTGGTTGTAAATATATGTTGATAGAAGGAATCTCCCTTTTGATTTGTGTCGCTGTTCGATTTGTCATTCCAGAGTTATGGGACTTTATTCATCAAAATATAGGCAATTTTCCACATGTTGGACTTTGAGCAATTTTCATGATTTTTTTGGTGGCAAGTATATGTAACCTGACAAGTACACATGTATACTCATATTGTGTGGTTCCCTCTTGTAATTAATAACGGGCGTATCATGGGCTCATGGCGCAGCTGTTAACTTTACAAAGTCAAGATAAGCTATTGCCATCACACATGCGGAAGTCTGTTAGTCTGTGAGCCTGTTAGTCTGTTCACATTTTCCTTTAGCACAGGCTACACCCTGTAGTTCTTGTCCGATCCTCACAAA
The DNA here is from genome assembly GCA_031216915.1 of Pictodentalium vernedei. Lineage (NCBI taxonomy): Eukaryota > Metazoa > Mollusca > Scaphopoda > Dentaliida > Dentaliidae > Pictodentalium > Pictodentalium vernedei. The sequence goes on from CM062294.1 coordinate 85,038,485, forward strand.
ATTTCATATGCAGGTTTGAGGTCATGTCTAGATGAGAACATCCCCTTTTGGTCGTGATCGGTCAACCGTGATGGCTGCCCGAGTCCAAAACCCAAAAACCTTTAGCACAGTCTACAGGTTGTATTTATGAAGGGATTTCATTGTAACTTGGCAGGATGACTCTGTATAATGTCTAGATGAGAACATTCCCTTTTGGTCATGATCTGTCAACCTTGATGGCTGCCCAAGCCCGAAACCCCAAAACTTTTAGCACAGTCTACACAGGTCATATTTAATATGAAGGGATTTCATTGTAACTTGGTAGGATGACTCCATATGATGTCTAGATGAGAACTTCCCCATTTGGCTGCGATCTGTCCACTGTAACGGGTACCCGAGCCGAAAACCCCAAAACCTTTAGCACATTCTACAGGTCATATTTATGGAGGGATTTCATTGTAACTTGGTAGGATGACTCCATATAATGTCTAGATGAGAACGTCCCCTTTTGATGGGAATTGGTCAACTGTGATGGCTACTGGGGCCCAAAGCTCAAAAACCTTTAGCACAGTCTACAGGTCGTATTTATGAAGGGATTTTATAGTAACTTGTTAGAATGATTGATTCCAGATAATGTCCAGATGAGAACGTCCCATTTTGGTCAGCATTGGTCAACTGTGTTGGCTACAGGGGCCTGAGGAGGTGCCGTGGCATTGCGGTAACCGGTTCTCGTCAGATCATCGAAGTTAAGAAACGTCGAGCCCGGTTAGTCCTTGGATGGGTGACGTCTGAGCGATTGATTCAGATTCCCATGTCGTTTCCTTGGGCACGACACTTAACCCCAATTGTCCACATGGGAACACGGTAACGCCGTGTACTAAGGCGTACAGCATGTCGATGGTGTGCATGTCTTCAACCAATCTAACCCTGCATGTGCTGCAGTGCGGAGTTACGATGTTGGGGAGCTGGCAGCTGCTCGTCGTTGCTCGGTGGTTCTCTCCGGGTACTCTGGCTTCCTCCACGAGTAAAACTGTCAAGGTCAGGATTAACCATTGTGCACAAGTATGTGACCTTAAACACCAATAAATAAATAATAATAATGCAGGGGCCCAAAGCCCGAAAACCTTTATCTCAGTCTACAGGTCATATTTATGAAGGAATTTCATAGTAACTTGGTAGGATGATTCCAGATAATGTCTAGATGAGAACATCCCCTTTTGGTTGCAATCAGTCAATCGTGACGGCCGCCCCAAGGCTCAAGCCTATAACCTGAATACCTTTAGCACAGTCTACAATCCGTATTTATGAAGGGATTTCATTGTATCTTGGTTGGATGACTCAGTATAATGTCTAGATGAGGATGTCCCCTTTAGGTTGTGATTGATCAACCGTGATGGCTACACAGGCCTGAAGCCCAAAAACCTTTAGCACAGCCAACAGGCCATATTTATGAAGGGTTTCATTGTAACTTGATAGGATGACTCGTTTTGGAAAAATTTCACTGTGACTTAGTAACTTTGGCTGACATCCATCAACTGTGAGGACAACATTAATTCCCTCAGTCCTTTAGTAAGTCTATACCTCAGATTATTTTTATTGAAAACATCGCATACAGGGAACAGAAATTAACATATTTTAATACTAAAACCAATTGCCCAGACTTGGGTGCAACCTCAATATTATTAAAGGCCAAACACAAATTTTGAACTCCCCAATCCCCAAAATTTGCATACAATACCGAAAATTAAAAGTCCTGTCTGGCCCTCCATACTTTTAGTACTTGCTCATGCGCAGGAAGAGACCGGAATTGGCGCAAACATAATTTTCTGTTTGGCCCAAAGTCAGTAACAATTGAACTGACATCTGTGCTTTAAATTCTCATTTTCAGCTCAACTTTGGTGAAGCCAAATTTGAGGTATTGCCATGGCCCGTCTGTCCGTCTGTCGTGCCGAACACACGGCTTGGGCTAGAGGCCATATTTATGAACCGATCTATACAAAACTTCATGGGTACCTTTGTTATCACCGTGAGACGAGTACAAGTGTTTTTGGGTCTGGTCCAAAATTTAAGACGGCCGCTGGCAGCCATTTTGTACCAAAATTAGGTGCAATCAGATTTTTGCGCAAAACTTCCATATGAAAGCTCCGATTTGAATAATTTTTTTGTATGAATGTTTAGTACCATGGGATACATCACATATAATGCAGGTTTTTTTCTTGTGCGTAAATTATGCAAATTAGACTAACTTCAATTTATTTAGTGTTACTTTCAGCACTGTAAGTGCAAATGCCAATATGGCTCGGGCTAGAGGCCGTATTTATGAACTGAGGGGGCACGGTGGCTCAGTAGGTAGAGGTGCAGGCTGCAAGCCGAGAGGTTCTCGGTTCGAATCCCACCTGCGGCAGCTGCATTGTGTCCTTGGGCAAGACACTTCACCCCCCCCCCCCCCCCCCCCCCATTGCACGTGGGGACATGGTGGCGTTGTGTACTAAGGCATACTGCACGTCGATGGTGCACTTGCCTTCAACCAGTGCTAACCCTCCTTGTGTGGAGTTAGTATGTTGGGGAGCTGACAGTTGCTCGCCGTTGCTCGGTGGTTCTCTCCGGGTACTCCGGCTTCCTCCACCCGTAAAACTGTCGCATTAATGATTAGCCAATGTGCAGAAATATGTGACCCTAAACACAAATAAATAAATAAATTTATGAACCGATCTTTACGAAACTCCTTGGGTACCTTTGATATCACCGTGGGAGGAGAACGAGTGTTTTGGGGTCCGGTCTGAAATTCAAGATGGCCACTGGTGGCCACTTTGTACAAAATTAGGTGCAATCAGATTTTTGTGCAGAACTTCCATCTGAAAGCGCTGATTTGAATAATTTTTTGTGTGAATGTTTAGTACCATGGGATACATCACATATAATATGGTTTTTTTTCTCGTGTATAAATTATGCCGATTAGACTAACTTTGATCTATTTAATGTTACTTTCAGCACTGTAACTGCAAATGCCAATATGGCTTGGGCTAGAGGCCGTATTTATGAACCGATCTTTACGAAACTTCTTGGTCACCTTTGTTATCACCATGGGATGAGAACGAGTGTTTTTGTGTGCAGTCCAAAATTCAAGATGGCTGCCGGCGGCCATTTTGTACCAAAATTGGTGCAATCAGTTTTTTGTACAGAACCTTTGTATGGAAGTTCTGATTTGAATAAATTTCTGTATGAATGTTTAGTAACATGGAATACATCACATATAATACAGGTTTTTTTCTCATGCAAAAATTATGTAAATTAGATGAACTTTGATTTATTCAGTGCTACTTGAACACAGTAAGTGCACATGTCAATACGGCTCGGGCTAGAGTCTGTATTTATGAACCGTTCTTCACGAACCTTCTTGGGTACCTTTATCACCTTGGGATGAGAATGAGTGTTTCTGGGTGCGGTCCAAAATTCAAGATGGCTGCCAGTGGCCATTTTGTACCCAAATTAGGTCCAATAAGTTTTTTGTACACAACTTCTATACGGCTCAGGCCAGAGGCTGTATTTATGAACCGATCTTTACGAAACTTCTTGGGTACCTTGTTATCACCGTGGGACAAGAACGAATGTTTTTGGGTGCGGTCCAAAATTCAAGATGGCCACTAGCAACCTTTTTGTACCAAAATTAGTGCAATTAGTTTTTTGTATGAAAGTTCTGATTTGAATAAATTTTTGTAGGAATGTTTAGTAACATTGAATACATCACATATAATACAGGTTTTTTTCTCGTGAAGAAATTATGCAAATTAGATGAACTTTGATTTGTTCAGTGCTACTTATACACAGTAAGTGTACATGTCAATACGGCTCGGGCTAGAGTCTGTATTTATGAACTGATCTTCACGAAACTTCTTGGGGTACCTTTGTTATCTCCTTGTGACAGGAATGAGTGTTTTTGGGTGCCTTTGTTATCACTGTGCTATGAGAACATATATTTTTGGGTTCAGTCAGACCCACTCTGGGACTCAAAGATTTCTTTTCTAGTTTAGCATCTAACTGTTGCCCACCTTTAGAATACTTTACCTACACATTTCTTACAGGCTACGGTCAGCATTTATGTACAGACCGTTACAATACTTTACACGTACCTTTGTTATCAGGTCATTACCTAGATGTTTGCTGTGTCACATACTATACATGTACATGTCTTAACAAGTTGAGCTACAGTGTCATTGACACTTTCATTGAAGATGCCAGACACAAATCAATGATGGTTTTCATGAAATCAACAGTGCAGCAGGATGCTGGAAGTGAATAATGGTGGTTTCGGATGTTACAGAGCTGTAAATTTATAATTTTTATGTAAATTATTCATGTTACCCAATTTCGTGATATGATTCTGAACATCATCATTATAATTAGAGCTGGTCGGTTTAACCTAACCGAAATGGAAACTCGTTTTTTTAGTGGAAACCAGAACCGAACTGAAAAAGAGATTAAAAACCGTACATTTTCGGTTTTGTATAATCAACAAAACGTCAGCTAAAACGCATGATAGCACATCAATAAGAAACCACGATAGAAATGCAAAATGCCAATTATCAATAAGTCAGTCATCGCCCAGTGCGTAAATACCTCCAACCTACGTCGCCACATACAGAATCATCAGGCCGAAGAGTACAACACTGTTTTTGAAAAAGAACGGACTGTGACACCTGCTAAGTATCAGTTCGCTCAAAGCTCAGTTGATGTTGGGGAACCCCTTTTTGCAGGAAGGGGGTTAAATTAATATTAATAAAATGTTAGCTGCACATACCTGTCATACAAAATGTCAATTGGAAATTTGAATAGAATGAAAGTAAAAATCCAATATACACTTATACGTGCAAAACGCACGTGGCTGGGTTGTTTTTCGAAGCAATGGCAATTCTCAGAATTCAGTGACTCTCTGACAATGATAATTCAGTGCAAACTGAAAGGAATAATGGACATGGAAATCAGGTCAGGGGACCATCTTGTCGGTAATTTGCATAACCTCTTCAGTGCTTTGTAAATGAATGATTCTGTGATTTAGAGTTTGCTCCTTTCGGGTACAAATGTCAACTTGTCAAGTTAGTTTGATTGTGAAATGGGTATCTGTTTTACTGAAAGTAGGCGTATTCTAAAGTTCGCAACTTCTACTGGAAATTGGGCACTTGCTTTCTCAAATTCTGACCTGTTTCACTTATTTTCATGTCAGGCAACACGTCAGTGCTGTGAATGGAAATGAAAAACGAATCTGACCAGATGGTAGAATCATAAAGTTTCCGTCTCAAACGGCATCTTTATGACTGTTTGAGCCCTCCCCCCCCTCCTCTCCCCCTTGACATACACTCCTGAGTCCCGTATCTACGCCCTTGGGCTTGAATGGTTTTTTTATGAAGGCGTATGCAGATTGCAGATATAATTTTTAGCTCAACTTTGGCGAAGCCAAATTTGAGCTTATGCCATGGCCAGTCGTCTGTCTGTCCGTCTGGCCGGGCTTAGCAGAGGTACATTGTGGGGTTTACAATTTAGGGTCAGTGGTAGTTGTGGGGTTGGGTTAGTACAGCGTCCACTTGTGGGGTTATATTTTTTATACTGTACCAATGACCCAGACTTAGCTGGTGCTAACTCTAACAAAACCAGGGCCAAACACAAATTTTGCCCCCCAATCCCCAAAATTTGCATCCAAAACAAAAAGAAATCATGTCCTAAAGGACCTCCATACTATGCCTCTACTGCGCATGTGCAGTGACGCAGACGTCCCGAAATTGGTGCCAATTATCATTCTCTGTTTGGCCCTTCATCAGTCAACATCTCACTGATCTTTGTGCTTGTAAATCTCAGTTTAAAGGATGCCAGACACGTAATTTTTGGAGAAAATGTGATTCTAAGGAGGATAGAAGGAGGAGAGGAAAAAGAAGTGACTAAAAATAATCAGGGCTGTACTTGAAATTTTTTGATGAAATTATGTTAAGTTGCCTATTTTCGAGGCATGGGCCTCTTGTTGTCATTCTTGCTAAATGTTGCACTGCTTATTCAGTGTTTCCTCTCCCCTAGCCTTCTAAAGTCCCCCCTTGCAATTCTCCCATGCTTTTGGCATATTTTTGAGAAAGTTCATTTCTAAAATTTCCTGGGAGAGTTGCTTGGTTACAGAATGTTTTCTGTTATTTTCCCCATAGTTACGTTTTCACCCATGGGTGTATAACGTTGTGTTCTGCATCTTCCATCTGATGTTCTGCAGATTCTCCCCTGGGAGTCTCTGTTTTGCATCAGATAGAGTGTAATTTTGATGACTGATTCCGGGCCAGTTTTTTCAGTGCCTGGAGTCATGTTTTCTGGTGTTTTACACTGTTTGTTTACATTGGCAACAGCCTTTTTTGAGGGGGGCTGTTTGCCTTTGCTGTAGTTTATCTCACTATAAGATACATTTATATTATCCGTAAGTGTCTCATTAATTATTTAATATAAATTTAAAATTTTTGACCACACTTTGCCATCGGATCCATCGGGGCTCAACGTTACTTTTCAGCAACTTGAGCTTCGCTGAAAAAATATTTTTTCAAAATTATTTTGATTTGCAATTGTTTTTTCATTTATTAATGGATCATGTTATTATGTATCTTTGTGTCAGGGGTTTTTGCGAGTAACTAGGACTTGTTGTCCTTTCACAATGAAGGGACATTGTTCAAATTGTAATAGGAAGAAATCTTCCTCTGACTTTCATGATCATTGTATTAATTGTAGTCAGTGTTCTCGCATTAATCCCTGTCCTATATGTGAATATTGGGATGAGAAACATTGGAAACGTGTGTCACGATATGTTGTTTCTGGAGAAATGGCTATGCCGGCTCTTTCTCCGCAGGGTCACTCCACTCTCTCAGTTTCTATTTCAGAGGAACAAGAACAGGGTGATGTTTCCATGTTATCTTCTACAAGTGTGCGTCCGTCGTCACAAATGAATTCAGAGCTAGCGGCAAAAGTGCTCATGGAGATTAGACAAATGTCGTCCGCTAGCTCGCCCGGTGTAGAGTCCATTCACCGAATGGTTCGGCAGCCGGGTTCGTCCGATGCAGTCCAGGAGGAAATTTTGGGTGATGCGAGCACTATAAACATAATAGATGCACACCCAGTGACGGCGGATAGTAAGCGAGAATGGGGGAAGCCTTTGAGTCCGGTTCCTAGCTCGTCCAGGTCCAGCCGGGCCGCGAGCGAGAGAGGCCCCTCTCTCGTACAACAACATCTGGGACCAGATGTTGTGGTACAAAATGTGTCGCTAGCGGAGCATACGTCCGTCGCTCGGGACGCTCCGTTGTATAGGCAGTCCGCGGAGACTGCTAAGGCTTCCTCTTCTCGTCAGCGCACACGACCGCACCTTGGCTGCGTGACCGCCGATATATTACCAGCTTCGCCGATCAAGGATTCTTCGGCGACCAGGTCACACCATCCGGCAGCCAGGGATTCGAGACCGATGGACTCCGGACGTTCGCATAGGAAAAGTATGCGGGAGCCATCTGATGCGGAGCTGCCCTCGGCGAAGCAGCGAAAGACTGCGCCTCCGCAGGTCTCGACGCCGGACATTCTTGTGCAGATAGCACAGCTTATCGCAGCATCCCTGCAGCCGACAGAAACGGTGTCGGATCGAGAATTATCCGACGGCGCTGGGTCGGTACGCTCCGCCGAAGCATCGGGGGCGGACGACCGGGAACATCATAAGGTCCGACCGGATGGTGAAAGGGATACGGATGATTTGGAGCTATCCCTTTCGGAACAACATAAAGCTGCCGTGGACTTCATCCGGCACTTTCTCCCTCAAGTTGTTCCGTCGGGCCAGACTGCTGCGGTTCCGGACAAGAGGATTATAGCGTCATTGGACTCTGAATTTTTTGAGCGGTTCAGGGACATCGCTCCCGAGTTTCCGTCGCAGTCCAATAATGTTGCAAGAACATTTGAATTATTGAACGACGCTATATTTAAACTTGCTTCCAAGACGGGGAAAGCAGGTTTCTTGTCCGCTAATACTCTCAACCTGCCTTTCATTAATGCAAGGAATAAATTCGATACGGCAGGACAGGGTATCCCGAGAGTTCCTCTGCATATGGACGACGAGGCGGAAGACTTAGAGCTATCATTACTGTCGTCGGCTTCTATTCCAACCGCGGTGTTGGAAACAGCTATTGCGTCTAACAGAGCCAATTTAGATGCCTTATCTTACGCAGATCACCTTACTAAGGCGTTATCACTGCGCCTTCAAGGGAAAGAGTTTCAGGATATACAATCCTTTTTAAGACTTCTTTCAAGGGCAGTAGCTTATTCCACGTGTAACTCCACCCTTTCAGTGGCAAATCTGGAGTTGGTTAGACGTGACGCAGCCCTAGCTACATCCACACTAGTGGATACTAAGGTGAAGAACTCTCTTAGAGTCGCTTCGGTCTCCGGAGAACTTCTCTTTGACGGCAAGCTTTCTGCTATTTATGATAAAATTACAAAGAAAGCTTCGGATTCTCTGTTGTTCAAATCTGCTTCTAAGAAGTCGGATACAGCAGACAAGAATAAGACAGGCACTTCTGGGTCTAATGCGCCCAAGAGAGGTTCCTATAGAGGTTCCGGTGCGTCCTCTTGGTCTTATTCGAGAGACCGTCAGGGTAGCGACTCTCGTTTGGGACGTCCTTCGGGCCTGGACAATCGGTCGGACGCCCCAAGGTCGACGGGGCGAGGTGCGGGTCGTGGAGGACGTGGTTTCTCCTAGCGCAGGCCTCGCAGGTCCAGGAGGTGATGGCTTAAACCTCTATCGCGTACCGGTTGGCGGAAGGTTGTCGAGCTTTTCACAAGAATGGGCGTCGATTACGGACGACCCTTGGGTGAGAGGAGTGACTTCGGAAGGTCTAAAGATATCCTTCAAACGAAAGCCTCCATTAACTCGAAGTCCAAAGTGGACTCATCTTCCGTCAAATCCACAGAAAAGAGACGCTCTGTTATCAGAGGTGCAGTCTCTTTTAATGAAGAACGCGGCAGAGGTCGTAGAAAACCAGGAATCTCCGGGATTCTACAGCCATCTGTTTCTGGTTCCGAAACCAGACGGCTCGTTCCGTCCAGTCATAGATTTGAGCTGGATAAACAAGCTGATCGTCGCTCCGAAGTTTTATATGGAGACGATTCGGTCGGTCAGAGCGAGTATTCGGGTGAACGATTATGCATCAAGCATAGATCTCAAAGATGCGTACTTTCACGTCATGGTACATCCGACATTCCGAAAGTACCTACGCTTCGCAGTCCTAGGAGTGGTGTATCAATTCCGGGCGATGTGCTTCGGATTGAATCTAGCACCCTGGGCTTTCACTCGGGTAATGAACTCGGTAATGATCTATTTCCGAGCTCATTCGTCTGCGGTAACGTCGGCCTACCTGGACGACATTCTTCAGAGGTATGGCAACGAGTTAACGCTTCAGAACGATGTTCAGAATCTTCTTCTATTGCTCCGACGTCTCGGTTTTATAGTAAACGAGGAGAAGTCGGATCTGGTGCCGTCCAAGTCATTCACTCATCTGGGAATGAGCTTCGAGACGCACAACAATCTCGTTCGTCTGCTGTTAACCAGAGCGAAATTAGTCAGTTGTTACGCTCGCTATTGTCTGCACGCAGACAAAGTCACAGCGAGAGAATATATGAGACTGATAGGTCTGTGCGGAGCCGCTGCGGATCTCATTCCGATGGGGTGGTTACGCACACGTCCTCTTCAAATTTTCTTGACTCAGAATTGGAGTGTGAAAATTCATTCGCTCGACGTAGACGTTCTCTTGTCAGATCAAGTGAAACAAGAGATTCAGACTTGGGCAAACATTCAGTGGTTAACTCAGGGAGTTCCGCTGCAGTTGCCGGATCCGAGTTTTACCATTATGACGGATGCCAGTCAAACAGGTTGGGGTGCATCATTAATCCCAACGGATTCAAGATGCCAGGGTCTTTGGGATCCGCAATTCCTGTGCAAGCACATAAACATCAAGGAAATGATGTCAATTTGGCTTGCGTTACGTCACTGGAAGGACATTATTCACAATGCTCATGTCCAAATCCTATCCGACAATACGACAGTAGTGGCGTATATACGGAATCAGGGAGGCACTCATTCAGTTCCGTTGTTCAATCTAACGGAAAGAATCCTTCTGTTTGCGCTAGAACATCACGTTCTTCTTTTGGTCCGTCACATACCGGGTCGTCTGAATGTGCTAGCAGACTCCCTTTCACGAAAGGGTCGCTTGTTGCCGTCGGAATGGACTCTCAACAAACAAGTATTCAATCAGATTTGCTACCAATGGGAACGGCCAATGATAGACTTATTTGCGACACATCTCAACAATCAGTTGCAGACGAATGTGTCTCCGTGTCCGGATCCAAGAGCATTTGCAGTAGACGCTCTGTCGATCCCTTGGGACGGAATGATAGGATATGCGTATCCTCCAGCGCCGTTAATTCAACAAGTATTGCTAAAGATAAAACAATCTCAATGCAAGATTCTGTTGGTAGCATCTCTGTCGCCACAGAGACCATGGATAAATCTACTCAGGTGTCTGTTGTGGGACCTACCGCGAAAGCTTCCTCCATGGGAGGATCTTCTTTCGCAGGGGAAATCGCGCCAACTCCATCACAACCCGCAAGGTCTCAACCTTCACGTTTTTCCGTTGTGCGGTCCTTCTTGCATGGCAAACACTTTACAGGACGAGCAGTGGACGCGATTTCTAACTGTAGGAGGACCTCCTCTTCGCTAAACTATGCGGCTAAGTGGAAGGTTTTTCGTCGTTGGTGTAGGGATCATTCTGTAGATATATTCGATCCCTCTATACCAGACATTGCAAACTTTCTAGTATACTTGTTTGACGAAATCAAACTGCAGCCTGTTACTATAAAGGGTTATAGGTCTATGTTATCTGATACCTATGCACATCATGATAGTTTACAAATTGGATCTAATGTCTCTTTATCTAAGTTGGTTAGAAACTTTTCGATAAATAGACCCAGAACTCTTAGATTAATTCCTAAGTGGAATTTAGCTTGGGTTCTTCTTAAATTGAAGGAAAAGCCATTTGAACCTCTTGGGACAGTAGATTTCAAATTCTTATCTTATAAGACAGCTTTTCTCTTAGCTTTCTCTTCTGCTAGAAGAGTCAGTGAGCTTCATGCACTGTCGGTGGATGATTCTCACTATCGTAGTGTCGGGAACACTATCACCTTCACTACTAATGTGGGTTTTTTAGCTAAGAATCAGGCTCCTAATAAATATCCGGAACCTATTGTTATTAAGGCTCTTCCGTCTTCAGACGGGCGTAGGCCTTTACTCTGTCCTGTTAGAGTGTTACGTATCTATAAACAGAGATCTCAGTTTATCAGAAAGGGACGGAAACGTTTCTTTCTGTCTTTGATGCCTAATAGAAAGGACATTTCGGTCCATTCTATTGCTAGATGGATTCAATTAACTATCCGTACTGCTTATGAGAGTTTATCTTCTTCTCAGCAGTCTGTGCTTAAGATTTCCGCTCATGAAGTAAGAGCTCTATCTACTTCCTGGGCTTATGCTAATAGTGTTGCTATTACAGATTTAATGAAGGCTGCTTATTGGTCTCAGCCATCCACATTTACGAATTTTTATCTCAGAAATATTGAGTCTATTTCTGGAGACCTGCATTGTTTAGGTCCGTTATCTGTTGCTCAGAATGTCGTCCACTAAACAGTTGCAACTATAGTTATGCAGGCTTTCTGTTCCGGCAGTGACTCCATCCGGCTGCCCTCTTCGCTCTGGGCTATTTGACCCAGGGCAAGGGGAAGGGGGGGGGGGGGTGTTCCCTTAGGTCACCTGCTTTATAGTGAAAAGCAAGGGAATGCCTCCTCCAAGTCAGTATTTCTGAGTCGCTTCCGGGATGGTTTTAAAGTGTAATATTAATGTTTAAATTCATTCATGTCTTATTTTTAAAGTGTAGCTCGGTGTGAAGCATTTGTATATGTCAAGTGTCAAACGGGCTTTAATATACAATACTCGGACACTTTTAAATGACTATAAAGAGTCTCAATTCTCTGGACTACTTTATTTATTGGCTTACTTTAAAAATAATTAGTATAAGGGATATACTGGATGTTAATAGAGAACATGAATGTTATTGTGCTCAATTATTAAGGGTAGTGTATCTTTCTAATTTAATATTAAATAAGAAAGATACATGTAAAGCCTAATACTCCTTTTCTCCTTAAGGGGTTACCTCTTTACTATATAGTTGAGCTTATTGGATTTTCCTCTATGTCCTAGGCCCTCCAGCCTGTTTACTATTCAGCTAAGTCTGGGTCATTGGTACAGTATAAAAATGTTAAAAAATTTATAGTAATTTATATATTTTTTATACTTACCAATGACCCAGACGGGGATGGCCCTCCCTGGAGTTGGGAACTCTTGCCTCCCCGCTGAGTACATAGCGCTGACCAGGCACTGCCAGTAAGAATGATAATTGGCGCCAATTTCGGGACGTCTGCATCACTGCGCATGCGCAGTAGAGGCGTAGTATGGAGGTCCTTTAGGACATGATTTCTTGTTGTTTTGGATGCAAATTTTGGGGATTGGGGGGCAAAATTTGTGTTTGGCCCTGGTTTTGTTAGAGTTAGCACCAGCTAAGTCTGGGTCATTGGTAAGTATAAAAAATATATAAATTACTATAAATTTTTTAACTTTTTTCACTGTGGGGTTAATTTTTTGACCTTGTGTGGTTAGGGTTTAACATGGGAAAAACCCCACAAGTTAGAATTTGAAAGAATGGCCGTCTGTCCGTCAACAATTCAATACAGCTCGGGCTAGAGGCTGTATTTATGAACCGATCTTTACGAAACTTCTTGGGTACCTTTGTTATAACCGTGGGATGAGAACGAGTGTTTTGGGGTCTGATCCGAAATTCAAGTTGGCCGCTGGCAGCCATTTTGTACAAAATTAGGTGCAATCAGATTTTTGCGCAGAACTTCCATATGAAAGCGCTGATCTGAATAATTAGGGCCCCACCGTGAGGAGGACACCCTATAGTGATCGCTCTGTCTGTGTGTGCGTGCGTCTGCGTGCGTCCGTCCGGGGTGTGATCTTTCTCTCTTAATAGATAAGGTTTTGATATTTGACATGTGGGTATATTATCTCAAGACGATGTGTCGCGTACCAAGGTTGCCATATTTTGACCTTGAACTTTGACCTCAAGGTCAAATTATTCCGTTTTCGGGGTTCTTTTCTGAAAAGTTCGTGTCCGGGCTGTAACTTTTTTCCCTAAATAGATAGGGTTTTGATATTTGGTATGTGGGTAGATTATCTCAAGACGATGTGTCGCGTACCAAGGTTGCCATGCCTTGACCTTGAACTTTGACCTCAAGGTCAAATTATTCAGAATTCGGGGTTCTTTTCTGACAAGTTCGTGTCCAGGCTGTAACTTTTTTCCCTTAATAGATAGGGTTTTGATATTTGGTATGTGGGTAGATTATCTCAAGACGATGTGTCGCGTACCAAGGTTGCCATGCTTTGACCTTGAAGTTTGACCTCAAGGTCAAATTATTCAGAATTTGGGTTTTTTTTCTTACAAGTTCGTGTCCGGGAAGGGATTTTAATCAGATTTTACCTATTGCTTGAAATATTTTAGTATTACGGTTCACATCAGTTTATACCTAACATCGGTTAGTTGCTGCGGGGCCTGCAGAGATGGATTCCATCTCCGTGATATCTAGCTTTTTGTATGAATGTTTAGTAGCATGGGATACATCACATATAATACAGGTATTTTTCTCACGCGTAAATTATACAAATTAGACTAACTTTGATGTATTTTGTGTTACTTTCAGCACTCTAAATGCAAATGCCAATACGGCTCGGGCTAGAGTCCATATTTATGAACCGATCTTTACAAAACCTCTTGGGTACCTTTGGTATCACCGTGGGACAAGAACGAGTGTTTTGGGGTCAGGTCCAAAATTCAAGATGGCCGATGGCAGCCATTTTGTACAAAATTAGGTGCAATCAGATTTTTGCACAGAACTTCCATATGAAAGCGCTGATTTGAATAATTTTTTGTGTGAATGTTTAGTACCATGGAATACATCACATATAATACAGGTTTTTTTCTTGTGCAGAAATTATGCAAATTAGATGAACTTTGATTTTTTCAGTACTACTTACACACAGTAAGTACACATGTCAATACAGCTCGGGCTAGAGTCTGTATTTATGAACCGATCTTGGGTACCTTTGTTATCACCTTGGGACGAGAACGAGTGTTTCTGGGTGCGGTCCCAAATTCAGGATGGCTGCCAGTGGCCATTTTGTACCAAAATTAGGTCTAATCAATTTTTTGTACACAACTTCTATATGGCTCAGGCTAGAGGCCGTATTTATGAACCGATCTTTACGAAACTTCTTGGGTACTTTTGTTATCACCGTGGGATGAGAACGAGTGTTTTTGGGTGTGGTCCAAAATTCAAGATGGCCACCAGCAGCCATTTTGTACCAAAATTAGTGCAATCAGTCTTTTGTACAGAACTTCTGAATGAAAGTTCTGATTTGAATAAATTTTTGTATGAATGTTTAGTAACATGGAATACATCACATATAGTACAGGTTTTTTTCTCATGCAGAAATTATGCAAATTAGATGAACTTTGATTTATTCAGTGCTACTTATACACTGTAAGTGCACATGTCAATACGGCTCGTGCTAAAGGCTGTATTTATCAACCGATCTTCACGGAACTTCTTGGGTGCCGTTGTTATCACCTTGGGACGAGAATGAGTGTTTCTGGGTGCGGTCCAAAATTCAAGATGATTGCCAGTGACCATTTTGTACCAAAATTAGATCCAATCAGTTTTTTGTCACAACTTCTATACAGCTTGTATTTATGAACTGATCTTCACGAAACTTCTTGGGTACCTTTGTTTTCACCTTGGGACAGGAACGAGTGTGTTTTGGGGTGCCTTTGTTATCACTGTGCTGTGAGAACAAATATTTTGGGGTTCAGTCAGACCCACTCTGGGACTCAAAGATTTCTTTTCTAGTTTAGCATCTGACTGTCACCCACCTTTACAATACTTTACCTATACATTTGTTATAGGCTACGGTCAGTATTTATGTACAGACCGTCACAACACTTTATATGTACCTTTGTTATCAGGTCATTACCTAGATGTTTGTCATTGCTGTGTCACATACTATACATGTACATTTCTCAACTTCATTTGTACATTAAATTTACTGGAAACAATCGCAATACAGTTTTACTTCATTTGCCCTTTGAGGTGATTCAGTCTGCTTCACAATACAGCGTAGAATTAAGAGAGCACCACGATGTGGTGGTATCATCAGGTGTGACTGAGGTATGAATACTGCAGTGTCACACAAAGACATGTTATTGAACTAGTACCTAGTTGCAAAGTCCATCATAGGTGAAGATTAGTATTGCAGCCTAGGTGACTGAAATGAATTGGGGAGATGCTGCTGAGAACGCAAAGTATTTTCAGCATCGCAACCGCCAGCCAGATCATGCAGCAAACTGAGCCACAGTGAGGCATGTCAAAAACAAAACATAAAGTACCCAAGAGAAACAGAAAACGTGGGCTAAGGAAGAAGGGGTATTGGTGGGGCTGGTAGGTGGTTACTGAACAGAATGTCTGTGCATTTCAAAGAAACGAGTGAGACTGATTTGGTCTAGCTGGGACTTGGTATATACAAGCATGTTTTGCAATTCCCATTTCCATATTTGGTCATACCTCTGTAGTTTTCCTGGAAATGTTTAGCTAGAATACTCATGTCACAACTCTGGAATGTCACCAGTAACACATGACAATGGATGGATTGTTCAGGTCTGCAGAAAATTACCATTCTGCAGCCTGCAAGACTGAGTCAGCTTGGAGGCAACAAATGGTAATTTTCAACAACCAAGGAAAGCCCAGTATTAACATTAAAATATCTGCACAAAACTTAGTTAAATTTATAGAAATAGCTCTTGAGGTTATACATGGTATAAAGCAACTCAGCTGCTTGTATCTAGCCTGGTATACATGGAAACCATACAAGATGAGTTTAATTAGTGAAAGATATTCTTGTTTCAGCTTAAACTTCCATTAATACAAATTGTATTAATTCTTAATTAGTACTATCCTGTCCTAGTTTAATACATAAGATATGGAAAATGTGTATTGTGTTACAAAAACCGAAACTGAAAAAGAAAACCAATATTTTTATACTGTACCAATGACCCAGACATAGCTGGTGCTAACTCTTAAAATATAGGGCCAAACACAAATTTTGCCCCCCAATCCCCAAAATTTGCATCTAAAACTAAAGAAAACATGTCCTGAAAGGCCCTCCACACTTCGCCCCTACTGCGTATGCGCAGTGTCAAGGACGTTCCGAAATTGGCGCCATTAATCATTCTAAGTTTGGCCCTTCATCAGTTAACATCTGACTGATCTTTGTGCTTTTAAATCTCAGTTTAAATGATGCCAGACACATAAATATTAGTGAAATGGTGATTCTAAGGAGGATAGAGAAGGAGGAGAGGAAAAGAATGTGTGACAGAATATTATCAGGGCTGTAACTTAAAATTTTTTAATGAAATTATGTTAAGTTACCTATTTTCAAGGCAGCAGCCATTTTGTTGTCATTCTGATTATTTAGTTACACTGTTTTTTTAAGTGTTTTCCTCTCTCCCTGTCCTTTAAGTTCCCCCTTGCTATTCTCCCATGCTTTTGGCATAGTTTCTGTAATTATTATTACTAAAATTTCTTGGGAGTTTTAGCTGAATAACAGAATAAATTCTGTTCTTTCCCCATGTTTACGTCTTCACCTACGGGTGGTTAGGCGTTGTGTTCTGCATCTACCATCTGATGTTCTGCAGTTTCTTCCCTGGAAGTCTCTGTTTTGCATCAGATAGTGTATTTTTGGTAACTGATTTCGGGCCTGGGTGCCTGGAGTCTTATTTTAGTGTTTTTACACTCATTGTTTACATTTACAACAGCCCTCTGTGTGAGGGGGGGATTTCTAAAAAATAATATCTTTATGTTATTTTAATCATAACTAGATACATTATTATTGTTCGTAAGTGTTGAATAAATTGTTTAAAATATTTTTAAAATTTTTGTCCACACTTAGGCTTGGGATCCATTGGGGCTCAACGTTACTTTTCAGAAACTTGAGCTGTTCTGAAAAAATATTTTTTCAAAATATTTTGATTTCAATTATTTTTTCTATATTAATGGATCATATTATTATTATGTATTTTGATTGCCAGGGGTTAGTGCGAGTACCAGGACTTGTTTTCTTTTCACATTGAAAGGATATTGATCAATTGTTTTAAGAGGAAGTCTTCCTCTGACTTTATTAGCATTCTATATGTGGTCAGTGTACTCGCATTAACTCCTGTTCTGTATCGTATGATTTCGATGACAATATGGGAAGCGTATGTCACGGTATGTTGTTGGGGATTTGGACACTCCGGTCCTTTCCCCGCAGGGTCACTCTACTTTTTCAATTTCTATTTCAGACGATCAAGATTAGGGTGATGTATCTGTGATGTCTTCCAACAGTGTGCCTCCGTCGTCACAATTAATGAAGGGCTAGCGGAAAAGTGCTCATGTAAATACGCCAATTGCCTAAGAGGACCCTAGTAGGTTCGACGGCCTTTGACGTCCGCTAGCTCGCCCGGTGTAGCGTCCATTCACCGAATGGTTCGGCAGCCGGGTTCGTCCGTTGCGGTCTAGAAGGAATTTTGGGGTGATGCGAGCACTATAAATTAACTTAATGCACACCCAGTGACGGCGGATCAGAGGGAGAACGCAGGAAGCCTTTTAGTCCGGTTCATAGCTCGTTCCGGTCCATCCGGACGGCAAGCGAGAGAGGCCCCTCTCTCGTTCAACAACATCTGGCCCCAGATGTTGTGGTACAAAATGTGTCGTAAGCGGAGCATACGTCCGTCGCTCGGGACGCTCCGTTGTATAGGCAGTCCGCTGAGACTGCTAAGGCTTCCTCTTCTCGTCAGCGCACACGACCGCACCTTGGCTGCGTGACCGCCGATATATTACCAGCTTCGCCGATCAAGGATTCTTCGGCGACCAGGTCACACCATCCGGTAGCCAGGGACACGAGGCCTGCAGACTCCGGACGTTCGCATAGGAAGTGTGCGGGAGTCAACGTACACGGAGCTTCCGGCGGCAATGCATCGTAAGACCGCTACTGCACAGGCCTCGGGAACGGACGTGCTTTCCTTAATAGCACAGTTTATCGCAGCATCCCAGCATCAACTGAATCTGTCGCATATATTTTATCCGACGATGCTGGGTCGGGACGCTCCGCGGAAGCGGGTACGGACGTCCGAAAGTTTCATCCGGTCCGACGGGATACCGAAAGGGATTCGGAGGATTTCGAGCTTTCCCTTTCGGAACAACGTATGCTGTTGTGTATGTCATCTGACTTGGTCTTCTACAGCTTCTTTCGTCGGACCAGAATGCTGTGATGCCGGATAAGAAACTGATAGCGTCGGTGGACTTAGAAATTTTTGGTTCGGTTCAGGGACATCGTCCCTCAGTTCCGACATAGTCCAATAATGTCACACAAACTTTCGAATTTTTGAACGACGCTATATATATTATTATTTTATGCTTGCTATCCAAGCATTTCTGGTTTCTTGTTCGAAGAGTTATGGAGATGTCTTTCAAAAGTGTGCCTCTGTCGTCATAGTTAATGAAGAGTTAGCGGCAATAAGTGCTCATGGAATATGTCTATCGCCTACGGAGTGACATTTGCTAGCTCACCCGGTGTAGCGTACATTCATCGAATGGTTCGGCTGCCGGGTTCGTCCGTTGCGGTCTAGGAAGGAGATTTGGGTGATGAGAGCACTTTAATTACTTTAGTACTCACCCAGTGACGGCAGATTGAGGACAGATCGGAGGAAGCCTGTTAGTCCGGTTCCTGGCTTGTCCAGGTCCGTCCGGGCTGTGAGCGAGAGAGGTCCCTCTCTCGCCCAACAACATAGGGGACCGCATGTTGTGGTTCAGATATTTTACATTCGGAGCATATGTCCGTTGGTCGGGACGCTCCGTTATATTGACAGTCCGAGAGACTGTCTTTAATGCTTCCTCATCCTCACAGCAGGGCACACGACCGCACATTGGCTACGTGACCTCGAGTATCCGATCAGTTTCGGCATTCAGTGATTCCACGGCGAATAGGTCGCGCCATCCGGTAGCCAAGGGACACGAGGCCTATACACTCCGTTCGCTCGCATATTGGAAGTATGCACGGGGTAACGATCACGGAGCTTCCAGCGGCAATGCATCGTAAGACCGCTTCTCCTCAGGCCTCAGTGACGGACGTGCTATCCGAGTTAGCACAGTTGTTTCGCAGCATCCCAGCAATTGACAGTTTCTCGGTCGAATCAGGAATTATCCGACGGCGCTGGGTCGGTGCGGTCCGCGGTTGCATCAGCTACGGACGACCGAACGCTTTATAGGGTCCGACAGGATGGCGAAAGGGATTCGAAAGATTTCGAGTTTTCCCTTTAGTTGTATCGGAAGATGCCTTTCATATCTTCTGGCATTATCTTCCAGTGATTATTATTTCGGACTTCATTGCTGCGATCTTGGATAAGAGACTTATAGCGTCATTGGACTCGGATTTTTCGATCGGTTCAGGGACATTGTCCCTGACTTACCGACGCAGTCCAATATTGTCATTACAACATGTGTTTTATTTTTCGACGCTATATATATATATATATACAAGCCTGCTACTAAGCATGATAGTTTAGTTTCTTGTCCGCGTTGCTCATTTCTGCCATTTTATCATTTATACAAATAGTTTATTTTGGCAGAGCAGGGCATACCGAGAGTTCATATGCGTCTAGACGGTGTGATTAAAGACTGCATATATTCTTTTTCGCCGTTTATGTCTTTTCCAATTTCAATGTTGGGAACGACATTATGTATAGTAGACTTAACTTAGACGCTTTATTATACGTAATCCGCCTTACTGAGGCGTTATCATTACGTCTTCAAGAAAAGATTTACGGGATATTATTCTCAATGTAATTTCTTTTGAGGGCAGTAGTTTGTTCACGTATAACTCCGCCCTTCAGTGGCTGATTGGAGTTAGTTAGACGTGACGCAGCCCTAGATACATCCACACGCGTGGATAGTAAGGTTAAGAACTCTCTCAGAGTCGCTTCGTTCTCGGAGGAGCTTCTCTTCGACGGCAACTTTTCGGCAATCCATGAATTGCTCGATTTATACGTTCTCTTGTCTATCTAGTGATTACAAGAGATTCAGACTGGGGCAAACATTCGGTGGTTGACTCAGAGAGTGCCGCCGCAGTTGCCGGACCCGAGTGTGGCTGTTATGACGGTTGCCAGTCAAACAGATTGGGATATAATACTGATCCCTACGGATTCGAAGTGCCAGGGTCTTTGGGTTCCGCAGTCTTTTAGCAATCAGTTTAACTTCCGCGGAATAATGTTTTTTAGGCTTGCTTTATGTCATTGCATGAACATTATTCAGAAACGCATGCCCAAATTCCTGTCCTTTAATTCGACAGTAGTGGCGTATCTCCGGAACCAGGGAGGCACTCTTTCGTTTCCGTTATTCAATTTAATGGAAAGAATCCGTCTGTTGGTTATAGTACACCAAGTTCAGTTTTGGTCCGTCATATTCCGGGTCGTCTGATTGTTTTATCGGACTCCCGTTCTCTTACGGGTCGCTTGTTGCTGTCAGAATGGACTCTCAACAAACAAGTATTCAATCAGATTTGCTATCTATGGGAGCGCCCAATGATGATTTATTTATGACACAGCTTGCTGATCAATTGCAGACGTATGTGTTGGCTTGTCCAGATCTCTGAGCTAATATTGTTAACGCTCTATTGATCTATAGGACGGAATGATAGGATACGCGTATCCTCCGGCGCTGTTGTTTTAGCAGGTATTGCTAAGATAAACAACCACAATACATTTCTGTTGATAGCATCTCTATCTTCACAGAGATCATGAGTAATTTACTCTCTTGTCTACTGTGGGTCTTAACGTGAAATCTTCCTCTATGTGAGGATCTTTTTCACTGGGTAAATCGCGTCATCTTTATCACAACCAGCAAGGTCGCAACCTTCGTGTTTTCCGTTGTGTGGTCCGTATTGCATTGTAAGCACTGTACTGGACGAGCTTTGGACGCGATTTCTTACTATAGGAGATCCTCTTCTTCGCTATTCTATGCGGCTAAAGTGGAGGCTCTTCCGTCGTGGTGTAGGGATCATTATGTTCATATTGTTGATCCCTCCATACTACTCATTGCTATTTTTTAGTATACTTGTTTCACAAGATCTACTGCAGCCTGTTATTATTTAGGTTATAGGTTTATGTTACCTCATACCTATGCACTCTACGATAGTTTACAATTGAGTCTTTTGTCTCTTTATCTAAGTCAGTTAGTAACTTTTTGATAAATAGACTTAGAATCTTTAGATTAAATTCCTATACGGATTTTAACTTCGGTTCTTATTTAGCTAAGTAATCATTTGAACCTCTGGAAACAGTAGTTTTCAAATTCTGACCTTTAGACAGTAATTCTGTTGGTTTCTCTTTTACTGTAGAGTCAGTGAGTTTCATGCACTATCGATGGATGATTTTCACTTTCATAGTTTCGGAATCAATACTTCCGTTACTATTTAGGTGGGATTGTTGCATAAGAGTTAGGCTCCTATTATCCGGAACCTATTATTTTAAGGTCCTTCCGTCTTCGTATGGGCATAGGCCTTTACTCTTTCCG
Source organism: Pictodentalium vernedei (assembly GCA_031216915.1). Lineage (NCBI taxonomy): Eukaryota > Metazoa > Mollusca > Scaphopoda > Dentaliida > Dentaliidae > Pictodentalium > Pictodentalium vernedei. The sequence goes on from CM062294.1 coordinate 85,060,277, forward strand.
GGTACAGTTTATGTATTTATAAACAGATATCTGTTTATTACAAAGGGCGTAAGCTTCTTCTGTCTTTGATGTCTAGTAGAAGGACGTTACGCTCCATTTTATTGTTAATGGATTCTATTAACTATTGGTACTGCTTATGGTTTATCATTGACTTAGCAGTTGTGCTTAAGATTTCGGCTCATGAAGTAAGAGTTCTTCTACTTCTTGGGCTTACATTAATAGTGTCGCTATTATAGATTTTTGAAGGCCGCTCATTGCACTCAACCATCCACATTCATGAATTTTATCTTAGAAATATCGAGTCCATTTCTGGAGGCCTCTATTGTTAGGTCTATTATCTACTGCTCAGAATGTCATTCACTTAACAGTTGCTACTATAGCTAGGTAGGCTGTCTGTTTCGGCAGTGTCTCCGTTCGGCTGCCCTCTTCGCTCTGGGCTATTTGACCCAGGGCAAGAAAAAGGGGGGGGGGGAGGGTGTTCCCTTGGGTCACCTGTTTTACTATGAAAACAAGGGGATACCTCCTCCGGAGTTAGTAATTCTGAGCTGTTATTGGGATGGTTGTTTAGTGAGAAGTTTAGGTTTTTAAAATTCATTCAAGTCTTAGTTTTTAAAGTATAGCTTTTGAATATTGCATATGTCAACGGACATGATTATGCAATCCTCAGACACTTTTAGGAGTATAAGAGTCTCTATTCTCTAGACTTACTTTATTTATTGGCTTACTTTAAAAATTATTAGTATAAGGATTATATTGGATATTAATAGAGTACATGGATGTATGAAGCTCAATTTTGGAAGGTGTTGTATCTTTCTAATTTATCATAAATAAGAAAGATACATGTAAGGCCTATTACTTCTTTTTCCCTACAGGGGATGACTCTATTTTATTTTATTGAGCGTATTCCATTTTGCTCTATGTCCTTGGCCCTCCAGCCTTTTTACTATTCAGCTATGTCTGGGTCATTGGTACAGTATAAAAATGTTAAAAAATTTATAGTAATTTCTATATTTTTTATACTTACCAATGACCCAGACGGGGATGGCCCTCCCAGGAGTTGGGAACTCTTGCCTCCCCGCTGAGTACATAGCGCTTACCAGGCACTGGTTATTAGAATGATTAATGGCGCCAATTTCGGAACGTCCTTGACACTGCGCATGCGCAGTAGGGGCGAAGTGTGGAGGGCCTTTCAGGACATGTTTTCTTTAGTTTTAGATGCAAATTTTGGGGATTGGGGGGCAAAATTTGTGTTTGGCCCTATATTTTAAGAGTTAGCACCAGCTATGTCTGGGTCATTGGTAAGTATAAAAAATATATAAATTACTATAAATTTTTTAACTTTTTTCGTCCAAAACCGAACCGAAACCAAATCGAGGGAAAATTTCAAAACAGACCAGCTCCATTAGCCAGAGTGAGACTGCTGTCTTTTGGGAATAGAACCACTAAAGGAAAAGAGTGCTTTTTTCTTCACGGTGTTGTTTTCTTAAGTGTCATAGACTTTAGTCTTATTGTTGACATCTTAGTAGCCCAGCTAGAAGTTTGAGCGGTGTTTTTATCCCTGTCATTAGCTGTTAGCATTGTAAGTCTCCTTTAGTGAGCTTCTAGGGCCGCAGTTATCAGCCATTTAATTGTCTTCTCGAATAGAAAGACCTTCAGCTGCTTCAGCCAGGCTGAGACTACTGTCCTATCGGGCTAGGTGCCATTACATGAGAAGAGTTTGTTCTCTCCTTAGCTGTATTGTTTTTATGTTAGTTGTCAGGCTTTTAGCCCTATTGATAATGCCATATTACCCTAGTGTGATTAATGAGCGTTCTTTCGAATGCCTATAGTTAACTCCTTTTCAGGATTATATTCCTGCTATAATCGGTACAAGATGCAAGGAGTTCATCTAGGTTTTTTTGTGATCGGGTGTCAGAACATAGTTTTCGTCACCCGCTTTTATTCTTATGAAATCTAATGTTGTGGATTATATTTCCACTTGATGATTGGATATTATGTCTGTATGATGTATTATTTGATGGCATGGCATACTGTCTTGATTTCAACGGATATGTCAATGCTGTTTCAGCGGGTATATTCCTTGCAATAGTGCCATGTTCATCACGTCCCCCTCTGTCCTTAGTGGCTTTATGGAGTCGGTCAGACATGAAGGAGCCATATGGTTTCTATACTATTCTAGATAACTAACACTAAACCGTTACGAGTAGTGCCGGGTTAGTGTCATTCTGCTTGCTTTGGCTAACTACAAGCTTTTTAGCTCTATTACTCTTTATTGAGAATAGCAGCTGCAGTATAGCTTGGGAATGTAGCGTGAAGTTTCTTTTTCTTATAGCGAAAAAGGAATTTGTCACTGTCCCAAGCCTTAATATTACTGTGCCAGCCTTACTTATCTAGCGATGCAAGTATTGTGGGTGAGGGCAGGTTTGATATGCCAATATGTTAAAAGGCGATTACAGGGTAGGATGTAGTGCTCTTCCTGTAAGCCTTGTATGCATTCAATTATATGCATGCCTTTCATTGCTCTTCCATTGGTGGGTGGATTGTGGTCTAACGGCCACCTCAGGGGCCCAACCACTCTAGTTGGTTTGCTTCCTGTGATTGATCATTCATAAGTGATATATGAGCATATGATTCCTAAACAGTAACTGTTCTTGGATTCCAAATTCTATCATGAATACATTTGGTTGATACTACTAGCCTTTATGTTCCTGTATGGCAGGCATGTTATCTGGGCGACATTCTCCAAATGTGGCAATTAGTCTACTCTGAGTAGCTACACTCAGAGCTGTCTGCTTTTCTTACGACGTATGAGTCGTTTATTCCTATGAGGTTAATTGCATTAATGTCGTTTTAAGGTGGTTTTCTGTTTATTGTGTGCATAATATGTATACATTATTAAGCAGACTTATTACGGAATAGATTCTCTTGATTCTGGCTCTGCATTACTATAGAGCTTATGAGAATTTTGGGGCTAGTTGGATCTGTTATGGAGTTTCCAACAGGCCGTCTATGCATACGTTCTCTGATTTTGACTTCATTATTCGGAGTGGTAAATTTTTTCTCCGAACAGTCCTTGGTTTTAACGGACCTAGGGAATAATTTATTGGGGACGTTCTGTGACAGGCTTTTTAATTGTATCCTGTTCCATATTCAGAATCCAGTTTTTCAACTGTAAAGTTTGTACACGAGGCTTATTCCTACACTCATATAATTGTACGGTTACAATTGGGTGGTTCATTATTGGAATTGTAAACCAGAATGTGGTCGCCTGTGTGTTGGCTAAGGAACGTATAGTTCTATTAGATAACTTTCCATTGGGATTCAATTGGACAAGTTTTAAGGTTTTACATTTTTCTATCACCGGTTTTCAACCTATCTACGTATTCCGGATGCGGCATACGTTTTGAAGCTTGCAATTTTAATAACTGGGATCTCCACGATAGCCTTAGTTGCTGATGTGGCATTAAGCACCAATAAATTAATAATAATTAATAGCTGGGTGCCGTTTAGACGATTATATATATTATTCGGTACTGCTTTTTCATTGTTTTCACTGTTTCCAGACCGCTCCCTTCTTTGTTTTGAAGATTATTCCTTCAAAAAAAGGAGGGGGAGTGATGTTTTCTCCCTACATCTTCTGGCCTTTTAATAAGTGTGTAACTATGAGTTAAGCTGTTATCGTCTGTAGATTATTCTGATATTATGGACAGCTTGTTACATTATATATGGAGTGTGTTTGTGGGCATTAGTCTCTCACTCTCGGACACGCTTTTCCTAATTTTAAGTGTCTTATTCCAGACTAGCCTTAAAATTGGGGCTTGTTACACCCATTTAGGGTAATCATTTATGCTAAGTAATAGGGAATTACTTGGTTATTGCTCCTTATTTCAGTGGTATGTCTTCTATATTATGGTATATCGAGACATATAGGTAATTCCTTAAAATATTGAAACTCCTTTTTGCTTGGGGTGTTCTAACGTAGGCTATGGCGCTGTATTTTGGTCTGCTAATTCTTTTGTTACATAGTATTGACGTCCTTAGTGTGGTGAGATTAAAGTTTTTTTCAAATCAGATCCCTGGGCTCATATTTGAGCTTCCTATGGGAGCCCTAATTTTAACTTAGTACAGCATGAGGAATATTTTTGAAAGACCTTCTTCAGATCCACCAGGCAGAATCTTTTATATTTGGTATATAGCATTATTGTAACCCCTAAATTAAAGTTTGTTCAGTGTTATTCTTGACTGATTTTAGTGGGCAACAGAGGTGATTCAAATTTAACACAGAACCCAATGTAGAATTTACTATTTGTTTAAATGAACTGTGCCAATAAATGAACTGTGCCAACAAATAACACAGCTGTAAACTTTAGTTAGATGTAAATGAGATTAACATTTGTTCGAATGGGGTTCCACGAGTCCACTTGAGGTATGGGGAGGAAGGTTTTTGTAGGTCTATTTGTCAGAATTGAGTATTTTTATACTAATAACCAATGGCCCAGCCGTTGGCTGGTGCAAACTCTCCAGGGCCAAACACAAATTTTTTAACCCCCCAATCCCCAAAATTTGCACACAAAACCGCAAAAGAAAAGTCCTAACTGATCCTCCATACTTAACTTATTGCGCATACGCAGTAACCAGAAAGTGACCAAAACTGGCGCAAACAGCATTCTTTTGTTTGGTCCAAAGTCAGCAACATCTGAACTGACACCTGTGCTTCAAATACTCTTTTCTGAAGATGCCAGACACAAATCAATCATGATTATGGTGGATTCAAGGAACTGAAAGGATGCTGGAATTGAACTATGGAGGTTTTGGACGTTCAGGGCTGTAACTTATTAATAATTTTATAAAATTATTCATGTTTCCCATTTTCGGGACATGGGCCTGAAAGTCATCATTCTTACTAATGATAAATCTACTGTTTGTTAAATGTTCCTTCCCTCTCTTCCCACGAACCCTCATGTTAAACTCCCAGGCTTGTTGGTTTTTTAGCTCAACTTGACAAAGTCAAGCTGAGTTATTGCCATCACTTCTCGTCCGTCGGCGTACATCCACAATTTCCTTTGGCACACCTCACAGGTCGCATTTTTGATCAGATCACTTTGAAACTTGGTATGCTTGTTTGGGGTGACCTCTAGATGGGAGCTATCAATTTTCTTCAATTTCCGTCAAAAAATGTTGCCGCGGCCAACGTTCTTAGAACTTAGTTTAGTCAAACCACAATATTTCCCTTTGGCACACCCTACAGGGCACATTTATGATTGGATTGCTTTGAAACCTGGTATGCTTGTTTAAGGTGACCTCTAGATGGGAGCTATCGATTTTCTTCAATTTCTGTCAAAAAATGTTGCCACGGCCAACGTTCTTAGAACTTAGTTTAGTCAGACCTCAATATTTCCCTTTAGCACACCCTACAGGGCACGTTTATGATCGGATTGCTTTTAAACCTGGTATGCTTATTTGGGGAGACCTCTAGATGGGAGCTATCGATTTTCTTCAAAAAATGTTGCCGCGGTCAACGTTCTTAGAACTTAGTTCAGTCAGAAGACCTCAATATTTCTCTTTGGCACACCCTACAGAGCACATTTATGATCGGATTGCTTTGAAACCTGGCATGCTTGTTTGGGGTGACCTCTAGATGGGAGCTATCGATTTTCTTCAATTTCCGTCAAAAAATGTTGCCGCGGCCAACGTTCCTAGAACTTAGTTTAGTCAAACCACAATATTTCCCTTTGGCACACCCTAAAGGGCACATTTATGATTGGATTGCTTTGAAACCTGGAATGCTTATTTAGGGTGACCTCTAGATAGGAGCTATCGATTTTCTTCAATTTCTGTCAAAAAACGTTGCTACGGCCAACGTTCTTAGAACTTAGTTTAGTCAAACCTCAATATTTCCCTTTGGCACACCCTACAGGGAACATTTATGATTGGATTGCTTTGAAACCTGGTATGCTTGTTTGACGTGACCTCTAGATGGGAGCTATCGATTTTTTTCCATTTCCGTCAAAAATGTTGCCACGGCCAACATTCTTAGAACTTAGTTCAGTCAGAAGATCTTGATATTTCTCTTTGGCACACCCTACAGGACACATTTATGGTCAGATTGCTTTGAAACCTGGTATGCTTGTTTGGGGTGACCTCTACATGGGAGCTATCGATTTTCTTCCATTTCCGTCAAAAAATGTTGCCGCGGCCAACGTTCCTAGAACTTAGTTTAGTCAAACCACAATATTTCCCTTTGGCACACCCTAAAGGGCACATTTATGATTGGATTGCTTTGAAACTTGGTATGCTTGTTTGGGGAGACCTCTAGATGGGAGCTATCGATTTTCTTCAAAAAATGTTGCCGCGGTCAACGTTCTTAGAACTTAGTTCAGTCAGAAGACCTCAATATTTCTCTTTGGCACACCCTACAGAGCACATTTATGATCGGATTGCTTTGAAACCTGGCATGCTTGTTTGGGGTGACCTCTAGATGGGAGCTATCGATTTTCTTCAATTTCCGTCAAAAAATGTTGCCGCGGCCAACGTTCTAGAACTTAGTTTTTCTTCAATTGCTTCAATTGCTTTGAAACCTGGCATGCTTGTTTGGGGTGACCTCTAGATGGGAGCTATCGATTTTCTTCAATTTCCGTCAAAAAATGTTGCCGCGGCCAACGTTCCTAGAACTTAGTTTAGTCAAACCACAATATTTCCCTTTGGCACACCCTAAAGGGCACATTTATGATTGGATTGCTTTGAAACTTGGTATGCTTGTTTGGGGTGACCTCTAGATGGGAGCTATTGATTTTCTTCAATTTCCGTCAAAAAATGTTGCCGTGGCCAATGTTCTTAGAACTTAGTTTAGTCAAACCTCAATATTTCCCTTTGGCACACCCTACAGGGCACATTTATGATTGGATTGCTTTGAAACCTGGTATGCTTGTTTGACGTGACCTCTAGATGGGAGCTATCGATTTTTTTCCATTTCCGTCAAAAATGTTGCCACGGCCAACATTCTTAGAACTTAGTTCAGTCAGAAGATCTTGATATTTCTCTTTGGCACACCCTACAGGACACATTTATGGTCAGATTGCTTTGAAACCTGGTATGCTTGTTTGGGGTGACCTCTACATGGGAGCTATCGATTTTCTTCCATTTCCGTCAAAAAATGTTGCCGCGGCCAACGTTCTTAGAACTTAGTTTAGTCAGACCTCAATATTTCCCTTTGGCACACCCTACAGGGCACATTTATGATTGGATTGCTTTGAAACCTGGTATGCTTGTTTGACGTGACCTCTAGATGGGAGCTATCGATTTTCTTCCATTTCCGTCAAAAAATGTTGCCGCGGCCAACGTTCTTAGAACTTAGTTTAGTCAGACCTCAATATTTCTCTGGCACACCCAGTAGGGCACATTTATGATTGGATTGCTTTGAAACCTGGTATGCTTGTTTAACTTGGTGTGCTCATTAGACAAAACCTTTCGATAAGAACTATTGATTGGCATTCATTTCTGTGAAAAAAGTTACCATTTACAGTAACCTCTGAACATACTGCATTTGTGTATCAACATTCTTCCTTTAGCCAGTCTTACAGTTTACATTTAAAAATTGATGGATTACTCTGTTCTTCAATTTTGCCTTTTCATTTATAACTTACCAAGTTCAAGTTTGTCAAGTTGAGCTACAGTGTCATTGACACTTTCATTTATTGAATTTTTTTATTAAATTTCTTGGGAGTTTAACGAGATTTACGGAATGTTCCGTTTATCCCCATGGTTACATCCTCATCCTGGGGGTGTTAGGACGTGTTGTCTTGCGTCTTCTACCAGATGTATTGTTTTTTCTTCTCAGGAAGATCTATCAATATAAAGCTGTGCAGTCAATGTACCACGTCAAGGACACAGAGCTCTGTAGGTCCATCCCAGCTGATGCCACCCCAGACCATTATTGACTTTCCATCATAGCGGTCATGCTCAGCAATGTTGGCTGCATGGAATCGCTCTCCTGGTCTTCTCCATACCCTAGAACGCCTATCTGTGTTGTCTAGGCAGTACCTTGACTAATCTGTAAAAAGGACAGTTTGCCAATGGTTCTCTGGTCCATCCATGTGATCCATGGCCCATTCATATCGTGCCTGGTGGTGGTTCTGGGACAGCTCAATGCGAATACATGGTCTTCTCGATCGGAGACCACCTTCGTGTAACCTTGCCCGGATAGTCTGCGTCGAAACATTTACCCCGGATGCATTCTGAAGGTCACTGCGAAGCTGGGTTGCTGTTTCAGAGCGGTTCCTATGGGCCTGAATGATCAAAAACTGGTCTTCAGCTGCAGATGTTGCCCTGTCTTTGCCACCACCATGTCGTTTGACTGATGTGCCGTACTGCAGAAATCTTGACCAGGCTCTGGTGATCACTATATGTTGCACACCAAGGGATTCACCAACCTCACGATGGGTAGCCCCTTGTTCCTCCATCCCTACAGCCCGCCACATTTCTGCCTCAGACAAATGTCTTCTTACATTTGCATTCGCCATATTCAATCATTAAATCACAAGGATTTGTGTTGAAATGAAGACTGAATACCCTACTCAGCTCATGTACATGTAGACAGTACACGAAATCATCAAGGGGTACATGCTTTCCATGACTGTCACGAAAAGTCTGCCTGTGAAGAGAGCTAATGTAAACACTGGGGACCATCTCAATACATTCCTCAATCATGTCCGCCAAAAATATCGCAAATGTGTCGCAAGAAAATTTCACAATGAAGTGTCAAATATGTGGTGCTTAGCAAACTTTGAGTAGTATAATTACAAAAATAAAAAATAAAATAAAAAAACCCTCGCCCGACCGCCTGCCCACATGCAATTTTACAAAAAATGGCCTGAGAAACAGGATGTATTTTGTGGTGCCTAAGAGGGATATTTTATTAGGCAAAATATTAACCCTTAAGTCCTCAGATTAATTTTAAAGTATTTATGGCCTTTTTCTGCTTACATAGTTATTGATGACTTGGCAGTGGTTCTACATCACTGCTGGCTGCCTATTCAGGCAGCCAGCAGTGATGTAGAACCACTGCCAGGGAAAATTCAGTCTACACACAAGAGTAATAAAAAAGATTACACAAGGGAGCACCTGCTTCAATGCAATATAAAAGTGGAGGTTTGGGGCTATATGGGGGCTTAAGGGTTAAGTGGGCTCCACTGTACTGAAAAGAATAATTAGTATAAAACAATTAACACTTTTCAAACAATGTGTAAAATAGATTACTACATATTCATATGTTTTACTTATACTTTCAGATAAGACGAGGTGGTGATGTTCGAGGTCTAAAAGCAACTTAAATAAAAAGTTTGTAGGAATTGATATGTACATAACAATGATGCCAGATACACAACAACCTTCATTCCATGAAATCATGCAGCAGCTGAATAAAACTACAAGATTATCTTATAGTTTACTGGGGAAATAATCCACCTCCCAGTGTGATAAACATTTTTTTAGAACATGAAGTATTTGTGTATTGTATGGAATGAATAAATTTTAGTGATTGATCTTCTTGTGAGAAAGAAATATTTTGGTAGAATATGTAAAGCTACACTATTTGTGAGTAAAACCATTAGTCCAGGATCATGTCACATGATGTGTTTAATGAAAAAAACAATCTATGTACAATGCACATTATTACATCCTCTCTCCTTTGACCCTTTACCTAACATGAAAAGCAGACGACACTTGCAAAAATAATTCTTGAAGAACTCCTTTTTTTTAATTTTTTATCTCAAAAACATCTGTTATGACCCCTCATTGGAACGAGCTTGACGAGCTCATTCCAATGAGGGGTCATAACCTATGTTTTTGAGACAAAAAATGAAAAAATAATGAAAATTAACTGGCGATTTTTAAGAATAGTGCTGGCCAGTTTTAGCTGTAATGTTGGGTAAAGGGTTAACATCATTTTGAACACTATTTTTGTGTTCTTTCCATCAAATTGAAACATTAGATCATAAATAAAGTGTGGTTTCAAGCAAACATTTCTGGTGTGGAATTGAAAAGTGAATTGGGAGGAGAGAATGTTCGATGGGTGAAAGATGGTGTGTTCTGATATGACACAGATTTAGTTATTAACTTGAGTTTCTACACCTGCTGCATTACAGAAACTGGTTGTTGCATGCTGTTAACCCTCTGTGCACTGATGTCAAAATTTCAAGAAGCAAAATCTTCGTATAATGCAACTAGAAATTTAATCAATCCAGTCTTTTTTTAACAGAGCTCAATGAGCTCTGTCAAACAAAACTGGATTAGTTAACATTCCTAGTTTTTATTGGAGTTTAACAACACTTTCAACAACCAAGATCACCTCACGTTGGGCAGTTTTATGGGTTGACGAAGTCGAGTACCTGGAGAGAACCACTAAGCAGAGGAAAGCAACTATCAGACTCCCCAATGTACCAACTCCACACGGCAGGGTTAGCATTGGTTGAAGGCAAGTGCACCATCAATGTGCAGTACGCCTTAGTACACAGAGCCACGGAGCCCCCACATGGGCAATCAAGATTAAGTGCTTTGCCCAAGGACACAATGCAGTTGGTGGGATCGACCCGTGGACCTTTCGGTTTGAAGTTCAATGCTGTAACCACTGAGCCACTTTGCTCCTTGATTTCTAATTGCATTATGGTAAAACTTTTCTGCTTGAGAATTCAGAATTTTGACATTAGTGTGCTGAGGGTCATCTTTACTAAACATATTGTCTAAATCTGCTTAGTGCAATACATGAAGTTTGCCATTCGTATTTTTTGTTTCAATATTTGCATAAGAAACGTAGCTTTTGCCCCCCCCCCCTCCCCCTCCCCCCCCTCAAAAAAAAAAATTTAAAAAATTCTGTTATTTCTGAGAAAAAAAATTGAAAGCGTCCTCGTGTTGTGTTAGGTAAAAAAGTATGGCTTTGTGGTCCCACATTTCATTTTGCTCACTAGTTGTAAAATGCAAACTAAGTTTCAGTACAGTGGAGCCCACTTAATTGGATATCGCTTAATTGTATATCCCTGTTAATTGAATATAATTTTCAAACACAAAACCATTTACCATACCTTCAGTACAAATTTGATCTGCTAATTGCATATGGGTTGTAGAGTAAACTCCTGTTAATTGTATATAAATTTTTGTAATATGTTGAAAAAATTGCTGTGACATGCACCAAATTCCCCTTATTTATCAACCCTTTTGGCCTCATACATCCAATACAGACATTTATTCTATTATATCTTGTTTGACAGAGCTCTAAGAGCTCTGTCAAACAAGATATAATAGAATAAATGCTCAGTTTACCCCCAGAACACAGGAAACTGACCAAATCTCTGTTAATTGTATACTCCTGTTAAATGAATAATTTTCACTGGCAAAATGGGTATTCAATTAAGAGGATTCTACTGTACCAGTATTGCTAGTTTTCAAAATTTGTGTATTTTTAGCCTGATGAATTGGAAAAAACTGACTCTTAAAGTGTGATAATTAGTTTGAGTAGCCGTAAATACTGCGACTTAATTATTTCCATCCTTTTGGTTTGGGTTTAGATTTTGTATCAGATTTGAACATCCCATGATCCTCTTGGGGTTGCCTTTTACTTTAAGCCTTTACCTAACCAAACTACTACATATGTGCAGTACAGTAGAGCCCACTTTATTGGATATCTCTTAAATGAATAACCCTGTTAATTGAATATAATTTCCCAACACAAAACCACTTACCATACCTCTAGTACAAATTTGACCTGTTAATTGAATATAGGTTATAGAGTAAACTCCTGTTAATTGAATAAAAAATCTTGTAACCTGTTGAGAAATTACCCTGACTCTCCCCAGTTTCCTTTGTTTATAGACCTATTTGACCTCAGTAAATCCAATACAGGCATTTAATCTATTATGTCTTGTTTGACAGAGATCATGGGGGGGGGGGGGGGGGGGGCTCTGTCAAACAAGATATAAAAGAATAAGTATGATCTCTGTCAAACAAGACATAATAGAATAAATGCTAAGTTTATCTCTAGAAAACAGGAAAGTGACACAATCCCTGTTAATTAAATACTCCTGTTAATTGAATAATTTTTATTGGCAAAGCGGCAATTCAATTAACAGGGTTCCACTGTACTTCCAGTATCTAAAAAAATTGCCATTCAAATCTTGTTCTTTTTCAAAGCTATGCTTCCAAAACATAGTTATGACTACTTGTTGGAATTAGTTATTTGTTATTTATGAAAAAATATTTGTTAGGTATGGTTAATACTATTTCTCACTCTGGCTCGCCTTAATTTCTTCAGTACATTTTCTCTGTTGGTATTCAGCTGAAGTTGAATTGGACAGTTTTAATGTTATTTCAATACAGTTGGTGTACATGTACTAGTTGTAATTAAGGTTTTCATAATTGTTAAATTTGCCAGTCCACTGGTCGCCAGTAATTATCAGTGATTAGTGAATAATCATACTTTTTTATCAAAAGTTTAACAGCTACAGTTAACTCCAGAATTGTGATACTGCATTCAGTCCATATATAATGGGACATTGTCATAGCTGTCAGAACTTATTTATTTATTTATTTATTTATTTATTTATTTATTTATTTATTTATTTATTCATTCATTTATTTATTTATTTATTTATTTATTTATTTATTTATTTATAACTGTAAAGGACAGTTGTAGATCTTTTCCCAAGTATAAATGGATGGCCACACACAGCTTGATAATAAAATGCTTAAAACCAAAACTTTTGCGATGGGAATACGTAATGGGAGTATCCCTGTGGAAACTTCAGGAAGTGAATCACTGCTTGTTTACTATGGTAAACAAGCTCTGTTTTACTAGTAAAATAAGATCTGGTAACTGGTGCCTAGGGTGGAAGTGCTCTAAAATCAGCAACATGAGATAAACAATTGGCTGGACTCGACTTTATATCCATTTTGCAGCCACGATTAGCCGTTGTGCAGAAGTATCAGACCCTAAACACCAATAAATAAATAATGAATAAATGGTGGTGCAAGGTTTACGTGCTCAAAGAATGATGCAAGTTCAAGAGTTCACTAATTTTCTGAATGCATTCTCGAATGCAGACACCTTTGTTTTTGTGATGAAGTGCTGATATAGTATATTATCTTTTTAATTAACCCCCTGCACACTGATGTCGAAATATCTAAAGTTCAGGGTGCAAATATTTCCCAAAATGCGACAAGAAATTTAACCAATTCAATCTTGTTTGACAGAGCTCAATGAGCTCTGTCAAACAAGATTGAATTGGTTAAATTCCCAGTAGAGCTGGGAGGTTATTGAATTTTGGGTCAGTTTTGGTTACAACTCGGTTTTTAATAAAAGAGTCGGGTTACGGTTTCGGTTTCGGTTTTTTTATTAAACAGATTCTAAACCAAAATAACAGAAAAAATTAAGTTGTATGAACTAAATAATGATTGAATAAACTCTCCCTGAGTGTGTAAAAACTTTGTTGAGTCGTTGACACTTGGAAATAATATAAACGAACTTTAAGGACGAACTCTTGCGGTATCTGCTAAAGTTATTTAAAAATAATTTGTAGCTAACACAATGAGTCACTAGCGGAAATTGGGTTAATAGTTGAGTTTTGATAAAGTGTTCCCATATAGGGCTCTTCTCGACCGTAATTGCTGCCATTGTTTCAGAAAAAAACATGTAAAAACGTAATTCTCACGTGACATTCAAATAACCGAGAAAGTCGGTTTTTCAGTTTATCTTCGGTCTCGGTTGTCGGTTATTTTTTCATAACCGAAACCGAGTTGTTTTTCGGTTAACCTCCCAGCTCTAATTCCCAGTTGCAGTATGGGAAAAATGGCTACTTCAAAATCTGGATATTTTGACATCAGTGTGCAGGGGGTTAATACAACAAGGTGCCATCTGGAATACTTTAGCATTATGGATGATGCTATGGTGCACTGAAGTAATGATATGTATATAGAGGATACTTACTGTTTTTGAGTACATACCAGAATTCTTTCATGAATAATTTTAACCCTTTGATACTTTTGAACGTCTTATGACGTACAAAATCAAACAGCGCTTTGATACTTTGTGGTCATTTGTTTTGTTATTATTTTTTGATTTTTTAAGGTTGTAACCTCAATTTCTATTTTTTCTCCAGAATAGTGCTCAGTAACAACCGTTGAGCCAAATGTTATCGCCGCTTAAAATACTAATATAATCCTGCTGTGAAGACTTCTTAACTGCTTAGGTGCTAGAAGCCACCATCCGGGCTTTCAAATAATGAGGATACCAGAGGAAAAGCCAACACTTTCCTTGCTTCATACTCAGTCAAACACACATAATATTTTGTTTATATAAATTTGTTTTATTACAAATTATTGGAGAGTGCCTGTGGCACTCTCCAATAATTTGTAATAATACAAGTTTTGACTAACAAATTCAGACCACCAAATATAATCTAACCCTCAACAAGATAATCACTAATGTGAAACATATTTTGTTATTTGTACTTTCCGCCGTTTGACGTCACATTTTGAACAACGTTGAAGAAACTGAATTCCAGGTGACGTTTGAACGTCAGGATAATTAAAGTCTCAAAGGGTTAATGAAATGTAAGTTGTGATTGAAATGTAAGCTGTGATTGAAAAGTAAGATTCCTTGCAGTCACGAATTAACTGGTTGAGGGCTAGATTATTTTTGGTGGTCTTAATTTGTTATTGAAAAGTTGTTTTATTACAAATTATTGGAGAGTGCCCTTTTGGGCACTCTCCAATAATTTGTAATAGAGAATATTTATATAAACAAAATACTATTTGCATTTGACTGAATATGAAACATGAGCAAGGAAAACATTGGCTTTTTCTCTGGTACCCTCATTTTTATGAAAGTCCTGATAGTAGCTTCTAGCATTCAGCCAGTTAAATAATTCTGGTAGATACTTAAAATGACAGTTATTCTTTTTATTTTTATTCTATACATTGCAATGTAAGACTACTCTTCTCCCAAACCACTGCTCCAAAAGCTTTCAAATTTCACATATAACATCTTTGGAAGATTGTTTCACATGTTTATTGAAACCAAACCCCTGGGTCTATATTTGGGCTCTCTATGGGAGCCCAAATGTTTAAATTAGTGCAGTATGAAGAATATTCATTAAACATCTTCTTCTTCAGATCCACCAATCAGAATCTTTTGATATTTGGTATGCAGCATCCTTGGAGGTGAGATTCACCTTTCTTCAAGCCAAGTCTCTAGGTTCATATTTGGGCTCCCTATGGGAGCCCAAATTATAACTTAGTTCAGTAGGAGGAATTTTCTTTAAAAATCCTCTTGTTCAGATCCAGCAGTCGAAATGTTTTGATATTTGGTATACAGCATCCTTAGGGAGGTGTGATTCAAGTCTGTTCAAGTCAAGTCTCTGAGTCCATATTTGGGCTCCCTGTGGGAGACCGAATTGCAACTTAGTTCAATATGAGGAACATTCTTTAAAAATCTTCTTCACATCCACCAGTAAGAATCTTTTGATATTTGGTATGCCACATCCTTAGGGGGGTTGATAGTTGTCAGTGTCAGGTGAGCACTCTCAGGCCCCTTGGGGCCTCTTGTTTGTTATCCATTGACATCATGGGGTGCACGAGAGGTTACTAAATTTGTTGTCATTAAAGTTGCATTGTTAATGTCATGATATGGGTTTGGGGCTTTGGGAAAGCGCGCACGGATACATGACACAATTGTTGATTGCATAATTCACTTGTGAAGTTATCGTTTATAATCAAACCTGGAAATCCCAGTAAATCACACTTTGGAAAGTAATAAAAGTTATTGTGATGAATTGCCAGTAACATGGTCTGAGGTTTGCTGCTCGGAGCCTATGTTCAGCCTCGACACTTCGCATCTCGGGTTAAACATAAGCTCCGAACTACAAATCTCAAACCATGTTACCATCAATTCATCACAATAACTTTTATTACTTTCCAAAGTGTGATTTACTGGGATTTCTGGGTTTGATTATAAACGATAACTTCACAAGTGAATTATGCAATCAACAATTGTGTCATGTATCCGTGCACGCAAAGACGCTTTGCCGTGGGTGTAATGGGGACTTCATTGTTTTTTTGTTTTTTTTTAACCCTTTACCTAATATGAAAAGCAGACGACACTTGCCAAAAAAATTCTTGCATAACTATTATTTTCATTTTTTGTCTCAAAAACATAGGTTATGACCCCTCATTGGAACGAGCTCGATGAGCTCGTTCCAATGAGGGTTCATAACCTAAGTTTTAGAGACAAAAAATAATGAAAATTAGTTTGCGATTTTTGAGAATAGTGCTGGCCGTTATGTTAGGTAAAGGTTAAATAATATAATTATTGTTAATAATGAAAAGTAATAAACAGAGTAATCTCTTGACTGGACTGGTTACGTGAAATACTTCATTCGAGGTCAGGGACTATATTGTAAAACACTCGTGCGCATTCACGCACTCGTGTTTGTACAACGTCCCTCACCTCTCATGAATTATTTCATGTAACCAGTCCAGTCAAGCGATTACTCTCCATATAATGTGTATTTTGGCAATAGATATTGAAAAATATTTGTTTGACATTTCCCACTATCTTATAAGGCAGCAAAAATAAAATAGCATATTATCAGCTGAATGAGAGAATATCCAAGAGGATATATTATATTCTGACACCATCATATTAGTTTTGGTATTGAAAAAAAAGAAAGTTACATGCACTTTTCAACACAAATGTATGACTTTTGTTGTTAACTTCCAGACATGGGTAAATGATAGTGTTGCCTATTGCATTGACTACCTTTAGTTCTGCAGCCTTGTTAGTTCTTTATCCATTTGTCGTTCTCTGACATTAGAAATGAAATTAATTTTAATATTAATTTCATACTAACTCTAACATAAAAACATTCCTTCCAAAACATAGCATCCAACCTCTTGCTGAAATTGGCTCAATGAGTTCTTTTTAGGTCATAAGAAAATTTTTCGGTAGGAAAAAATGATGGAACAAAAAATGTATTGAACAGTTTTTAAAACCCGGTGTGCTTTTTTTTAATTTCATTCCCTTTGAGCATTGTTCACCATTGTGTTCAGTATTTAACGGTATTGCCCACTACATGCCATTTCAGCCTTAAACCCTTCACCTAACGTAATGGCCAAAATGCCCCAGCACTATTCACAAAAATTTCCATTCAAATTTTATTGTGTTTTCAATTTTTTTCTTTGAAAACATAGCTTAATGACACCTCATTGTAACAAACTCTTTCATTCCAGTGAGGTGTCATACCCTGCTTTTGAGGCAAAAAATGAAAAATGGTAGCCAAGACATGATGTGAGACAAGTTCTAAATATTGGTTCTAACACTTCAAAAAAAAATAAAATTAGCTCCTGAAATATTTAATGTTTTGCCAGTTAAGGAGTTGGATCACTCTCACAGAATTGAATGAATTGGTAATGTTGGGTGATTACAAAGTTTTCAATATTTTCTGAAACAGAATCACCCTGCATGCTCTTTTCTTGCAGTACAAAGAATGACAATGACACATGAAAAGATTATAGCAGGAGCCGACCACTGAATTACTGGAATGTTGATTGGTCATAAATAGAAAAGTGTCCAACCTACTGCCATCTTGGGAGGTGTGTGGGAGTGTGTGTGTGTGTGGGGGGGGGGGGGATAATTGTTGCTATGAATAGACAATGTTTGGGGGGGGGGGGCACAGTGGCTCAGTAGGTAGAGGTGCAGGTTGCAAGCCGAGAGGTCCTCAGTTCGAATCCCACCTGCTGCAACCACGTTATGTTCTTGGGCAAGACACTTCACCTCCCCCCCCCCCCCCATTGGCCATATGGGGCCATGGTGGCATTGTGTACTAAGGTGTACTGCATGTCGATGGTCCACTTGTCTTCAACCAATGCTAAACCTGCTTGTGTGGCGTTAGTATTTTGTGGAGCCTGACAGTTGCTCGGTGTTTTTGTCCCGGTACTCTGGCTTTCTCCACCCGTAAAACTGTCCGACACGAGGTGACCCTGTCTGTTGAAAAGTCTCGTTAAACTCCAATAAATAAATAAATAATAGACACTGTTCAACAAATACCTTTTTCTCGATAATTTTCAGTATTCCAAAACCTTGCAACTGCCAATTGCTTTTTGAAGAATATACTTTGATGTCGGAGAAAACAAATATGTTGGAGGATTTTGTTGATGATTTTTCACAGCAATACAAATTAGATATTTCTAACATATTTTAGTTATTACAGTAGAACCCTCTTAATTGAATAGCCACTTTGTCAGTGAAAATTATTCAATTAACAGGAGTATTCAATTAAGAGGGATTTGTCACTGTGCTGTATTCTAGAGATAAATTGAGCATTTAGAGTTAGAATGTTGAGGAACTGACAGTTGCTCGTCGATGCTCAGTGGTTCTCTCCAGGTACCCCGGCTTCCTCCACCTGTAAAACTGTCATGGTCACGATTAGCCATTGTGCATAAGTATGTGACCTTAAACACCAATAAAAAATGAATACTGAGTATTTATTCTGTTATATCATGTTTGACAGAGCTCATGGAGCTCTGTCAAACCAGATATAATAAATTATATGCCCGTAATGGATGTACTGAGGCCAAGTATGTCTATTAACAAGGAGAATTTGGTCATTTTCAGGGTATTTCCATGACATATTGCAAGATTTTTTATTCAATTAACAGGAGTTTACTCTATAACCCATATGCATTTAAAAGGGCAAATTTGCACTGAAAGTATGGTAGATGGTTTGGTGTTTGGAAATTATATTCAATTAACAGGGTTATTCAATTAAGAAATATACAATTAAGTGGGCTTCACTGTTTTGACTAAAAGCATGTATTGGTCTTGAAATGTTGATACTGTGTTACTAGGTTTTCTGCTGGGCATTCATTTGATGTTTGATGATGTGAAAGTTGGCATTCTGTGACTGCAGTCACTCTGCAACAGCTTTCACATTGCTAAACACCACTGATGGGAGTCAGTACCACATTTGTTGACTCAATGCCATCTAGAGGGAGACAGATTGAGTTGACATTTTTTGCTGACATTTCAGCAATCTGGTTGTTTTGAGGTCAGTGGAGACAGAAAAAAAAATGTATCTTGAGAAAACTTTTCTGACCTTACCGTTTACCTTTCTCAGATACTAAAACTGACAGCCAAAGGGCAACACTATCTGATCTGCAAAGCTGGTTTGTGGTTCATCTAAAAATACCCAAACAATAGCTACCGGTACAGATTTTGTCTTGACATATTGCTAAGGTGCAGAAATGGGCACTGAAGCTTAAGGAGTGAATTGATTAGTTATTCAGTTCATTGGTCTAGTAATTTAGAGAAAGATATATTATTCTACAACATTGAACATCAATCTTTTTTGTAGCAGTTAAGTCTGTATTTTATGAAATCTCTTCCAAGTTTACATTTTGGCACAAACATGGACTTTATGACTAATAATAATAGTTTTATTGTTTTCACAGATCCAGAAAAAGCTCATTCCAGATGTGGATTTAGTGAAAAAAAAAACTATTTGTATAAACAAGAGTCATTTGGATTCATAATATGTCATTTCCTTCTCAAGTGCTAACAGTTGTGTCTCATTTGCATTTTAAATATCCATATATTTCTTTCTTCAGTTTTAAGTATGCATGTATATTAATTTGTATATCCAGTTGTGATATGAAGTGCTGGAAATAGAATGTGAATGAAATGTGATAATCTATTAAAATGTTTCATGTATATCACAGTTGTAGAATGTTTTTTTGTGTGTTCAGCATTGTATATAACGTATGAAGTGCACTCCATAGATTAAACTGCTTGATATTAACTGTCTCATTGCTGAACCTTTTACCAAGACCTTTTGTATAGGGTATCCAGAATATTCAGAGCCATACGAAGCAGTCTGATTGCTGGGGACTAAGACAGAACACAACAAGGGGAGTGTGTTGGGACTGTAATCAACGACCTGAGTTGGAGGTTTTCCTGTATTTCATGAGTACTAAATGTGCACATGAAATACAGTAAAAAGGGGGAGTTAATTCCTGGCATCCAGTTGTGTTCTGTATTTATACAATGGTTAAACTTGAATTGAGTGAATGAAGCATATAGTTTCAATGAAAAATACTGTATCACCTTCACTGGTCTGTTTATATTCTTGCTTGACACTGTTTTGTGTTGAATCCTTTTATTCATTTAATTCATACAATTTGTACCCATTCCCACACGTTCATACTCCAATAAAGATTATAAAAATTGCATTCAATTCTTATAATTACATTCCGTAACTTTTTAAACTACTTTTTACCAAACAACAAAGCAGGAAAGACGAAATAATACATGTACGAACGAACGAGGCGAAACACCACCCACACACAAAAGACAAAGCACACAACTGTGAGTTGAGCACCGGTTTTTGGCATTGACCCAAATTTGTCAAATTGCCGTCTTTCGCAACGAAACTTGGAATGTTCAACACGATTTATTTAACATATCAGTAAACTATAATCTCTGATCACTGCAAGAGGCGCTAAAAGTTATAAACCCGCCCAAACACCTCCCAAATTACATTCTGTCAACAGCGCTGTACCGTAAATGCAGGTCAAAGTTCGACCAAATGTATTCATTGGAAAATGAATTACATTTGGTCATGACGTTTTCATCCAGCTGACCAATGGGAATTGAGTATTTGGACCCAAAACGTATAACTACATTAACAGTGAAATTATTCTGTGTTGATTACATGCCTTCATGTCTATAAAAACAATTATTATAAGGACACTCAGCAATTCATTAAACTATCAATAAAAATAACTCATTTTATCGCCACACAAATTTGCGTATTCGTACTCTTCTACTTCTGGATATTCATTATTCTCTTCATATATCGGCTCGATTTCTTCTTCGCTATTTTCGTACACATTAACCTCGCCATATCCTTCAATTTTAGACATTTTATTTAATTATTTTGCAATCGGTTCAGTTTCAGGTAATCAATCGTCTGCTCAATGATTTCTATTCGGCACGTGTGTGGAACAGATTTTCATTTTCTGCATAGTTTAGTGTTACTGTTGATGGGGATTTCACCCTTACTTCTTACTGGGTTAACCACTTACCTAAGGTAACGACAGAAACCGGACAGTGCTATTCACAAAATTTACCACTCAATTTTCATTACCTTTTCATTTTTTGGGGTCACAAAAGCATACCTTATGACCCTAATTGGAACGAGCTCATTCCAGTGAGGGGTCATAAGCTATGTTTTTGATGCAACAAATGAAAAAAAATTAGTTATTCAAGAATTTTGTTTGCAAGTGTCGTCTGCTTTTTCGTTTTAGGTAAATGGTTAAAAGTGTGTATACTCCATTGATAAAGGTCCAAAGTCTTAATTTTTCCTGTCAATTGGAGCACCCTGAGTACTTTATTATACCCCCGCAAACAAAGTTTGGGGGGGTATATAGGAATCACCCTGTCCGTCCATCTGTCCATCTATCTGTCTGTCCGCCTGTCCATCCTTATAAGCGCAACTCCTCCAAAACTGTTTGAAGAATTTTAATGAAACTTTACACAGTGAAAGAACTCCATATAAAGATGTGTATGAAGCAATATAATTCTGTTCTGACATTTCCAAGGGGAGATAATCTAACTTATACATTTCAGGCGTGGGGGGGGGTATCACTTTGTGAGCTTGCTCACAGTACCTCTAGTTAACCCTTTACTTAACACGAAAATCAGACGACACTTGCAAACAAAATTTTTAAATAACTAATAGTTTTCATTTTTTTCGTCAAAAACATAGCTTATGGCCTCTCGTTGGAACAAAAATGAGGGGTCATATGCTATGTTTTTGAGACAAAGTCTCAAAAAATTAAAAAGTAATGAAATTTGAATGGTGATTTTTGTGAAATACACCGACCATTTTGAATGTTACATTGGGTAAAGGGTTAAAGCTGAAGACCCAGAAAGTCAAGGAATAACTAGAGCAAAATGACCCAAGAAATATTTGGGCGAGAGTCTTAAGAACCAAGTTTGGGTTTTTTAGGCGTGAGTGTATAAGGCTGACATTCTTCACAAAAAACGGATGTGTGTGGGAGGGGAGGTTCTGTTGGCCCCAGCTTCAAAACTGCTTTCAAATTGAGGTGAGACATGTATGAGGAAACTTAACTCTCAAAAAGATAATTCTCTAATTCTAGAATTTAAGATCAGATTGTACGCTGAATAAAAAAAAAACATGCCTGATCTTTTTTCTATTTTTATTTGTCCTTGTTAACCATATCCTTGGAACCATTCATCCTTTTGATGCAGTAGCAGGGCTCAAAATAAGCGGTGTTGCGTCGCTTTTTGCTATGCAAAACTTGCAAAAAGCTACACAATGTTAAATTATGTATAGCATTTTGCAATACAAGATAATCAACTGCAGCCTATTAGGCTGCAGTTGATTATTTTGTGTCGTGTCGCTTTTTGCTATGCAAAACTTGCAAAAAGCTACACAATGTTAAATTATGTATAGCATTTTGCGATACAAGATAATCAACTGCAGCCTATTAGGCTGCAGTTGATTATCTTGTATCGCAAAATGTAAATGAAAATTTGCAAACAAATTTGAAAACTAGTTCACTAATGCTTTACTTCTGATTGTGGAACATTCCAGGCATAACTCAGATTAACTCTCCATCAAGCATCATTAGCAACTTCATATGTAAGATGACTTCTGTTGGTTTAAATCAGACATGTTAACTCTCCCGGAATGCCCGGGAAAATCCCGGAATTTCAGTGTAGTTCCTGGCCTCCCGGACGGGAATCAGTTTTGGGTCAAAAATCCCGGAAAACAACAATCAAATATTTCGTTCCCGTTGTAACTTATGAAAAACGTTTGGAGTCAAATCACATGCATTTCAAACTCTGGTAAAAACTCATGAAGCAGTAAAATATGGATTTAAGTTAAATTTATTTAAGAAAAGGCTATTTTATGATATATATTTCAACTGTGTTCATGTTTATTTCTGGGGGTTTTCTTCGGAGATTCGTGATCAATGTGCGAGTGTCGAAGTGAAAATAGGTGACTTACTTTCAAAAAATTGAAAACTCCACCTTCATTTAAATGCAGTTTTTGGAAATTAAAATATATGAAAAGGAATTAAATAATATATATTTATTTATTCCTTTATAGAATAGCTTCAATTCTCATCCCTTTTCCAAAATCAAAACGTAAACAACAACTATTTAGCACAGCTTAAAAGTAGGTTAAAGTCGCTTAGGATGCCGAAAAATTATGACTGCATATTTAAACACAATGGACTTATTTTCTAACACCACATTTATTCTGTTGTGCTGACTGCAGAACTGTTAACTGTTGGCCATCTGTAACCAGAAAATTTCTAATGGAATTAAAAAAAATGTTTCAAGGATGAAAAGAAAAGTTTTGTGTAGGGCACAAGCGTCCCACATGCATGAAGTTTGATAAAGAACATTAGAACATCTTTTCCTGTTAACATTTCCAGACTTGGGAAATTATTAGCTAAGTAGACTTTGATAAGAGCAAACCACAGGTGGAGGTGCTCTGTGGGACAGTGTGGGTGGGTGGTGGTGGGAGGGGGGGCTCCTGAAGAAGAGGATCCCGGGGGGAGTGGGGGGGGGGGGGGTCAAATCAACAGTTATTTTATGATTTTTTAGCATAGCATAAATGCATCAGCATAATTGACAACGAGTTCTGGATATAACCTGGTGTTAATAGTGGTCCATGAGCTGAAAATTCACAAGTTTTTTCTTTTATTTTGTCCCCGTGCGAACTTTTCCCTGAAATCCATCCCATTTCCCTGAAAATCACCCTCAGGTTCCCTGAAAAATTATTCTGGAGGTTAACATGTCTGGTTTAAATATTTCCTGTTTTTACAACATTTTGCATAAAATGTCCATTAAAAATAACTACAAGCCCATCAAATTAAAAATCCCAACTTCCATTTTGAGAACTCTATTAAACAACCAAGATCCCATTTATAACAGTACACAAGTCCATGCAACCCTTAAAGGCAGTTCAGTTAAAAAAACATAGTAAATGTTTCATGTGTTGCAGATCATTTGGAAATGCCCAGAAATGGATGGAAACTATTCTATCTACTTAGAAGAATTCAGTATAAAACAGCATAACATAACTCTGGTATACAAAAATAGCTATGTAATTTTTACAAAATGCTATTCATTTTTTGGAAATGCATAGCATTTTGCTACGCAAAGAAAAAAAGTTATTTTGAGCACTGTGCAGTAGATGAGGAAAAGAGTGCATGGTGGCTCAATGGTTTGAACATCTAATTTGAGATCTAAAGGTTGATATTTTGATCCTTACCTGCGCCATATGGGTTGTGACAAAATTCATCCCAATTGCTTGTATGGGAGCACAGTGGTGCTGTGTCTTAGACATGAGTCACTTCAACCAATGCTAACCCTGAAAATGCCGAGTTAGTAAGGTGGAGAGTCTAGGAGTTACTTGCCAATGCTCAGTGGCTCTTTCTTGGTACTCTGGCTTCCTCCACTTGTGAAACTTCTGAAGACTGTGCAATGTGTCTTTAGCCACCAATAAACAAATAAGTAGATGACAGAAGAGGAGCACAGAGCTTTGTCATTTAATTCATCTTTGATAACCTGAACAATCCACTCCCTGTGAACTAATATCGCCTTTGGGAACCATAAGAAGCGGACTAGCACTTGTACTCAATTTCTGGGGTTGACAATTTTTGTTTTTCTGATATTATTATATGACCCTGTAAACATTGCCATGGATGCAGGTTCTCTAAAGTAGACAGCGTAATATAAACTATTGGCTAAACCTCACTTAACCCTTAAGAGCCTTGAGATTTTTACATATTTTTGCTACACTTGGACAGTCAGCATCCTGTGACTTTGCTGCTGTTTTTCGCAACTCTTGGCTGCCTATATAGGCAGCCAAGACTTGCCTAAAAACAACTACCAAGGTGTTTAGAATGTAACTTGTGAGTTAACACAAAGACTGTAGGGGCACCTGTTCTGTTGCAAAAAATGTGACCAACGGCGGAATCAGGAGTCAGCCGAGTGGGCGACTAGGGCGAAGAAGTCGCCTTGTCATTCCTCAAGACGCCTTGGCTTACATTGGGGGCAAAATTCAAGTTGCCCTCCAAAACTTCCTTGGGAGACATGGCAGTTTACTGTATTTTCATATGTTTTATTTTTAAAAAAAAACAACGCTTCAGCATTCACAAAAAAGTAAACACGATGGCTGCTGTTAAAATCCATTATTCGGCTCTGAAAATAGCCTAAACTTGCCCAATTTTATATTTCTGAAAAGAGTTGTAATGACGTATTTGTTCGAACAATACGCCCACCCAAACTGATAGCAAACAGCACAAAATGCTATTTAAAACCAAAAGTGTCAGCAAAAACAATGAATCACAAAAGACACGCATCAAGTTTATTAGAATTTATTAAAGTTACGTAACCACCGTCTCAAAACCATAAAAAAATGTGCAGGGGACAAAAAAAAAAATTTATCATCCATAAAAACATAGAAATTGCTTACGGTTACACTCTGTTCCATTGAAAAATTGGTTGCATTGAAATTCGCCCCGTAGTTTTTGCATTGAAACTGAAAGTTTTTCTTTGAAAACTTGTGTTGGAAGGGGGTTAAATGTAATAAGGCTACGATAGAAATCACATATATTTGGATGGTTAAGAATGGCAGGCCGTATAGCACCAATCGGACATGTCAATGTAAGATGGATTGCAGAAATTGTCATTTTTCTGAACCGAGTATTATCACCCAGTGCAGCAGGTAAGGGAGACAACTGAAATATTTTGTCATTTACCTTAGAAATAAATTAGCTCAAATTGTTAATGACGCTTAATTTACGAAGGATGTCGAAAACTTTTTTAACTACGCTTTTCAATTCAATTAGGACATTCAGAAACCATGAATGACCCAGCTTCTTATATGAACTTGAAATTTATTTTAAATACTTTAAATATTTTTTTTTAAAAGAATATACCTTCTATTACAGAGAAGAACACTCTCACCATGGGTAATGCTAAATTTCAAATCCACTGCATTGATGCAATCTTTATACAAAATCAACTGCATGGTAACCCTAGTCATCACTACTAGGGAAAGAGTTAGGATATTCAGAAACCATGGACGACACAATTTTTTGTAGGGGAGGGGGGAGGATTTTAACCTACATGACTTAGTTTTGTGTGTGTAAGTATAACTTTTATTTATTTTTTTTCTCCACAATTGTGTCCTCCATGTACATTTATTTTGTAACGATGTCATGATATAAGTTTTGTTTGTTTCTGACTTCTCCCTCATGTCCACTGACTTCTCCCTCCTGGCCCCTGACTGCCCCCTAAAGTCTCTGAAGGGAGAAGTCACTTCTCCCTAAAATCAGCTGCCAGGCTGACCCCTGGGCAGAATTAAGCCCCAAAGGATTAAATTGTTTCACTTACTCCCAAACATTGAAAAATATTATCCCCCCCCCCCCCCCCCCCCCCCCCCAAACAGAATGAAAATAATGTAATAATGAAAACTGAATGATTTTTTGCTGAACTTGACAAGTATGAGCTTTTGGGATGGATTGCAATATGTGTGGCTGAACGCCCATCCACAATTCCTTTAGCACACCCTACAGGCCGCAGCTCTCACCCGATCAGCTCCACCTTTCATGTATGGCTTTGGGACACTGTCTAGATGGGAGCTGTCAAATTTTTCTGAATTTCATTGAAAAACATGGCTGCCAGCAGCCATCTTAAATTTGGCATGTAAATTGTCAACAATTCCATTGACATACCATACAGGCCTCATCTCTCCTGTGATCTTTTTCAAATTTCATATGTAGCTTCGGTGTGATGTCCAGATGAGAGCTATCAAATTTTTTGAAAATACTTTGAAAAACATGGCGCCAGTGGCCATCTTGTATTTGGCACTTAAATTGTCAACAATTCCATTGGGACACCTTGCAGGCCACATCCCTCACCTGATCAGATCCAAATTTCATATGTGACTTTGGGGTACTGTCTAGACGGGAGCTATTGAATTTTTTCGAATTTTGTTGAAAAACCTGGCCGCCAGCAGCCATCTTAGATTTTGCACATAAATTGTCAACAATTCCATTAGCACACCTTACAAGAAACATCTCTCACTCGATCTTTTTCAAATTTCATATGTGGCTTTGGTGTGATGTCTAGATGGGAGCTATTGAATTTTTCAGAATTTCATTGAAAAACATGGCCGCCAGCAGCCATCTTGTATTTGGCATATAAATTGTCAACAATTCCATTGGCACACCCTACAGGCTGCATTTCTCGCTTGATTTTTAGCACTACTTGATGATGTCAAGTATGAGCTATTGGGATAGGTTGCGATCTGTCATCCATCCATATGTCCTGTCGATCCGTGTCTACATTTGACTAATGTGGCTAGGATTTGTCATATATTGATATTTATGTGGCTAATTTCTGTCACATGGCTAGCCATGTAACAGAAATTTTCTAGGCATCTGAAAATAATCTTTGTGACTAAATAAGACACTTTACATCATAGTCACAATAACCCTTTACCCAACGCAGACGATATCAAAATTTATTATTTTAAATATCATTTTTTAATTTTTTTCAAAAAATTTCAACAAAACCATATCATGTGACCCCTCGTTGGAACGAGCTCGTCGAGCTCGTTCCAACGAGGGGTCACATGATATGGTTTTGTTGAAATTTTTTGAAAAATAATATTTTTTCAACTGCTGAATTTGCATATTACGCGGGCGGATGCGGGCGATTCGTTGGGTAAAGGGTTAGAGGTTGGAACAGCGATGTCCAAATCATTGGGCACCCATCCATTGGCAGCCACATAATTGATAGCCTCATAAAAGTTGAGAAGCCACTTAAAAATATGAGACTCATAAAATTATATATGGGCAGCCACAGAAAAGTTTGGAAGCCACTTAAAAATATAAGCCACATAATATATATATGGACATGGGCACATAAATAGTCATTTCTTCGTAGAAAAGCTTCATTATTGATAGCCACATAAAATTTGAGAAGCCAAAAATATATGGATAGCCACATAAAAGTTTGGAAGCCACTTAAAAATATAAGCCACGTAAAATATATATGGATGAGGGCACATAACTAGCCATTTCTTAGTAGAAAAGACACATAATTGATAGCCACAAAATTTGAGAGGCCACTTAAAAATATAAGCCAAATAAAATATAAATGGACACTGGACACATAAATAGCCAAAAAGGCCTCACAATTTTGAGAAGCCACTTAAAAATGTAAGCCACATTACTATTGGTTGGACAAAGGAGCCACATTAATTTGAGAAGCCTCTTAAGAATATAAGCCACTTAACTACTTAACTACTTACAGCCACATAATTGATAGTCACATATCTACTTGGATGTGAGTACGTACATACGTTCGGCCGTCAACAATTCTTTTAGCACCCCCAACAGGCCACAGCTCTCACCCAATCAGTT
The DNA here is from genome assembly GCA_031216915.1 of Pictodentalium vernedei. Lineage (NCBI taxonomy): Eukaryota > Metazoa > Mollusca > Scaphopoda > Dentaliida > Dentaliidae > Pictodentalium > Pictodentalium vernedei. The sequence goes on from CM062294.1 coordinate 85,088,795, forward strand.
CCAAATTTCATACATGGCTTTAGGGCAATGTCCAATTGAGAGCAATCAAATTTTTTTTCGAATTTAGAAACATGGCATCCTGTGGCCATGTTGGATTTGGATATAAATTGTCCAACAATTCCTTTAGCACACCTTACAGGCCACAGCTCTACCCGATCAATACCAAATTTCATATGTAGGTTCGGGGCAATGTCTAGATAGGAGCGATCAAATTTTTCCGAATATCGTTGAAAAATATGGCCACCAGTGGCCATCTTAGATTTAGCATATAAATTATCAACAATTCCATTAGCACACCCTACAGGCCACATCTCTCACTCAACCTTTTTCAAATTTCATATGTGGCTTTGGTGTGATGTCTAGATGGGAGCTATCAAATTTTTCTGAATTTTGTTGAAAAACGTAGTCAGCAGCCATCTTGGATTTGGATATAATTGTCCAATAATTTCTTTAGCACACCCTACAGGGAGCAGCTCTGACCCGATCAATCCCAAATTTCATATGTGGCTTTGGGGCAATGTCTAGATGGGAGCTTTCGAATATATCTGAATTTTGTTGAAAAACATGGTCTCCAGCAGCCATCTTGGATTTCGATATAAATTGACAACAATTCCATTAGCACACCCTACAGGCCGCATCTCTCACCTGATATTTTTGAATTTCATCCATAGCTTTGGTGTGATGTCTAGATGGGGTTATCAAATATTTCTGAATTTTGTGGAAAAACATGGCTGCCAGCAGCCATCTTTCATTTGGCATCATATTGTCAACAATCCTATTAGCACACCCTTCAGACCACATCCCTCATCCCACCTTTTTTAAATGTCATATGTACCTTTCGTGTGAAGTCAAGATGGGAGCTATCATATTTTTCGGAATTTCAATGAAAAACATGGCCATCAGTGGCCATCTTGGATTTGGTATGTAAATTGTCAGCATTTGCATTAGCAGACCATACAGGCTGCACCTCTCATCCGATCTTTTTTAAATTTCACATGTAGCTGTGGTGTGATGTGTTTTCTTTAGAGACTTGAGTGAATAACTTGGCATTACTGGATCTTTCTATTCAGTTCAGTCCCTTCTTGAACAAGTTGATCTGTAGTGTCATTGACACTTTCATGGTGAATACCGTTGGTCAGTTTTGGCCGTAACGTTGGGTCAAGAGTTAATATTTGTGTTGCTGTCATGATATAGCCAGGTTGCCAAAACAACCTTTAACGTTTATGTCCTCAGATTAATTTTATGTGAATAACTATCATAAGGCCACACAAAGTAGATATTCTGTTTCTCAGGCCATTATTTGTGAAATTGCATGCGGGTGAGCGGTTTTTTATTTTATTTTTTATTTCAGTAATTACTTTTTTGCCATCAAAATGTCATGTTCTTGGTTCAAGTTTTAGGCCTCATAATCTACAGAATAGCATGGGTGGTGGTGTATTTCATCCCTTGAGTGCAGGCTGAAAGCCGAGAGGTCCTCGGTTCGAATCCCACCTGCGGCAACCGCGTTGTGTCATTGGGCAAGACACTTTACCCCCCCCCCCCCTTGCCCACATGGGGGCACGGTGATGTTGTGTACTAAGGCGTACTGCACGCTGATGGTGCATTGTCTTCAACCAATGCCAACCCTGCTCGTGTGGAGTTAGTATGTTGGGGAACTGACAGTTGCTTGCCATTGCTCAGTGGTTCTCTCCGGGTACTCCGGCTTCCTCCACCCGTAAAACTGTCGAGGTCATGTTTAGCCATTGTGCAGAAATATGTGACCTTAAACACCAATAAATAAATAAATCCCCTTGAATCTTGCTTAACAGTGTTCATTGCCATTCAAAGAGAAATAGCTATAGTAGAAATTCACATTAGATTTTGGTGTAAAGGATATTTAGCACTCGGCCTTTTTGCAATGCATATTAACTCCTTGCATGCTGCTCGGATATTCCTGCAAGGACAGGAATTCTGTTGCCACTGAAATAAGTATGATTTGAGCACTTTAATCAAATTTTAACTCTGTAAATTGTTTGCAGTTTTTCATCAGTGATTCCTGGAGTTAAATTTAGATGAATTTTTAGCTCAACTTTGGCGAAGCCAAATTTGAGCTTTTGTCATGGCCCGTCGTCTGTCTGTCCGTCTGTACATACGTCAACAATTGGATATGGCTCGGGCTAGAGGCCATATTTATGAACCGATCTTTACGAAACTTCTTGGGTACCTTTGTTATGACCGTGGGACGAGAACGAGTGTTTTTGGGTGCGGTCCGAAATTCAAGATGGCTGCCAGCCGCCATTTTGTACCGACGATGCAGAAATCTGGTTTTTGTACAGAACTTCCATATGAAAACTCTGATTTGAATAATTTTTTGTATGAATGTTTAGTACCATGGGATACATCACATATAATACAGGTTTTTTTCTCGTGCAGAAATTATGCAAATTAGATGAACTTTGATTTTTTCAGTGTGACTTTCACACAGTAAGTACACATGTCAATACGGCTCAGACTAGAGTCTGAACTTATGAACTGATCTTCACGAAATGTCTTGGGTACCTTTGTTATCACCTTGGGACGAGAACGAGTGTTTCTGGGTGCGGTCTAAAATTCAAGATGGCTGCCAGTGGCAATTTTGTACCGAAATTAGGTCTAATCAGTTTTTTGTACACAACTTCTATACAACTCAGACTAGAGGCCATATTTATGAACCAATCTTTACGAAACTTCTTGGGTACCTTTGTTATCACCGTGGGATGAGAGCGAGTGTTTTTGGGTGTGGTCCGAAGTTCAAGATGGCCACCAGCAGCCATTTTGTACCAAAATTAGTTCAATCAGTCTTTTGTACAGAACTTCTGTATGAAAGTTCTGATTTGAATAAATTTTTGTATGGATGTTTAGTAACATGGAATACATCACATATTGTAAGGTTGTTTTTTTTCGTGCGGAAATTATGCAAATTAGATGAACTTCGATTTATTCAGTGCTACTTACACAATGTAAGCACACATGTCAATACGGCTCAGGGTAGAGGCTGTATTTATGAACCGATCTTCACAAAACTTCTTGGGTACCTTTGTTATCACCTTGGGACGAGAATGAGTGTTTCTGGGAATGGTCCAAAATTCAAGATGGCTGCCAGTGGCCATTTTGTACCGAAATTAGGTCCAATCAGTTTTTTGTCACAAGTTCTATGCAGCTCGTATTTATGAACTGATCTTCACAAAACTTCTTGGGTACCTTTGTTTTCACCTTGGGACAGGAACGAGTGTGTTTTGGGGTGCCTTTGTTATCACTGTGCTATGAGAACAAATATTTTGGGGTTCAGTCAGACCCGCTCTGGGACTCAAAGATTTCTTTTCTAGTTTAGCATCTGACTGTCACCCACCTTTACAATACTTTACCTATACATTTGTTACAGGCAACAGTCAGTATTTATGTACAGACTGTTACAATACTTTATATGTACCTTTGTTATCAGGTCATTACCTAGATGTTTGTCATTGCTGTGTCACATACGAAACATGTACATGTCTTTGTCTTGACAAGTTGAGCTACAGTGTCATTGACACTTTCATTTTATCAACTCTAGTCATGGCTGCTTGATGGCAGCCATGACTAGATTTGATGAAAAATATTTAGAAAATACTCAGCAGGTTAAGAGTTAAACCTCCAGTAAACTTTTCCAAAATATATTTTAAAATACCAGAGAGTAATTCACACAGCACATTGTGCCTACATTATGTCAGATCAGGTTTTTTAAACAAAAGTAAAAATTAAAATGATATTTTCTAGTATATTTTATTATATGCTTCCACTAAAAATATAATGAAATAGCAAAAATGTGGGCGTCATATTTTTTGCCTTAAATGACACAAGACCTACGATTACATAATTTCAAAATTGTATTTTTCATTGCACGTTCAACCCTGCAAATCACTCTGAAAATAGTGGCATTAATTTAAGATTAAAATGTAAAGATTTGTTTGGAATTGGTAATGCATATCATAAAAAGAATACCTATTTTTTTGTGTGGTTACCATAATTATTTCTCGAGTGACTAGGAGGTGAAGTATAATATTCAACAAATGACAGCAGGTATCATTTCTGAACATTTTCAATCAAAAATGTTATTAACCCTTTACCCAACGTAGTGGCCAAAACCGGCCAGCGCTATTGTCAAAAATAGCCAATTAATTTTCATTATTTTTTTTATTTTTTGTCTCAAAAACATAGGTTATGACCCCTCGTTGGAACAAGCTTGTCAAGCTCATTCCTCGTTCCAACGAGGGGTCATAACCTATGTTTTTAGCTGCGACTAGCAGCTCTATAAGTGGCAATGTCGGTCTGTCTGTCGGTCGGTCGGTCGGTCGGTCTGTCTGTCTGTCTGTCTGTCTGTGACCAACGAGTTTGTCTGTGACCAGTTTCAAAACTCAATAACTTTTGAATTACTTGATGGAATGACTTTATATTTGGCATGTAAGTGTATCTTATTGGTGTCTAGCCACTGTTCAATGCATGTGTTGTTCCAAATATTTTCTGGGAGTTATGGTCCTTGATGAACTTAGAATGTCGGTCGGTCTGTCTGTGACCAACAAGTTTCAAAACTCAATAACTTTTGAAATACTTAATGGAATGACTTTATATTTGGCATGAAAGTGTATCTTATTGATGTCTAGCCACTGTTCAATGCATGTGTTGTTCCAAATATTTTTCTGGGAGTTATGGCCCTTGATGAACTTAGAATTTTGTGAAATTTCACCACCCGTCGCAGCTACGGCATCGATGTCGCGATTATTGAGACAAAAAATGAATAAAATTAGTTATACAAGAATTTTTTTTGCAAGTGTCTTCTGCTTTTCTGCTTTTCATGTTAAGTAAAGGGTTAAATACTTTTTTAACTTCACCTTTTGCATTTTGCCTTTTGGTGAGCCTCGGTGGTTATAGAAGTTAGTTTGATCTTTTTCAAAACAGCAACATTTTCATTTACCTGAAAAATTTATCAAAATGTCTTTAAAAACTTTAGAGCAGATTTATTTTGAATGTGTTTTTGTACAAAATATACAATGTAGTTTAATGCATCTAATCTGGTGGAAACCTGTCATGGGTCATAAGCTGTCCTGTTTCATTTTCACTCCTATACCATGAAATCCTTCCACAGTGAAGAAGGATTACATGGCGTGGGAGTGAACATAAAACTTTAAAGACAATTATTACATACAGTACCAAGTGAAATTAAACAATATGTTGGGAAAAGGATTAAAAACAACTCCTTCTAATGGAGATTTTAGCCTACATGTCTATTTCTTGAGATACTTGTCAGAAATGTTATCTAATCATTTAATGCGGGGGCGCGGTGGCTCAGTTGGTAGAGGTGCAGGCTGCAAGCCGAGAGGTCCTCGGTTCGAATCCCCACCTGCGGCAACCGTGTTGTGTCCTTAGGCAAGACACTTCACCCCCATTTCCCACGTGGGGGCACGGTGGCATTGTGTACTAAGGCGTACTGTACGTCAATGATGCACCTGTCTTCAACCAGTTCTAACCCTGCTTGTGTGGACTAAGTTTTTGGGGAGCTGACAGTTGCTTGCCATTGCTCGGTGGTTCTCTCCGGATACTCCGGCTTCCTCCACCCGTAAAACTGTCAAGGTCATGATTAGCCATTGTGCAGAAATATGTGACCTTAAACACCAGTAAGTAAATAAATAAATATAATCATTTAATGCAATTTTTTCATGTCATCTCTAAGACCAAAATCTTACCAAGACCAGAGACTATTCAACAATAACTGTTAAACACAAGGCAATATGTATGACTCAAATAGCATTTGGCAGTTTAACCCTTTACCTAACGAATCGCCCGCATCCGCCCGCGTAATGTGCAAATTGAACAGTTGAAAAAATTAAATTTTTCAAAATATTTCAACAAAACCATATCATGTGACCCCTCATTAGAACGAGCTCATTGAGCTCGTTCCATTGAGGGGTCACATGATATGGTTTTGTTGAAATATTTTGAAAAATTTTAAAAAATGATATTTAAAATAATAAATTTTGATATCGTCTGCGTTGGGTAAAGGGTTAATTCCTCAACACAACTTTTTATATCTTTACTCTTAGCATTGCAACACCATCGCTTCAGATCAGTGGAAAATTTATTGCCCTCCATAAGAATTGTAAACTCTTAACTTTAGGGGTCCACCAGCTGCAGGAAATTCTTGTGAAGTCCGGGAATTTAGAAATATCTTGCCAAGGACCTGGAAAGTCCTTGATGTTCAAAACCATCCTTGAAAATCCTTGACAGACAATTGGAAAAGACTTGTTTCATCAATATTTAGCTCATCTAAATGCAAGCTGATTATTGATGGAATGAATCTTTCCTTCCTAATAGAATAGGAATCGTGCTTTAGATTGCAGAGACAGAACTGCTAACGTGGACTGGTCACTTTCCACAGGTGGGCAATTTTTCTACCGACGCAATAATATTAGACGCCAAACACTAATTATAGAATTAATCATCTAAAATTTAATTAATGAAGCACTGGATACAACCCAGTGTTTTATTATTTAAAATTTTCCTGATGATGTTATTTATTTCCTGGTAAATGCTTGCGTGGAAGTCACTGCCCACGTTTGGATTACAACCAATTTACAGCTGCTGTACTGTACAACTACCATGTGGTATTAACCCTTTACCCAACCCATACAATTAAAAAAATTGTTATTTTCATTATTTTAAAAAAAAAGCATTTCACAAAGTTTCAAGGGAAGTGGAGCAGTGTCTGTTTCCTGTGGTAAGCAAGTTCTGCTTTACTGGTAAAATAAGCCCTGGAACCAACACCTGGGTCAGAAGTTCTCAAACCTGTGTGGCATGGGTACAAACGATTGGCTAAACTTGACATCATGCCTATGTTGCAGTCATGATATAGCCAAAGATGCTGAAAATGTCCAAAACACCAATAAATAAATAAACTTCACCAATAGATAAACACAGTAAATCATATCAAACTTATATTGCAAACTGCATGTTGGACATTGGACTCATATTTAATTTTTTGTCTTTATTTCACAACATGGTCCCAAACCCTTTCTACCAGAGTAGCAAAGGTACTACGCAGTTGTTTTAAACACTTCACTTACACTTTAATTCAAGTCACCAATTTTTAGCTAATCTTGACAAAGTCAAGATACGCTATTGCCAACACGCATGTGGAAATCTGTCAGTCTGTGAGTCTGTTCACATTTTATTTGGCACAGGCTGCACCCCGTAGTTCTTGTCCGATCATCACAAAAATCCATATGCTGGTTCGAGGTCATGTCTAGATGAGAACGTCCCCTTTTGGTTACAATCGGTCAACCATGATAGCTGCGAGAGCCCGAAAATCTTTAGCACAGTCTACAGGTCATATTTATGAAGGGATTTTCTTGTAACTTGGTAGGATTAGTTCGTATAATGTCTAGATGAAAACATCCCCTTTTGGTCGCGTTCAGTCAATGGTGATGACCGCAAGGGCACGTTGTGTACATTCCTTGAACACAGTCTACAGCTTGCATTTATAAAGGGATTTCTTTGCAAATTTGTAGGATTTATGTCTAGATGAGAACATTTGGCTATGATTGGTGAACTGTGACAACCACATAGGCATGTGACCTAGCTTTGTTTAGCACAGTCAACAGTTCATATTTATGAAGCAATTTCATTGTAACTTGGAAGGATAACTTGGTATGATGTCCAGATGAGACTTTTGTATTTTGGTCACGATCGGTCGGCTGTTAACACTGCCTGGTGACTTGACCTAGATTCTTTTAGCACTGCTTACAGGTTGTTTTTATGAAGGGATTTCATTGTAACCTGGTAGGATAACTTCGTTTGATATCTAGATGAGACTCTCCTATTTTGGTTATGATCGGTCAACTGTGACTGCCAAATCGTCACAAAACCTAGTTTCCTTTAGCACAGTCTACGAATTATAATTATGAAGGGATTTCATTTTAACCTGGTAGGATGACTCATTTTGGAATGATTTTACTGAACTTGGTAACTTTGGTTGACATACATTAACTGTTAGGGCCACATCAACCCAGGTCTTAACCCTTTACCTAACGTAACGACTAAAACCGGCCAGCGCTATTCTAAAAAATCGCCAATTAATTTTCATTATTTTTTCATTTTTTTGTCTCTAAAACTTAGGTTATGACCCCTTATTGGAACAAGCTCGAGGACACTTTGCCGTAGGTGTAATGGGGACTTCATTGTTTTTTTGCTTCTTTTTACCCTTTTCTCAACATGAAAAGCAGACGACACTTGCAAAAAAAATTCTTGAATGACTATTATTTTCATTTTTTGTCTCAAAAACATAGGTTATGACCCCTCATTGGAACGAGCTCATCGACCTCGTTCCAACAAGGGGTCATAACCTATGTTTAAAAAAATAATGAAAATTAATTGGTGATTTTTTAGAATAGCGCTGGCCGGTTTGGGCCGTTACATTAGGTAAAGGGTTAAATAATATAATTATCGTTAATAATGAAAAGTAATAAACAGAGTAATCATTTGACTGGACTGGTTGCATGAAATAATTCATTTGAGGCAAGGGGCTATATTGTAAAACAACTTGTGCACATTTGCACACTCATGTTTGTACAACGTCCCTCACCTCTCATGAATTATTTCATGTAACCAGTCCAGTCAAGCGATTACTCTCTATTTAATCATGGTACAAGCACATTTATAGTTTTAACAGCAACCAATCTACAAAGACATGAATCGTTCTGGTCTTTATTATCAACTTTTAGTTTGTCTCGAGGGTAAGGTTTGACACAGAACCACTCATATTACATGAATGTTTTACAGTGGAGCCTACTTAATTGGATATCTCTTAATTGTATATCCCTGTTAATTGAATATCATTTTCAAACACAAAACCATTTACCATACCTTCAGTACAAATTTGATCTGTTAATTGCATATGGGTTGTAGAGTAAATTCCTGTTAATTGTATATAAATTTTTGTAATATGTCAAAAAAATCACTTTGACACGCACCAAATTCCCCTTATTTATCAACCTTTTTGGCCTAACTACATCCAATACAGGCATTTATTCTATTATATCTTGTTTGACAGAGCTCTATGATATAATAGAATAAATGCTTAGTTTCCTTCCACAACACAGGAAACTGACCAAATCCCTGTTAATTGTATACTCCTGTTAATTGAATAATTTTCACTGGCAAAATGGATATTCAATTAAGAGGATGGTGGCTGGGCATATAAGTGTGCTGATCTCTCAAACCAGAGGTCCCTGGATCAATCCCCAGGTGGGCAAAATTCTTGACTTTCTGGCAGCATCCATTGTGGGGTTGAAGCTGTCAGAGTGAACCATCCTATCTGGTGGGAACGTAAAATTGCTGTCCCCTTTGTGGTGAGACACTTGCCATACAGGCTATCCAAGAAGAGTGAGGTCTTGAAGTTGCTGCTACAGAGGTCATCCAACAATAATAATAGTACCTGCTTTGTAGTGCCTGAAAAAAGATGTACAGTAATAGTGTAAAGTGCTTTGAGCCTACTACAAAGTGAGGGATAAAGCACTATATAAAAATGTTAATAATAACTAATAATAAGGCTAAAAAAAAAAAGTGTTTTGATTCTCAGGCAATCTCTCATTAATTTGAACCCCCTCATTGGACATTTTTATAGCCGTTCAGTGCCGTCCAATATTAGTACAAACTCAGGGAGACCTAAACCTTTTTACATTTTTTGATTGATGCATATTTATTTAGTTGCGTCTCCAATATGTTTGCCTTGTTACAATTTATGGGCACTCTCCCATAAATTGTTATGAGGCAAATCCCCATAGATTAAATAGTTTTACTTTAAAGATAATATGAAGGGCATCGAAAGAATATGATGCCTTTGAATTGTAGTACCTACAGTTTGTTTATGCACTTTCTATATTTCTATGTGTAATAAGACAACTGAAATCCTCTCCATGCTTGCTCACTTTTTGCAAAAAAAAAAAATTTAAATTAAAAATAAAACCCTCCCTCACTGATTTAAACACAAAATTGCCTGAAAGTCAATTAATTTATTTTGTGTGGCCTAACAATTAAGATTTTATTTTTCTGGAACTTAATAATTTCATCTTTGTCTGCAGGTATCAGTTAAACCCTGTGCTGAATACAAAAAGGTTTTGTTGACCACACACAGCAGATGGATGAGCATGCAGAGTTCATTCCATTGAGATTTGTGGTTATGTTTTGCCCACCATACAGCAATACCTGTATTCTGAAATGCAGGTCAGCATGACCACTTATAGTCTATACCACATCCCTTCCTTCCAACATGATATAACCCTGGCTGTTGAAAGTGTTGTTAAACCCCAGTAAAGAAATGAACATATATCCCTTATACATGCTTATGCATATCAAGTTCGGGGGGCTCCAAATAGTACAGTAATAATGAGGCACTATTGTTTTTCGGAGGGATGGATGGATAGAAATAGCACATTGACTTGCTTTTTGTGGAAGGTTGCTGTGACCTACTGCAGTCTGTGCCCACCACCTGCTCTCCAGTCCCCACAGATGTTTTTACAGGTCAAGCTTGATAACCGTAAAACATAAATGACAAGAACTATGAGCATGAATTGTTTATGGGACAGATTTCTCTCATGCACAGCATGACCTATTTCCGAAATGCGCATCAGAACAACCTGCTTATTCTCTGGGACACACTACCTCTCCAAGATGAACTTGCATCTCACATTTGGTAACCCTAAGTCCAATAATATAGAATTATGAGCCTGAATTGTTTCGGGACAGATGCGATACATGGACAGCATGACATAGTTTTTTAAAGCCTAAGTCATTGTGATCTGCTTATGATCTACCATGTCCAAAGCTGATTATACATGTCAAGTTTGGTGAGACTCTGGTAATATATGTAAGAATTATGAGTGAATTGCATTGGGAACTAACAGATGGACACAATGAGACAGATACAGTGGAACCCTGTTAATTGAATAACCACTTTACCAAATGAAATTATTTCAGTTAACATGAGTATTCAATTAACTGGGATTGTGTCGCTTTCCTGTATTCTAGAGATAAACTTAGCATTTATTCTATTATATCTTGTTTGACAGAGCTCCATGAGCTCTGTCAAACGAGATATAATTGATTAAATGCCTGTATTGGATGTACTGAGGCCAAATAGGTCTACAAACAAATGAAAACTGGGGAGCGTCAGGGTAATTTCTTGACAGATTACAAGATTTTTTATTCAATTAACATGGGGGCATGGTGGCGTTGTGAACTAAGGCGTACTGCACGTCGATGGTGCACCTGTCTTCAACCAATGCTAACCCTGCTTGCATGGAGTCAGTATGTTGGTGGAGCTGACAGTTGCTCGCCGTTGCTCGGTGGTTCTCTTCGGGTACTCCGGCTTCCTCCACCCATAAAACTGTCGCGGTCATGATTAGCCATTGTGCAGAAATATGTGACCATAAAACACCAATAAACAATAAATATTCAATTAACAAGTTTATAACCTAAATTCAATTAACAGGTCAAATTTCTCCCTGTGGGAACCCCGGGAAGTAAGCAGCACTTGTTTACTGTGGTAAACCAGTTCTGCTTTACTAGTAAAATAGGACCCAGTCACCAATGCTTGGGGTGAAAGTCCTCTAAAATGGGCAACATGTTGATCAACGATTGACTAAACTTGACTTCATCTCCATGTTGTGTCACGATTAGCCATGGTGCATAAATATGTGACGTTAACCACCAACAAAACAAAAACAAACAGGTCAAATTTGCACTGGAGGTATGGTAAATGGTTTTGTGTTGGGAAATTTTATTCAGGGTTATTCGTTTAAGAGATGTCCAATTAATTGGGCTCCACTGTTCTAATTTACCTGCCCATCAGTGATTGCATTGGTGAGTAACAAAACTTTCATTTACCCTTTATCTGACAGGATCTGCTGGTGACACTTGTGACAGCTTTTGTAGATACCACGAGACAGATTTGATTTATTTATTAGGCACAGGATTACTAAGTCAGTTGGTTTTGTGTGGGAATTATGAGTAAATTGTCTTGGAAACTAACAAATGGACACAATGAGCTGGATACTAAGTCGCCCACCAGCCAGTGGTTGTGTACCCCGTGGGGAACCCTGGGAAGTAAAGCAGTGCTTGTTTACTGTGGTAAACAAGCTCTGTTTCCTGGTAAAATAGGACCCAGTCACCAATGCTTGGGGTAGAAGTCCTCTAAAATGGGCAGTATGGATATAAACAATTGACTAAACTTGACTTTACCTTCATGTTACGGTCACGAATAGCCATTGTGCAGAAATATGTAACCTTAAACACCAGTAAATAATAATAATAAATAGTGCGAGTAACAGAACCTTTATTTATCCTATATCTGATATGATCTGCGGATGACACCTGTGACAGCTTTTGCAAAAACTACTAGACAGACTTGGCTTATTCATCAGGTGGAGGGTTAATGGAAAAAATGTGACTTCTTTCACTTTGTTGTATTGTGGCAGATTTATTTAACCCTTAAGGGACTAATTCTGATTTTGGTAACTTTTTAACTGGTAGAGTGCTGGAAGTCCATATCTGGGCTTTATTCTGAAGTGCCGGTACCATAACTTGAAGACTGATATTCATTGTATGTGCTTTGTATTATCTTTGAAGTGATATTATTTAAGGGCTTGGCTTGTTACAATATATTTGAGAGTGCCCATAGGCACTCTCCCATAAATTGTAACCAGGCAAAGACATGTGTACATGATTTGATGGCCAAAAAATAATTTACCACTCTTCCAGTTAATGAAAAAGAACAGAGGCAGCAAAGACTTGATTAGATATAACTGCAAAGCTGCTGGAGGTAGACTTTCAATGTATAGCGAAAAAGTATAAAAAATCTCAACGCCCTCAAGGGTAAAGGCCTGGAGATTTTTATAAATGTTTGCTACAGTTTGACAGTGTTCATCATGTGGATTTGCAGTTGTTTCCAGTCAAGTCTTGGCTGCCTATACATGCAGCCAAGACTTGCCTTGAAACAACTGACAAGGTACAGTGGAGCCCACTTAATTGGTTATCTCTTAATTGTATATCCCTGTTAATTGAATATAATTTTCAAATACAAAACCATTTACCATATCTTCAGTACAAATTTGATCTGTTAATTGCATATGGGTTGTAGAGTAAACTCCTGTTAAATATGTCGAAAAAATGACTGTGACACACACCAAATTCCCCTTATTTATCAACCTTTTTGGCCTCACTACATCCAATACAGGCATTTATTCTATTATATCTTGTTTGACAGAGCTCTATGAGCTCTGTCAAACAAGATATAATAGAATAAATGCTCAGTTTACCTCCAGAACACAGGAAACTGACCAAATCCCTGTTAATTGTATTCTCCTGTTAATTGAATAATTTTCACTGGCAAAATGGATATTCAATTAAGAGCATTCTACTGTACTTAGAAAACATGTTTCCAGTTTTCCCAAACAATGCATGTTGGGGCATCTGTTCCTTTGCATTAAAAAGTTATCATGTCGGAATTAGGCCCTTAAGGGTTAAGTCCCATATGATTCCAGTCAGTGACGAGCAAAATTACTATTCCATATCCAATTTGTATCCTATAATGGCTTGTTGGATTTATATTAGTTAACCTTTTACCCAATGCACACCATATAAAAATTTATGTTAATTTTTTTTCAAATTTTTCCAAATATTTAAAAAAAACATATCATGTGACCCCTTGATGGAATGCACTCAACAAACTCACATGATATGGTTTTGTTGAAATTTTTGAAAAACTATACAGACAGCCACCACTTGTCCAGAAACAACTAGGAAGGTACAGTGTTACTTGCAAGTTCACCAGTAAAAGTCATCTAGACTAAGTCAGAATTAGGCTTTTAGGGTTAACAGATATTTTTATCACCCAACTATCTGCCCAGAAGCTAGAAAATACACAGAACGACATGCGCATGTGAATGGGTTAATCAATTTAGCACAAGTGTAGTTCTGTGTTTATTACATGCCTTCACGTCTATAAAAAACAACTATTAGAAGGACTCGACAATTCATTTGACAACTATCAACAAGTTATTTCGCTATTGGTTCAGTTTCGGGTGATCAATTGTCTGCTAATGTTTACAAACACATGTGCGATTTGGAGGGAATTCTCATGGGCAGATTTATAAATAGGCCAAACATGTGGTGTACCTATGTTTGTACTCTCATAGTACATGTATATTTGAGCTACTTCTATTCAATTTGTTATCATTATACAGCTAATAATGATTAGTTTGAACTCCCTTTTAAAGTTTTGAAGTAATTCTACACACAGAGATGTTATTATTTAGTTTATTGTCTTTGCGGTAGCTTATTAGAATATAATCGCTTTGTTTAAACTGCACTGCTTCCATGATTGTAGGTGAAATGGAAATTCCAAGTAGGTGGGGTTATGTTAAGTTTTGACAGATGACATGCTCATCCAAAAATAGTCTGTCAATGATTTCCGTTTGGCATATGTATGTGGAACAGATTTTCATTTTCAACATGGTTTAGTGTTGCTGTAGATGGGGACTTCATGGAACAGGCATGTAATAAAAAACTTTATCAACTAGATATCTGTCCAAAGGCTAAAAAATCTAGATTCTTTTGAAATCCTGAATAGTTCAACAGCAATAATTAGAATTATTTTCTCAATGACAACTCAAAATATTTTCAAAGAAATATATGACAAATGGCAGGTTAGTTCTCGATTGTAGTCATCACTGCCTGATTTAACCCTTTACCCAACGCAGACGATATCAAAATTTATTATTTCAAATATCATTTTTTTTAAATTTTTCAAAAAAATTTCAACAAAACCATATCATGTGACCTCTCGTTGGAACGAGCTCGACGAGCTCGTTCGAATAAAGGATCACATGATATGGTTTCTTTGAAAATTTTTGAAAACTAATATTTTTCAACTGCTGAATTTTTGGGGGCGCGGTGGCATCGCGGTAACCAGTTCTCGTCAGATCACCGAAGTTAAGCAATGTCGAGCGTGGTTAGTAGTTGGATGGGTGACCATTTCGGCGACTGATTCGCGTTCCCGCGTTGTGTCCTTGGGCAAGGCACTTAACCCCGATTGCCTACATGGGGGCACGATGACGCTGTGTACTAAGGCGTACTGCACGTCGAAGTTGCGTATGTCTTCAACCAATCTAACCCTGCCTGTGCCGTGGTGCAGAGTTACGATGTTGGAGAGCTGGCAGCTGCTTGTCGTTGCTCGGTGGTTCTCTCCGGCTTCCTCCACCCATAAAATTGTCACCGACATGATATGACCCTGGCTGTTAATGTGTCGTTAAGCCCTAATAAAAAAAAAACAAAAAAAACTGCTGAATTTACATATTACGCGGGCGGATGCGGCCGATTCGTTGGGTAAAGGGTTAATTTAGCCATAACCTAACTAAATAATTACAGGGAAAACATTTTGTGTGGGGAACCTGGGAAGTGGACCATTGCTTGTTTACTGTAGTAAACAAATTTTATTTTACTCGTAAAATAGGACTCGAATACCCAGGAAGATGGGCTTTTAAAAACGGTAAAATAAGTATAAACGATTGTATGAATTTCACTTTATGCTTACCCGGTAGGTTGTGGTCTTCATATAGCATAGATGCTGAAAGTAATCTCAAACATCAATAAACAAACAAGAATAAAACAACAACAAATCTGTATGGATTAATCAGAACTGGAATAGCGTAGTTTGTGGCTATGACTTTTTTGGTGTTTAACTCTTTCAACACTAGAGGCAGCTTTTCCGGTCCAGGAACATGATACGTCATAATTTCATTAAGTAGGATGGCTAATAAGTGAACATGTGTGGTAGAACAATTAATATTTTCAACATGCAGCCTGAATGCTACACGTTGAAAATATTAATTTCTCTACCCCCAAATAATGGATATGCACTCTTCCAATGTCTGCCATTTAACTGGCATGGAAGATACCACCAGTGTTGAAAGGGTTCAATTCTTTTAGATGTTTAGAATATGCATTTAATGCTGTGAAACAAGACAATCAGAAAGTGGCATTTATTGTGTTGTGAAATTTACTTCCTTAACTTTTAAAAAGCAATAACGAGTGTGATATGTTAAGTTGTTATTTTTCAGTTTAATTTTTTTTAAGATTGTTTAAAAAAAAAAAAAGCGAGAAAAATTTCTCAGTACAGTAGAGTCCTCTTAATTGAATATCCATTTTGCCAGTGAAAATTATTCAATTAACAGGAGCATACAATTAACAGGGATTTGGTTAGTTTCCTGTGTTCTGGAGGTAAACTGAGCATTTATTCTATTATATCTTGTTTGACAGAGCTCATAGAGCTCTGTCAAACAAGATATAATAGAATAAATGCCTGCATTGAATGTAGTGAGGCCAAAAAGGTTGATAAATAAGGGGAATTTGGAGCGTGTCACAGTAACTTTTTTGACATATTACAAAAATTTATATACAATTAACAGGAGTTTACTCTACAACCCATATGCAATTAACAGATCAAATTTGTACTGAAGGTATGGTAAATGGTTTTGTGTTTGAAAATGATATTCAATTAACAGGGATATACAATTAAGAGATATCCAATTAAGTGGGCTCCACTGTATCATGACAGTGGTATTGCAAACTAACTTTGTTGGTGGAAATATACAGTAAACATGAATATTCAGTAAACCAAAATTTGGTTAGTTTTTTGTGCACTGATAGTAGAGCTATTAACCCATTACCTTACACAGTATGTTTAAAAAATAAATTAAATTTCATATTTTTTTAAAATGAATTTCACAATTTTTTCAATAAAACCATACAAATATGGATATCATTAGAACCAGCTCGATGAGCTGGTTCTAATGATATCCATATTTGTATGGTTTTTTTGACACTGTTCAGAGATATTTTAGGTTGTGGTAGGCTTATGCTGGGTAATTTTATGGCCATTTTTGTATGGTATGGTAGGTGAAGGGTTAAAAAATATTGCATTTCTTTGGCAACTCTTTCGTCATTAAAATTCTGTAAAAAAATCTCCCATATCAGAATTCTGCAAAAACATTTTTTAACCTGTTTTACTTCTAACCAGTCAAAATCTTCACTGATAACATATGACTCTTCTCAAAATTTGTTGTGTAATTGGATGGGAGCATAGTGGCTCAGTAGGTAGAGATGCAGGATGCAAGTCGAGAGGTCCTCGGTTCGAATCCCACCTGCAGCAACCGTGGAGGCACGGTGGCATTGTGTACTAAGGTGTACTGCACATCGATGGTGCACTTGTCTTCAACCAATGCTAATCCTGCTTGTGTGGTGTTAGTATGTTAGAGAGTCTGACAGTTGCTCGACATTGCTCGGTGGTTCTCTCTGGGTACTCCGGCTTCCTCCACTCGTAAAACTGTCTGACACAAGGTGACCCTGCCTGTCGAAGGTGTCATTAAACCCCAATAAATAAATAGACGTGTAATTGGATATGATGGTGTCTCCCAAATGCAAAAACTATTATTGAGTGACTATTTTTTCCCAGAACAGTAAACATTTCAAATTTCTGGGGCTTTTCAAACTGTTTTCAGGGATTGAAGACAAAAAAAAGACATCCCTCCCTCATTCATTCAAAAAATCAAGAAAAATTGTCAGAGAAACGAGAATTTTTCTTTTAATAGTCTAAATATGAGTATTTAACCTTCTGTACACTGATGCTGAAATTTTAAAATTTCAACCTGAAAATTTGATCTTTAATGCATGTAGGAATTTAACCAATTCAGTCTAGTTTGACAGAGCTCATTAACTGGCTGAGTGCTAGAAGCCACTATCATGGCTCTATTGAAAAGTGCTGGAAACCACTTTAGTGGCTTTACAATGTATGCATTAGTTTGATGTTTGCTTAGCGGTAGAAAAAGTTTTTTTTCATATAAAATTGTTTGATTATAATTTATTGGAGAGTGCCAAGTGTAACCAAACAATTATTTATGAACAAAATCGCTCTAAACTAAGGGTACTCTTGCTGGTAGCTTGATTTCTTTGAAAAAATACTCATGCTTCAAATCGCCTTTGAAAAATAATTTAGAATTCTACCAGTTAAGCTCTGTAATACAAAACTGAATCGGTTGAATTCCTTGTTACATTATAGAAAATGTTTGCTGCTTGAAAATTTGGTATCTTGACATCAGTCTGCAGAGTGTTAATTCATCATTCCTGCAGTTCCGTCAATCGATACAGAGGATTAATTGGTTGAATGCTAGAAACCATTATCAAGGCTTTCAAAAAAAGGAGAGTACCAGAGCAAAAGCCAACAATTTCCTTTCTTATGTTTCATATTCAGCAAGCCAGAAAATAAGCAGACTGTCATCTGCAAAATGAGGTCCCCAGAGGGTGAATTTAGTGATGCCACCCTGCACAGCAGGGTGGCATCACTAAATTTACCCACTGTGAACCTCAATCTGAATCAGGGTCTCAAAACTAAACAGAAATAGGTACCCAGAGGATAAATTGGTCCACTGTATGG
Source organism: Pictodentalium vernedei (assembly GCA_031216915.1). Taxonomy (NCBI): domain Eukaryota; kingdom Metazoa; phylum Mollusca; class Scaphopoda; order Dentaliida; family Dentaliidae; genus Pictodentalium; species Pictodentalium vernedei. Next base: position 85,107,333 of record CM062294.1, read on the forward strand.
GATAGCATCATCAAATTCACCCTCAGGGGACCTCATTCTGCAAATGTCAGACAGCTTATTTTCAGGCCTGATATTCAGTCAAAACGCAAATAATATTTTGTTTATATAAATTTGTTTTATTGCAAATTATTGGAGAGTGCTTGTGTCACTCTCCAATAATTTGTAATAAAACAAATTTTGAATAACAAACACTGACCATCAAAAATAATCTAGCCCTGAATCAGTTAAATAGAGTGTGGTGCCTCAGTGGTTAGAGCATTGAACTTCAAACCAAAAGGCTGATGGTTCGATCCTGACCAGCATAACTGTCTTTGAGCAAGATACTTCATTTTTATTGGCCACATGGGGATACGGTGGTGCTGTGTACTATGGCGCAGTGTACTACGGCACGTTGATGGTGCACTTGTCTTCAACTGCCAATAATTTTGCTTGTGGAGAAGTTAGTATGTTGGGGAGTCTGACACTTGCTTGCTGCTGCTCAGTGGTTCTCCCCAGGTACTCCTTCCTCCACCCATAAAACTGTCCAACACAATGTGACCCTGGCTGTCAAAAAGTGTCAAATCCCAATAAAAAAGTGGATTAACTAGGTGAGTGCCAAATTATTTTTCAAAGGTGATTTGAAACGCGAGTATTTTTTTTCAAAGATTTAATGCAACCAGCAAGAGAAGCCTTAGGTTAGGCCACACAAAGTAGATCTTCTGTTTCTCAGGCCATTATTTGTAAAATTGCATGCGGGCGAGCGATTTTTTATTTATTTTTTTTTTTCTGTAATTATTTCTTGGCCATCAAAGTTCATGTTCTTGGTTTATGTTTTAGGCCTCATATTCTATGGAACAGAATGGATGATGGTGTATTTCGTCCCTTGAGAGCAAGAAGGCTTTGCAGTGCTAAAGCATTGCAAAGCCTTCCTGCACTCAAAGTACAAATTTATCAATTTTTTACCTTGGGTAAAATATCAGACATAAACCATTTAATTTTTATTTTTTTCAAGTTTAAATTGATCATTAAAAGAAAGCATGTGGCAGCCAAAAGGACCATGCGGGAGGGCCTGAGAAACAGATGTAGCAAGATTTTGTTCATGAACAATTTTTGGCACTTTCCAATAAATTGTAACAAAACAATTTTATATAAGCATTTTCTCCAAAGAAAACAACAAGCCCCTGCAAACAGCGTAAAACCATTAAAGTGGCTTTCAGCACTTTTCAGTAGAGCCATGATAGTGGCATCTACAGTTCAAGTCCAAATAAGTTGTAGGATAACCACTGTAAACTGTGTATCTTTCTCATCCTATGCTGATAAGATCAGAATCTGATATCTTTTCTGGAAAGCTCTCAGTGACAGCTTTCCAGAAAAGATATCAGATTCTGGTCTTATCAGTGCAATAGCAGTATACATAGTTTATTGTGGTTATGCTACAACTTATTTTGACTTTTACTGTAGCACTCAACCAGTTAAATTCTCGTGTTGGAAGTACTGAGGACAAAAACACAAGATATTTTCTTCAGTTAATGGAGATTTATTCTCTACCCTGCATGTGATTACCAAAGGTATGGTAAATAGGTTCATCTTTCAGAAATATAAGCAATTAACAAGGTTGCCATATTAACTGTATGGGATTAAATGGGTCCCATTGTAAAAAAATTAAACTGCTGTGGTAGATTTTATGCATATCATTAAAAATGTATTAACAATTATTTTTAAGTAATTATATATCGGTTTATTCATTTTACAATGAATTAGCGGGTTTTATATAATACTCTACAGAAAATTAAGTAACGTATTGTTATAACCATAAACTGTTTATTCTAATTCATTTTTTCACATTTTAAAAATTGTGTTTTTCATCAAGCCAAAAGGTGTTAACTGATGGAGTGCTAGAAGCCACTATCAGGACTCTACTGAAAAGTGCTGAAAGCCACTTTAGTGGCTTTATACTGTGTACATTAGCTTGTGGTTTGTACAGCAGTAGATAAAGAAATGTTCATATAAAATTGTATTGTTACAATTTATTGGAGAGTACCAATAGACACTCTCCAATAAATAGTAATAAAGCAATTATTGATGAACAAAATCTTGCTGTACTAAGGTTCCCTTTGCTGGAAGCATTGTATTTTTGAAAAAATATACTCATGTTTCAAATCACCTTTGAAAAATAATTTAGCACTCTTACCAGTTAACTCTTCCATCACAGAGGCCGCTTTTCCTGTCCAGGAACACAATACATCATAGTTTCATTAACCCCTTACCTAACGTAATGGCTAAAACCGGCAGCACTATTCTCAAAAATCGCCAATTAATTTTCATTATTTTTTTCATTTTTTGTCTCAAAAACATAGGTTATGGCACCTCGTTGGAACGAGCCCGTCGAGATCATTTCAACGAGGGGTCATAACCTATGTTTTTGAGACAAAAAATTTTAAAAATTAGTTATTCAAGAATTATTTTTGCAAGTGTCGTCTGCTTTTCAGGTTAGGTAAAGGGTTAATCCTTGACCCAACGAATCGACCGCATCTGCCCAGATAATATGCAAATTCAGCAGTTGAAGAAATATTATTTTTTCAAAAAATTTCAACAAAACCATATCATGTGACCCCTCGTTGGAACGAGCTCGTTCCAACGAGGGGTCACATGATATGGTTTTGTTGAAATATTTTGAAAAATTTGAAAAAATGATATTTAAAATAATAAATTTTGATATCGTCTGCGTTGGGTAAAGGGTTATGTAGGATGGCTACTTAAGTGAACATGTGTGGTAGAACAATTAATATTTTCAACGTGCGGCCTGAATACTGCACATTGAAAATAATAATTGCTCTACCCCAAAATAATGGATATGGATTCTTCCAATTTCTGCCATTTAACTGGCATAGAAGATACAACCAGTGTTCAAAGGGTTAATTTTGTGCTGAAATTCTTTATATTTTTAGTATCCATAATGTGGTTAATTCTATCTAACACGGGTAGGAGATGACACTTATAAATAATCTTATGAATGACTGAAACATTTAATTTTTAGCTCAACTTTGGCGAAGCCAAATTTGAGTTTATGCCATGGCCCGTCGGCCATCTGTCCGTCTGTCCGTCAACAATTGGATACGGCTCGGGCTAGAGGCCGTATTTATGAACCGATCTTTACAAAACTTCTTGGGTACCTTTGTTATGACCGTGGGACGAGAACGAGTGTTTTGGGGTTTGGTCCGAAATTCAAGATGGCTGCCAGCCGCCATTTTGTACCGACGATGCAAAAATCTGTTTTTTGTACAGAACTTCCATATGAAAGCTATGATTTGAATAATTTTTTGTATGAATGTTTAGTACCATGGGATACATCACATATAATACAGGTTTTTTTCTCGTGCGTAAATTATGCAAATTAGACTAACTTTGATGTTTTTTGGTGTTACTTTCAGCACTGTAAGTGCAAATGCCAATACGGCTCAGGCTAGAGGCCGTATTTATGAACCGATCTTTACGAAATTCCTTGGGTACCTTTGTTATCACCGTGGGACGAGAACGAGTGTTTTGGGGCCCGGTCCGAAATTCAAGATGGCCGATGGCAGCCATTTTGTACAAAATTTGGTGCAATCAGATTTTTGCACAGAACTTCCATATGAAAGCGCTGATTTGAATAATTTTGTGTGTGAATGTTTAGTACCATGGGATACATCACATATAATACAGGTTTTTTTCTAGTGCAGAAATTATGCAAATTAGATGAACTTTGATTTTTTCAGTGCTACTTGCACACAGCAAGTACACGTGTCAATACGGCTCGAGCTAGAGTCTGTATTTATGAACCGATCTTCACGAAACGTCTTGGGTACCTTTGTTATCACCTTGGGACGAGAACGAGTGTTTCTGGGTGCGGTCCAAAATTCAAGATGGCTGCCAGTGGCCATTTTGTACCGAAATTAGGTCTAATCAGTTTTTTGTACACAACTTCTATATACAGCTCAGGCTAGAGGCCGTATTTATGAACCGATCTTTACGAAACTTCTTGGGTACCTTTGTTATCACCGTGGGATGAGAACGAGTGTCTTTGGGTGTGGTCCAAAATTCAAGATGGCCACCAGCAGCCATTTTGTACCAAAATTAGTGCAATCAGTCTTTTGTGCAGAACTTCTGTATGAAAGTTCTGATTTGAATATATTTTTGTATGAATGTTTAGTAACATGGAATACATCACATATAGTACGGGTTTTTTTCTCGTGCAGAAATTATGCAAATTAGATGAACCTTGATTTATTCAGTGCTACTTATACACTGTAAGTGCACATGTCAATACGGCTCGGGCTAGAGGCTGTATTTATGAACCGATCTTCACAAAACTTCGTGGGTACCTTTGTTATCTCCTTGGGACGAGAACGAGTGTTTCTGGGTGCAGTCCAGAATTCAAGATGGCTGCCAGTGGCTATTTTGTACCGAAATTAGGTCCAATCAGTTTTTTGTCACAACTTCTACACAGCTCATATTTGTGAACTGATCTTCACGAAACTTCTTGGGTACCTTTGTTTTCACCTTGGGACAGGAATGAGTGTGTTTTGGGGTGCCTTTGTTATCACTGTGCTATGTGAACAAATATTTTGGGGTTCAGTCAGACCCACTCTGGGACTCAAAGATTTCTTTTCTAGTTTAGCATCTGACTGTCACCCACCTTTACAATACTTTACCTATACATTTGTTACATGCAACGGTCAGTATTTATGTACAGACCGTTACAATACTTTATATGTACCTTTGTTATCAGGTCATTACCTAGATGTTTGTCATTGCTGTGTCACATACTATACATGTACATGTCTTTGTCTTGACAAGTTGAGCTACAGTGTCATTGACACTTTCATTTACCACTAAAGTGGAGCTTATGACCACACTCATTGGAATGGGCTTGTTGAGCTCATTCCAATGAGGGGCTATAAGCTATGTTTTGGAAATAAAACTTGAAAAAGTAAAATTGAAATGGCGATTTTTGTAAGCAATGCCATCCATATATGGCTATTATTTAGGGTAAAGTGTAAACTGGTAGTGTGTTGAAAGTCCATATTTGGGCTTTATTCTGATGTTCAGATATCACATTTTAAAAGCATCTAATTCTGTAGACGTGCTTCTCATTGTCACTGAAGGGAGCACGTTGGCACAGTGGTTACAGAATTGGACTTCAAACTGAAAGGATCCATGGTTCCGCCAGGGTAACTGTGTTATGTCCGTGGGCAAGACACTTCATTTCAATCGTCCACCTGGTGGCACAGTGACCCTGTGGACTAAGGTGTACTGCACATCGATGTTGCACTTGTCTTCAACCAATTCTAACCCTGCTTGTGTGGAGTTAGTACACTGGGGTGTCTGGCAGTTACTCGGTGGTTCTCTCTGGGTATTCCGGCTTCCTCCACCCGTAAAACTGTCCAACATGAGGTGACCCTGACTGTCAAAAGTATTATTAAACCCCAATAAATAAATAAATAAACATTGTTATTGAAACAAAATTATATAGTCTGTATGGATTTGTCATGTTACAATTTATGGGAGAGTGCCTTTTGGCACTCTCCCATAAACTGTAACAAGGCAAAGAAAGACACGTGAACAAACTTTGGTAACCAAAAATAATTTAGCACTCTACCAATTTGTTCTGCTGCCATGATCAGGTTGAGCAGTCCAGAACACTCCATCTCCTGCCCAAATTTTTTTCCCATCAAGATATATTATGCTGTTATATGACACAATGTTGAAATAGGCTCTGAGGGTTCTTTACAACTGTCATGTTCATCACAGCATTTCATCAGCACAATCAAGGATACACAATGTGTGTTGGGCAGTATTGCATAAGTGCAATTGTGATTTTAAAAGTATAAAATCCTTTTATCAGGATCTGAAGTAAACACACATCAATACATGGGTTTTAATTAGATTATCTAATTATTTTTATTATTTAGTTAGATTATTTAATCTTTTGATCTCCTTTGGCATTGATAATACCACATTGGTGATATACCAGTTTTTTCAATGCAATGGTATCTATTTATTTATTGGGGTTTAACAACACTTTCAACAGTCATATCATGTCGTGTTGGACAGTGATATGGGTAGCAAAAGCCAAAGTACTCAGAGTGAACCACCAAGCAGCAATGAGAAACTGTCAGACCCTCAAACTCATGGCTGCATATGCTATAAATAGAACATGTGAACACAAACTTCACCTTTGTCCTTCTGAGAAAGCATATTACAGTAGAATCCTCTTAATTGAATATCCATTTTGCCAGTGAAATTTATTCAATTAACAGGAGTATACAATTAACAGGGATTTGGTCAGTTTCATGTGTTCTGGAGGTAAACTGAGCATTTATTCTATTATATCTTGTTTGACAGAGCTCATAGAGCTCTGTCAAACAAGATATAATAGAATAAATGCATGTATTGGATGTATTGAGGCCAAAAAGGTTGATAAATAAGGGGAATTTGGTGCGTGTCACAGTCATTTTTTCAACATATTACAAAAATATATATTCAATTAACAGGAGTTTACTCTACAACCTATATGCAATTAACAGATCAAATTTGTATTGAAGATATGGTAAATGGTTTTGTGTTTGAAAATTAAATTCATTTAACAGGGATATACAATTAAGAGATATCCAATTAAGTGGGTTCCACTGTATAATGAAAATATCAAGGGTGTAGCCAGGTAGGGTCTTGGGGGGTCATTTGACCCCCCCCCCCCCCCAATCCCAAAGGTCCGTGGCCAATATTCTCCACAGCAATCTGATAAATGCCCACATTAAATTTGATTCATGTTCACTCAGCATGAAATCTTTGATCAGTGCTGATATCAATTATTGAAGAATTTTGCACCCCCTCCCCCCCCCCCCCCCTGCCTCACCAGTGGCCAAAGGTCAAATTGGTCACCCCCCTCCCATAATCTCCTCCATCTTGACCTTTGGCTAAGGCTTGGAATCTGGCCAAGATTTCAGTCTTTTTATTCGCCAGACCTTCTCATCCTCGAGTTGCATTGTGGGCAAGCCCCCCCCCCCCCCCCCCCCCCCTCCCTGAAAAAATTGCTTGCTACCCCCCTGAATATAATAAAATGACATTGCAGTTTGTGCTGTTTTGGTAATTTCCATGAGTGATCTGCAACTAAATCAAGATTTATGAGAGCTGCATGTCTCTGTTTGAAATGGGTGCTTTCTTGCATTATGAAAATTGTGGTTTCATCAAATAATATTAACTTATTTTTTTCAAATTAGGGGGTTATATTTATTTATTGGAGTTTAATGGCACTTTTGACAGCCATGGTCACCTCATGTTGGAGAGTTTTGTGGGTGGAGGAAGCCCAGAGTACTTAAAAAGAATCACTGAGCAATGACTGGCAACTGTCAGGCTCCCAATCATACGAAGTCTGGTCAAGCAGTGTTAGCATTGCTGAAGGCAAGAGCACCATCATCATGCAACACGCCTTAGTATATGAACATGCTGTCTACCATGCTCCCACTCGGGATATCAAGATTAAGTGTCTTGCCCAAGAACACAATGCAGATGACCGAGGTCAGGATCAAACCTCGACCCTTTCAGCCAGCAGTTCAATGCTTTAACCCTTAAGGGCCTGGAGATTGTTACACCTTATTATGCCCCTGAACTCCGAAGGAGAATTCGGGGGTATCTTGTGAAGCCCTCCGTCCATCTGTCCATCCATCCGTTTGTCCATACAAACATTTTGCATTGTAATTTCAAAGTCATCAGGTGGATTTATATCTCCTTTGATATGCTGATAGACCCCTCATAGGGGAATGGATTTGCACAAGGAACGGGCTCCGTCCAATAATTTTTTCCCAGTTATGGCCCTTATTCACTTTTTCGACTTAGACAGTTTTTGAAAATTTTCATGTCCCACAATACATTTAAGGTTACTTCAAACATGCCTACGGGTTGGGGGCAGTGGCCCACTCTTTTCATTGCCCCTGTTGTACAGGTTTGACCGTGTCTGCATCCTATGACTTTGAAATTGTTTCTAGGCAAGTCTTGGCTGCCTATAGGCAGCCAAGACTTACCTAAAAACAATTGCCATGGCACTTTGAATGGAATGTAACTTGCACACATACCCAAAGATTGCTTATTTGTTATAGAAAAAAGTGATTTAAGTCGGAATTAGGCCGTTAAGTGTTAACCATTGAGCAACCACACCCTCAGCATATTGAGTCTTCCTGCACCTTTTAGTAGAAGCCCAATAATGGCTTCCAGCATTGTGACAGTTATCCTTTTACCCAATGCACATCATATAAAAATTTGTTATGTTAATTAATTTTTTTTTTCAAATTTAAAAAAAACAACATATGATGTGAACCCTTGATGGAACGCACTCAACAAACTCGTTCTAATGAGGGGTCACATGATATGGTTTTGTTGAAATTTTTGAAAAATTAATTGTTTTTCAGCTTCTCAATTTGTAAATTACATGGACAAATGTGACCAATTTGTCAAGTAATTAATCGTTATTCTCATCTGCAGTCTAAAGGCTGTTTTTACCTGCGTCGCCAGCAGCAGAGCAGGTCTAGTAACCGCTCGACTCCGTCCGTCAGTCCATCATTCCGTCTATCCATCCATCAGTCCGCCCGAAACACTTCTTCCGTCAAAGTTTTCTTGGCTTCTATGAAAGGGAATGATTTTATATTTGGTCTGCTGCTTCATTATGATTAGTTGTATCGTGTAAGAAATTTTCAGATCTGCCGCTTCCTGTTTGCCGATACTTTGAAATTTTACTGTACCCAAAAGGCTGTTTTTTTTTATGAAGGCTGTGTGAAGTGGATTACTGATCTGAAATATTACACCTTCCTTCGAAATAAAATAAAATAACTAGATCTATGCTAGAAACTCATATTTAGACTTTGTTGAAAGTGTAGTGACCATAATGGTCTCAATTCGGAATTAGGCTTCACAATCAGCTGGAAGCAACTGCAGTGCTGCAAAGACCCGACACCCAGAGGAGGTTTCAGTGGGTACACAGTTGAGGGCTCTGTCCGAACTTCTGAACGAACATTGTACATTATAACTCAAGCAATGCTTTCCAGTAAATACCACATGCATTGTTATTACGCATTAAAATATAGTTCCTGAAATTCAAAATTTTGAACAATTTCAACCCACTTTAAACTGAAAAATAGGGAGAAACAGGCTTTATGTAACAGGGTTGTTAGGTAAAATTGTGTTATCATGACCATGTGCATACCCTGTAATTTGTATCAGATTCTCGATCTTGTTTACAATCGGATCGCAACTCACCCTGACAGGCTTGTTACGATCCAATTATAAACACGACCTTGCATCTGATACAAATTACAGGACATGCACATGGTCATGACATGCTCATTGCGATCCGATTGTAAACACAACCTCGAATGTGATACAAATTAGAGGGCGTGCACATGGTCATGATAGTAATGTATATATACCAGTATGGGGGAAAGGATATCCACATATTGCGCTTCTTACCAAAGTAATTTTGGGAAACCGCAGGAAGTAAAGCAGTGCATCTTCACTGTAGTAAACAGGCTCTGTTTTACTGGTAAAATAGGACCCAGTCACCAATGCATGGGAGGTGTAAAATGGGCAACATGGCTTATTAACACTTACCCCTGGTCTTGAGTTGATACTCATGTTGTGGTCATGATTATCCATTGTGCAAATATATGTGACCTTAAACAGGGGGGGGGGGGGGGGGGGGGGGGGGGGGGGGGGGGGCACTAAAAATTTGCAAGACGTGACGTCCTATTTTTTATTTGGCTCCTTTTTTACACCCACCCACTCCTATGTGCACATTTTCTACTACCATTCTCGGACACCCACCCCCCACTCTCCCATTAAAATCCAAAATAAACTTATAAACTTAGTAGGCACAGCTGTCTTTAGGGGGTTTTCATAATGTTCCCAAAATATTGTCTGCACATTTTCTACATTTCGAACAAGACACCCACCCTCTACTAACATGTGACATTTTCCCAGTTTAAGCCCAATATTCTCACATATAAAGCCTCCTGATGTTGTATTTAAGTTAAGAGTGTGATATACAACATCATCTTTAAGGTTTGAAACACAAATGATGGTATATATTAGCTGATATATTGATATATTTTTTAAAAATTCAAAAAATTGCACAAGTTGGAAATGCACATTTTTGGCGCACTCAAGAGACCCACCCACCCCCACGTCACGTCTTGCAAATTTTTGGTGGCCTCACCCCGCCTTAAACACCAATAAATAAATATTTTTGAAAATTTTTCAACACAAACATTTTACAAATAACTCTAGCATCAGTTGTCACAATTTGATGTCTTTTGATATGGTGAGAGAGCATCATGGGGAAAAGGATATCCACATCTTGCAGGTTTTGTCCATATATACTCAACAGAGTAATGGCTTTTGTTACTGTTGATTGGTTTGATTTGTTACAGATTAGTGGAGAATACTTATAAGCAAACCATGATTGGATTCAGTTGTTATGTTAGGTAAAAGGTTACCACATGATTGATGGAAAAGAACTGTTTTGCAGAAAAACGAACATGTGACTTTTTCATGTGTAATTAAAAAAACTAAACATTCTGATGAGTGTTTTTCCTCAAAGGCCATACTTATAGTTCACTGCTATGTACTGATATCATCATAAAATTACATACAACTGTCTATTTTTTACTAGAAAACAAAATAATGAAAACTCACAAGTTTTGTTGAATTGCTTTGTATAACATATATAAATTTATAAACTTTGTTATAAGGTTAGGTTATAACGCTTGCATTCCACCATTTTGAGTCATAAGCATAAGTTGCCTCACCTCTGCTACGTTTTTGTTATGAATATTGTCAATAAGGTAATTTTTAGACAAATGATAATATTATTCATGATTTATGTTAAAAGTATACAGGAAAATAATTTTTTTTATATGCTCCCTAATAGCATGATGCAAAAATGCTAAAAAGTATTTCTCAATAATTATCAACTCAATGGATATGAAATTATATTTCTTTGCAGCTTGCTTGATGTCATGTAACATTTTTTTGTTTGTATCCTGCTCTCAAAGTTTAGATTTAACTCTGCACTCTAATGTAAAAAATCCACTGTCTTCGGCAGCAACAATTTCCATAGTGCAGTTGGAAATTTAACAAACTATAATTTGTTTATCAGAGTGCAATAAATGCTGTCAAATAAGATATATATATATAACTGGTTATATTCTGAGTCCTTCAAATCGGGAGCGCGGTGGCTCAGTAGGTAGAGGTGCAGGCTGTAAGCCGAGAGGTCCTCGGTTCGAATCCCACCTGCGGCAACCGCGTTGTGTCCTTGGGCAAGACACTTCATCTCCATTGCCCGCGTGGGGGCACGATAATGCCGTGTACTAAGGCGTACTGCACGTCGATGGTACACATGTCTTCAACCAATCTAACCCTGCCTGTGCTGCAGTGCGGAGTTACGATGTTGGGGAGCTGGCAGCTGCTCGTCGTTGCTCGGTGGTTCTCTCCGGGTACTCCGGCTTCCTCCACCCGTAAAACTGTCACGGTCGTGATTAGCCATTGTGCATAACTATGTGACCTTAAACATAAATAAATAAATAAATAAATTGAATATCCATTTTGCCAGTGAAAATTATTCAATTAACAGGAGTATACAATTAACAGGGATTTGGTCAGTTTCCTGTGTTCTGGAGGTAAACTGAGCATTTATTCTATTATATTTTGTTTGACAGAGCTCATAGAGCTCTGTCAAACAAGATATAATAGAATAAATGCCTGTATTGGATGTAGTGAGGTCAAAAAGGTTGATAAATAAGGGGAATTTGGTGCGTGTCACAGTAATTTTTTCACCATATTACAAAAATTTATATACAATTAACAGGAGTTTACTCTCCAACCCATATGCAATTAACAGATCAAATTTGTACTGAAGGTATGGTAAATGGTTTTGTGTTTGAAAATTATATTCAATTAACAGGGATATACAATTAAGAGATATCCAATTAAGTGGGCTCCACTGTATTATTCATGATTTATGTTAAAAGTACACAGGAAAATAATTTTTTTTATATGCTCCCTAATAGTATGATGCAAAAATGCTGAAAAGTATTTCTCAATAATTATCAACTCAATGAATATGAAATTATATTTCTTTGCAGCTTGCTTGATGTCATGTAACATTTTTTTGTTTGTATCCTGCTCTCAAAGTTTAGATTTAACTCTGCACTCTGATGTTAAAAATCCACTGTTTTCAGCAGCAACAATTTCCCATAGTGCAGTTGGAAATTTAACAAACTATAATTTGTTTGTCAGAGTGCAATAAATAGACAAAACTACATGTATGTTTCAATGAGTCGTTTTGTATTCAATGAGTCAGATGTGCGTAGGAAGAAAATGTCGAGACTGAAGGTCGAGACGTTTTCTTTCTACGCACATCTGACGAATTGAATACAAAACGACTCATTGAAACATACATGTGGTTTTGTATTTATTACATGACCCAAGCACCTACTGACCTAATTTTCTTTTCTATCAACAGTGGTAAACACCATGCACTTTATGCAGTCGCATTGCATAAAAAAAAGTCCCGGTTGGAACAGGTTGGTGTGCAATACGGAATCCCGAATTGCACAGCCGTATTGCACGCCGTATTGCATAAGAGAGACTGCATGGGCATGTAATAAATGCTGTTAACCCTTTACCTAACCTGAAAAGCAGACGACACTTGCAAAAAAAATTCTTGAATAACTAGTTTTTTTCATTTTTTGTCTCAAAAACATAGGTTATGACCCCTCATTGGAACAAGCTCGTTCCAACGAGGGGTCATAACCTATGTTTTTGAGACAAAAAAATAAAAAAATAATGAAAATTAATTGGCCATTTTTGGCTCACCAACGTTAGTTGTGTGAGCCTATGGCATAGCCCTCATGTCGGCGGCGGCGTCCGCTCTCAAATATTTTGAACTTTTGTGTAGAGGTTTTGATTTTTTGGCTTTTCAAATTTTTTTTTAGTTTCAGCATATTGCTATAGTGGTTCACTATAACATTTAACTCTTTTCCAGGGTATTTTGTCGTAATATTAACCCTTTGAATCAAATTTTAGACTTATTTTGATGTTTGCGTGCAGGTTTTGATGGGTTTTTTTTCCTTTCTTTCAAGTGGAGATTTACCTTGCAGCATATGTCCATGCTTTCTATTGTATGTAAACATGCATCTTAGGGCTATGTTTGTATTATTTAACCCTTTTCCTGCTGAATTACTTCAATTTTGGACTTTTATGTTCAGCTTTTGGACTTAGGCTTACAGCTTCTTACTTTTATGTACAGGTTGTGATAAAAAAAAAAACAATTTCAAGTGAGGTTGACCTCACTGCATATTGCAGTGGTGGTTATTATAACATTGATATCTTTCCAGTGCATTTTTAAAAAATTTTTAACCCCTTCAATAGATTTTTAGACTTATTTTGACGTTTGCGTGCAGGTTTTCATGGGTTTTTTTTTTTTTCCTTTCTTCCAAGTGTAGAGTTTCTGCATATTGCTATGGTGGTTCACTATAACATTTAACTCTTTTCCAGGGTATTTTGTCTTCATTTTAACCCTTTGAATCAAATTTTAGACTTATTTTGATGTTTGCGTGCAGGTTTTGATGGGTTTTTTTTTCCTTTCTTTCAAGTGGAGATTTATCTTGCAGCATATGTCCATGCTTTCTATTGTATGTAAACATGCATCTTAGGGCTATGTTTGTATTATTTAACCCTTTTCCTGCTGAATTACTTCAATTTTGGACTTTTATGTACAGCTTTTGGACTTAGGCTTACAGCTTCTTACTTTTATGTACAGGTTGTGATAAAAAAAAACAATTTCAAGTGAGGTTGACCTCACTGTATATTGCAGTGGTGGTTATTATAACATTGATATATTTCCAGTGCATTTTTTACAAAATTTTAACCCTTTGAATAGATTTTTAGACTTATTTTGACGTTTGCGTGCAGGTTTTCATGTATTTTTTTTCCTTTCTTCCAAGTGTAGATTTACCTTGTAGTATATGCTTTCTATTGTATGTAAACATGCATCTTAGGGCTATGTTGTATTCTTTAACCCTTTTCCTACTTAATTATTTCAATTTTGGACTTCTTTTGTTTACAGGTTTGGATTTTTGTGCTTTTAAAAAAATGTTTTTCTTCTTTGCATATTGCTGTGGGGGTTCACGATAACATTTAACTCTTTTCCAGGGTATTTCGTCTTAATTTTAACCCTTAGAATCAAATTTTGGACTTATTTTGACGTTTGTGTGCAGGTTTTGATGTTTTTTTACTTTTATGTGCAGGTTTTGAGGTTTGTCTTTCTTTTCTTCCAAGTGGTGACTTACCTTGTAGCATATTGCCATGGTTCCTATTTTATGTTAGGATGCTTCTTGGGGCTATTATTATATTATTTAACCATTTAGCTGCTTATTTACTTTAATTTTGGACTTTTGTGTGCAGGTTTTGTACTTTTGTGTGCAGGTTTTGATATTTTTTTTTAAGTGGAGTTTTACCTCTCTGGCATATTGCCATGGTGGTTACTGTAACATTTTCAGGGTATTTTTCTAAATTTTAACCCTTTGAAACAAATGTGATACTTTTATGTGCAGGTTTTGAGGTTTGTCTTTCTTTTCTTCCAAGTGGATATTTTTCAAGTAGACTTTCACCCTACTGACATATTGCCATTGTGGTTACTGTGACAGGGTATTTTTCTCAATTTTAACCCCTTGAAACAAATGTGATACTTTTTTTTACTTTTATGTGCAGGTTTTGAGGTTTGTCTTTCTTTTCTTGCAAGTGGTGACTTACTTTGTAGCATATTGCCATGGTTCCTATTTTATGTTAGGATGCTTCTTGGGCTATTTTTATATTATTTAACCCTTTAGCTGCTTATTTACTTTAATTTTGTTCTTTTCTTTGCAGGTTTTGTACTTTTGTGTGCAGGTTTTGATATTTTTTTTAAGTGGAGTTTTATCTCACTGGCATATTGCCACGCTGGTTATTGTAATATTTTCAGGGTATTTTTCTAAATTTTAACCCTTTGAAACAAATGTGATACTTTTTTTACTTTTATGTGCAGGTTTTGAGGTTTGTCTTTCTTTTTTTCAAAGTGGAGACTTACCTTGTAGCATATTGCCATGGTTCCTATTTTATGTTAGCATGCTTCTTAGGGGTTATTATTATATTATTTAACCCTTTAACTGCTTATTTTCTTTAATTTTGGACTTTTGTGTGCAAGTTTTGAACTTTTTTTTTTACTCCCGCCACCCCTTTGCATTGGCCACCTGTTGGTGAGCCATGGGGTACTGATACCCCCTCTAGTTGAGAATAGCGCTGGCCGGTTTTGGCCGTTACGTTGGGTAAAGGGTTAAATAAGATATATAACTGGTTAAATTCTGAGTCCTTCAAATCCATAATAGAATCATCAAAATCAGAGATTTCTATTGAATTGTCAGGGTACTGGGGTTAATTGCTGGAGTGCTAAATTATACGGGGGTCCTTAAAAATTTGTTTGTGTCTGACTCTTTGTCTTGTTACAGTTTATTGTGTTGTGGTCGTGATATGGCCCCTGTTACTGAAAATGACCTTTAACACCAGTAAATAAATAACTAAAAACATTTAACCCTTTACCCTCCCCGTGGGAACCCCGGGAAGTAAGCAGCACTTGTTTACTGTGGTAAACCAGTTCCGCTTTACTAGTAAAATAGGACCCAGTCACCAATGCTTGGGGTGAAAGTCCTCTAAAATGGGCAACATGTTGATCAACGATTGACTAAACTTTACTTCATCTCCATGTTGTGTCACGATTAGCCATGGTGCATAAATATGTGACGTTAACCACCAACAAACAAACAAACAAACTTAACCCTTTACCCAACGAATCGCCCGCATCCGCCCACGTAATATGCAAATTCAGCAGTTGAAAAAATATTATTTTTCAAAAAATTTTAACAAAACCATATCATGTGACCTCTCGTTGGAACGAGCTCGTCAAGCTCGTTCCAACGAGGGGTCACATGATATAGTTTTGCTGATATTTTTTGTAAAATTTGAAAAAATGATATTTAAAATAATAAATTTTGATATCATCTGCGTTGGGTAAAGGGTTAATAGATAGCATAGCAGGGTAGCATCACTAAATATACCCTCTGTGAACCTCAATCTGAATCAGGGTCTAAGAAACAGACAGAGGTACCAGAGGATAAATTGGTCTACTGTATGGGATAGCATCATCAAATTCACCCTCTGGGGACCTCATTCTGCAAATGTCAGACTGCTTAATTTCAGGCCTGACCTCAATCAAGTATTCCTGTATTGGGTAGCAATATATGTTGATGACACTATGCAACAAATTAACTGAAAGACTCTAGAATATAAGCTGGCGGTGTTCAAGAAGCATTCCATTAGTTCACTTAACCACATACCTCATTTGTTGAAAATTTTCTTGACAAGCTCTAAAATTTCAATTTTTTGCCTTCAAAACATAGTTTATGACCTTCCCTCCCCATTGGAATGAGTTCAATGGTCTCTTTCCAATGCTGGCCCATAAGCAGCATGTTTTTGAAGCAAACATTAGAAGAAGAAAAAAAATTTTAAATGGCGATTTTGTATGTCATGTTGGACAGATTTTACCATTATGTCAGATAAAGGGTTCCCTCTTAAAGGCTTAATTCAAACTTTGATTACATTTTACTGCAACAAAACTGGTTCCCCAACTTGCAGTCTAAAGGTGAACTTGCAAGTAATGCGAAGTACCTTGCCAGTTGTTTCTTGGCATGTCTTGGCTGCCTACATAGGCAGCCAAGACTTACCTAGAAACGATTGCAGAGCCACATGATGAAGACTGTCACAGTGTTGCAAAAATGTATGAAACTATCAAGATCCTTAACTCTTAACCCGCTGAGTATTTTCAAAATATTTTTCACCAAATCTAGTCATGGCTGCTGTGAAGCAGCCATGACTAGATTTGATGAAAACCTCATCTAAATTTAACTAGAGAAATCATTGGTCAAAAAGTCCATTAAATTTACAGGAGAGAATTTCATTTAAATGTGCCCAAATTTTAATTATTTCAGTGGCAGGGGATTCTGTATCCTGGGCAGCAATATCTGCCAGCAGCATGCAAGGAGTTAAGGGTTAACTAAACTTTGTTCTTAAATTGGAGACGCATGTGCTGAAAGTTACATTAAGCTCCAAAAACTAAACTAACATGTACTTTTATTTGTAGAACATGGTGTCTACCTAATCAGTATTCTTGTTCACTCCATATGGTGAAATAATGATCCAAATAATGGAAAAATAATTCTTTTTGCAATATTTATATTGAAAAGGATATGACATTGCCTTGAACAAGAAGTCAGTTTTAGCTTTTTGTTCCGGTTGATATTTTAGCATAATTAAAAATGGAAACCACCTATTCGTTGTCGGTCAGAAAACAATACAAATGTATGACGTCGATCAGTTATACCTATATTCTGAGGCAAAAAGGAATAGGGGTGACAGGTTAATGATGTATCCCACATTTAACATTATGTCTATTTATTTGCAATTTTTTTGTTAATAAACATAATACAATATTCATGAAATAGTTTTTAAATTTCTCAACACTCTAAAAACTAGCATGCTAGATTACTAGCTCACCTGATTGAAAGTCAGGGTGAGCTAGGCTGATCACAATCCGTCCATCGTCACCAACATTATGGCAGTTGGGTGCAAGTTTTTCAGATCAAGTCCTTGGTTTCTCATTTGGGTTCCAGAATATAATTTTCTCGCGGTTCGTAGGATAGCGAGAAAATATTGTCTCGTCGGTGCGTGAGTAGTTAAAGTGTCGGCATATTTTTTTGAATATGCACAAGTTTCCCTGTTCACTCCAATTGGTGAACTGCGCACGGAGCGCTGTACTGTTTTATTGGGTGACTGGTTTATTAATCATTTCTAGACAGTCCCACTCAAGAAGCTGAAGTCTAGTTTTATCTTCGTTAAAACATGTTTATTTGCAAGCATCAGTGTAGGTCCGAACACTGCCTCGTGGTAGCCGCGCACTCGACGTCGGACGCAGGTTTCCATGGGTTTTCTCCCTCGGGGTTTTCTCCTTGGTTTTTCCTGTTCGGCCAGGTTACTGCAAGCGAGGTGTCTGATAGTATTATGTACTATTGTTACAATTCATCATAATTTATTGTTCTCTTCGTCCTATTATCAACTTATTAAAGCTTCTACGCAGTCTGTCCAGTGGCAAATATTTTTTGATGTTATTTTATTTACCCTGTAGCTAAGGTTAGACTTTTTACTTTCTTTCTATCTACAAGTCAGCATAATTTGATATTTGGTTTGCTGCATCTTTATGGTGGCCATATTCAAATTTGTTCAAATCAGGTTCCTGAGTACCTAGATGGATTGTGATCCCCATAAACCAAATGGTAGTGAGGAACTTAGAGATTCTACAAAATGATGCGGGTCGGTGGGTAACCAGATCAAGTAATGCAGCCACTCTGGAAGCGGGTGGATGCCAGTTAAAGATAGAATAGACATGGGAAAAGTATACGTGGTAAACCTCCCAAACAGCAGATGGTGTTTAACAACGTTTAACCCTTTACCTAATGAATCGTCCACATCCGCCCAAGTAATATGCAAATTCAGCAGTTGAAAAAATTAAGTTTTTCAAAATATTTCAACAAAACCATATCATGTGACCCCTCATTGGAACGAGCTCATTGAGCTCGTTCCAATGAGGGGGTCACATGATATGCTTTTGTTGAAAATTTTTGAAAAATTAAAAAAAATGATATTTAAAATAATAGATTTTGATATCGTCTGCATTGGGTAAAGGGTTAACCGTGTATGGAACTATAACATTCAGACAGAATGGATAAAGCAGGCGAGGGAGCTAATTGAGAACTACTCTATAGAGACTGGAGATCTAGAATGTTCTACAGTACGGGAGGAGCTTTATAAGGGAAAGGGTGCTTGAGGATTTTAACAGAAATTGGCGAGCTGGAATTAGGACCAAGAGTTCTTTAGATGGGTTATATAAAAAGGATACGCCAGCTTTTGTGGAGTACCTGCATGGATCGTTGGTGGGGGGGGGGGGGGGCATTGTTGTTCAGCGTGAGATCCAAGTCACTGGTGTTGAGGAGGAGAATCGGGAAAGGTGAGGAAAGGACATGTCAGATGTGCATTTTAAGAGTAACGGAGACCCTGGAACATTTTATAAAAGAATACCCAAAATATCTGCCTAGTAGAACAAAACTCCTGGAGAAACTTATGAAAAAATGTGGTAAAAACATGAAGGATAAGTGGATGAAGAATGACATGAGGGAAAGGGTCAGTTTTATGGTTGGGCAGATTGAGGAAAGCACCAATGGGTGGAATTATAAAACAGTATTCGGTTGTATGCTGAAAAATTAGGAGGGTGAGTGGGGGAAGAATAACCCTGTGAGGAAGGAATAACCCAGTGGGGGACAGACTTGATGTTGTCCTTAGAGGACCATGACAAATTAGTGGAAGGCCAAAAAATTATTATTAGGCCTAAAAAAATATAAAAAATCTGTTTCTCAGGCCCTCCCGCATGGTCCTTTTGGCTGCCGCATACTCTCTTTTTATAACCAATTTAAACTTGAAAAAAAAAAAAAAATTAAATGGTTTATGTCTGATATTTTACCCAAGTTAAAAAAATTTATGAATTTGTCCCTTGAGTGCAAGAAGGCTTTGCAATGCTTTAGCATTGCAAAGCCTTCTTGCACTCAAGGGATGAAATACACCACCACCCAGGCTATTCTGTAGATTATGAGGCCTAAAACTTGAACCAAGAACATGAACTTTTGAAGGCAAAGAAGAAATTACTGAAATAAAAAATAAAATAAAAAAACGCTCGCCCACATGCAATTTCACAAATAATGGCCTGAGAAACAGAAGATCTACTTTGTGTGGCCTTAGTGCATATTTGGGCTCCCTGTGGGAGTCTGAATTTTAACTTAGTGCAATATGAGGAAAATTCTTGAAAAATATTTTTAATCAGATCCACCAATCAGAAACTATGTATATTTGTTGTATGAAATCCTCAGTGAGAGCAGATTCAAGTTTGTTGAAATCAAGTTCTTACTAATCAGGCCTTCAGTCATTTTAACCTTTTCAACTTGATTACTCAGTATTATATGGCAACTGGTAATTATCTTAAGGTTAACTGGTCAATCATTAGGGGCAACTGAGCAGATGTCAGAATGCATGCACATGTATCAGTTGTACAGATGTTCAAGGGCGTAAATGCAAGAGCCGTGTCAACTGTAATCTATGCGGCTATCACATATAACAACTGAATGTCTGATTTTGTTTCAAATTTTGTAAACCTTAAACATGTGATTCGATTCATATTTGATTTGATATGGTCATAAAAATGTAGCAAAAACCACAGTTGAAAAAAAGGTGATTTATTCCAGAAAACAGCAAATTTTAATTGCAAAATCCACAATTTTATTTCTCAATACAAAATATAATTATGAATTGACAAAACTGGTTTTAAAAAATCCTAAATATAACCAGTGATCCATTTCAAAACAAGCAGATTCAAAAATGGTTTATCTAAAACTATTATGGTGCACTATTTAGGGAAATTAAAATTCTTACCAGGGTACTCAGGACTAATGAATTTAGACGCACCACAAGCCTTTTTAGACCAATTAAATGTGGTCAAGAAGTTGATGGCTGCGAACAAAACAAGGCAGAAAAACTTCTATGCTTATTTTATGCATAGTCTTTGTAAGACCACATCTCACCTCAAGCATACCTAGGTAGTAGAAAATCTGCCTAATAACTTCTATGACACACCCCAGACCTATCTGGGCTCTGTCTGACACACCCCAGGCCTAAACTCAGGCCTAAACTGCTTGCCATTTATCACAGTTAATCCAGTCATAGCTAACCAGTTATACTGTTTTGTCTATGTTTTATCCATATATTTGGACCTCATCTTTGATATGTTGGTCCTCAGAGTAGCTTATAACATATAGAATAAATAGGTACTGGGGCCGATCATCAGATTTAAACCATAAGTAGGATAAGGGTTTTAACCACTCTGCCGAATGGTTAAAACCCTTATTCTACAAGTGGTTGAAATCTGATTACCGGCCCTAGTACCTTTTTGTTTCATTTATATTATGCTCTTAAAAAATAATCAACTTTGTCACTTAAAATGGAGAAAAAAACAATACAAACACATGGGTTTGTTTTGTTTACATCTGCACCGGTGGGCAGTACTTCTGGCTGCACGTGAATGCTTGATTGACAGGTAGACACATCGTCAAAGTTGATTGAAATTACTTTGCCTTTTCAGTCAGATTATCATTAACAATTCTTGAATTTTATTTTAAATATTTAATTGTAGGTATTTTAACCTTAGTAAGTCATTGCACATAGTAGATAGTACAGTAGAATCCTCTTAATTGAATATCCACTTTGCCAGTGAAAATTATTCAATTAGCAGGAGTATACAATTAACAGGGATTTGGTCAGTTTCTTGTATTCTGGAGGTAAACTGAGCATTTATTCTATTATATCTTGTTTGACAGAGCTCATAGAGCTCTGTCAAACAAGATATAATAGAATAAATGCCTGCATTGGATGTAGTGAGGCCAAAAAGGTTGATAAATAAGGGGAATTTGGGGCGTGTCACAGTAATTTTTTCGACATACTACAAAAATTTATATACAATTAACAGGAGTTTACTCTACAACCCATATGCAATTAACAGACCAAATTTGTACTGAAGGTATGGTAAATGGTTTTGTGTTTGAAAATTATATTCAATTAACAGGGATATACAATTAAGAGATATCCAATTAAGTGGACTCCACTGTACTGCAAAACGTTGTATGTTTGAATGAAACATTGCAAAATGTACTACGAAAGATGTAAATTTTTGTAATGGAATTCCCATTGAAAACATTTTAACCTCTGTAGAAGCTTTACACTGGTAGTGGGGTTAAAAGATCAAATTTAACAAACAGGCTTTTCACAGGTACTGGGAGCACGGTGGCTCAGTGGTCGACTGTTGGACTTCTATGCTAGATGTCCTGAGTTTGATCCCCATCTGGGACGATCTGCGTTGTGTCCTTGGGCAAGGCACTTTATCCTGGTTGCCTACATGGGGTCACAATGACGCTGTGTACTAAGGCGTACTGCACATTGATGGTGCACATGTCTTCAACCGCTGTAACCCTGCTTGAGCAGAGCTTGAACAGAGTTAGAATGTTGAGGAGCTGACAGCTGCGTGTCAATGCTGCTCGGTGTCCTCCAGCTTCCTCCACCCATAAAACTGTCACAATCACGATTAGCCATTGTGCATAAGTATGTGACCTTAAACACCAATAAATAATAAATAAATAAATATTTACCATACCTTTAGTAATCACATGCGGTGTAGAGAGTAAATCTCCATTAACTGAAGAAAATATCTTGTGTTTTTGTCCTCAGTACTTCCAACATGAGAATTTAACTGGTTGAGTGCTACAGTGAAAGTCAAAATAAGTTGTAGCATAACCACAATAAACTAAGTATACTGCTGCTATTGCACTGATAAGACCAAAATCTGATATCTTTTCTGGAAAGCTCTCAGTGAGAGCTTTCCAGAAAAGATATCAGATTCTGGTCTTATCAGTGTAGGAAGAGAAAGATACATAGTTTATAGCGGTTATCCTACAACTTATTCTCTCTGGGTACTCCAGCTTCCTCCACCCATAAAACTGTCATGATCACGATTAGCCATTGTGCATAAGTATGTGACCTTAAACACCAATAAATAAATTTCACAGATACTAACATAGGTGACCATGGCATAAAGTATGAACTACTGGTAGGCACAGATACAGACAGTAAAATAAAGCCAAACACACATGGACAACATTTGTTCAGAACATTTGTTTGGAATAGTATTTTCTTTAATAACATCAGACATGTCACATTTATCAAAGAATGCTTGCCTGTTCTGCGAAAAGTTCCTTTACCAGATGAACATAAAACTGAAATAAACAGAGACAATTGCCAGTTGCCATTTAGAATCAAAGAAACAGTATCTTTTATACATCCATTTTTACACAACAGTCCACATCAAAAGAGGATCCACCCTCACTCAATACATGGGTCAAAGTAAAAAACATAGCTTATTACTCTTCTTTGGAATGAGCTTGTTCCAATGAGGGGTCATAACACATGTTTTTGACACAAAAAAATTAAAAGATTTTGTTAACCCTTTACCCAACATAATGGCCAAAACCGGCCAGCGCTATTCACAAAAATCGCCAATTAATTTTCGTCGAGCTCGTTCCAATGAAGGGTCATAACCTATGTTTTTGAGACAAAAAATTAATTATTCAAGAATTTTTTTGGCAAGTGTCATCTGCTTTTCATGTTAGTTAAAGGGTCAATCATGAATTTTATTTGCAAGTGTCGTCAGCTTGTCGAGCTCGTTCCAATGAGGGGTTCATAACCTATGTTTTTGAGACAAAAAATTAATTATTCAAGAAT
The DNA here is from genome assembly GCA_031216915.1 of Pictodentalium vernedei. Lineage (NCBI taxonomy): Eukaryota > Metazoa > Mollusca > Scaphopoda > Dentaliida > Dentaliidae > Pictodentalium > Pictodentalium vernedei. Next base: position 85,130,859 of record CM062294.1, read on the forward strand.
TTTTTTGGCAAGTGTCGTCTGCTTTTCATGTTAGTTAAAGGGTTAATCATGAATTTTATTTGCAAGTGTCATCTGCCTTTCATTTTAGGTAAAGAGTTCAGTAGGTTCCACTGTGCTATAATTCATCAAAATTTATACTGACAACCCTAAAATTCATTAAGTTTGCAGACCTTTTGAGACTCAATATTTCAAATAAGGGCATTCAATCTGCTGTATCTTGTTCAACAGCATTCCTTGAAGTGCAGCACTGCTTGCTTCCTGCAGTAAACAAGTTCTGTTTTACTGGCATAATAGGCCCTGGTAACCAAAGTTTTGAGTGGTACACATATTTCAGCAATAATATTTCTAGGGCCCTGTGAATCTCATATTCTCAATTCGAATCAAATTGAGTCTATTATTCGAAAAAGAACCGAACCTTGAATCGAATAGAGGTGTCTGGGGGCTTGGTGACTCAGTAGGTAGAGGTGCAGGCTGCAAGCCGAGAGGCCCTCGGTTCGAAACCCACCTGCGGCATCCACGTGTCCTTGGGCAAGACACTTCACCCCCATTACCCACGTGAGGGCACGGTGGCATTGTATACTAAGGTGTACTGCTTGTCGATGGTGCACTTGTCTTCAATCATTGCTAACCCTGCTTCTGTGGTATTAGCTATTAGTGTGTTGGGGAGCTGATAGTTGCTTGCCATTGCTTGGTGGTTCTCTCCAGGTACTTAGACTGCCTCCACCCGTAAAACTGTCATGGTCATGATTAGCCATTGTACAGAAATATGCGACCTTAACTCTTAGGAGCCGGGGAATCAGAATGAATTTATTGTACATGACATACCGTGACAAACATACAGTAAGCAGGTGCTTCTAATCAAGTGTCGTCTGCCTATTCAGGCAGACGACACTTGACTAGAAGCACCTGCTCAGTGTTTAATTCTCCCCCAGCCCAAAGATAGCCGAACCGTCACATCCAGAATATCACAGGCAAGAAAACTCGACTTCTGGCTTCTAAGAGTTAAACACCAATAAATAAATATAATACAGGTGTGTTGATGTCCCGACTGATAAAATATTTCGAAGGCATGCCTTGATGATGTAGTTGGAATATTATCCAGTAAGGATTTTTGTTCAAAAACAGAAACAGGTGCAAGAAATTTATACTGAGTACTGCACGAGGCTAGCCACTAGCAACCATGAGATCTTTCAGCAGTGGTATTGACTAGTGAACCTAAAATTAGCATGGCTGGTGTCATGAGTACAGATTCTTTTTAGCTCACCGAAGGGAGCTTAACTTATCACTGGCCGGCCGTCGTCGTGAACATTTTTCAAACGACATCTCCTCTGAAATCACTGGTCCGATTTTCACGAAACTTCATGTGGATATTCATTACTATATATATGGCAATTCATGTTTGTTCAAATGAAATGGCCACGTTCCTTGGGGGCTCTGTATGGTGCATAACTCTGATAGCACCGTATGAATTATAGAAAAATTATTAAAAAATCTTCTTCTCCAAAACCAGTGGGCAGAATCTTTTGATACTGGGTAGCATCTTGGTATAGGTCTGATTCAAGTTTGTTCAAATCGGCCCCCGGATTGATATTTGGGCTCACTAAAGAAGCCCAAATTTGAACTTAGTGCATTTCAGGCAAATTTCTTGAAAAATCTTCTCCAGATCCAGCAGGCAGAATCTTTTGATATTTGGTATGTAACATTGTGGGGTGTATCTGATTCAAGTTTTTTCAAATTGGCCCCCTGGATTCACATTTGGGCTCAGTATAGAAGCCCGAATTCGAACTAGATCCAGCAGGCAGAATCTTTTGATATTTAGTATGCAACATTGTGGGGTGGATCTGATTTAAGTTTGTTCAAATCGGCCTCCTGTTTGTTCAAGCCATATCCCTAGGTCCATGTCCCTAGTTCCATAAAATTTGTCTCTCATGACTTCATTCCTTTGTAGTGTTGATGAACCATGTCTAACTGAATGTGACCCCAAATACTTCTTTGAACCCCTTTGTTTGAATCACTTTGCCCGGTGAGCGATTAAGGCCCCTTGGGGCCTCTTGTTTTATATTAATATAGTGGAAATTACACTCAAGTCTTTATTTTCAACATTATTTATGAACAATTTCTATCTCAGCTATACATTTTGTGAGACGACTAAGATGACTGAAACCAAGTGACATTCCAGTGAAAAGATTCGAAGGAAAACAAATCGGATAGCCGATTTTGAATCAAACCTAATACCAACTTAAAATTCAAAATCAAATCGAATCAAAGCTTCACAAGGCCCTAAATATTTCCCTGTGAAAGCAATCACAACAACAAAAATGTAAACATGAATCAGATGTGAGGTATGGCAAATTTCCCTGGTAAGAGAGGATCAAGTAATCAATGCCAGTGGTGGAAGTCTGCTCAAGTGGGTGGCATAGGTTGAAACAGTCTACTAAAATTTACAGTGCACTTCTGTTTTATTCATGATGTAGTCATAAATACACAAATTGACCTTAAACACCAATAAATAAATATCAACAAATCCCAGTCCACTTGGTGCAATACACTGAAACTGTGATTCGAATTCTGATGTTCCTTTTCAATTCTCACTTCAAAGCTAGCTTATGATCTCTCATACCACTTTTACAGTGAAGGGTCAAAGGCTATATATATACAGTACATGGAAAGTGTATTATCACTAAATCACCCGCAGAGTGGAGATTCCACCCGAGGAATAATTGCAATTTTGTTGCAAAGCATAACCAGCACCAGCAAAGTTTCAGCCAATGGACCTCCGGGTTAAACCCGGAGGTCCATTGGCTGAAACATTGCTTGTGTTTTTTGTCGATATGTACAAAATTCGAAAGTTATAGCCTGGGTAATAACTCCACTCCGCAGGTGATTTAGTTACAATCCACTCTCCACATACTGTAGAAAGCAAAATATTAAATGTTGGGCAATTATTAATAAAAATTATTATATGACAGAATAAATCTGATAATTTAATTGGCTAAAACCCTTGTCAGAAGTGTTGATATTGCTGATCTATTCTATTTATATTACATCGAGTTGATATTTCACCCCTCTGTCATTGTTGTCTATAAATAGCACAGGTAGACAAGCCTGAAAATACTCTAAAAAAAAGAAAGCAAGAGGGTAATGACTCTGACTCTGACGCAGAGCTGCAGGAGTATATGAGCGAGGAAGGCTTTGAGACAACCGGATAACCAGTTTGAAACCGCTTACCTACCTAACCAATTTGAAAAAACATCAACCGGTTATCTGAAATAACGATAGTGATCGCCATTCCACGGTTAAAACATAGTTAATCTGCCGTTTCTCCTTTGGGATAGATACACCTCGAAGCCACGTTGTATATATTGATTAATAATCAACTTTGGCTCAACACTTCGTTAATGATCGGTAATTTCCGTGAGTACTGAGTAAACGCAGAAACTATTCCGTAGTATGTATTCAAACGAACGTTGTCGAGTACTCGACAACGTTCATTTGTATACATACTACGGAATAGTTTCTGAGAATACTGCTTTCCAATTCCTATAGTTTAGATCCAAGATTAGGTGAAATAATGGCTACGGATAACCGGATATTAACTGGTAATAGCTTTTGGTTAGTCGGTTGTGAAAATGAGCCAACCATTTCAGCTCTAATGTTGCCCATTTTAGAGGACTTCCACCGGAAGCACTGGCAAATGGGGAGGGGGGTTCTTCCCAACAACGTTCTCGAAGAATTTCCATGACCACTGTTGAAAATCATTCATGGAAAACAGAAGGTAATACACTATGTCCAGTAAATGTACAGTACCGGCTGATCAGGCCTGAAAATAAGCAATCTGTCATTTGAAGAATGAGGTCCTCAGAGGGTGAATTTACTGATGCTATCCCATACAGTGTGCCAATTTATCCTCTGGGCACCTCTTGTTTAGACTTCAGATCTTGATTCAGATTGAGGTTCACAGAGGGTAAATTTAGTGATGCTATCCTGTGTTGCAGGGTAGCATCACCAAATTCACCCTCTATGGTCCTCATTCTGCAGATGACAGTCTGCTTATTTGCAGGCTTGCAGGTAGGTTGATCTAATGATTCCAAGTACCTGTTTTCAATAAAAATAGAAATGGTATTTCCAACTTGCTCCTTCCTTTAATTTCCCGATTCCAGTGTTTAGAAACTGTTCAAATATAACAATTAACTACAACATGAACAAATAAGTTAATGCCCAGACCCTCCTTTATGGTCCTTTTGGCTACCGAATACTCCCTTTTTATATCCAATGCATACTTAAAAAAAACATAAAAATTAAATGGTTTAGGCTAAAAAAAAATATTGTTTTGATTCTCAGGCCCTCCCTCATTGGATTTGAACCTCCTCAGAAAACTTTTTTATTATGTAATGTTTTTTTAAGAATTTGTGAAAACTTGGAATGGTCATTTTTCACATTTCTCAACATATAATTATTTAGCTGTGTTTGCAGTGAATTGGTTTTTCTTGTTGCAGTTTATGGGAGAGTGCCCAGAGACACTCTCCCATAAACTGTAACAAGACAAATTCCGATATACTGGATTATGATTTAATTATTTATTTGCTGGTGTTTAAGGTCATATATTTCTGCACAATGGCTAATAATGGCTGCAACACCAATATAAACTCAAGTTTAACCAATCATTTAGAGCCATGTTTCCCATTTTAAAGGACTCCTACCCCAAGCATTGGTTACTGGGGCCTATTCTAATGGATCATGATGTTTGACAGATCTATACCATTAAAAAGAACAATAAAATACAAATCCTTTCAGCTGTTGTTATGGCAGTTAGTTATAAAAGGTATACTATAATTACACTAAAATACAACCTTTTCTCTTTTTCAAGTGGAAAGACAGCAAAAAGATTTACCGAGTATACTCAACCCTTTACACAAACAAAAAAAAATTAAAAAAAAAAATAAAAAATAAAATCCTCCCTCCCTCACTGATTTGAAAAGAAAATTGCCTGAGAATCATCCATTTTTTTTATTTGGCCTTATGTCTGATATTTTACCCAAGTTAATAAAATGTATAAATTTGTCCCTTGAGTGCAACATGGCTTTGCAATGCTTTAGCACTTGTCTTCAACCAATGCTTAGCAATGCAAAGCCTTTTGCGCCCAAGGGATGAAAATACACCACTGTCCATGCTATTCTGTAGATTATGAGGCCTAAAACATAAAACAAACAAGAACATGGACTTCTTATGGCAAAGAAATAATAACAAAAATAAAAAATAGAATAAAAAAAAAAATGCCCACCCACATGCAATTCAAACAATGGCCTGAGAAATAGAAGATCTACTTTGTGGGGCCTAACTTTGATTAAATAAATACATAATCGTGCTTCCAGCACTCTACCTGTTAAAAATGTTACTTATGAAGTGCAGTATGAATACCAATGTTCCCATTTGGTTGTACCTTACACATGAAATTTGTAAGAAATCTCAAAATATGGATTTTATTTATATCACAGGGAGATGAGGCTAGGAATTGTGCACAGGAAAACTGTCAATTCAATCGTTGGTTTATAGATGGTTCATTAAATCATTTCCTGGTTTCCATAACACACTGAAATGTATACTCATTTGATAGCTTGAACAATTTCATTCTGCATTTAACAGCCTCTTCGTGGTGTATCGAAGGACATCATGCCTGAAAAATAATTACACCAATTTGTTTTATTATGAACATTCCGTAGCTGTCTGAGTGCAAGAAGTTGATAGCTGCACTATGAAAAAATCTGGCATAATGATGGTTTCATAATTCCTGACTGCATTTCATTATCAGACGAGCAACACAAAGCATGGCATATGGTGTCATAAAATGGTAGGTAAGTCTCTTGGGGGCATAACCAAATCAAAATGAAGCTTCCTCTGGACACCCATAATGCATCAAACCAAAAAAAAAAAATTGATCTGAGTCAGAATTCATTAGTTTCTGGATGGAAACCAGATTCAATATGGCAGCCATACTGAATTGGCTAGCTGATCCAAAATCAAAAGGAAGCTTACTCTAGACACCAATAATGCATAACCAAAAATTGAAATTGATTCAAGTCAGTATTCATTAGTTATTGGATGGAAACCAAATTCAAGATGGCCACCATGGAAGCCATAATGAATTGGTCATCTTGGTTCAGTTGACTGGTCCAAAATCGAAAGGAAGATTCCTGCAGACATCAACAATGCATAATTTAAAAAAAAAAAAAAATGATTCGAATCACCATTCATTAGTAATTGGGCGGAAACCAAATTCAATATGGCCACCATGGTGGTTATATTGAATTGGCTAGCTAGACCGAAATCTAAAAAAAGTTAAAAAATTTATAGTAATTTATATATTTTTTATACTTACCAATGACCCAGACATAGCTGGTGCTAACTCTTAAAATATAGGGCCAAACACAAATTTTGCCCCCCAATCCCCAAAATTTGCATCTAAAACTAAAGAAAACATGTCCTGAAAGGCCCTCCACACTTCGCCCCTACTGCGCATGCGCAGTGTCAAGGACGTTCCGAAATTGGCGCCATTTATCATTCTAATAACCAGTGCCTGGTAAGCGCTATGTACTCAGCGGGGAAGCAAGAGTTCCCAACTCCTGGGAGGGCCATCCCCGTCTCGGTCATTGGTAAGTATAAAAAATATATAAATTACTATAAATTTTTTAACATTTTTATACTGTACCAATGACCCAGACATAGCTGAATAGTAAAAAGGCTGGAGGGCCAAGGACATAGAGCAAAATGGAATACGCTCAATAAAATAAAATAGAGTCATCCCCTGTAGGGAAAAGAAGTAATAGGCCTTACATGTATCTTTCTTATTTATGATAAATTAGAAAGATACAACACCTTCCAAAATTGAGCTTCATACATCCATGTACTCTATTAATATCCAATATAATCCTTATACTAATAATTTTTAAAGTAAGCCAATAATAAAGTAAGTCTAGAGAATAGAGACTCTTATACTCCTAAAAGTGTCTGAGAATTGCATAATCATGTCCGTTGACATATGCAATATTCAAAAGCTATACTTTAAAAACTAAGACTTGAATGAATTTTATAAACTTAAACTTCTCACTAAACAACCATCCCAATAACAGCTCAGAATAACTAACTCCGGAGGAGGTATCCCCTTGTTTTCATAGTAAAACAGGTGACCCAGGGGAACACCCTCCCCCCCCCTTTTTCTTGCCCTGGGTCAAATAGCCCAGAGCGAAGAGGGCAGCCGAACGGAGACACTGCCGAAACAGACAGCCTACCTAGCTATAGTAGCAACTGTTAAGAGAATGACATTCTGAGCAGTAGATAATAGACCTACAAAAGAGGCCTCAAGAAATTGACTCGAAATTTCTAAGATAAAATTCATGAATGTGGATGGCTGAGCGCAATGAGCGGCCTTCAAAAATCTATAATAGCGACACTATTAAAGTAAGCCCAAGAAGTAGAAGAACTCTTACTTCATGAGCTGAAATCTTAAGCACAACTGCTAAGTCAATGATATACCATAAGCAGTACCGATAGTTAATAGAATCCATTAACAATAAAATGGAGCGTAACGTCCTTCTACTAGACATCAAAGACAGAAGAAGCTTACGCCCTTGTAATAAACAGATATCTGTTTATAAATACATAAACTGTACCCGGAAAGAGTAAAGGCCTATGCCCATACGAAGACGGAAGGACCTTAAAATAATAGGTTCCGGATAATGGGAGCCTAACTCTTATGCAACAATCCAACCTAAATAGTAACGGAAGTATTGATTCCGAAACTATGAAAGTGAAAATCATCCATCGATAGTGCATGAAACTCACTGACTCTACAGTAAAAGAGAAACCAACAGAATTACTGTTTAAAAGGTCAGAATTTGAAAACTACTGTTTCCAGAGGCTCAAATGATTACTTAGCTAAATAAGAACCGAAGTTAAAATCCGTATAGGAATTTAATCTAAAGATTCTAAGTCTATTTATCAAAAAGTTACTAACTGACTTAGATAAAGAGACAAAGACTCAATTGTAAACTATCGTAGAGTGCATAGGTATGAGGTAACATAAACCTATAACCTAAATAATAACAGGCTGCAGTAGATCTTGTGAAACAAGTATACTAAAAAATAGCAATGAGTAGTATGGAGGGATCAACAATATGAACATAATGATCCCTACACCACGACGGAAGAGCCTCCACTTTAGTCGCATAGAATAGCGAAGAAGAGAATCTCCTATAGTAAGAAATCGCGTCCAAAGCTCGTCCAGTACAGTGCTTACAATGCAATACGGACCACACAACGGAATACATGAAGGTTGCGACCTTGCTGGTTGTGATAAAGATGACACGATTTACCCAGTGAAAAAAGATCCTCACATAGAGGAAGATTTCACGTTAAGATCCACAGTAGACAAGAGAGTAAATTACTCATGATCTCTGTGAAGATAGAGATGCTATCAACAGAAATGTATTGTGGTTGTTTATCTTAGCAATACCTGCTAAAACAACAGCGCCGGAGGATACGCGTATCCTATCATTCCGTCCTATAGATCAATAGAGCGTTAACACTATTAGCTCAGAGATCTGGACAAGCCAACACATGCGTCTGCAATTGATTAGCAAGCTGTGTCATAAATAAATCATCATTGGGCGCTCCCATAGATAGCAAATCTGATTGAATACTTGTTTGTTGAGAGTCCATTCTGACAGCAACAAGCGACCCGTAAGAGAACGGGAGTCCGATAAAACAATCAGACGACCCGGAATATGACGGACCAAAACTGAACTTGGTGTACTATAACCAACAGACGGATTCTTTCCATTAAATTGAATAACGGAAACGAAAGAGTGCCTCCCTGGTTCCGGAGATACGCCACTACTGTCGAATTAAAGGACAGGAATTTGGGCATGCGTTTCTGAATAATGTTCATGCAATGACATAAAGCAAGCCTAAAAAACATTATTCCGCGGAAGTTAAACTGATAGCTAAAAGACTGCGGAACCCAAAGACCCTGGCACTTCGAATCCGTAGGGATCAGTATATATCCCAATCTGTTTGACTGGCAACCGTCATAACAGCCACACTCGGGTCCGGCAACTGCGGCGGCACTCTCTGAGTCAACCACCGAATGTTTGCCCCAGTCTGAATCTCTTGTAACACTAGATAGACAAGAGAATGTATAAATCGAGCAATTCATGGATTGCCGGAAAGTTGCCGTCGAAGAGAAGCTCCTCCGAGAACGAAGCGACTCTGAGAGAGTTCTTAACCTTACTATCCACGCGTGTGGATGTAGCTAGGGCTGCGTCACGTCTAACCAACTCCAATCAGCCACTGAAGGGCGGAGTTATACGTGAACAAACTACTGCCCTCAAAAGAAATTACATTGAGAATAATATCCCGTAAATCTTTTCTTGAAGACGTAATGATAACGCCTCAGTAAGGCGGATTACGTATAATAAAGCGTCTAAGTTAAGTCTACTATACATAATGTCGTTCCCAACAATGAAATTGGAAAAGACATAAACGGCGAAAAAGAATATATGCAGTCTTTAATCACACCGTCTAGACGCATATGAACTCTCGGTATGCCCTGCTCTGCCAAAATAAACTATTTGTAAAAATGATAAAATGGCAGAAATGAGCAACGCGGACAAGAAACTAAACTATCATGCTTAGTAGCAGGCTTGTATATATATATAAATATATAGCGTCGAAAAATAAAACACATGTTGTAATGACAATAATGGACTGCGTCGGTAAGTCAGGGACAATGTCCCTGTACCGATCGAAAAATCCGAGTCCAATGACGCTATAAGTCTCTTATCCAAGATCGCAGCAATGAAGTCCGAAAAATAATCACTGGAAGAAATGCCAGAAGATATGAAAGGCATCTTCCGATACTACTAAAGGGAAAACTCGAAATCTTTCGAATCCCTTTCGCCATCCTGTCGGACCCTATAAAGCGTTCGGTCGTCCGTAGCTGATGCAACCGCGGACCGCACCGACCCAGCGCCGTCGGATAATTCCTGATTCGACCGAGAAACTGTCAATTGCTGGGATGCTGCGAAACAACTGTGCCAACTCGGATAGCACATCCGTCACTGAGGCCTGAGGAGAAGCGGTCTTACGATGCATTGCCGCTGGAAGCTCCGTGATCGTTACCCCGTGCATACTTCCAATATGCGAGCGACCGGAGTGTATAGGCCTCGTGTCCCTTGGCTACCGGATGGCGCGACCTATTCGCCGTGGAATCACTGAATGCCGAAACTGATCGGATACTCGAGGTCACGTAGCCAATGTGCGGTCGTGTGCCCTGCTGTGAGGATGAGGAAGCATTAAAGACAGTCTCTCGGACTGTCAATATAACGGAGCGTCCCGAGCAACGGACATATGCTCCGAATGTAAAATATCTGAACCACAACCTGCGGTCCCCTATGTTGTTGGCTTCCTCTGATCTGTCCTCAATCTGCCGTCACTGGGTGAGTACTAAAGTAATTAAAGTGCTCGCATCACCCAAATCTCCTTCCTAGACCGCAACGGACGAACCCGGCAGCCGAACCATTCGATGAATGTACGCTACACCGGGTGAGCTAGCGAATGTCACTCCGTAAGCGATAGACATATTCCATGAGCACTTATTGCCGCTAACTCTTCATTAACTATGACGACAGAGGCACACTTTTGAAAGACATCTCCATAACTCTTCGAACAAGAAACCAGAAATGCTTGGATAGCAAGCATAAAATAATAATATATATAGCGTCGTTCAATAATTCGAAAGTTTGTGTGACATTATTGGACTATGTCGGAACTGAGGGACGATGTCCCTGAACCGAACCAAAAATTTCTAAGTCCACCGACGCTATCAGTTTCTTATCCGGCATCGCAGCATATGTTGTTCCGAAAGGGAAAGCTTGAAATCCTCCGAATCCCTTTCGGTATCCCGTCGGACCGGATGAAACTTTCGGACGTCCGTACCCGCTTCCGCGGAGCGTCCCGACCCAGCATCGTCGGATAAAATATATGCGACAGATTCAGTTGATGCTGGGATGCTGCGATAAACTGTGCTATTAAGGAAAGCACGTCCGTTCCCGAGGCCTGTGCAGTAGCGGACTTACGATGCATTGCCGCCGGAAGCTCCGTGTACGTTGACTCCCACACACTTCCTATGCGAACGTCCGGAGTCTGCAGGCCTCGAGTCCCCGGCTACCGACCCAGCGCTGTCGGATAATTCTCGATCCGACACCGTTTCTGTCGGCTGCTGGGATGCTGCGATAAGCTGTGCTATGTGCACAAGAATGTCCGGCGTCGAGACCTGCGGAGGCGCAGTCTATCGCTGCTTCGCCGAGGGCAGCTCCGCATCAGATGGCTCCCGCATACTTTTCCTATGCGAACGTCCGGAGTCCATCGGTCTCGAATCCCTGGCTGCCGGATGGTGTGACCTGGTCGCCGAAGAATCCTTGATCGGCGAAGCTGGTAATATATCGGCGGTCACGCAGCCAAGGTGCGGTCGTGTGCGCTGACGAGAAGAGGAAGCCTTAGCAGTCTCAGCGGACTGCCTATACAACGGAGCCAGATGTTGTTGAACGAGAGAGGGGCCTCTCTCGCTTGCCGTCCGGATGGACCGGAACGAGCTATGAACCGGACTAAAAGGCTTCCTCCGTTCTCCCTCCGATCCGCCGTCACTGGGTGTGCATTAAGTTAATTTTATAGTGCTCGCATCACCCCAAAATTCCTTCTAGACCGCAACGGACGAACCCGGCTGCCGAACCATTCAGTGAATGGACGCTACACCGGGCGAGCTAGCGGACGTCAAAGGCCGTCGAACCTACTAGGGTCCTCTTAGGCAATTGGCGTATTACATGAGCACTTTTCCGCTAGCCCTTCATTAATTGTGACGACGGAGGCACACTGTTGGAAGACATCACAGATACATCACCCTAATCTTGATCGTCTGAAATAGAAATTGATAAAGTAGAGTGACCCTGCGGGGAAAGGACCGGAGTGTCCAAATCCCCAACAACATACCGTGACATACGCTTCCCATATTGTCATCGAAATCATACGATACAGAACAGGAGTTAATGCGAGTACACTGACCACATATAGAATGATAATAAAGTCAGAGGAAGACTTCCTCTTAAAACAATTGATCAATATCCTTTCAATGTGAAAAGAAAACAAGTCCTGGTACTCGCACTAACCCCTGGCAATCAAAATACATAATAATAATATGATCCATTAATATAGAAAAAATAATTGAAATCAAAATATTTTGAAAAAATATTTTTTCAGAACAGCCCAAGTTTCTGAAAAGTAACGTTGAGCCCCAATGGATCCCAAGCCTAAGTGTGGACAAAAATTTTAAAAATATTTTAAACAATTTATTCAACACTTACGAACAATAATAATGTATCTAGTTATGATTAAAATAACATAAAGATATTATTTTTTAGAAATCCCCCCCTCACACAGAGGGCTGTTGTAAATGTAAACAATGAGTGTAAAAACACTAAAATAAGACTCCAGGCACCCAGGCCCGAAATCAGTTACCAAAAATACACTATCTGATGCAAAACAGAGACTTCCAGGGAAGAAACTGCAGAACATCAGATGGTAGATGCAGAACACAACGCCTAACCACCCGTAGGTGAAGACGTAAACATGGGGAAAGAACAGAAATCATTCTGTTATTCAGCTAAAACTCCCAAGAAATTTTAGTAATAATAATTACAGAAACTATGCCAAAAGCATGGGAGAATAGCAAGGGGGAACTTAAAGGACAGGGAGAGAGGAAAACACTTGTAAAAACAGTGTAACTAAATAATCAGAATGACAACAAAATGGCTGCTGCCTTGAAAATAGGTAACTTAACATAATTTCATTAAAAAATTTTAAGTTACAGCCCTGATAATATTCTGTCACACATTCTTTTCCTCTCCTCCATCTCTATCCTCCTTAGAATCACCATTTCACTAATATTTATGTGTCTGGCATCATTTAAACTGAGATTTAAAAGCACAAAGATCAGTCAGATGTTAACTGATGAAGGGCCAAACTTAGAATGATAAATGGCGCCAATTTCGGAACGTCCTTGACACTGCGCATGCGCAGTAGGGGCGAAGTGTGGAGGGCCTTTCAGGACATGTTTTCTTTAGTTTTAGATGCAAATTTTGGGGATTGGGGGGCAAAATTTGTGTTTGGCCCTATATTTTAAGAGTTAGCACCAGCTATGTCTGGGTCATTGGTACAGTATAAAAATATAAAAATCATTTGAGTCACCATTCATTAGTAATTGGGCGTAAACCAAATTCAATATGGCTACCATGGTGGGCATATTGAACTGGCTAGCTAGACCGAAATCTAAAAAAAATAAAAATGATTTGAGTCACCATTCATTAGTAATTGGGCGAAAACCAAATTCAATATGGCTACCATGGTGATTATATTGAGTTGGCTAGCTAGACCAAAATCTAAAAAAATAAAAATGATTCGAGCTACCATTCATTAGTAACTGGGCAGAAACCAAATTCAATATGGCCACCATGGCGGGCATACTGAATTGGCTAGCTAGACCAAAATCGAAAGGAAGCTTACTCTTGGACACCAATAATGCATAAGCAAAAACTGAAACTGATTCAAGTCAGTATTCATTAGTTATTAGACAGAAACCAAATTCAAGATGGCCACCATGGAAGCCATAATGAATTGGCCACTGGTGGCCAACTTGGTTCAGCTGACTGGTCCAAAATCGAAAGGAAGCTTCCTGTAGACACCAACAATGCATAATTAAAAAATAAAAATGATTCGAGTCACCATTCATAAGTTATTGGGTGGAAACCAAATTCAATATACGGCCACCATGGTGGCCATATTGAATTGGCTAGCTAGACCAAAATCAAAAGGAAGCTTCCTCTAGACACCGATAATGCATAAGCAAAACTGAAGTTGATTTGGGTCGGTATTCATTAGTTATTGGACAGAAACCAAATTCAAGATGGCCACCATAATGAATTGCGCTCTGGTGGCCGTCTAGGATCAGCTAACTGGTTCAAAATTGAAAGGAAGTTTCCTCTAGACACCAGCAAAGCATAATTAAAAATTAGAAATGATTTGAGTCATCCTTCACCAGTTATTGGACGGAAACCAAATTCAATATGGCTGCCATGGAAGTCATATTGAAATGGCTAGAGCTGGACCAAAATTGAAAGGAAGCATTGTCTAGTCATCAACAAGTTACACCTAAAATTATAGTTTGATCAAATAAGCAGTTCTTTAGTTATTTGACGGGAACCAAAAGTTAAAGCCAGACAATGGATGGATGGATGGATGGATGGATGGATGGATGGACAGATAGACAGATGGACAGACATGGTGAAAACATGATGCTCCCGAGATTCTCTAGCAGGCATAATAAAAGGGAATGATATTTTGATACACCCACTGCTGGTAGTGGTGCCAGGATTTCCTCAATTGGGTGTGGGGCTGTGAGAGTGTTGCTCTCTGTTAGGGGTGGGAGCTTGGGTATTCCTTGACAAGCCCACAACAAAGGAGGCTGCTTCCCAGATGGGAGAGGTGGGGGTAAGAGGTTGGTGCAACCACTGATATTAATGAAGATGGGGTAAAAATAGGAATCTGTCTGCTTGTCCATCCATCCATCCATTGGCCCTGTCCATCTGTTTTCCCCATTCATCCATCTGTCTGTCCGTCCATCCATGTCTGTCGTTGCATCTGAATTTTGTGAATGCAGATTTGTGAAATGTATACAGCAAATTATCCAGATATCAACTAATACATGTTTATACATCCAGTGTTTAAAAACTATTCTATTTTGCATAACTAGTGAAAGTTTGTTCATTTATGTTATAATACTTAAAACATTTTGAGGTGAAATTCAAGCAATCACATTCCCCAACCTCAGCATACAAATTTCCATACACCTCTGAAATTTGGTTACCATTAACAGTATGATAGAGTGTGTGTGGTGGGGGGAGGGTGGGGTGGGGGGTGGGGGGTGGGGGTGCAAGGGGGGTTGTATGAGGGGGGGGGGGGGTCTTGGCGTGTCAAAACAGTGTTTTCTCAGATCATGTAATTTTTTTCCTTATTCATATTTATGACTAAGTTTGAGACCCAAACAAGCTGAGAATGATATACTACTCAAAGTTCACTAAGCACCAAGTATATCCAACTACCTGTTTTACGTTTTAGTTGAAATATTGTCATGAAAAGTGTATATATTGTTTATTTAATTATATCTTTAATGAT
Organism: Pictodentalium vernedei; assembly: GCA_031216915.1. NCBI lineage: Eukaryota > Metazoa > Mollusca > Scaphopoda > Dentaliida > Dentaliidae > Pictodentalium > Pictodentalium vernedei. Next base: position 85,146,138 of record CM062294.1, read on the forward strand.
TTAAGTACACAAATTAAGATTTTATTTGTGTTTGACATTATTTTTTAGCTTTTGAATACGATAACCATGGAAAATGGATATATTATTGTTAAAACAGGAAATTTTTCAAATTTACCAAAAAATTGACGAAGCGAACTGGTATGGGTTAAATATTGAATATGAGACCCATTATTGTTAATTACAGCTTGACAATGCCTTCTCATGCTCCCAATTAGGTTCCTGATGGTCCTTTGTGGGATGTTGTTCCATTCTTGGACCAGCATGGCACCAAGCTCCTGGATACTTCTTGGTTGGACTGCACAGGCTGAAATTGCAAGCTGCAATTCATTCCAGACATGTTCGATTGGATTGAGGTCAAATGATCTTGCTGGCCAGCCCATAGGCTCAATCCCCTCCCTCTGTCGGTACTCCCGGACAGCATTCACAACATGAGGATGGGCATTATCGTCCATCAGAATGAATCTATCACCCACTGCACCTGCATACAATCTGATGTGGGCATCCTGAATCACATCAATATACCGCTGTGCAGTCAATGTACCATGGTCAAGGACACAGAGCTCAGTACGTCAATCCCAGCTGATGCCTCCCAAGACCATTATTGACCCTCCACCATAGCGGTCATGCTTAGCAATCTTGGCTGCATGGAATCACTCTCTGGTCTTCTTCATACCCTAGAACACCTATCTGTGTAGTCTAGGCAGTACCTTGACTCATCTGTAAAAAGGACAGATCACCAATCTTCTCTGGTCCATGCAACGTGGTCCATGTCCCATTCATATCGTGCCTGGTGGTGGATCTGGGACAGCTGAATGCGAATACATGGTCTTCTCGATTGGAGACCACCTTCGTGCAACCTTGTCCTGATAGTATGCGTTGAAACATTTACCTATTCTGAAGGTACTGCGAAGCTGGGTTGCTGTGGCAACAAAGCGGTTCCTATGGGAATGAATGATCAAAAACAGGTCTTCAGCTGCAGATGTTGCCCTGTCTCTGCCACCACCATGCTGTCTTACTGGTTTGCCATACTGCTGAAATCTTGCTCAGGCTCTGGTGATCACTGTATGGTGCACACCAAGGGCTTCACCAACCTGACGGTGGGTAGCCCCTTCCTCCACCATCCCTACAGCCTGCCACATTTCTGCTTCAGACAAATGTCTTCTTACATTTGCATTCACCATATTCAATCATTAAATCACAAGGGTTTGTGTTGAAATGAAGACTGAATACCCTACACATCTCAGGTTCCTGTAGACAGTGCACAAAAACATCGTGAAAGTTAAAAAATTTATCGTAATTTATATATTTTTCATACTTACCAATGACCCAGACATAGCTGGTGCTAACTCTTAAAAATCTAGGGCCAAACACAAATTTTGCCCCCCAATCCCCAAAATTTGCATCTAAAACCAAAAGAAATCATGTCCTGAAGGACCTCCATACTTTGCCCTTACTGTGCATGCGCAGTGTCAAGGATGTTCCGAAATTGACGCCAATTATCATTCTTACAAGCAGTGCCTGGTCAGCGCTATGTACTCAGCAGGGAGGTATGAGTTCCCAACTCCTGGGAGGGCCATCCCCGTCTGGGTCATTGGTAAGTATAAAAAATATATAAATTACTATAAATTTTTTAACATTTTTATACTGTACCAATGACCCAGACATAGCTGAATAGTAAAAAGGCTGGAGGGCCTAGGACATAGAGGAAAATCCAATAAGCTCAACTATATAATATAGAGTCAACCCCTCAAGGAGAAAAGGGGTATTAGGCTTTACATGTATCTTTCTTATTTTATGATAAATTAGAAAGATACAATACCCTTCATAATTGAGCACAATAACATTCATGTTCTCTATTAACATCCAGTATAACCCTTTATACTAATTATTTTTAAAGTAAGCCAATAAATAAAGTTAGTCCAGAGAATTGAGACTCTTTATATTCTTTAAAAGTGTCCGAGGATTGTATATTAACGCCCGTTTGACACTTGACATATACAAATGCTTCACACCGAGCTACACTTTAAAAATATGACATGAATGAATTTTTAACATTAATATTACACTTTAAAACCATCCCGGAAACGACTCAGAATTACTGACTCCGGAGGAGGAATTCCCTTGCTTTTCACTATAAAGCAGGTGACCTAAGGGAACACCCTCCCCCCCCCCCCTTCCCCTTGCCCTGGGTCAAATAGCCCAGAGTGAAGAGGGCAGCAGGACGGAGTCACTGCCGGAACAGAAAGCCTGCATAACTATAGTTGCAACTGTTTAGTGGACGACATTCTGAGCAACAGATAGCGGACCTAAACAATGCAGGTCTCCAGAAATGGACTCAATATTTCTGAGATAAAAATTTGTGAATGTGGATGGCTGAGACCAATAAGCAGCCTTCATAAAATCTGTAATAGCAACACTATTTGCGTAAGCCCAAGATGTAGAAAGAGCTCTTACTTCATGAGCCGAAATCTTAAGCACAGACTGCTGAGAAGAAGATAAATTTTCATAAGCAGTACGGATAGTTAATTGAATCCATCTAGCAATAGAATGGACCGAAATGTCCTTTCTATTAGGCATCAGAGACAGAAAGAAACGTTTTCGTCCCTTTCTGATAAACTGAGATCTCTGTTTATAAATACGTAAAGCTCTAACAGGACAGAGTAAAGGCCTACGCCCGTCTGAAGACGGTAGCGCCTTAATAACAATAGGTTCCGGATATTTATTAGGAGCCTGATTCTTAGCTAAAAATCCAACATTAGTAGTGAAGGTGATAGTGTTCCCGACACTACGATAGTGAGAATCATCCACCGATAGTGCATGAAGCTCACTGACTCTTCTAGCAGAAGAGAAAGCTAAGAGAAAAGCTGTCTTATAAGACAAGAATTTGAAATCTACTGTCCCAAGAGGCTCAAATGGCTTTTCCTTCAGTTTAAGAAGAACCCAAGCTAAATTCCACTTAGGAATTAATCTAAGAGTTCTGGGTCTATTTATCGAGAAGTTTCTAACTAACTTAGATAAAGAGACATTAGATCCAATTTGTAAACTATCGTGGTGTGCATAGGTATCAGATAACATAGACCTATAACCCTTAATAGTAACAGGCTGCAGTTTGATCTCGTCAAACAAGTATACTAGAAAGTTTGCAATGTCTGGTATGGAGGGATCAAAAATATCAACAGAATGATCCCTACACCAACGACGAAAAACTTTCCACTTAGCCGCATAGTTTAGCGAAGAGGAGGTCCTCCTACAGTTAGAAATCGCATCCACTGCTTGTCCTGTAAAGTGCTTGCCATGCAAGAAGGACCGCACAACGGAAAAACGTGAAGGTTGAGACCTTGCGGGTTGTGATGAAGTTGACGTGGTTTCCCCTGCGAAAGAAGATCCTCCCGTGGAGGAAGCTTTCGCGGTAGGTCCCACAACAGACACCTGAGTAGATTTATCCATGGTCTCTGTGGAGACAGAGATGCTACCAACAGAATCTTGCATTGAGATTGTTTTATTTTTAGAAATACTTGCTGAATCAACGGCGCTGGAGGATACGCATATCCTATCATTCCGTCCCATGAGATCGATAGAGCGTCTACTGCAAATGCTCTTGGATCCGGACACGGTGACACATACGTCTGCAACTGATTGTTGAGATGTGTCGCAAATAAGTCTATCATTGGCCATTCCCATTGGTAGCAAATCTGATTGAATACTTGTTTGTTGAGAGTCCACTCCGACGGCAACAAGCGACCCTTCCATGAAAGGGAGTCTGCTAGTACATTCAGACGACCCGGTATATGACGGACCGAAAGTAGAACTTGATGTTCTAGAGCAAACAGAAGGATTCTTTCCGTTAAATTGAATAATGGAACGGAATGAGTGCCTCCCTGGTTCCGTATATACGCCACTACTGTCGTATTGTCGGACAGGATTTGGACATGAGCTTTGTGAATAATGTCCATCCAATGACGTAACGCAAGCCAAATTGACATCATTTCCTTGATGTTTATGTGCTTGCTTAGGAACTGTGGATCCCAAAGACCCTGGCATCTCGAATCCGTTGGGATCAATGATGCACCCCAACCTGTTTGACTGGCATCCGTCATAATCGTAAAACTCGGATCCGGCAACTGCAGCGGAACTCCCTGAGTTAACCACTGAATGTTTGCCCAAGTCTGAATCTCTTGTTTCACTTGATCTGACAAGAGAACGTCTATGTCGAGCGAATGAATCTTCACACTCCAATTCTGAGTCAAGAAAATTTGGAGAGGACGAGTGCGTAACCGCCCCATCGGAATGAGATCCGCAGCGGCTCCGCACAGACCTATCAGTCTCATGAACTCCCTCGCTGTGACTTTGTCTGCATGAAGACAATAGCGAGCGTAACAACTGACTAATTTCGCTCTGGTTAACGGCAGACGAACGAGATTGTTGTGCGTCTCGAAGCTCATTCCCAGATGAGTGAATGACTTGGACGGCACCAGATCCGACTTCTCCTCGTTTATAACAAAACCGAGACGTCGGAGCAATAGAAGCAGATTCTGCACATCGTTCTGAAGCGTTAACTCATTGCCGTACCTCTGAAGAATGTCGTCCAGGTAGGCCGACATTACCGCAGACGAATGAGCTCGGAAATATATCATTACCGAGTTCATTACCCGAGTGAAAGCCTAGGTTCAATCCGAAGCACATCGCCCGGAATTGATACCCCACTCCTAGGACTGCGAAGCATAGATACTTTCTGAATGTCGGATGTACCATGACATGAAAGTACGCATCTTTGAGATCTATGCTTGTAGCATAATCGTTCACCCGAATACTCGCTCTGACCGATCGAATCGTCTCCATATAGAACTTCGGAGCGACAATCAGCTTGTTTATTCAGCTCAAATCTATGACTGGACGGAACGAGCCATCTGGTTTCGGAACCAGAAACAGATGGCTGTAGAATCCCGGTGTTTCCTGGTCTTCTACGACCTCTACCGTGTTCTTCATTAAAAGAGACTGCACCTCCGATAACAGAGCGCCCTTTTCTGCGGATTTGACGGAAGTTGAGTCCATTTTGGACTTCGAGTTAATGGAGGCTTTCGTTTGAAGGATATTCTTAGACCTTCCGAAATCACCCCTCTCACCCAAGGGTCGTCCGTAATCGCCGCCCACTCTTCTGAAAAACTTGACAACCTTCCGCCAACCGGAACATGATAGAGGTTGAAACCATCACCTCCTGGACCTGCGAGGCCTGCAGGAGGAGAAACCACGTCCTCCACAACCCGCACCTCGTCCCGTCGACCTCAGGGCGTCCGACCGGTTGTCCCGGCCCGAAGGACGTCCCGCACGTGAGTCGCTGCCTTGACGGTCTCTTGAATAAGACCAAGGGGACGCACCGGAACCTCTATAGGAACCTCTCTTGGGCGCATTAGTCCCAGAAGTGCCTGTCTTACTCTTATCTGCCGTATCCGACTTTCTGGAAGCGGATTTAAACAGCAGAGAATCCGAAGCTTTCTTAGTAATTTTATCGTAGATTGCAGAAAGCTTGCCGTCGAAGAGAAGTTCTCCGGAGACCGAAGCGACTCTGAGAGAGTTCTTCACCTTACTATCCACACGTGTGGATGTAGCTAGGGCTGCGTCACGTCTAACCAACTCCAGGTTTGCCACTGAAAGGGCGGAGTTATGCGTGGAATAAGCTACTGCCCTTGAAAGAAGTCTTAAAGAGGATTGTATATCCTGGAATTCTTTCCCTTGAAGACGCAGTGATAACGCCTTTGTAAGGTGGTCTGCGTAAGATAAAGCATCTAAACTGGCCCTGTTAGACGTAATTGTCATATACAACACAGCGGTTAGAATGGACATAGACGACGGTAATGACAATTCTAAGTCTTCCGCCTCGTCGTCAAGACGCAGAGGAACTCTCGGAATACCCTGTCCTGCCGTATCGAATTTATTCCTTGCATTAATGAAAGGCAGGTTAAGAGCATTGGCGGATGGCGGACAAGAAACCAGCTTTGCCTGTTTTGGAAGCGAGCTTGAAGATAGCGTCGTTCAATAATTCAAATGTTCTTGTGACATTATTGGACTGAGACGGAAACTCAGGGACGATGTCTCTGAACCGCTCAAAGAATTCAGTGTCCAATGACGCTATCAGTCTCTTGTCCGGTACCGCAGCAGTCTGGCCCAACGGAACAACTTGAGGAAGGAAGTGCCAGATGAAATCCACAGCAGCTTTATGTTGTTCCGAAAGGGATAGCTCCAAGTCATCCGTATCCCTTTCGCCATCCGGTCGGACCTCATGATGCTCCCGGCCATCCGCACCCGATGCTTCGGCGGAGCGTACCGACCCAGCGCCGTCGGATAATTCCCGATCCGACACCGATTCTGTCGATTGCTGGGATGCTGCGATAATTTGTGCTATCTGAGCTAGCCTCGAGGCCTGCGGAGTAGCGGCCTTTTGCTGCTTAGCCGCGGGAAGCTCCGCATCAACTGACTCCCGCATACTCTTCCTATGTGAACGTCCGGAGTCTACCGGCCTCGTGTCCCTGGCTACCGGATGGCGTGACCTGGTCGCCGATGAATCCCTGATCGGCGAAGCTGGTAGAATATCCACGGTCACGTAGCCAAGGTGCGGTCGTGTGCGCTGGTGAGAGGATGAGGAAGCCTGAGCAGTCTCAGCGGACTGCCTATACAACGGAGCATCCCGAGCGACGGACGTGTGCTCCACTTGCGACACATTTTGTACCACAACATCTGGTCCCAGATGTTGTTGTACGAGAGAGAGGCCTCTCTCGCTCGCGGCCCAGCTGGACCTGGACGAGCTAGGAACCGGACTAGAAGGCTTCCTCCGATCTCTCCTATTATCCGCCGTCACTGGGTGTGCACCTTGTATGTTTATAGTGCTCGCATCACCCAATATTTCCTCCTGGACCGCAACGGACGAACCCAGCTGCCGAACCATTCGGTGAATGGACGCTACACCGGGCGAGCCAGCGGACGACAGCGCCGTCGATCCTACTCGGGACCTCTTAGGCAACTGTCGTATCTCCACGAGCACTTTTGCCACTAGCTCTTCATTTGATTGTGACGACGGAAGCGCACCTTTGGAAGATAACATGGAAACATCACCCTGTTCTTGTTCCTCTGAAATAGAAACTGATAGACTAGAGTGACCCTGCGGAGAAAGGACCGGCATAGCCCTTTCTCCACTAACAACATACCGTGACACATGTTTCCAATGTTTGTCATCCCAATATTGACATATTGAACAGGAGTTAGTGCGAGTACACTGACTACAATTAATACAATGATCATGAAAGTCAGAGGAAGATTTCTTCCTATTACAATTTGAACAATATCCTTTCATTGTGAAAAGACAACAACAAGTCCTAGTGCTCGCACAAACCCCTAAAAACAAAGATACATTATAACATGATCCATTAACATTGAAAAAACAATTGAAATTCAAAATAATTTTTGAAAAATATTTTTTCAGCGAAGCCCAAGTTTCTGAAAAGTAACGTTGAGCCCCAATGGATCCCAAGGCTAAGTGTGGTCAAAAATTTTAAAATTATTTTAAATAATTAATGCAGCACTTACGGATAATAATAATGTATCTTGTAATGAGATAAACTACTCCAAAGGCAAAAAGCCCCCCTCAAAAGAGACTGTTGCCAATGTAAACAAGAGGGGGCGCGGTGGCTCCGTTGGTAGAGGCGCAGGCTGCAAGCCGAGAGGTCCTAGCTTCGAATCCCGCCTGCGGCAACCGCGTTGTGTCCTTGGGCAAGACACTTCACCCCGATTGCCTAAATGGGGGCATGATGACGCTGTGTACTGAGGCGTACTGCACGTCGATGGTGCGCATGTCTTCAACCAATCTAACCCTGCCTGTGCTGCGGTGCAGAGTTCAGAGTTACGATGTTGGAGAGCTGACAGCTGCTCGTCGTTGCTCGGTGGTTCTCTCCGGGTACTCCGGCTTCCTCCACCCGTAAAACTGTCACGGTCATGATTAGCCATTGTGCATAAGTATGTGACCTTAAACACCAATAAATAATAATAAATAAATAAATAATAATGTAAACAAGAAGTGTATAAACACCAGAAAACATGACTCCAGGCACTGACAATACTGGCCTGAAATCAGTTATCAACAATACACACTATCTGATGCAAAACAGAGACTTCCAGGGAAGAATCTGCAGAACATCAGATGGTAGATGCAGAACACAACGTCTAAACACCCATGGGTGAGAACGTAAACATGGGGAAAATAACAGAATTCATTCTGTAACCAAGCTAATTCTCCCAAGAAATTTTAGTAGTAATCTTACTCAAAAATATGCCAAAAGCATGGGAGAATAGCAAGGGGGGACTTAAAGGATAAGGAGAGAGGAAACACTGAATAAGCAGTGCAACTTCATAGCAAGAATGACAACAACAGGCCCATGCCTCGAAAATAGGCAACTTAACATAATTTCATTACAAAATTTTAAGTTACAGCCCTGAATATTTTCTGTCACTCCTTTTTCCTCTCCTCCTTCTATATCCTCCTTAGAATCACCATTTCTCCAATATTTATGTGTCTAGCATCATTTAAACTGAGATTTACAAGCACAAAGATCAGTGAGATGTTAACTGATGAAGGGCCAAACAAAGAATGATAATTGGCGCCAATTTCGGAACGTCCTTGACACTGCACATGCGCAGTAAGGGCAAAGTATGGAGGTCCTTCAGGACATGATTTCTTTTGGTTTTAGATGCAAATTTTGGGGATTGGGGGGCAAAATTTGTGTTTGGCCCTAGATTTTTAAGAGTTAGCACCAGCTATGTCTGGGTCATTGGTACAGTATAAAAATATCAAGGGGTACATAATTTCCGTGACTGTCACAAAAAGTCTACCTGTCAAGAGAGCTAATGTAAACACCTAGGACCATCTCAATACATTTCTTAATCATATCCACCAAAAATATTGCAAATGTGTCACAAAAAAATTTCACAATTATGTGTCAAATATGTGGTGCTTAGCAAACATTGAGTTGTACATAAATCAATTCCACTGACTAGAACAGTGGAGCCCACTTATTTATATATCTTTTAATTGAATATCCCTGTTAACTGAATATAATTTCCAAAGACAAAAACCATTTACCATACCTTCAGTCTAAATTTACCCAGTTAATTGCATGTAGGTTATAGAGTACACTCCTGCTAATAGAATACAAAATCTTGCAAGTTGTCGAGAAATTACCCTGACAAACACTGAATTACCCTTAGTGTCCAGTTTGGCCTCAATACATCCAGTTCAGGCATTTAAAGAGCTTTGGAGTGATGTCTTTTCTGTACAAACTTGCGTGAAATGACTTGGGGCATAACTGGATATTTCTATTTAGTTAGTCTCTTTTTGGACAAGTTGAGATGCAGTGTCACACTTTCATTTTTCACAAGGATTGGTGACAAGTTACATAACTTATATTTATACCACTCCTTGGCCCGATGACACAGGTTACAGGTATGTGGGATGACCTTCACAGTGGCCTCGCTCTTCTTGAATACTGCAGCGGGATCTTTATCCTGCATGGTTTGTGTCATCTCCTCCACACAAGGGAGCCATTTTTCATTCACCACTCGACAGGACAGTATGCTGGAATAGCATCAACTCCATTATTAGCTTAACTTGACAAAGTCAAGATAAGCTATTGCCATCATGCATGGAGAATTCTGTTAGTCTGCGAGTCTGAGTTTGTTCACATTTTCCTTTAGCACAGGCTACACCCCATAGTTCTTATCTGATCATCACAAAATTTCATATGCATGTTTGGGGTCATGTCTAGATGAGAACGCCCAGTTTTGGTCATGATCGGTCAACCGGTATGGCTGCCCGAGCCCAAAACCCCAAAACTATTAGCACAGTGTACAGGTCATATTTATGAAGGGATTTCATTGTAATTTGGTAGGATGCCTCTGTATAATGCCTAGATGAGAAAGTAGCCCAAAAACGAAAAACTTTTAGCACAGTCTGCAGTTCATATTTAATATGAAGGGATTTCTTTGTAACTTGGTAGGATGACTCCGTATGATGTCTAGATGAGAACTTTCCCATTTTGTCACAATCTGTCAACCGTGACGACTGCCCAAGCCCAAAACCCGAAAACCTTTAGCACAGTCTACAGGTCATATTTATGGAGGGATTTCATTGTAACTTGGTAGGTTGACTTCATATAATGTCTTGAAGAGAACATCCCCTTTTGGACACGATTGATCAACTGTGACGGCTACAGGGGCCCGAAGCCTGAAAACCTTTAGCACAGTCTGCAGGTCATATTTATGAAGGGATTTCATTGTAACTTGGTAGGATGACTCCAAATAATGTATAGATGAGAACATCCCCTTTTGGTTGCGATCATTCAGCCTTGATGGCTGCCCGAGCCCAAAACCCCAAAACCTTTAGCATGGTCTGTAGGTCGTATTTATGGAAGGATTTCATTGTAACTTGTTAGGTTGACTCCATATAATGCCTAGATGATGACGTCCCCTTTTGGTCGTGATTGGTCAACTGTGACGGCTTCAGGGGCTCGAAGTCCAAAAACCTTGAGCACAGTCTACAGGTCATATTTATGAAGGGATTTCATTGTAACTTCGTAGGATCACTCCAGATGAAGCCCAGATGACAACGTCCTCTTTTGGTCGCAATCATTCAACCATGTTGACTTCCCGAGCCCAAAACCTGAAAAACTTTATTACAGACTACAGGTCGTATTTGTGAAGGGATTTCATTGTAATTTAGTAGAATGACTCAGTATAATGTCGAGATGAGGACATCCCCTTTTAGTTGCAATCAGTCAACTGTCATGGCTACACAGATCTGAAATCCGAAAAGCTTTAGCACAGTGTACAAGCCATATTTATGAAGCTATTTCTGTGTAACTTGCTAGGATGACTCATTTTGGAATAATTTCACTGTAACTTGGTAACTTTTGTTGACATACGTTAACTGTGAGAGCCACATACATTAACTGTGAGGTCATGTTAACCCACCCCTCAGCTCTTTAGTACAGTCTACACCTCATATTATTTTTATTAAAAACATAGCATACAAGGAACAGAAATTAACATATTCCTGATTATCACAATTCTTGTCTTATTTCATAATCCTTTCATATACATTGAACATTATCCTTTTCATCAAACACAACACACAGACAAGTTAAGCTACAGTGTCACTGACACTTCATTTATACTACCAGAGAGTGTTTTGGATACCTCGACAACTTCCCTAACCAGGCATTGATCCCAGGATCTCTGGTATGAAAGACCAGTGCACTTACTGTACTGACCCAGGGTAAAGCCCACAATCGAAAATAAAGTCACCTACCAACTTTCCCGAGTCCCCTCCTTGTAAATTAGCCTAGTCTCTGACTTTGTAATCACAATATCCATCACAGCCATGCTGGTATATGTAAGTTGTTACACATTTTATTCAAATTTGTTATTTGAATTATTTGTTTTTTTAAATATTTCAAAAAAATTTCAACAAAACCATATCGTGTGACCCCATTTGAATGAGCTCATAGAGCACGTTCCAATGAGAGGTCACATGATATGGATTTGTTGAAATTGTTTTAAATTTACTTGGTAACAAGCCAGAAAATAAGCAGACTGTCATCTGCAAAATGAGGACCCCAGAGGGTGAATTTAGTGATGCTACCCTGCACAGCAGGGTAGCATCACTAAATCTGAATCAGGGTCTCAAAAGAGGTACCCAGAGGATAAACTGTCCCACTGTATGGCATAGCATCATCAAATTCACCCTCTGGGGACCTCATTCTGCAAATGTCCGACTGCTTATTTTCAGGCCTGCTTGGTAAATGGGTTAATGCATCTTTGATATTGGATTGACCAAGTCACCCAACTTTGTGTCAACTTTGCATCCAAATTCTCCTGCAAGCTTGACCTCGCGAAAATAAACATATACTTCTTCCCTCTTTTACTTCACACACCACCAGACTTATTTCTGGACCAGTACGGTATCCACTCAGCCACCACTCTGTTGTCTGATGGGAGACTAGGGGTTAAATGTGAGTTTGGAAAAATAGAAATTGGTGGATCTTTTGCTGATAATTCTTTATTTTGAAAGCATAAATATAAAAATATTTACCTGGTTCGATCCGAACATCCACAGTACCATTTACACAGCCACTACCACCCATAGGAGGAGGATCAATACAATATCTTACTGATCTACACATTATGTTTGGACAGCCTATACCAGCACTTAAATCTTCACAAACCTCTGGTGTCCAGTCTGTATAACCACCATCAACTGCAGAAAAAAAAGAATACATACAGTGGCTCCCACAAAATAGGGTATCTCGAAATTGCATAACTCTGTTACATGCAATTGAATGTACCTTCTGAACACAAAACCATTTGCTATACCTTCAGTTCAAATTTGACTTGTTAATTGCCTATAGATCATAGAGCAAACTCCTGTTAACAGAATAAAAAGTCATAATAATAATAATAATTACCGAATTCCCTTTGTTCATAGACCTATTTAGCCTCAGGACATCCAATACAAGCATTTAATCAATTATATATTGTTTGACAGAACTCGATGAGCTCTGTCAAACAAGATATAATAGAGTATATACTCATTGTATTAGATATCTCTTAATTGGATAAACCTGTTTTGAATGTAACTTTCAAACACAAAACCATTTATCATACCTTCAGTTCAAATTTGACTTGTTAATTGCATATAGATTGTAGAGCAAACTCCTGTTAACCAAAATATAGAACCTTAGTGAGCACGCTCACATACCCCACGCGCCCCAATATTTCAAGCTCTAATAATTTTTTTAAAATAAACATAGATTCTAGGAATACTGCAGAAAACAGTGTTCTGTAGTTTCAACGGTATTGAAAGAAGTCAAGCAGAGAAAAAGCCCAGAAAACTGTAATTTTGATGAACTTTTCAAAGTCTATGGGGCCGTAATTTTGGTAAAAATCAGTGGAGCGGAACAAAACCCAAACTTGTTCTGTAGGCCACCATGTTAGACTAACATATCAAAAATCAGCTCAATATCTGGAAGCGTGTAGGAAAAAAGTCCAGAAAACTGTAATTTTGATGAACTTTTCAAAGTTCAAGGGCCGTAATTTCGGTAAAAATCAGTGGAGCGGAACAAAATGCAAACTTGATCTGCAGGCCACCATGTCAGACTAACATACCAAACATCAGATCAATATCTGGAAGCGTGTAGAAATAAAGTTCGGAAAACTGTAATTTTAATGCATTTTTCAGAGTCCAAGGATCGTAATTTTGGTAAAAATCAGTGGAGCAGAACAAAACGCAAACTTGTTCTGCAGGCCACCATGTTAGACTAACATACCAAAAATCATCTCAATATCTGGAAGCGTGTAGGAAAAAAGTCTGCAAAACTGTAATTTTGATGAACTTTTCAAAGTTCAAGGGCCGTAATTTCGGAAAAAATCAGTGGAGCGGAACAAAATGCAAACTTGATCTGTAGGCCACCATGTTAGACTAACATACCCAAAAACAGCTCAATATCTGGAAGCGTGTAGAAAAAAAGTCCGGAAAACTGTAATTTTGATGAACTTTTCAAAGTTCAAGCGCCGTAATTTCGGTAAAAATCAGTGGAGCAGAACAAAATGCAAACTTGATCTGTAGGCCGCCATGTTAGACTAACATACCAAACATCAGCTCAATATCTGGAAGCGTGTAGAAAAAAAGTCCGGAAAACTGTAATTGTGATGAATTTTTCAGAGTCCATAGGCCGTAATTTCGGTTAAAATCAGTGGAGCAAAAAAAATGCAAACTTGTTCTGTAGGCCACCATGTTAGACTAACATACCAAAAATCAGCTCAATATCTGGAAGCATGTAGGAAAAAAGTCTGCAAAACTGTAATTTTGATGAACTTTTCAAAGTTCAAGGGCCGTAATTTTGGTAAAAATCAGTGGAGCAGAACAAAATGCAAACTTGATCTGTAGGCCACCATGTTAGACTAACATACCCCAAAACAGCTCAATATCTGGAAGCATGTAGACAAAAAGTCCGGAAAACTGTAATTTTGATGAACTTTTCAAAGTTCAAGGGCCGTAATTTTGGTAAAAATCAGTGGAGCGGAACAAAATGCAAACTTGATCTGTAGGCCACCATGTTAGACTAACATACCAAAAATCAGCTCAATATCTGGAAGCGTGTAGAAAAAAAGTCCGGAAAACTGTAATTTTGATGAATTTTTCAGAGTCCAAGGGCTGTAATTTCGGTAAAAATCAGTGGAGTGGAAAAAAATGCAAACTTGATCTGTAGGCCACCATGTTAGACTCACATACCAAAAATCAGCTCAATATCTGGAAGCGTGTAGAAAAAAAGTCTGGAAAACAAGTAGGACTGACGGACTGACAGATGGACCAGTCAAAAACATTATACCCCAGCAACTTCGTTGCGTGGGGTATAATAAAAAGTCTTTTATTATGTTGAGAAATTACTGGGACAATAATCATCAAATTCCCTTTGTTCATAGACTAATTTGGCCTCAATACTTCCAATACAAGTGTTCAATCCAATATATTATGTTTGAAAGAGCTCTATGAGCTCTGCCAAACAAGATATAATAGAATAAATGCTCAGTGTATCTCTAGAATACAGGAAAGTTACCAAAATCTATGTTAATGAATACTCCTGTTAACTGAATAAATTCCACTGCCAAATTTGTTCTTCAATTAACATGGTTCTACTCTAATGGGAACTGAATTTGTTACCAAATCCCATGCAACTCAAATTTATCACTGTAGGTTATGTTTAAATTGCAGTGGTATCAAAAGTCACCTATATGATAACCACCTCTCAGCATCGCCGCTTTGTCAATGTGGTGACCCCTCAATGCTACTGTATGGATCAGAACGATTGGACAACACTGTAAATTTTCTTGTCTTCAGTGTGGTGCAGGAATTCATTATACTGAGTGGATGCTTTCAGTGAGTTCACTGTGTCAGTAGTTTTTGATCACACAAATCCGTCACTTACTTAGTATTCCAATATTTCACCAACGTTGATCCCCTACAGTTATCATCAGTTGCTGTTAGTCCTGATACGTTTTTTCAGTACAAGACCCCAAGTCAGCAACAAGCATTAAAATTCATTTAATACTAACATAATTGGTATTTCAGGCTTTGATATAAGGGCATGGCAGATTACAAAGCGGTCGTCTTATTACAGATACTAACTCCGCTTGTTTGTAGCAGTTAGTAAGGAATTTCGAATTCAGGTTGGTTTCTATCATTTCTGTTCCTCATATTCTACCTTCCTCTACTCTATCTTCTCACTATTCTCCTTAACCCTTACACTTGTCCTTCTATGACGTTATGTTTAAACAATGTTTTAAGTTGTGCTTGCAATACGCCTGGAAAGTTCATTGGTGTATCACCTCTCTTGGGAGACGGCATATATAAGCTTTCGGCTTACTGTCGAATCCTGTCCATCTATTCTGTTCTTTTTTTTATCCTGTGTGCCTTGTTATAATGCATACTATTGTATCATACAGTTGTTGCAATTATTATGTGATAATCAATTACTTGTATGTATTATATCATATTCTTTCATGAATAAATATTGTTTAAACTAAATTGGATTGAAGTAGTTGGAAAGTTGATGCCCCCTGGTTGATACTACTTTCTTTCAAGTTATTTGTACAACATATAATATATATCTTGTTTGACAGACCTCCATTATATAACAGAATAAATGTTTAGTTTCTTTTGGAGTACAGGAAAGTATGACCAAATACTTAGTCAATGAAAACCCCCCTTTACTGAATATATATATATATATTTCTGGAATACAGGAAAGTGACCAAATCTATGTTAATTGAATACCCCTGTCAATTGAATAATTTCCACTGGCAAATTCATTCTTCAATTAACAGGGTTCTATTGTAATGGGAAGTGAGTATGTTACCAAATTGAATCGAGTAGTTGGAAAATTGATGCCCCCTGGTTGATACTACTTTCTTTCAAGTTATTTGTACAACATATAATATATATCTTGTTTGACAGAGCTCCAGGATATAACAGAATAAATGTTTAGTTTCTTTTGGAGTACAGGACGGTGTGACCAAATCCTTAGTAAATGAAAACTCCCCTTTACTGAATAATTTTAACTGGCACAGTGGCTATTCAATTAACCCTTCACCCAACACATGATATTAAAATTTATTTATTTTAATTACTGTTTTTTTAAATTTAAAAAAAAATGTCAACAAAATTACATCAAATGCCCCCTAATTGGAACACGTTTAATTAGCCCATTCCAATAAGGGGGGTGGGGGGGATGATGTGGTTTTGTTGAAATTTTATAAAAAAAAAAAAAAAAATTTCAGCTGCTTAAGTTGTAAATTATGCAGACAAGTACGTTAGATCCATTAGGCAAAGGTTTAATCCTTTACCTAACATAGTATTTTTTTTAAATAAATTAAATTTCACGTTTGAAAACGAATTTCACAACTTTTCAATAAAACCAAGCAAATATTAATATCATTAGAACCAGATCAACAATAAACCATATTTGTATGGTTTTATTGAGAAATGTCCAAGATAGACTGTGGTAGGCTTATCCTAGTTCATTTTCAAGCTGTTTTTGGCAGCTATGTTAGGTAAAGGGTTAAGAGGGTTCTACTGTATTTATTTGTTTCAACCGTTTCTTTTGATCAACATTTCTAGCAGTTTTAGTGTGCAAGATCACTTTACTGTCTTGAGCAGCAATTCTTTTTTTTTATTTCTCACTGAATGCATCTATTTCAGTTTTTGTCATTTTCATTAACCTTTAAGGATATAAATTCCGACCTTGATAACTTTTTAATGCAAAGGAGCAGGTGCTCCAACATGTATTGTTCTGGTAAACTCAAAACTTGTTGGCAGTCAAGTCTTGACTAGAAACAACTGCAAAGCCACTGGAGGTAGACTTTCAAAGTATAGCGAAAATGTATAAAAATCTCCAAGCCTTTAACTGGTAGAGTGCTGGAAGCCCATATTTGGGCTTTACTCTGAAGTGTCAGTACCAGCACTTAAAGGCTTCATATTTTGTGGATGTTGTTCACACCACCCTTGAAGTGAAATTATTTAGTCTGTTAGTATTTGCCTTGTTACAATTTATGGGAGAGTGCCTATTGGCACTCTCCCATAAATTGTAACAAGGCAAACGTATGTGAATAAATTTTGATGACCAAAAATAATTCAGCACTCTACCAGTTAAAGGTTAAATAAAATCTGAATATGATCTTCAGAAACTTGTATTCTGAAATTACCTGATGAACCTCAGAAACTGGTGAGTGAAAATCCAAAATGTACCAAGTTTAACCCATTACCAAACGAACTGGCTTCACTGCCTGTGTAATTTATAAATTTATAAATTTTTGAAATTTCATTTAGGGGTCACATGATATGGTTTTGTTGAATTTGTTCTTTTTAATTTGTTAAAAAGAATAATTAAAAAAAGAAGGTTACCCATTTACCCAACATTAATAGCAGACAACACAAGCAAAAATTTGTCTTGAATAACTCAAAGCTAAAAATGTTCATATGCTGCTTCCAAACGCATTGCATTGAGGTGTCAAAAGCTGCATTTGGAGACATAATTGAACAAAAAAATCTAATGGATTTTTTTGTGAATAGCATTGACGAAATATTCCCATTGCATTTGGTAAAGGATTTATTTATTTATTTATTTATTGGGGTTTATCGACATTTTTGACAGCCAGGGTCACCTCGTGTTGGACAGTTTTATGGGCGGAGGAAGCCAGAGTACCTGGAGAGAACCACCGAGAAGTGGCGAGCAACTGTCGGACTCCCCCATTGTACTAACTCCACACAAGCAGGGTAAGCATTGGTTGAAGACAAGTGCACCATTGATGTGCAGTACACTTTAGTACACAATGCCACCATGCCCCCACATGGGCAATTGGGATTAAGTGTCTTGCCCAAGGACACAACACGGTTGCCGCAGGTGGGATTCGCACCAAGGACCTCTCGGCTTGCAGCATGCATCTCTATGTACTGAGCCACCATGCTCCTTGGAAAGGATTAACTCCTTGCATGCTGCTGGTGGATATTCCTGCCCAGGACAAAATTTCTCTTGCCACTGAAAAAATAAATATAATTTGGGCACATTTAATCAAATTTTCCCCAGTAAGTTTTATAGATTTTTTCACCAATGATTCCTTGAGTCAAATTTAGATGAATTTTTCATCAAATCTAGTCATGGCCACTTTGAAGCAGCCATGACTAGATCTGATGAAAAATATCTTGAAAATACTCAGCGTGTTAAGAGTTAAGATTTACCAAAAGTTATACATTAGCAGTTAAAAATCTTTTACTAAATATGTACAAGAACATCTGCTCCTTCCAAGACATAGCCTTTGATACCTCTTATAATGGGCTCATCAGTATCATTTCAGAAATGGGTCATAAATTAGGTTTTTGAAGCACAAATCATAAACACAATAAAATTTGAATGACAATGTTTACAGGTAGAAGGTTAATAGTCTTTAACTCTTTACCTAACACGAAAGGCAGACACAGATGCAAACAAAATTCTTGAATAACTAAATTTATTTATTAATTTATTTATTGGTGTTTAAGGTCACATTCTTATGCACAATGGCTAATCATGACCGTAACAGTTTTATGGGTGGAGGAAGCCGGAGTACCTGGAGTGAGCCACTGAGCACCGACGAGCAACTGTCGGCTCAACATTCAAACTCAGTCCAAGCTCCGGGGTTACAGCAGTTGAAGACATGTGTACCATTGACGTGCAGTATGCCTTAGTACACGGCATCATCGTGCTCCCTATGTAGCCAACCAGGATAAAGAGCCTTGCCCAAGGACACAACGTGGGTCGTCCCAGATGGGGATCGAACTCGGAATCCCTAGCATAAAAGTCCAACAGTTTACCACTGAGCCACCATGCACCTGAATAACTAAATATTTTAATTTTTTGTCTCAAAAACATAGCTTATGGCTCCTCATTGGAACAAGCTCATTGAGCTCATTCCAATGAGGGGTTATAAGCTATGTTTTTGAGACAAAAAAAATAATAATGAAAACTGAATGGTGATTTTTGTAAATAGTGTTGGCCGATTTTTGTTCGTTACGTTGAGTAATGGGTTACTGACAAGGCCATTATCAGTCCTGGAATATGTCAGGTTATTCCATGGGTGTCTTCATAAGGCTGATGATATGGTGTTTGGTAATACACTGATGGAAAGGACACTTAGAGCATTGTGTCACATAAAAGCATTGGGCTAACCTTTTGCCTAAACCTACTGACTATAAGACGGCAATTTAAATACTCTCTCCTCCACATAAGACCCTGGCAGTGAAGCAGCACTTGTTAAATGTGATGATTTACTGGTAAAATAAGGCTCAGTAACCAATGCCTTCGGTGGAAGCCATCTAATGTGGGCAGCATAGGTATAAACAATTTGCTAAGCTTGACTTTAAGCCTATTTAGTGTCATGAGAGAGTCATAGATGCTGAAAGTGATCATAAGCACCAAATAAATAAATCATATACATTTTTTGTTTTTTCAAAACTTTGCTCACAAAACCCCTGACTAGAATGAATTTGATGAGTCTTAAAAGGGATAAACAGTATTCTGAAAACAGAAACTTTGAAAAAAAAATTTGGAGAGTAAGTTTTGTGCATGCAAAGGTGGAGTTGGATGATCTACTGTGTAAAGAAAAAATATCTTTACCCATTTGTGAAATACATGTGTATTATTTGAAAAAATACATCATTTTTGTTCCAACTGTGTGTAAAAATACTAAACCACAGCTGATGGCACCCTATAGTTAACCTGGAGGTACATTACATGAATCTTTGTTAATTGTATTACTGGCCTGGAAATAATGCGCAAATGATCGTTTAGGCTATGTTAATTGTAAGATGCACAAATGCAGTATAGGTTACAATAAAACAACACAGCATAAATTAACTTCCTAATCCTGCAAATTTTGCCAGTCAGATATGACAATCTTTCGGAACAAACTCAACTCAAAGGTTATGCATTACATTCACATAATGATTAGAGGGGCGTGACATTTACATCTTAACCCTTTACCCAACGTAACCGTCAAAACCGGCCAGCGCTATTCTCAAAAATCGCCTATTAACTTTAATTATTTTTTCATTTAAAATAGTTATTCAAGAATTTTTTTTGCACGTGTCGTCTGCTTTTCATGTTAGGTAAAGGGTTAACAGTATTTCCATCAAAATAAGTAGCAACAACTAATGTGCGATCTCGCCAATGTGACATTGCGTGTTAACTATTTATTTTGGAAGAAATTCTGTCAAGATGTAAACAACATGACTTATGTAATAAATACACCGAACAACATGCATGTGTGAATGAGTTAATTGATATGGTATGGGTGCCAGCATGAAAGGATAGAACGACAGGCCAAAGTTTTATCCTATCACAATGGCACAAGTGCCATAAAAATTAACTCATTCACACATGTGTGTTGTTCTGTGTTTATTACATGCCTTCACGTATATAAAAAAATTATGAGAAGGACACTCAACAATTCATTTGACAGCTATCAATAAAAAGAACATATTTTATCACCAACCAAATTTGCGAGGGGAACCTGTGTTACTATTACGTCCCCTGAGTTCCAATGTGTTCTATGTGCCTACTGGCACATAGAACACATTGGAACTCTGGGGACGATTTTCAGCTATCGCTAGCAATTCAAATTGTAACTGCGTTGCACGATTTGTAGAAAATTCCAGTGAAATTTCACTTTTATTTAAAAGTAGTATGTCAACGATATGTGTGGAACAGATTTTCATTTTCTGCATGGTTTAGTGTTGCTGTAGATGGGGATTACCTAGAACGAGTGTGTAATAAAAACAGAGAAACCGGAAAAAGCATCACAACACTTTTTTCCTATAGGTTACCACCTTGTTATATAGCATAATGTAGGGTCTTCATTTCCAGGCCTGGTTTTATGAAAGCTTTTTCATAGAATGTGTGTTTAATGTCTGGTGTTAACTCTACCCAGCAGTGTTTAATGATATCCACACTTTGCTATGATATGAAATTAAATGATTTTTATATTATTTTATTAATTTATGCTGTCCCTTGGAATCTTGGCATTGGTGGCGGTATGCCTGCCCATTTGGAGCAATCTCTTGTTAATAACAATTCTGTGCATTGACAGACAGGCCTGATATGCAAGTATCTTTAGATTATTTTGACATTTTGAGTGTACATAATTTTTTTTCTCACCACATGGCATATCCATACAGATGTCTGTCTCGGTGTCCAGTAAACCATTGGGGCAATCTGCACCACCATTACTAGGAGGTGGATTCAGACAAAAACGTTCCCGTATTCTTGTTCCATTTCCACATGATGCACTGCAAGGATGGAATTCTGTCCATTCTGTATAGTTACCATCTACAGGCATCATACTCTGAACTAAAACAGATAATTCTAAATATAACTATCTGGATATGAAAAATGTATCATACAACCAAACCTTTCCAAGATTATTATCATGCATGGATATGGGTGAGGTATGGGAAAATCTCACCCAGGAGCCAGGATAATTGTACCATACATGAGGCTTGTCGAGTATCTAGCACAAATATCTTGCTCCAAGAGAGAGATTTTCCCAATCCCACACCCAAAATCCATCATGGATTATTTTTAGCTTAACTTGATAAAGTCAAGATAAGCTATTGCCATCACGCGTGCGGAAGTCTGTTAGTCTGTGAGTCTGTTAGTCTGTGAGTTTGTTCACATTTTCCTTTAGCACAGGCTACACCCCATAGTTCTTGTCTGATCATCACGAAATTTCATATGCAGGTTTGGGGTCATGTCAAGATGAGAACGTCCCCTGTTGGTCATGATCAGCTGGTATGGCTGCCCGAGCCCAAAACCCCAATACCATTAGCAGAGTCATATTTATGAAGGGATTTCATTATAATTTGGTAGGATGCCTCTGTATAATGTCTGGATGAGAACGTCCCCTTTTGGTCATGATCTGTCAACCGTGAGGGCTGTCCAAGCCCGAACCCCAAAAACTTTTAGCACAGTGTGTGGGTTATATTTAATATGGAGGGATTTCATTGTAACTTGGTAGGATGACTCCGTATGATGTCTAGAAGATAACTTCCCCATTTGGTCGCGATCTGTCAACCGTGACAACTGCCCGAGCCCAAAACCCGAAAACCTTTAGCACAGTCTACAGGTCATATTTATGGAGGAATTTCATTCTAACTTGGTAGGTTGACTTCAGATAATGTCTAGAAGAGAACGTCCTTTTTTGGACGCGATTGACCAACTGTGACGGCTACATGGGCCCGAAGACAGAAAGCCTTTAGCACATTCTACAGGTCATATTTATGAAGGGATTTCATTGTAACTTGGTAGGATGACTCCAAATAATGTCTAAATGAGAACGTCTTCTTTTGGTCGTGATCATTCAGCCGTGATGGCTGCCCGAACCCAAAAACCGTGATTGGTCAACTGTGACGGCTACAGGGGCCCGAAGCCTGAAAACCTTTAGCACAGTCTACAGGTAATATTTATGGAGGGATTTCATTGTAACTTCGTAGGATCACTCCAGATAATGCCCAGGTGAGAATGTTCCCTTTTGGTCATGATCATTCAACCATAATGGCTGCCCGAGCCCAAAACCCGAAAGTATAGACTACAGGTCGTATTTGTGAAGGGATTTCATTGTAACTTGGTAGAATAACTCAGTATAATGTTGAGATGATGATGCCCCTTTTAGTTGCAATCGGTCAACTGTGATGGCTACACAGGCCTGAAGCCCGAAAACCTTTTAGCACAGTCTACAGGCCATATTTATGAAGGGATTTCATTGTAACTTGATAGGATGACTTGTTTTGGAATAATTTCACTGTAACTTGGTAACTTTTGTTGACATACGTTAACTGTGAGGGCCACATACATTAACTGTGAAGGCCACATTAACCCACCCCTCAGTTCTTTAGTACAGTCTACACCTCATATTATTTTTATTAAAAACATAGCATACAGGGAACAGAAATTAACATATTCCCAATTATCACAATTCTTGTCTTATTTCATAATCCTTTCATAAATATTGAACATTATCCTTTTCATCAAACACAACACACAGACAAGTTAAGCTACAGTGTCACTGACACTTTCATTCTCACACCCAAATGCCAATGTGACAGCATTGGGGCTTGAAGACTTGTCATGTTCCACCTGATCTACCTGACGGTGAGTTGTCATTGACAAAATCTAATTACATTTTCTGGGACTATTATCTGAGCAGATGCAGTGTCATCAATTCATTCTTCTTACAACATAACTGAAGGCCTTGTAGGAAAAACTGTTTGTTTCTCAATCTATTTAGGCATCTGTTTTCGGGTGTGGGGGTCAAGTGATAAATATGACAAATTTGAGCTCAGTCGAGACCTAAGGAACTGAATTTGTATCATAAATTTCAGTATAAACTGGAAACTCATTAGAGATCCTCTAATGATGTATCCAGCTGTTATTTTTATCCTTTTATCTCTTTTTTAAATACAAACAAAGTTGAAATTTGATGGCAGTATAGTTAATAGTATTATAATGTCCAAAAATAGACAACTGATTCATGTACAATAAATAAATAAGCCCTATATTTCCACTGATGAATATCTGCTTTTTATCTCACTGGTAATAACAAGGGGGTTGGGGGGGGGGGGGGGGGGGACTGCCCTGAGCAGCATTTCTTAGAGGCAGCAAAATGTATCCATACAGCCATGAAATCTAGCTGTCTACATAAAATCAGCCACCCACCAAAAATACATAGTGATGCATGGGAATAGGGCAGCACCAAAGGCTGACCCTTAGGTAGCAATCTATGTTTGTCCACCGCTGAGTAAAATATTTGTGATCAGGTTTGAAAATATTAGTTGCAAACTTTATCTTGCCAAGTATGGAATATGCTGACAACATATATATTCAAACCGTGTAACAAATTTATATCAGTGAATGTAAACTACTGGCTTGTGTTATGTAATAACACCCTCAACATTCCCAGTTTTCTCTCTGGTATAAATAATTAACATTTCCTCACTCATCTCAACATGGACAGCCAGCTTGTTTATTACCATGGAGACTGAAATAGTCCCATTGCAGTCAGTGATTGACAGAATCTATTTATAGGCTGACTGATCTTAATTACCCCTGATTAACAGGACTCAGATTTTTAATGCACTGTACACGTAACGACTATTTTTCCTGTGTACTGAAGTTGCTTTTGCAATAATTAATAAGTAACCAAAATTTTACTTGTTTGATGTGAGGCAGTTACAATCTTCTGTCTGTTAGCCATGTATAGATTTCAATAGACTGTGCATTATATATACACAACTTGCATGTGATGTCTTAAATTCAGTTAAATTCTCAGAGGTTGTAGGAGGTTAGATATATTCTCATCCAATATGGAATTAACCGATCACTGTATACACCAAATGAGTTCACAAACAAACTATTTAACAAATATGTTACAAACTATTTTGTATATATGCTGAACCAGAAACAAGTAAAAATAAATGAGAAAATACTTACTTATTCAATGTGAAGTGGCTATCAACTGCCAACATTTTAAAAGTTGAATGGACAAAGGGAAGGTCATTTTGACTGTCAGCCATATAAAAAAAGTTATGGGACATTCAGCTGGCAGATATGGTGCAATAATAATATCAGGCATTTCTATAGCCAAGCCAAAATATTGTTCTCAGTGATCCATCAAATAAATGTTCAGTAACATATTTATTATGACAGCCCATTTTTCTCTGAAATTTCATTGTCAGCTGTGTTTGCAAACGGTTTCATGTTATCGTTAAAGTTACCTATCAGTATTCATTTGTTTACAAAAGCAGATGAATTGTGATGCAATACAAGGGAGTAATCCAACATCTCATTGATCACTAAGAAATTATTGATTTATTACCTCGCATCTCGGTTGAACGTAAGCTCCAAGCGACATACGTCAGACCATGTTACTGTCAGTTCATCACAACTTATAATATTGTGTGAAGGCCCATATTTCATTAACTCTTTAACATGACTAGCAAATGATATTTGCAGAAAGATTTTCTTGAATGACCTAATATTTTCATATTTTAAAAAAATATAGCTTATGACCCATCGTTGGAATGAGACTGAAGAACTCATTCCAATAATGGGTCAAAAGCTATGGTTTGGATGCAAAAATTAAAAAAGAATATTAATCCTTTACCCAACGCAGACGATATCAAAATTTATTATTTTAAATATCATTTTTTCAAATTTTTCAAAAATTTCAACAAAACCATATCATGTAACCCCTCGTTGGAACGAGCTCAACGAGCTCGTTCCAATGAGGGGTCACATGATATGGTTTTGTGGACATTTTTTGAAAAATAATATTTTTCAACTGCTGAATTTGCATATTACGCAGGCGGATGCGGTCGATTCGTTGGGTAAAGGGTTAAAACCTGAATGGCAATAGGAGAGTCTGAAAACTACTTGCTACTACTCAGTGGTTCTTCCCAGGTACTCCGGCTTTCTCCACCCATAACACTGTCTGACATGCCATGACTCTGAAAATGTTGTTAAACCCCATTGAAAAATGAAATATATCTGAATGGCAATTTTGAAAACAATACTGTTCAGATATTGCTGTCATATTATGTGAAGGGTTAACCAGTATATGATCAAGTAGGAGTCACTCTCAACTTGTATTTGTCCGAAAGATGAAATTTAGTGACTTGACTTACCACAAGTAGTTGTACAATTTTCAAACTGTTCTTGCACTGCACCATGAGGGCAGGAATCACCATGATAAACTGGTTCTGGGTCTGTACAGAATCGCATTCTTTTCTTTGTCCCATCACCACATGATAAAGAACATGCTGACCATTCTGACCAATCAGTATAACCACCATTAACTGTAAAGAAACAAACAAAATAAATTTTGTGTCAATAGTTTGGGTGTTGGGTGGTTGTGGAGGCATGAATAATTGCCTCTCCCCCAGCCCACATACCCCCTGTGCATTTATACCCCTGAGCTTCAATCATTAGCTCTGCTTGACAGTGTCAGATGAGCTTTTCTGGTAATAATCTGACCGTCGTCCATCCGTCATTCGTCTGTAGTCACATTTTGTTTTATAACAATATGTGTTATCAAAAGACGGTGTGTCACAAATTATAATATGGTATGTGTCCCTCAAGGTCACAGGTCCTGTGTTAAGGTGACAGAAAAACTTTGACATTTCACTGTCACTTTTGTCTGGTCCATATAACTTGGTATGAATAATGACTGACAGATCTAACTTGGTACACTTATTGCTCTTGACTCAAAGGTGTGTTGTGACTTTGATCCAATGTCATATCATTAAGGTCAAGGTCACAAACAGAAAAACTTTGATGTTGTGATACAGCCCTTGTCTGGTCCGTATAAATGAATCTATGTGACAGATCTTGTTCATCCATCACACAATTGTTACCCAAAACCTTATGTTGTGGCATGACCTTGACCCAATGTCACATCATCAAGGTCAAGGCCACAAGCAGTAACACTTGGATTCTTGTCTTGTATTCAGCTTCCCTAAAAACAGTGGCCCTGAGCAGAGCTGTCTAGGCTGAGAGGCCTCTTGTTATTTTGAATCATTGCAGAATTGAAGTGCAGGAGCACATTTCTGTGCCTTTAACTCTCTATTCATATTGTTGATATTATCTGGTGCTCAATTAGTTTTGGAAGTCAAGATTATTTAAATAATTATTAAATTTTTTTCTATTTTTTTCTCTGTGGGAACCTCAGGGTGTAGAACAGTGTTTGTTTTTAACTGTGGTAAATAAGTTTTGCTTTAACCCTTTACCTAACGAATCGGCTGCATCTGCCCGCATAATTTACAAATTATCCCTTTACCTAACGAATCGCCCGCATCCGCCCGCGTAAAATGCAAATTGAGGAGTTGAAAAAATTAACTTTTTCAAAATATTTCAACAAAACCATATCGTGTGATCCCTCATTGGAACGAGCTCGTTGAGCTCGTTCCAATGAGGGGTCACATGATATGGTTTTGTTGAAAAATGTTTAAAAATTTAAAAAACGTATATTTAAAATAATAAATTTTGATATAGTCTGCATTGGGTAAAGGGTTAAGCAGTTGAAAATAATACATTTTTCAAACAATTTCAACAAAACCATGTCATGTGACCCCTCATTGGAATGAGCTCATTGAGCTCGTTCCAGTGAGGGGTCACATGATATGGTTTTGTTGAAATTTTTGGAAAAAATTAACAATAGAAACAATAATTAAAATAATAAATTTTGATACCGTCCGCATTGGGTAAAGGGTTAATGGCCTGGGTGGATGTCTTCTAAAGAGGGCAGCAAAGGTAAACAGAAGTGGCTAAATTTGAATTTATACTCATGTTCTGGTTACTATATACATGTCGTAAGTGACCTACAACACCAATTAATTATAATAATACTGTTTTTCGGTCATTGGAGGGTGCTATATAGACATTCTCCAATAAATTGTAACAAAAGAAATGAATATGAATTTATTTTACTTGCTTCTCACTCAATATAAAGCATATCCAGTTAGTAAATATATATTACAGTGGAACCCTGTTAATTAAATAGCCACTTTGTCAATCAAAATTATTCAGTTAACAGGAGTATTCAATTAACAGGGATTGTATCACTTTCCTGTATTCTAGAGATAAACTTAGCATTTATTCTGTTATATCTTGTTTGACAGAGCTCCATGAGCTCTGTCAATCAAGATATACTAGATTAAATGCCTGTATTGAATGTACTGAGGTCAAATAGGTCTATAAGCAAAGGAAAACAATTAACAGGAGTTTACTCTATAACCTATATTCAATTAAAAGGTCAAATTTGTACTGAAGGTATGATCAGTGGCAGCGCTACGGGGGGAGGGGGGCATGGGGGTTCATTTGCCCCCCCCCTCCAAACGAAGGCTTTGCCCCCCCCAGTTGCCCCCCCCCCCCCCCAACCATCTCGCATGCATTTCCATCCACCCTCACACACAAACACATTCAGTTACTCTCTCTCACACACACACACACCCCTCTCTTTTTTTATTCCCAATAATTTCCCATACACACTTAGCCCAAAGCCTCAGGCTAGCTGATGAACACATCCAGGCAGTAGAGATTTAAAGACTCGGATGCAGATACTTATAAGTTATAATTAAGTTATGAGCCAACAAAGGCATGTCTACCCATATCCCTTGTCTAAAAAAATTCATGGATTTTGCATTATGACAGACGGGCATTATGAGTCTCTCTCTCTCTCTCATGCACAGACCCACCAGACGCGGATCCAGGATTTTTTGAAAGGAGGACCGCTAATTACCATTACATTTAGTCAAAACTTGGACCCAAAGTCCGTAATATAATTTTTTGGTTTGGTACGTCCACATATGATCCTTTACATATTTGCCCCCCTTCATGGGAGTCTGCCCCCCTAGTTGCCCCCCCAACAAAAAAATTTCTGGCGCCGCCACTGGGTATGGTAAATGGTTTTGTATTGGGAATTATATTCAATTAACAGGGTTATTCAGTTAAGAGATATCCAATTAAGTGGGCTCCACTGTATCACCAGTATGTTTATGTACAAAATGTTGTATCAGTCTCGCTCTTGTTTCTAAGGCCATGTCTTGTCAAGGAATCAAAACATTGTATTCTGTTTCAGCATTTCATGCATGTTATAACATCACTCAGACATGTAATGTCTGATCAGATGCATTCTTACATGACTTTCCAATGTTTAGTCCAGATTCCATGCATGGTGTACCTAACACATTTCTTAGTGTCTGTATTGTATCACGAAACAGCAATCATGGTATAATTAGCTAAATTAAAATTAATCCTTAAGCCTCAAATTAGTCTTATGATAATAATTACCGTATATGCATGAACACAGATGCAGGTGACTAAATAGTGTTTCTACATCATTGTTGGCTGCCTGTATATGTATATGGCAGTTTGGGACTTATGGGGACTTAAAGGATACAAGCTATTAATTGAAAATAGAATATTTTTCATTTTTGGAATTCACTAAAAACAAACCCAATGAGGGTTATTAAGCTGAGTTTGAATAGTACTGGCTGGTTTTGACCATTACATCAGAGAAAGAGTTGAAATAGATAACATTTACACTAAGGATGTACAGTGCAAAGGGTAAGTTATTCAGTTAGAAATTATTTTTTTTTACAACCAGAAAGTGTGACTAACCCTATGCGATGCTTTCTGGTTATAAAAAATTGGTAACTGCCATATCACATGCTACATGAAAATATATAATGACTAAGGCTGTAAAAATGCTTTGGGTAAGTTAGTTACATGTCGTTACATAGGGTGCTGGATTCAAGGAACTATTGGAAATACTCATCATCCGCATCCACCGCGTAATATGCAGATTCAGCAGCTGAAAAAAATATTATTTTTCGAAAAATTTAAATAAAACCATATCATGTGACCCCTCTTTTGAATGGGCTCGTCGGGCTCGTTCCAATTTGGGGCCACATGATGTGGTTTTGTTGAAATTTGAAAAATAAAAAACAATATTTAAAGTAATAAATTTTGATATTGTCTGCGTTGGGTAAAGTGTTATTTATTTTTTATTTATTCATTTATTTATTTTATTGGGGTTTAAGGTCACATACTTATGCACAATGGCTAATCATGACTGTGACAGTTTTACGGGTGGAGGAAGCCAGAGTACCCGGAGAGAACCACTGAGCAACGATGAGCAACTGTCAGCTCCTCAACATTCTAACTCTGTTCAAGCTCCGCTCAAGCATGGTTACAGCGGTTGAAGACATGTGCACCGTCGATGTGCAGTACGCCTTAGTACACGGCGTCATCGTGCCCCCATGTAGGCAATCGGGATAAAGTGCCTTGCCCAAGGACACAACGTGGGTCGTCCCGGACGGGGATCAAACTCGGGACCTCTAGCATAGAAGTCCAACAGTCTACCACTGAGCCACTGCACTCCGGGTAAAGGGTTAACAGGATTCCACTGTATGAACATTCAGAAATACAAAACTCTGATGGTATATTGTCAGGGGACAGCATATTCTTGTTGTGGTTTTAAGTTAAGTGTTTGCTGTCTGTGACTATGAATCACTGCTGAACCATTATACCTACAGGTTTTTGGCTTTGAAGAAACTCTCAGAAACCACCTGGGCTTCAAAGCTAAATGATGTTACTGATTTTTTATTATTAATACACACCTGAACATTTCCCATCACAAGGGTGAAACTGAATTTTACCAGATACCCTTCTATATTGTAACCCAGCTCCACAGCTAGACGCTCCTATGCAGTCACTCCAGGGTTGAGCTGTAACGAGAATAAAGACATTACTTTGTTTGAAATGCATGTTTTTATTTCATTTTTTATTTTTTTAGATAAAATGGATTGTAATCTTTGAAAGAAAGACTTGTTTTTATCACTGGCAGGACTACATGTACAGGGCTGTAGTTATCAGACTGTGTGTGTTGATAAGTTAACCCTTTACCCAACATAATGCCCCAAACCGGCCAGAGCTATTCACAAAATTCGCCAATTAATTTTCATTATTTTTTTCATTTTTTGTCTCAAAAACATAGGTTATGACCCGCCTTTGGAATGAGCTCATTGAGCTTGTTCCAATGAGGGGTCATAACCTATGTTTTTGAGACAAAAAATGAAAAAAATTAGTTATTCAAGAATTTAGTTTGCAAGTGTCATCTGCTTTTCATGTTAGGTAAAGGGTTAATGTGTGGAGTAGGGTAACCAATATTTTCAGTGTGCAGCCCCAAAGACTCACGTTGAAAATATTAATTGCTCAACCCCCAAATAATGAATATGGACTCTTCTAATTGCTGCGATTGAAATGACATGGAAGATACCACCAGTGCTTAAAGGGTTAATAAAATGATGATTCACTTCCAGTCATTTATATTCCCTGGTAGAAAATATAATTCTGGAAGATACAATTATAGGCTCAATATTATATGATATTGGCTCCTGATGAACAATATAAAATGGTGTCAAAAAAGACAGAAATGGCTTCGTTTTCAGAATTCCAAGCTCTCCAGTAGATTAATTAACTGGTAGAGTGCTAAATTATTTTTCAAATGTGATTTGTAACATGGGTATTTTTTTCAAAGGTACCATGTTACAAGCAAAAGGAGCCCCGGGTTAATAAGATTTTGTTCACAAACAACTGTTTTGTTACAACTGATTGGAGAGTGCCGAGAGGCACTCTCCAATAAATTGTAATACAACATTTTTTTAAAAACATGTTTGTGTTTCAACTGCAGAGTAAACAAGGTAATGAAAGCAGTGTAAAACCACTAAAGTGGCTTTCAGCACTTTTCAGTAAAGTCCAGGTAGTGGTTTCTTGCACTCAACCAGTTATTTATTTATTTATTGGTGTTTTAAGATCACATACTTATGCACAATAGCTAATCATGGCCGTGACAGTTTTAGGGTGGAGGAAGCCGGAGTACCCGGAGAGAACCACCGAGCAACAACGAGCAGCTGCCAGCTCCCCAACATCGTAACTCCGCACTGCAGCACAGGCAGGGTTAGATTGGTTGAAGACATGCGCACCATCCACATGCAGTGCGCCTTGGTACACAGCGTCATCGTGCCCCCATGGGAACAATCGGGGTGAAGTGCCTTGCCCAAGGACACAACGCGGGAGCGCGAATCAGTCGCTGAAATGGTCACCTATCCAACTACTAACCGCGCTCGACATTGCTTAACTTCGGTGATCTGACGAGAACTGGTTACCGTGACGCCACCGCGCCCCCCACTCAACCAGTTAATGGTTCTTTGGTGACTTCTTTACTTTTTCCAAATAATTTTGTTTGTTTTGGGAATTTAATGGCACTTTCAACACCTAGGGCCACATCATGTCAGCAAGCCTGAAAATAAGCAATTTGTCATTTGCAAAATGAGGTCCCCAGAGGGTGAATTTGCTGATGCTATCCCATACAGTGGGCCAGTTTATCCTCTGGGTACCTCTTTCTGTTTAGGTTTGAGACCTTGATTCAGATTGAGGTTCACAAAGGGTAAATTCAGTGATGCTACCCTGCTGAGCAGAATAGCATCACCAAATTCACCCTCTGGGGACCTCATATTGCAGATGACAATCTGCTTATTTTCTGGCTTGCATGTCAGACAGATTGATAGATGGATGAGGCCAGAATGCCAGGGGGGAATACAAGCAGTGTTAGCATTGGTTAGAGGCAAGTGTATGGTCAATGTGCTGTATGCCTTAGTACTTTGTGCTCTAACTGTGGCAATCCGGATTAAGTGTCTTGCCCAAGGACAAAATGCAGATGACACAGCTAGGTCAAGATTGAACTACTGACCTTAGACCAATAGCACTAACTGGGGAGCCTCTGTGCACCCTTCCCAGAACAGAACTGTAACTAACAAACATTTGGGGGGGGGGGGGGGGAGGGGGGTATGATGTTTGTGCTGATGACTCAATCATATTGACCAACTATTTGAAACACACCTAGTTGTATTTATCAAAGACTTGTATACTAAAAACATGATTTCCATTGATAAAATACTAACCTGGCAGGGAATTTATTAGAGTCTTATGACAGTACTGTCAATTACACACCAGATAGGTGGAGGTGCCTGATCATCTGGGTGCTTTCAACAGGTCCTGGTCATAAAAGTCATTTGTAATAAGTTACTCTCTCCATGGATTTGGAATTCTACTCATATTATGATTTGAGCATTTATTGCACTTTCTAATCTCTGTATATTTTTGTCTGGAAAAAAGAGATTTTGCCCAACTCACTACTCCAAAGTGTTTGTATATTTTCGTCAGGCAAGCAAGGACGTCTGTCCAACTTGGTATTTCATAATTTATTGCCCAATCTCTGCCTGACAAAGACCATGATCAGTAGATTTTTTTTTTTTTTTTTTTTTTTTTTGGGGGGGGGGGGGGGGGAGGGGGGGGCGGGTGAAGGGGGGGGGGGGGTGCTAGTACTGAAATGGTTAACCGGATAACTGGTTTGAAACCGGTTACCTATCTAACCAATTTGAAAAAAAACGTCAACCAGTTATCTGAAATATCGACAGCATCATTCATTCCATGGTTAAAACGTAGTAAATCTGCCGCTTCTTCTTTGGGATAGATTACACTTCGAAGCAGCACTGTATATATTGAGAAATAATAGATTTTGACTTCAAAACTTTGTTAATGATCGGCAATTTCCCTGATTACTGAGTAACCGCAGAAACTATTCCATCGTATGTATACAAACGAATGTTGTCGAGTACATTTGTTTGTATACACACTACGGAATAGTTTCTGAGAATACTGCTTTCCAGTTCCTATAGTTTTGATCCCAGATTCCGTGAAATAATGGCTATGGATAATGGGATATTAACCGGTTATAGCTCTTGGTTAGTCGGTTGTGAAAATGAACCAACCATTTCAGCCCTAGCAGGGGCCCTTGTTCCCAGTTAAAGAAGTTAATTGGTAGAGTGTTCAATTAATTTTGATAAGTATAATTTGTTGATAAAGATGTGTTTGTTTCTATTTGTCTTACAATAAGAACGTATTTCTGCCAATACAAGTAAAAACGTCAACACAAAATAAAATCTGTATTGAGGGTTGCAACCGAACGTGCAGTCATTTGATTCAGAAAGAGAATGTTTTTTACCTGCACTCATTGAAAACTGCTTAAACAAATTAGAAAAGATAATTTTTCTGATGATGACATTTTTATTTAGGCCTACTGTGCATTAACCCTTTATCCAACGAATCGCCCACGTAATATGCAAATTCAGCAGCTGAAAAAATATTATTTTTCGAACAATTTCAACAAAACCATATCATGTGACCCCTCTTTGGAACGAGCTCATCGAGCTCGTTCCAAAGAGGGGTCACATGATATGGTTTTGTTGGAATTTTTTTTTAAATTTAAAAAATGATATTTAAAATAATAAATTTTGATATCATCTGCATTGGGTAAAGGGTTAAACATGAAAAATAAAACAACAAACCACAAAGCAAAAAAATAAAACAATGAAACCCAAAGCAGAAACACAACTACTATAAACTTCAGGGGTAAAAATCCAAGTGAAACAATGAATGGGAATTACGTCATGCACAGCTCAAGAACGTAATAACATGACATCATGATCTTCATTCATAAAAAATCAATTCATATCCCGAATGATTGTCAAAATATATGTGGACAATGCAAGAAAGGGGGAAATATTGTAAAATAAACTGGTTATTACCACCAAGTGGCTTTCCGAAATGGCGTATTGAAGTCTTCACCTCGCCTCCAGGTCATATACTGACAAGCCCAGAGACGGGGTTTCGACTTCATTACACCATCTCGGAAACAAACAAGGTGGTAATAATATAACAATAACATTATTTTGGAGGGCATTATGGTTCATTAGCGACCCTGCAGCAATGATGAACAGCCTGAGGGTTCGTCTCGGGCCATTAATAAGCCAAAGGGCTGTTCGTCAACAAACATGTTATTACTATTATTACAACTCCCTGTTACAGTTGACTTGAATCTAAAAATAGCCAGGCTGCGGGCCGCTAATGGCTATTTATACCATTATCGCCCACGACCCGGCTCTGTCGAATGACGTCACTGAAAGTATGGAGTTTTAACGGGCCTCCAAACTTTTGTTAATCGACTAGTAACTTATAGATTGAGTCGTAATAATCTATATTTATTAGAGAGTGCTGTAGGCTATAGGCTGAAACATTGCTTGTGTTTTTTGTCCATATGTATAGAATTTGAAAGTGATATTTTGGGTGATGACTCCACTCTGCTGGTGATTTTGTTACAATCCACTCTCCACGTACTGTATACTACAATTAAGTTTTATGCCAAATAGTTGCATGGAATCATGTTCACCCCAGTCTCAAAAGTCTCTATTAAACTGTTCTTACACAGTGGAGCCCACTTAATTGGATATATCTTAACTGAAAAACCCTGTTAATTGAGTATAATTTCCTAACACAAAACCATTTACCATACCTCCAGTACAAATTTGACCTGTTAATTAAATATAGTTTATAGAGTAAACTCCTGTTAATTGAATAAAAAATCTTGTAACCGTTCAAGAAGTCAACCTGACTCTCCCCAGTTTTTTGTTTGTTTATAGACCTATTTGGTCACAGTACATCCAATACAGGCATTTAATCTATTATATCTTGTTTAACAGAGCTCATGAAGCTCTGTCAAGTAAAATATTATAGAATAAATGCTAAGTTTATCTCTAGAATACAGGAAAGTGACACAATCCCTGTTAATTGAATGCTCCTGTAAATTGAATAATTTTGATTGCCAAAGTGGCTATTCAATTAACAGGGTTCCACTGTACTACTAAAGTAGAACTTGTCATTTGTCTTTGAATTCAGATACTGTCTAAGCTTCATTAGGTAAAACTGAACTAAATATTTGAATTAGAAATACCCACCTTGAAATGTTGCTCTCGGAAGTGATGCAATCTCTAAAAAATAAACTGCCTTGGGAAAATAAATTGTTTCAATAAATGTTTGAAGCATTCTATTGACATCTTGCATTATTGATGAATATTCCAGATAAAAAAGAGGGTGATTTGATGACTTTTGGACCTAAAAAATACAATTTACATTTGATGTGTTTTTGTAGGAAATTCCCTGGAAAATATGTGCATGTGACCGGTACTTCCCTTGCTGTCAATTTTTCTCTCTTATTTGATGCATGACCCCCTGTTTTGGGGTCAGAAAAAGTTGTCTAAAGGGCTATACTTGACAAAGATATTTGAATTCCAAAATTAAAGTGATGCAATCATATTTTTTTTTTGCCTGAACGTTATAATGGTCGCCTATGGGAAAATATTTAGTTCTGTGATACCATTAGGTAAACAATTTAAATTTAATGCACAATTGTTATCCTGAACTGTGTGATCCTCACGACTACCAATTGTGCATTACATTTTTGTTCAAGTGGGGATTGCGATTTGAAATTTGGGATTGAGAACTGGGAAAAATCATGCCTATAAGCCATTGGGACAGGGTCCCATATTTGACCCCTGTAGACACCCAAACAAATCCCTGCAATAGATGATAGCCACCCCCTCCTCACCACCATTGTCTTATCAAGTATAAACAGTTCTCCCACACTTCCAATAAGATCACATTTGATATGTCTACTTACTTTCTACTGGATCTTCATTAGGATTTATCAAATGAGCTTTCGCCGTCAAAACTGTTAAATAAAAAATAAAAAGTTATAAGTACAGATTAATTTTTCTTAATTTTAATTAAATCTGTCAAGGTTTAACTCTTAACCTGCTGAGTATTTTCAAGATATTTTTCATCGAATCTAGTCATAGCTGCTTCACAGCAGCCATGACCAGATTTAATGAAAAATTCATAAAAAGAATTAACTCAAGAAATCAATGGTGAAAAATCCATTCAGTTTGCAGGAGTAAAATTTGATTAACCCTTTACCCAATGTAACGGCCAAAACTGGCCAGCGCTATTCTAAAAAATCGCCAATAAATTTTCATTATTTTTTTCATTTTTGTCTCAAAAACATAGGTTATGACCCCTCGTTGGAACGAGCTCGTTGACAAAGATATTTGAATGTCGAGCTCATTCTAACGAGGGTCATAACCTATGTTTTTGAGACAAAAAATGAAAAAAATTAGTTATTCAAGAATTTTTTTGCAAGTGTCGTATGCTTTTCATGTTAGGTAAAGGGTTAAATGCGCCCAAATTATACTTTTTTCAGTGGCAAGAGAAATTCTGTCCTGGGCAGGAATATCTCTCAGCAGCATGCGAGGTGTTAAAATCAATTACTGCTTTACTGACAGAATTTGTGGATGACAGCTGCAATATGTTTCCAAGATACAATGGTGCGCACTTAACTGTACATATCTTAATTGAAAACTCCTGTTGATTGCATATACCTTCCAATCACCAAACTATTTACCATACTTTCAAGAAAATTTGACCTGTTAATTGCATACGGATTATAGAGTAAACTCCTGTGAACCCTTTACCTAACGTGAAAGGCAGACAACGCTTGGAAACAAAATTCTTGAATAACTCCATTTTTTTTCATTTTTTTGTCAAAAACATTGCTTATCATTGTTGTCAAGCTTGTTCCATTGAGTGGTCATATTTTTTTTCATTTTTTTTGTCAAAAACATTGCTTATCATTGTTGTCAAGCTTGTTCCATTGAGTGGTCATATTTTTTTTCATTTTTTTTGTCAAAAACATTGCTTATCATTGTTGTCAAGCTTGTTCCATTGAGTGGTCATATTTTATAATCCAACAAGGGATAAACACACCCAAGATGTTTAGATTTATTTGAGAACATGCATTTTTTAATCCACTAAGGGATAAACATACCCAAGATGTTTAGATTTATTTGAGAACATGGGTTTTATAATCCAATGAGGGGTAAACACACCCAAGATGTTTAGATTTATTTTGTGAACATGGATTTTATAATCCAACAAGGGATAAACACACCCAAGATGTTTAGATTTATTTTGTGAACATGGATTTTATAATCCAACAAGGGATAAACACACCCAAGATGTTTAGATTTATTTGAGAACATGCATTTTTTAATCCACTAAGGGATAAACATACCCAAGATGTTTAGATTTATTTGAGAACATGGGTTTTATAATCCAATGAGGGGTAAACACACCCAAGATGTTTAGATTTATTTTGTGAACATGGATTTTATAATCCAACAAGGGATAAACACACCCAAGATGTTTAGATTTATTTGAGAACATGGATTTTTTAATCCACTAAGGGATAAACATACCCAAGATGTTTAGATTTATTTGAGAACATGGGTTTTATAATCCAATGAGGGGTAAACACACCCAAGATGTTTAGATTTATTTTGTGAACATGGATTTTATAATCCAGTAAGGGATAAAAAACATCCAAAATGTTTAAATTTATTTTGAGAACATGGATTTTATAACATGGATTTCACAATCCAATAAGGGATATAAAAACACTGAAGATGTTAAAATTTATTTTCGGAACATTGATTTTATAATCCCTCAGTTTATCAAGTTTTCTGGGTGGGTATTTGCAGTGTTCCATATTTTCAAATCATGAGGGGTATAGATGGTGAGGGTGATTACCAGCCTCAAAACAAAAGGCCTGGTGATGTGCATCATAACACATGCTTGTGACCAACATGCAACTCCAAATGCAATAATTTTGAGGCCCGATTCTTAGATAATAATAAGAAGAGCTACAGAATATGAAGTATTTTAATTGCTGCACCTACACTTTTCAATGGAGCCCAAATGAGTGCCATCAGTATGTCAAGCTCATTGTGCCCATTGTATTGAGTAATTTAGCCCATTATCTAACACAAACAGCTGATGATACTTACAGTAGAACCTGTCTTGAGAGACCGCCCTTTGGGCCACACAAAAGTGGTCTCTCAAGACAGGTGGTCTCTCATAACAGGTTTTAGGTTTTCTCAAGTCCGTGAATAACCAACCACAAAATTCAGAAATGGAGAAGAATGGATTTTTGTAATTACTTTGTAGTTCTTTTTTATGAAGTTTTTGTAACAAATTGAAATGGACTGTTATAAAAATTATAAAAATAAATTAGTGTTGAAAATCTTCATTGAAGATTTTCAACACTAATTTATTTTTATAATTTTTATAACAGTCCATTTCAATTTGTTACAAAAAGATTTTCAACACAAATTTATTTTTATTCCTATCTGTCACATTTCAGGTATGTATGAAATTGTTTATTCAGCAATAATCCTAATCTTTTCACATGGGTCTTATAAAAACATCTCAATCTGTAATGAGTTAGCAATGAAACCCAATTAAGAGCTTTTAATACTTTTAATTATGTTAGTATAACCACAATGGATTTTCCAATTCCAGAACAGGTAAAAAGTTTTTGTCATGGTTTCAGTCTTCAAAGGGGCGGTCTCTCAAGACAGGTCCATTATGGCATAAAAATACAAGTTCGTATCAGGTCACAGTGGTCTCACAAGACAGGTGGTCTCCCATAGCAGGTCCGTTATAGAGTAAAACCAATTGGTGCCTGGTAGATGTGGTCTCTCAAGACAGGTGGTCTCTCAAGACAGTGGTCTCTCAAGACAGGTTTTACTGTACCAAAAACATTTCTTAAATAACTAAAAAGTTTTTAAAACAGTTTCATTTTATACTTCAAAGGCAAAGCTTTTTTAACGCTTTCCCCAATGCACACAATATAAAAATTTATTATTTTAAATATTATTTTTTCAAAATTTTTCAAAAAATTTCAGCAGAATCATATCATGTGACCTCCTCATTGGAATGAGCTCAACGAGCTCATTCCAATGATCAGGGCACATGATATGGTTTTGTTTAAATTTTTTTAAAAATACTATTTTTTTTCAATTCTTCAGTTTGGAAATTACATGGGTGGATTTATTTATATTAATTATTTATTTATTGGGGTCTAATGACACTTTTGCTCATGTCGGACACTTGTATCCGCTTCAAGGGAGAAACCGTTGTGTGGAGATTGGAACATGACGTCAATTACGACAACAGGTGCAAGTGAAGCGCATTCATGGCGTCATGGTGAGAAGCGTCTGAGCCAACAAACTGACTGTCGGTTGTTTTGGGAGAATTTAGCGACAATGAATTAACCTTTTACCTAACATAACGGCAAAAACCGACCAGCGCTATTCTCAAAAATCGCCAATTAATTTTCGTTATTTTTTCATTTTTTTGTCTCAAAAACATAGGTTATGACCCCTCGTTGGAACGAGTTCGTTCCAACGAGGGGTCATAACCTATGTTTTTGAGACAAAAAATGAAAAAAATTAGTTATTCAAGAATTTTTTTTTGCAAGTGTCGTCTGCTTTTCAGGTTAGGTAAAGGTTTTAAACAAAAAGTGTAAAAAGCATTCGAAAATTCAGGTGATATACAGAATCTTTAACTCGTGATGTTTGGATATAAGATTTTTTGAAACTCGTTTGATGAATTCGATTCACAACTCGCCTGAAGGCTCGTTTTGAATCAAATTCATCAAACGAGTTTCAAAAAATCTTATATCCAAACATCACTCGTTTGAGATCCTCTATATACAACTCAAACGATATCCAAATTTATTATTTCAATTTTTTTTAACAGTTGCACAAAAGTTCTACAAAACCATTTCATGTGATCTCTCATTGTAAAGAACTGGACGAGCACATTCCAGTCAGGGGTCACTTGATATGGTTTTCTTGAAATATTTTGAAAAATATTTTATTTTATTTTTTGACTGCTCAATTTGCAAATTACTTACAATTCGTATTGCAGATAAGGCTTTTTCGTTAAGTGGAGGATTAATACGAGCTGGTAACATTGGATGCAAATTCTCCAACGGACTGGCTGAGCTTCACTTTACACTTGTGTGCGTAGTTGTGATTTAGGCGTAAGCCTACATGCAGAAAGTAATTTAAACCCCAGAAAGTAATTGAACAAACAAGTCACAACTTCACTGTTCTACAAGGTGCTATTACTGTTTAACATCATGCTACTTTGGGGAATTTGGGAATGAGCTCCTCCCCTACAACAGTCAACATTTCTCTTTATGCTCAATTGACATCCTAGATATGTTGCTTCCACTTAACAAACCCTCTGGAAACTATACTGAAGTACAAAACCTCTAGGCACATTTCAGAACACTTTCATAAAAACTTGACACTGACAAAAAACAGCCCCCATTTTGTTTATTTTAGCTGACGATTTTGAATAATTTACGGTCTAAGAGATAACTTCTCAGTTCGGTGAGTGTTGAGTGCTGTAAACAAAAATTAGAGTTACTCCCCTTAGTCTGCAACTCCCACCATTCAAACCAGCGGCTGTTCTCGCGATATCCATTTTTATCGATTTAGTTTTGAATTCAACGCTTTCTGCAACCTTCTTATTCTTGCTCTAATACGCGGAGAGTGTATATGAGAAAATAAAATTCGATAGTCGGCAAACGAACAAAATAATGGACAACCAATAGTAAATGGGATTGAGTAATAATTAAATCCAACAGCACAACTTCCAAAAGCAGCAGCTGCACTCACTAGTCAAACTGCACCTGACGATTGATGTTTCCGTTTTTGTGCACATGAAGAGAACATCATTACTACTAATAACACACCCTTGCCTTCGTGCTTGACAAAATACCCAGTGGACTCCGAAGCCTTGAAATTTAGAATTCGCGACTGGCTCGGCTATACGGTGGCTGTCTGGTTGAGCAGCCATTTGTATTGTTGACATCTTATTTTTGTGGCGGCCGAGCAGACGTATATTCTTTTTTCCAGCATGGGCGTCGCTAAATGAGTAGAGTATGATACGTGCTAAGTAAGTAACAAATTGGTAAACCCATGCAACTAAATTTCAAAGAACTCTTAATTTTGAACTATAATCCCGACTGACAAATATTCCAACTACATCATCAAGAAGGCATGCCTTCATAGAGCAATGGGAATACATTTTTTTTCAGTCGGGACATGTACCAACACAGTCGGGACAAATCGTGTCATCCACACGATGCCCCTGAAAACCACAAGGGCATGCGTGTGCGCTCTGTAACTTTGTGACATACGTTATGCACAAAGGGAGACTCGCATTCGATTGTTCAAATCTAAACATTCTCACGGCTTGTCGACTGAATATTTTCGTTATTGGCAAATTTGATGACAGCTGGCTAGAACAAATTAGCGACTGGCTATGGCTTGGAGTTTTTGCAGCTGCTTGTTGCGGCGGATTCGGGGTCTAATACTCAAAACTTTTGCGATTTAATCAATTGATACCCCCTCCCCCCCCCCCACCCACCCAGCTACAAAATATCTATCAGACACATGAATGAGTGCGAATCGTGATTTTGGTTGGGAAGGGGTGTGCTTGGACTCCACGGTTAATTTTGGTGGTTGGGGGATGGTGGGATGGCTAGAAGTATTCTTATCATATAAGAAAGAAAAATGACCACGCAACATTAATAAGTGTAGATATTCTGAAGAATCTTTACAAGTTTGTTGTTATCAGTACCTTCAAAAGAATAAATTTTCTGCTTATACTTCATACTCCAAAATCTAACTCAGTACAACACCAGTGGGATAAGGGGGGAAAAGCACACCCGCTAAATGTCTGACTTGTTTTTTCTATTGAGAATATTCCCTCGTCCCGACAATTAGAGCTCTACAGTTAGGGGAGCACTCCGAGTGCCCCCACCCCCCACCAAAAAAAA
Organism: Pictodentalium vernedei; assembly: GCA_031216915.1. NCBI lineage: Eukaryota > Metazoa > Mollusca > Scaphopoda > Dentaliida > Dentaliidae > Pictodentalium > Pictodentalium vernedei. The sequence continues at coordinate 85,188,471 of CM062294.1, forward strand.
AAATAATAAAAAATAAAAAAAAAATAAAAATAACAACAACCCTCCCCCCCCCCCCAAAAAAAAACAAACAAACAAACAAACATTTTGCATTTTCCCTATTACCATAGGTGTCGGCAACGATTTATTATTGGCCCATCTACGTCTAGAGAGCTTTTCATCGGTGGTGGTGGTAGTGGTGTGTGTGGGGGTGGGGTTGGGGATACAAGCCTAACATTTTCTGACAATAAAAAAAACCCCATTTTTATCAGATTCCACGCATTGGGCACCAAAATGTCTACTGTTTGACAATAAAATGGCTTAGTTATCAAAAATTTAGTCTTTACACCACAGGTAGCGTCAGACGGATGAGAATTGGTTTGTGTAGATAAATACTGCAGGGTGTTACATGTCAATCTCTCTTTCTAAAGTATACACCTGGAGGTCCATCAGCTGAAATTTAGCTCGTGCTTCTTTTTTTTCTCTCTTTGAATTTGTTTCGCCTAGATAAAGACCCAACGTGTGCGTGTTTTCTAAAAAAAATAATAACTCCATCTGTGCCGTAGGTAAAACATTTCACATTTAGCTCTGAAATCACCCAACTACTGAACAGGCATACCAAGTGAAAGTTGGCAACAAAAATACGCTTTTCAAAGAAATAGGTCCGGCTTTGCCGTGCCGCTTTCGTCACCCCTTGAAACCATTATTACTGGGGAGTAGCTAAGTTAAATAAAGTGAGTGGGTGGGTAGGGACAAAATATTTTAGGCAGCAGAAAAATATATTCTCACACTTTATTTCACCTCGTGCTGGGTTCCGGGCCGGGGAGAGGAAATTCGGGCACATGGTTAATTCAGTGACGTATGTAAATGTAAATCGGGACATGCACCCCCACCTTCACCTCGAATTTCGTTGATCGGTTAAACTGGTTGAAGACTAGATTATTTTTAGTGATCTGCATTTGTTCATCACAATTTGTTTTACAACAAATTATTGGAAAGCGCCCACAGGCACTCTCCAATAATTTATAATAAAACAAATTTATATAAACAAAATAATATTTGCGTTTTACTGAATATGGAACATGAGTGCAGAAAATGTTGGCTTTTGCTCTGATACCCTCATTTTTTTGTGGCTTTTAGTACTCAGTCAGTTAACGGTTAACCCTTTACCTAACCTGAAAAGCAGACGACACTTGCAAAAATAATTCTTGAATAACTAATTTTTTCATTTTTTGTCTCAAAAACATAGGTTATGACCCCTCGTTGGAACGAGCTCGACGAGCTCGTTCCAACGAGGGGTCATAACCTATGTTTTTGAGACAAAAAATGAAAAAAATAATGAAAATTAATTGGCAATTTTTGAGAATAGCGCTGGCCGGTTTTGGCCGTTACGTTGGGTAAAGGGTTAAAACCTCTCAGTGCTATTCTCAAAAATCGCCATTCATATTTTATTATTATCTCCATTTTGATCTAAAACAAAACATTACTTTATACCCCTCATTGTAACGAGCTTGTTCCAATGCGGCGTCATAAGCTATGTTTTTGAAACAAAAAAATATATTTTTTTTTAATTATTCAAGAAATTCTGTTTTCGTGTCTTCTGCTATTCGTCTAATTCAGGTTCGGCAAAGGGTTAAAATCAGACATCAGGGAAAAACGGCTCTATATTAACTCTTTACCAAACATGAAAAGCAGACGACACTTACAAATAATATTTTCGAATAACTAATGTTTTTCATTTTTTGCGTCAAAAACATAGCTTATGACCCTCATTGGAACGAGCTAAACGAGGTCGTTCAACGAGGGGTCATAAGCTATGATTTTGAGACAAGAAAATAATGAAAATTGAATGGTGATTTTTGTGAATAGCGCTGGTCGGATTTTCCCTTTACCTTGGGTAAAGGGTTAATAAATTGTTCCTTGAGTGGAACAAGGCGCCATCTGCAATGTAAAAGAATTGCAGGTGGCGTCTTTTTACACTCAAGGACCGAAATGATTAATTCCTGCTCGGTGAATAAGAAGTCCATGTCAAGAGTTTCAAAACTTCGTCGTAAATCCAACATTTATTAACCCTTTGCTTAACGAAACCGCCCCCCCCCCCCCCCCCCCCCTGTGCAATTTATAAACTGAGTAGTTGTGAAAACATTCTTATAACAAACATTTCAACAAAATCATATCATGTGACCCCCTCATTACGAGCTTCCAATAAGGGGCCACGTGATATGGTTTTGTTGAAATTGTTTTGAAAAAAAAAAATAGAAAAAAAAAAATTAAAATAAGGTCACACAAAATAAATTAATTGATTCTCAGGCAATTTTTTTTCAAATCAGTGAGGGAGGGAAGGTTTTATTTTTAATTTTTATTTTTCTTTTGCAAAAAGTGAATGAACATGGAGAGGATTTCGGCTGTCATTCTATACATCAAAATATAGAAAGTGCATATTTATACAAATAAATTTATTTTTAATTTGAAAAATAAAACATTCATCTAAAAAGAAACTGTTGGTACTGCAATTCAATGGCTTCATATTCTTTTGATGATCTTCTTATTGTCTTTGAAGTAAAAGTATTTAATCTATGGGGATTTGCTTTGTTACAATTTATGGGAGAGTGCCCCATAAATTGTAACAAGGCAAACATATTGGAGACGCAACTAAATAAATATGCATCAATCAAAAAAATGTAAAAAGTTTCGGTTCTCCCGGAGTTTGTACTATTGCATGGAAGACACTGAAAGACAATAAAAATGTCCAGTGCGGGGGTTTCAAATTCAATTAGGGATTGCCTGAGAAGCAAAACAGAATTTGTTTAGCCTAACAAATTTTGATACCGTATGCGTTGCGTAAATGTGTTAACAAAGCGCAGATTTGGAATTTTAACACTGAACCAGCTAACGCGAACTAAACTTACCTCCGCTCAGCACCACCAGAAAGAATAACGTCGAAGCCATTTGTGAAAAGAAAATAGCCCAGACACTAAAGAATTTTAAATCACACTTGGCTCTTTTTCTTGTGTCATTTAACGCAACATCGAAGACAGTATCAGCATCAGGCGTGTGCGTGTAATATTTACCCCAGGACATACATGTGATGACTCTTTTGATGTTATCAGACTTGAAACAAAATGAAACTAAACTCCGATGAGAGAAATGCTTCGGGATACGAAAATCTGTCAAGCTTTTGCTACGTAACAAAGAATGCTTGTAGGCAATGAATGTTTGTCGACCGCAACGGTAAAGTTAACCAGTGATTTAAATAACAGTCAAGCCCCCCCCCCCCCCCCCTCCACTCACACACACATCGTCCCTTTCATTCAGAGTTTCAGGAGGGGGGGGGGGGGGGGGGGGGGGAGGGAGAGAGAGAGATTGGCCTGGGATTGGGTTGTAAATGTGAACTGACATACTGGCTGAGTTAATTAGAATCTTTTGAGGGGTTTCCGTTGGCCCTGATATGGTGGCAGAGCATTTCTGGCTCGGCGATTGGGTGTCCTAGACCCGGGGTCGACTCCCGAATTGACCCGGATATTAGGCAATTTTAGTTTTAATACCTTTTGTTGTGGGGCACAAAAATATTGGACCTAACTGGTGCTCCAGAACTTTTTGAGAGAGCACAGTCATTATACGGAAGCTTATTTGGGACATGGTAATAATTCTGAGTTCTAAAGTCAGAATTCCGAGTTCTAAAGTCAGAATTCTGAGATTACAAAGTCAGAATTCTTAGTTCCAAAGTCAGAATTCTGAGTTCTAAAGTCAGATTTCTGACTTTATTGCTTTCTTACCATGTCCCAAATAAGGCTCGGTAAGTTATCGAACTTTGCTTAAAATGTGTAATTCTACACAGTAGTAGGGGGTATGTATATTCTCCACATCGTGGTCATAAATTTTCACAACCCTTAAGAAGTTGTTTCAACCCTTTACCCAACGTAACGGCCAAAACGGGCGCTATCCACAAAAATTACCATTCACCATCATTATATTTTCATTTTTCGTCTCAAAAACATAGCTTATGACCCCTCTTTGGAACCAGCTCGCTCCAATGGGGGTCATAAGCTATATTTTAGACGCAAAAATAAAAAAATAGCTATTCAAGAATTTTGTTTGCAAGTGTCGTCTGCCTTTCGTGTTAGGTAAAGGGTTAAAATAACCCACATTTAGAGGGTAGAACGATATCCGAAAATGCCCCGTATCCAGATCAGTTTGTAGAAGATATGTGAAGATGAAACTGTTTGAATTTAATTTTATATTGACTATGTTAAGTAGAAATTCTACCAGGCATTGTGCTTGGTCCGAGTCACTGAAAGCAAAACTGAAATGTTTTGCCGTTAGTTCAGTTGGTATGGTGGCAGAACATTTATGGCTAGCCGATTCGATGCCAGAAACCTGGGGTCAACTCCCATCGGGGCCAACGTCAGAAAAACTTGACAATTTTCAGTTCAGTGGCTAGGACCCAGCACTATGCCTGGTGGAATTCCTACTTGACATAGGCGATATAAAAATGAATAGCAGAGGAGCATTTGATGGATAGTTTTATCATAAAAGAAAAGAGATATTTGAGAGGCTTGCAGAATTAGGAGAAAACAGGTTTTGAGGAATATGCTTAGCCAGATGGTACATTTCAGGGGCGCCGGAACGGCCCAAACACTGGCCCGACCATAACACCCAGATCCCTGTTTTTTCGAATTGTTGCCATCGATTATGCGGGGGAGAAAAAAATGACGGTGCATGCAGTTCGTTTTTCGACGAACATAATATGACAAAATTCCCTGCCAAATTGCCAAATTTTGTCGTATTATGTTCCTCGAAAGATGAACTTTAATGTGGAGGCCCTGGGCGTCCGCTCAGTCTGCTTATTCGTAAATCCGGCCCTGCCCCCAGAAAATGTTTGAAAAATGACATCTCTCAGACTCATTTTGGGGCTACTTCTTTAGTATTCCAACCGCTTCTCAAAGTCTCCTCATCTTACCTTAACTAGTCATTAACAGCTGCCACTGTGTGCGCAATATCAAAGAAACAAGACGATCTATGCGCGCACTATATTTTTATACTGTAACCAATGGCTCAGACTTAGCTGGTGCTAACTCTAAAATATTCAGGGCCAAACACAACTTTTGCCCCCCCCCCCCCCAATTCCCAAAATTTGCATCCAAAATCAAAAAAACTTATGTCCTATATGGTCCTCCATACTTTTGCCTACTGCGCATGCGCAGTGTCAATGAAGTACCGAAATTGGCGCAAAGCCTCATTTTCTTTGTTTGGCCCTTTTGTCAGAAACATCTTTCCGACTTCTGTGCTTGTAGATCTCAGTTTATAATGCCAGACACAAAGTAATGATGATTATGGTGGATCCAAGGATGCATTAAGAGGATGAGAGGAAGAAACGATGGTTGGATGTGTTCAGGGCTGTAACTTATAATTTTTATTATAAATTATTTCATGTTCCCTAATTTCGGGACATGGGCCTGATGTTTTCATTCTTGCTATAAAATTGCCACTGTTTGTTAAGTGTTTCCTCCCTCTCCTTCCTCTTGATAACCCCCCCCCCCCCCCCTAGTTAATCTCCCATGCTTTTGGAACCTTTTTTGAATTTTTGTTCTTGAAAATTTCTTGGGAGTTTAACTTGGTTACAGAATGTTTATTCTGTTTGTCCCCATGGTTACGTCCTCACCCTTGGGGTGTTCAGGCGTTTTTTGGTCTTGCATCTACCATCTGATGTATCACAGTTTCTTCTGATGAAGATTCTGTCTTACATCGGATAGTTATTTAAGAACCTGTTACAGACTTCGGGCCGTGTTGTTCAGTGCCTGGAGTCTTGTTTCCGGTTTTTTATAGCTTTTTGTTTACATTGACAACGGTTACTTTCTTTCAGTAATTCCTTGTCATCTGTGATGTTTGGTCTCTAATCAGATACATTATTATACTCCGGAAGTGTAGCATTAATTTTATAGTTTAAAGAAAAAAAAGTTGTCCACACTTAGGCTTTTTGGGGATCCATTTGGGCTCATCGTTCCCTTTGGGAACTTGGGCTCATGTCAAAATTTTTTTTTTATGAACTATTTTTTTTTAAATTTTGTTTAATGGATTGTATTATCTTTGTATTATTATGAGGGTTAGTGCGAATACTACGGCTTGAATATTTCTGATAAAATGAAAGAATATTGTTCAAATTGTAAATCGTGGAAGTCTTCCTCAGATTCTCATGATCATTGTGTTTGCTGTAGTCATTGTACTCGCACTAACTCTTGTTCTGTTTGTTCCATTTGGGATGACAAACGTTGGAGACGTGTGTCACGGCATGTTGTTAGTGGTGAGAGATCGATGCCTGTTCTCTCACCACAAGGTCCCTCTAGTTTTTCAGTTTCCTCTTCAGAGGAACAAGAACATGGTGATGTTTCCGTGATATCGTCTGGAAGTGTGCTGCCGTCGTCGCAAACTAACATAGAGCTAGCGGCAAAAGTGCTCAATGAAATTAGACAAGGGCCTAGATCTCAGAATATGGGATTTACGTCCTTGTCGCCAGCTAGCTCAACCGGCGTATCTATCACTCAGAATATGGGTGGTGTGACGCCGAGTAAGTCCGTAGCGGTTCAGGAAAGGAAAAAGGGTGTTGCGAGCACTATAATATCGGATCATGCACACCCTGCGACGACGGAACAGATGAAGCCAGTCAGTTCTGCGGTGGGCTCGTTCATGTCATCCCGGATCACGAGCGAGAGAGGTCCCTCTCTCTTACAACAACATCTGGGGCCGAAGGTTGTTGTTCAGAACGTTCGTCAGTCGGAGCATACGTCCACACCTCCTGTCCGGGACGCTCCGTCATATAGGCTACCGGGGTCGGCTAGTCTATCGGCTTCTTCATCGTATCAGCGCACACGACCGCACCTTGGCTATGTGGCCATAAAGATCCAGCCTGCACCGCCGACGAAGGATTCGATGTCGTCAAGGTCACGCCATCCAATAGCCAGGGACACGAGGCCTCACCAGTCGGGACGTTCGCATAAGAGGATTATGTCGGACACGCCGTCCCAGGAGCTTCCAGCGGCTGAACATCAGAGAACCGCGGCTCCACAGGCCTTCGTGACCTGACTTGCTGTCGCAAATAGCGCAGCTCATTGCAACATCCCAGCAACCTCCGGTACATCCTATAGCAGTTTCTGATCAGGAACTGTCGGATGAAGCTGGGTCGGTTCGTTCCTCTGCACGATCAGACAGGGACGACCGAGATTCTCATCTGATCCAGTCGGATGGTGAAAGGGAATTTACGGAGCTGGATTTTCCCCATTTGGAACAACATAAGGTGGCGATGGAGTTTATCCGTCAACACCTTCCAGACGTTGTTCCGTCGGATCAGAATGCTGCGACCAAAGATAAGAGGCTGATAGCGTCATTGGATTCTGACTTTTTTGGCCGGGTTAAGGAAGATGTTCCTGATTATCTGGTGCAGTCCAGCAACATCTCTCGGACGTTTGACTTGCTTAATGACGCTATATTCAATTTAGCCTCGGGATCGAGGAAAAACAGTTTCTTATCTTCACGCGCTCTGGATCTGCCGTTTATTAATAGTAGAACTAGGTAGAAATTGATTTACAACGGCAGGTCAGGGTATCTCGAGAGTTCCTCTGCGTTTGGATGATCAGACTGAGGACTTAGATTTGTCTGTACCTGCGTCCTTTTCTATTCGCTCGAGTACTATGGAGACAACGATTTCTTCTAATAGAGCGAACCTAGATGCCTTGTCGTACGCAGATCACCTTACTGGAGCGTTAGCACAACGTCTCTCTGGGAAAGAATTCGAGGACGTTCGTACCTCTTTAAGAGTTCTTTCTAGGGTTATTGCTTTCTCCACGTACAACTCTGCCTTATCAGTGGCTAATTTGGAGTTGATTAGACTCGATGCAGCCCTGGCTTCATCGACTATGGTGGATTCTAAGGTGAAAAACTCTCTTCTAGTCGCTCCAGTTTCCGGTGACCTTCTCTTTGATGGCAAGCTTTCTTTAATCTATGATCAGATTACTAAGAAAGCTTCGGATACTCTGCTTCTAAAGTCAGTTTCTAAAAACCTGACTCAGCAGAAAAGAGTAAAGCAGGAGCTTCTGGTTCAAGTTCGTCCAAGGGAAGCTCCCCTAAAGGATATAAGAAGTCTTCAAGTTCTTACTCTAAGAGACCGTCAAAGTAGCGACTCAGGTAAGGGACGCGGTTCTGGCCGAGACAACCGGTCAGACGTCCCTGGGTCGGCAGGACGAGGCGCTGCACGGGGAGGACGTAGTTTCTGTTCTCGTAGGCCTCGCAGGTCCAGGGGGTGATGGTCAGGACCACTATTGCGGTCCTATGGGCGGAAGGCTGACAAGGATTTTAACGAATTGGTTGTCAATTACAGACGACCAATGGGTCAGAGGGATTATCTCGGACGGCCTAAAGCTATCATTCCGAGAAAAACCTCCGTTAACTGGACTCAGCTTCCATCCATTCCTCAAAAAAGAGATTCTCTTCTATCAGAGGTGCAATCTCTTTTGGAGAAGAATGCAATAGAGGTCGTGGAAAACCAGGAATCATGGGTTTTTACAGTCACCTGTTCTTGGTACCGAAGCCAGACGGCTCGTTCCGTCCCGTTATAGATTTGAACTGGATAAACAAGCTGATCGTGGCTCCAAAGTTCTACATGGAGACCATTCGATCAGTGAGGGCGAGCATTCGAGCGGACGACTATGTATCAAGCATAGATCTAAAGTATACGTACTTTCATGTCATGGTAAATCCGGCATTAAGAAAGTACCTACGGTTCGTTTATCAGTTCCGAGCGATGTGCTTCGGACTCAATCTGGCACCCTGGGCATTCACTCGAATAATGAACTTGGTAATGGCATATTTCCTGGCTCATTCGTCTGCGGTAAAGTCGGCCTATTTGGACGACATTCTTCAGAGATACGGCAACAAAACGGTTCTTCAGAACGATGTTCAGAGTCTGCTTCTTTTGCTCCGACGTCTCGCTTACATTGTAAACGAAAAGAAGTCGGATCTAGCTCCGTCCAAGTCGTTCATCCACTTGGGAACGAGCTTCGAGACTCACAACAATCTGGTTCGTCTTCCGTTACCCACAGCGAAGTTAGTGAGTTGTTATGCTCGCTTTTGTCTACACTCAGGTGTAGTAACAGCGAGAGAGTTCATGGGACTGATGGGATTGTGCGGAGCAACAGCGGATCTCATTCCAATGGGCCGCTTGCGCACACGTCCACTCCAGATATTTTCACTCAAATTTGGAGTGTGAAGATTCATTCGCTCGAAACAAATATTGTTTTATCGGACCAAGTAAAACAAAGGATTCAGATTTGGGCGACATTCAGTGGTTGACTCAGGGAGTTCCGCTACAGCTGCCGGATCCGGCTTTTACAATTATGAAGTAATCATCCATAACACATTTGAAATATTTACCGCAGAAAAAAATATGCGTTCCTTTTTTCTGCTAGTAAAATTATTATATGGGCGGTCTGAGGAATACTAACCTACTAAATTCTTTATACCATCATGGTTGCCATATGTAGTACGTAATGCTTGGCCATGTGGGGGTATGCATGGTTGTCTAGCATGTTTGCAAAGCATTGATGGTTTGCACCCCTGTAAATCTGCCGTTTGTACTTGGTACTAATAATCCATCCAATCCACACAAGTCATGTGGTGTTGTTGAGTATGCTTTGTTGTCTGGTATTGTATTATAGTATGGACGATATGCAACCGTTTGTTTTAGATTGCAGTGGGAACACCTGTTGGCCGTATAAAACCTTTTATTGTACCACCCTCTTGGTGTTTTGTGGGAATGATGGATGATTCTGGATTGTACTCAAGTAATGCAGAAGAGCTTTGATGGCTGCTAGACCACTCCTACTTATCATATGATCAGCTTCCACTGCATCCAGTGCTGGAGTCTTCTGCCAATCTTGTTGGCTTGTACCACGACAACCACTATGCCCTGTAATAGTTAATGACTGGTTCGAGATATCTGACCCTGTCTCGACCTCCGCTTAAGTTTATTAATTTATTGGTGTTTAAGGTCACATATTTTTGCACAATGGCTAATCTTGACCAACATGGAGATGAAGCCAAGCACAGTCAATCGTTTATACCCCATGTGGCCTATTTTAGAGGACTCACACCCCAAGGATTAGTGACTGGGTCCTATTTTACCAGTGAAACAGAGCTTGTTTACCACAGAAAATAAGGGTAAGACCAAACAGCTTGTGCCATTCATTTAACCCTTTACCTAACGTAACGGCCAAAACCGGCCAGAGGTATTCTCAAAAATCGCCAATTAATTTTCATTATTTTTTTCATTTTTTGTCTCAAAAACATAGGTTATGACCCCTCGTTGGAACGAGCTCGTTCCACCGAGGGGTCATAACCTATGTTTTTGAGACAAAAAATTAAAAAAATTAGTTATTCAAGATTTTTTTTTGCAAGTGTCGTCTGCTTTTCATGTTAGGTAAAGGGTTATGCACTGCCCACTATCATACACAGACTTGTAATTTCCCCTTTCATCAGGAGGTTATGAGGCCCATGAGAAAATTCCTCGTTGAGGTTTAATTTCAAATCCCTCATATCCTTATTCCGGGTATTTATGAAAGTGAGGCCATGAGAAAATCCCCCAATGAGATATAATCTAACACCCCACGTATCCTCACCTTGGTATTTATGGAGTGAAGAGAGTGGGCCTTTGTGGACTGGTAGGGACTGGGTTCTCACTGCTAGACCAGCTTTACAACTCCCAACTACTAGATAGCTCTAGGCGGCTGCTGTTGTTCCTAATAGTCTCGACGAAATCTTTGAAAACGTGACCTGTTAATTGAATATAGTTTATAAAATAAACTTCTGGCAATTGAATAAACAAGAGGCCCCATGGGGCCTGAGGCACTCGCCTGACAATAGTTGTTTAAAGAAGGGTTTAAATAACATCTACAGCTAGTTAACACTACAGAGGAATGAAATTATTTCATTATTTATAACTTGGTTGTCCATGCCAGATGATTTTTTTCTAGTACTGGGATGCTACTACAGAAATAATGCCCCGATTTCCAGTAATGCAGAACTTTGGAGTCCAAATATCAACCTAGGATCTTAACTTGAACAAACCTGAGTCTGAGACCTTCCCTTCCACCACCAAAATGCTGTATACCAAATATAAAAGCATTCTGACTAGGGGATCCGAAGGAGCGGATTTTTAAAGAAATTTCCTCATATTACGCTAAGTTGAAATTCGGTCTACCACAGGGGGCCCAAATATTAACTCAGGGACTTGACTTGAACAAACTTGAATCTCAGCCCTCTAAGTATGTTGTATACCAAATACAAAAACATTCTGACTGGTGGAGAAGGTGACTTTTAAAGAAATTTCCTCATTTTGCACTAAGTTAAAATTCAGGCACCCATAAAAGCCCAAATATTAGAGCTCGACTTGAACAAACTTGAATCTGCCCCCCCCCCCCCCCCCCTCGAGATGTAGTATACCAAATATGAAAGCATTCTGACTGGTGGATCTGAAGAAGATTTTTAAAGAAATTCTCTCATATTGCACTGAGTTAAAATTTGGGTTACCATAGCAAGCCCAAATATTAACCAAGGGACCCAATTTGAACAAACTTGAATCTGCCCCCCCCCCCCCCTCTCCCCCGGAAGATGTTGCATACCAAATATGAAAGCATTCTGACTGGTGGAACTGAAGAAGAAGAAGAGATCATTCCCCATATTACCTAAAAGTTAAAAATTCCTGTATTGAGCCCAAATATGAACCAAGGGGCTTCATTTTAACACACACTTGTATCTGCCCCCCCCCCCCCCCCCCCCCCCCCCCCCCGCTTCCTTATTTATGAATGTTGTATACCAAATATCAAAAGATTCAGATCAGTGGTCAATGGTTAAATTTAAAAAAACATTTTTGCAAATATGCTGACTCAGCATTTTTATGATCTCCCCCTCCCCCTATAGAACACCCTGACACAACCAATGGCAATTTTTTTTACCACTGAACCATTGAATTCTACTAGACCTAAGGATGCTTCATACCAAATAAGAGTAGTCTGTTCCGTGTGGTTTGGGAAATATGGCTATTTGAAAATATTTCTATTTTTAGCTCCTGGGGTTCCCACGGGACACAGGAAAATTTTTTTTGCATGATCAAGTACTCATGACTCGATAATACCACATATCAAGTTTGGTTCAAGTCGGATCTCCGGTTCAGAATAAGAAATTTTGGGTGGGGCCAAAAATCTTGCCCCTCCCATTACAAAGGCAAATATTGATCCACGATATTCGCTTGAACAAAATTATTTTACACCTCAAACAGAAGCTCCATACTACATATCAAGTCACTGTACGCACTGGTTCATGAGATTTTTAAAGAATTTTGGTGAATGTTCCCCCACCCCCTCCCTATGGGGCCGGGCAAGTTGATTTGAAAAAAAAAAAAATGTGATGTCAAAACAAGCAATCACCTCAAATATAACTAAAATTGGTTCAGCGGTTTTGGAGGGGCAGGTGCAAACGCCATGTTCATGGATGATGGACGACGACTACAGCTCATCCTGACTTTCAATCAGGTGAGCTAAAAAGTTTAACTGTTCAAGAATTACTCTTGATGCCCAATGAACCCCCTATGTTTATTGACTCATTGCACTTCAGTACTGACAGTAAGAGCCTTCAATCTATTACATCTGGTTTCATAGAGCTTTGTCAAACAAGATATAATAGAGCATGAAAATAGAGCAATGCAAAGTGCTACATATGTAGATGCCTGCAATGCCAAAAGCATATGCTCATCACTGGAGTGGTGGTATTCTGCAGGATTGTGGAAATGTCTGCCATTTTGAATAAACAAAAGGATACACATGCAGGCTAACTTGGTTAAACCCCGTTGCATACCCTGTGAACATGATCAATATAAAACCAATTCAATTTTCGGCTGCCATTCAACAATGAAAGTGTCAATGACACTGTAGCTCAACTTGTGTAAGACATGTACATCTATAGTATGTGACACAGCAATGTCACACATCTAGGTAATGACCTGATAACAAAGGTACAATGTAAAGTATTGTAAAGACCGTAGCCTGTAACAAAGGTAAAGTATTGTAAAGGTGGGCGACAGATACATGCTAAACTAGAAAAGAAATCTCCATGGGGTTAATGTTACAATGGGGATCCTTGTATGGTGCACCATAAGCCAAATGTTGGCAATTGTTTTGGCCTGTTTGATTCAAAACCTTCTAAGGTTGATTCATATTAATTAATAATTGTCAAGTCCTTCTTAAAATATAGGTATTTGAATTTTTTATCTTTAGCTCATAGGGTTCCCACGGGTGAGGTTTCATTTTTCTCATTGGAAATAGAAAATTGGGTAATGTTTACCATTTCCAAACAAACTAGATATTAACACAGGAACTTGGCTGCAACACATTTGAATATACACATCCTAGGGATACTGAATTCAAGAAACATTTTATTTTGTCTGGTTTTGGAAAAGATTTTTAATTATCTCCCTTTTTAAGTCCCCAAGTGGGTCTGACTGAACCCCAAAATACTGCACCTAATTTTGGTATAAAATGGTCGTGGCAGCCATCTTGAATTTTGGAATGCACCCTAAAACACTCGTTCTCATCCCAAGGTGATAACAAAGGTACCCAAGAAGTTTCGTAAAGATCGCTTCATAAATACGGCCTCTAGCCCAAGCTGTGTTGAATTATTGACAGACGGACAGACAAACAGACCATGGCATAACCTCAAATTTGAATACATCAAAGTTGAGCTAAACATTATTCCCACAGACAAAAGACAATACTCCAAGTAGTTCAAAAAGACTTTTTTTTCAAGTCTAAAAAGGGACATAACTGTGGTGTGTGGAGACAAAACCACACTGGTCTATCACCATAACAAAAGAAATCAGTCAAACAACCGAAGGGCCATAACACTGGTATGTATGCATGAATAAAACCTGCAATATGTGGATACCCTTTCCCTTTACCAATGTTATGGCCAAAACCGACCTGTGTTATTCAGAAAAATCACCATTAAATTTTCATATTTTTTGTCTCAAAAACATAGCTTATGACCCCCCCTCCCCCCCCCCCCCCCCCCAAAAAAAAACCCCTCCATTGCAATGAGCTCAACGGTCATAAGCTATGTTTTTTATGCAAAAATTAAAAAAATTGTTATTCAAGAATTTTGTTTCCATGTGTCATCTGCCTTTCGTGTTAGGTAAAAGGTTAACAGATAAGACAGCTTAAGACTATCATGATATTATTTATTGGTGTTTAAGGTCACATACTTTTGCACAATGGCTAATCGTGACTGTGACAGTTTTACTGGTGGAGGAAGCCGGAGTACCTGGAGATAACCACTGAGCACCTGTCAGCTCCTCAATATTCTTACTCTGTTCAAGCTCCGCTCAAGCAGGGTTACAGTGGTTGAAGACGTGCAGTTCGCCTTAGTACACGGCATCATCGTGCTCCCATGTGGGTAACCGGGATAAAGTGCCTTGCCCATGGACACAATGCAGGTCGTCCCAGACGGGGATCGAACTCGGGACCTCTAACATAGAAGTCCAACAGTCTACCACCGAGCCACAACTTTTATGAGAAATTTTACTTTTAATTCCAGGGTGATGACAATGTTGCCATCAGGCTAGAATTCATCTGACTACTGTCCAATAGCAAGGAATATGCCTTTAGGTATTTAATATCCATTCCAAAACATAACTTAAACAACAACTCTTGAAACAAGATTTTTGAATGCTAGACGATGACAGGTCCTAATTTATGTTTTCAAAAAAGTTAGGAATATGGCCGATATTATATTTATTGATTTATTGGTGCTGAAGACCACATATTCCAGCACGTTGAATTGTGACTGCAACATGGAGATAAAGTAAAGTTTAGTCAATTGTTGATACCTATGTTACCCATTTTAGAGGACTTCCACCCGTAGCATTGGTGACTGGGTCCTATTTTACCAGTGAAACAGAGCTCGTTTACCACAGTAAATAAGCACTGCTTCACTTTTTTGGGTTTCTTTGGGGGATTAGGTTATTTATTTATTGGTGTTTAACTCTTAACCCTTTACCCAACGCAGATGATATCCACATTTATTATTTTTAATATCATCTTTTCATATATTTCAGAAAATTTCAACAAAACCATATCATGTGACCCCTCGTTGGAACGAGCTCAAAGAGCTCGTTCCAACGAGGGGTCACATGATATGGTTTTGTTGAAATTTTTTGAAAAATAATATTTTTTCAACTACTGAATTTGCATATTACGCGGGGGATGCGGGCGATTCGTTGGGTAAAGGGTTAACCTGCTAAGTATTTTCAAAATATTTTTCAGCAATCCAGACTAGGCAATGACTAGATTTGATAAAAAATTCTTTTAAATTTAACTCAAGAAATCATTGGTAAAAAGGTCTTTTCAATTTACAGAGAAAAAATTTGATTATATGTCCCCAAATTAAACTTATTTCAATGACAAGAGATTTTGTGTCCTGGGAATGAATATCTGCCAACAACATGTATGGAGTTAAGGTTACTATCTACATTTATAATTACATCATGACCACAACATACACTACATGGAGAGTGTATTATCACTAAATCACCCGCAGAGTGGAGATTCCACCTGGGAAATAATTGCAAATTTGTTGCAAAGCATAACCAGCACCAGCAAAGTTTCAGCCAATGGACCTCCGGGTTAAACCCGGAGGTCAATTGGCTGAAACAATGCTTGTGTTTTTTGTCGATATATACAAAATTTGAAAGTTATAGCTTGGGTGGCAACTCCACTCCATGGGTGATTTAGTTACAATCCACTCTCCACGTACTGTAGGTATGAAGTCCAAGATTCACCAATAATTTATCTATTCTGCACACTTGAGGACTTTCACCCCATGCACTGGTTACCGGGGCCTAATTTATTAATAAAGCAGGACTCTGCAGAGGCAGATTGGCCGTATGGACTACCAGGAAATTTTCTGGGGTAACCCCCCCCCCCCCCCCTATTGGGGGCCCCCTGGACCCCCCAAACTTATGCAGGACAACACCCATTGGCGCATGAAATTTTCGTGAAAATTACCAAAAGGCGAAATGGTTGGATTATCCAAATGTCCTCTATGTGGACTGCCATTGGCAGTCCAAATAGAGGGCATTTCGATACTCCAGCA
Organism: Pictodentalium vernedei; assembly: GCA_031216915.1. Classification (NCBI taxonomy): domain Eukaryota; kingdom Metazoa; phylum Mollusca; class Scaphopoda; order Dentaliida; family Dentaliidae; genus Pictodentalium; species Pictodentalium vernedei. The sequence goes on from CM062294.1 coordinate 85,204,638, forward strand.
GTCTAGTCTGTCATTGATTGCACAGATGCAAGGAAACAGGGTTCTTTCGGCTCAAAAAATCAAAACTTTCTCCAATTGGGATGAACTCTGATCAGCCTGATGGGTCTGGGCCCCCCTTTGGTGCAACCATTTTTTTCAAATCAGTGACAAAAATGATAGAAAAATGCCATAAAAAATGACCTGTGTGGACGGTCATTGATCGCTCAGATTTAAGAAAGCAGCATTCTTTTAGTTCGAAAATAAGTTAAACTGTAAACCATAAATAAAGCTTGAAAAATTTAATAACAGTTTTCTTGAGAAAAAAAAGATACTGAAAACAGGATTGCAAGTACCAAAAGCAACTTGGAAAACACTTTACAACAGCATCAAAAGTTATTTCTATAAATTCACATGAAAACAATATAAAACCTCTTCTTGTAACTTACAGGAAACAATGTTTCTGGTGATGAGGTTAACCCTTTATCTTAACAAATCACACATCCACCCCATAATTTATAAAGCAGTTGAATTTCATATTTCAACAAAACCATCTCATGTGACCCCCCCACCCCCCCCCCACCCCATGGAACAAGCTCATTGAGCTCGTTCCAGTGAGGGGGTTCACATAATATGGTTTAAAGCTTTTGAAAAATTTGAGGAAAAGATAAAAATTAAAATGACATATTTTGTTATCATGTGTGTTGGGGAAAAATTTAACACAGCTAATTAACTAAAATTCCAGTCATGGTGGTTTATTTTACAATAGGAATCAAATAAAGACAAGTCCGATTCACAATCAGTAATTTTAATACAAAAAATGTTGACAAAAGATGCAATACAAAAAGCACTATAGAAAAAAAGGTGTGGTTCTGGACTCCACATCAGAGCTAACTTCACTCACATCAAATACAATACAGTCTGCAAAAGAGGTTTATATCGAACACCAAAAAAAAAAAAAAAAAATGTAAAGAATATTTATCTATACTCTTTTTTTTTTTTTGGGGGGGGGGGGGGGGGGGGGGGGTGTTTCTTGTAAACCAGCAAATAAAACCAGTCATATAGGTTATGTACAATCTGTACATACATGCATTTTTGGATGATTAAAATTTAATAATTTGACTAAATTCATTCAAATTAACCCTTAAGGGCTTGGACATGTGTCCTGAATTTCCACCAGCCCAAAGCCTGTTTAAGTCCAGTGGCTTAGCAGTGATTTCTAGTCAAGTCTTGGCTGCCTGTTAAGGCAGCCAAGACTTGACTAGAAACCACACCTACTTACTTTATCTGTTGTCAACAGGACCACCTCCACATGATGGCATGCTAAGGGCACCTGTTCTATTTCCAATTTTTCCGAATTTTCGGAGACCTTTCATCAATAATTTACTGTTGAGAATATGATTAAGTCTGTTTGGCTGGGATTAAAATACCTCGGCAGTGGTTCTTATTGAAGATATGGCCGCCTGTAAAGGAAGCCACATCTTTACTAAGAACTGCTGCAGAGCCATATTTCTAGTCAGCTTTTAGCACTCAGAAAATTTAGCAATAATGACTAAGCTTTTAAGGGTTAAGGTTGCCTAAACATACTCTTCTATAGATACCACTAAGGCCCAAAAATGATTTGGGTTCTTGGGCAATCCCTCACTGAAATTAAACCCCCCTTGTTGAATGTTTTTATTGGTTTGCAATGTTTTCCAAAGTTAAAATGAAATCATGAGACTTGACAATTTTACTTTTTTTGCTTGATGTATATTTATTTACACTTTGTGACAAATCAGGATTAAAATACAGCATCTGTTTATTATAATTGTTTTGTAAATATTTAATTTGCTTTATTCTGCAGAAAATAACTCAAAACATTATGTGGCTTGTATTTATTTTTTGAAAAAAGTACATAAATATGACTGAACACAAATGCATTTGATATTTCTTTATAAGCAAGTAAAGTGCTATTCTTTTTAGGGGGGTTTAAATTTGTTCACAGGTCTTTGCCTTGTTACAATTTATGGGAGAGTGCCTATAGGCACTCACCCATAAAATTGTAACATGGCAAACCCATACAGATGAAATAAATACACATGAAATATAATGTGAATCTCATCCACAAAATATAAAATCTTTAGTTGTGGTGCCTACACTTAATAATGAACCCCAAATATGGGCTTCCAACACTTCCCTAGTTACTAAACAAAAAAAAAAACCCTGATAAAATAAAAGCCTCCCCACATCAATGATTTTAAAAATTAACTGCTCAAGAATCAAATGTATTTTTTTTTTGATCTACAAGTTCTTTTTTATTTGATTCAAGAGTTCTTTTTACTATCATTCACATTCCATATAACGGAGCAGTATCAAACTAAAGCTTTTTGTCCGCAAACTGAAGCTTTTCATTCCAAGATAAACACAGATAAGGCCATACAAAGTAGATCTTCTGTTTCTCAGGCCATTATTTGTAAAATTGCATGCGGGCGAGGGTTTATTTATTTTATTTTTTATTTCTCTAATTATTTCTTTGCCATCAAAAGTTCATGTTCTTGGTTTATGTTTTTGGCCTCATAATCTATGGAATAGCATGGGTGGTGGTGTATTTGATCCCTTGAGAGCAAGAAGGCTTTGCAATGCTAAAGCATTGCAAAGCCTTCTTGCACTCAAGGGACAAATTTATCAATTTTTTTAACTTGGGTGAAATATCAGACATAAACTATTTAATTTTTTTTTTTAAAGATTACATTGGTTATAACAAAAGAGCATGTGGCAGCCAAAATGACCATGCGGGAGGGCCTGAGAAACAGATTTTTTATTTTTTTAGGCCTAAATGACATTTTTATATATGCAGCCTGGCATTTTGCTGCAAACGATTGCAAGAAAGAACTGTAACTTGGTAGAGTATCAACTGAAATCAGACAAATAATGGAAAAGGTACATCCTTTGTTGAGGGTAACATTTAAGAGAGAAGAGTGAAGGAAATCAGCATAGTAGCAGTATATTGCGTGCAGAAAAGACATATATTATTTCAATTCTCTTTCTCTTAACCCTTTAAGTAACGAATTGCCCGCATCCGCCCGCGTAATATTCAAATTGAGTAGTTGAAAAAATTTAATTTTTCAAAATATTTCATCAAAACCATATCATGTGTTCCCCCCCATTGGAACGAGTACATTGAGCTCGTTCCAATGAGGGGTCACATGATATGGTTTTGTTGAAATTTCTTGAAAAAAATTATATTTAAAATAATAAATTTTGATATTGTCTGCGTTGGGTAAAGAATTAAGCTAAACTACAGCTTATTTGAACAGTTTATGTTGTATTGCATTGGTCTGTAATGGAAGTTTAAAAAAAAAAAAATTCATTGAATGTCCAAAAGTTTTTCTGTGAACCAAGGTATTTCCTACTTGACATAAGCTCTACTAGGATCCTTTTAGAGAGGACAGACCTGCTCTCATTATTTCGTCAACCAGCAATAAATTTGTTGCTATCACAGTACTGTAAAGAAAAAAAGAAACGTTTCATTAATTCCAAGAAATTCAATTAAAAGAATGTACACTCACTTGTGTTGACCCTTTACCTAAAATTACTTGAAGACAACACGGAATAAGGCGATTAAAAAAATCTTTTTTCAGGCTGCTCCCCCGTCCCTCACTTCTAGATGCCCAATGCACCCCCAAAATTTCCAACCTCAGCAGGGGGAGGGGGCGTTAAAAAAAATGCACGAACAAAGGTGGAAAATTTGTAGATTGCAGACTTTTTGACCCACCCACCGTTTCCTGCATATTTTTTCCATGGCATTTTGGGGACCCACTCCTTTCTCATACATTTTATATACAAATCATTGGCACTCGAACACTAACCCGAAATGTGTACTGCACACTGATTCAATGCATATTTCTATATGTCCAAACATGTTTCCATTTAGGCCACACAAAGTAGATATTCCGTTTCTCAGGCCATTATTTGAAAAGTTAAAAAATTTATAGTAATTTATATATTTTTTATACTTACCAATGACCCAGACTTAGCTGGTGCTAACTCCACAAAAACCAGGGCCAAACACAAATTTTGCCCCCCAATCCCCAAAATTTGCATCCAAAACAAAAAGAAATCATGTCCTAAAGGACCTCCATAGTACGACTCTACTGCGCATGCGCAGTGACGCAGTCGTCCCGAAATTGGCGCCAAATATCATTCTTACTGGCAGTGCCTGGTCAGCGCTATGTACTCAGCGGGGAGGCAAGAGTTCCCAACTCAGGGAGGGCCATCCCCGTCTGGGTCATTGGTAAGTATAAAAAATATATAAATTACTATAAATTTTTTAACATTTTTATACTGTACCAATGACCCAGACTTAGCTGAATAGTAAACAGGCTGGAGGGCCTAGGACATAGAGGAAAATCCAATAAGCTCAATTATAAAATAAAGAGGTAACCCCTTAAGGAGAAAAGGAGTATTAGGCTTTACATGTATCTTTCTTATTTAATATTTAAATTAGAAAGATACACTACCCTTAATAATTGAGCACAATAACATTCATGTTCTCTATTAACATCCAGTATAACCCTTATACTAATTATTTTTAAAGCAAGCCAATAAATAAAGTAGTCCAGAGAATTGAGACTCTTTATAATCATTTAAAAGTGTCCGAGTATTGTATATTAAAGCCCGTTTGACACTTGACATATACAAATGCTTCACACCGAGCTACACTTTAAAAATAAGACATGAATGAAATTAAACATTAATATTACACTTTAAAACCATCCCGGAAGCGACTCAGAAATACTGTCTTGGAGGAGGCATTCCCTTGCTTTTCACTATAAAGCAGGTGACCTAAGGGAACACCCGCCCCCCCCCTTCCCCTTGCCCTGGGTCAAATAGCCCAGAGCGAAGAGGGCAGTCGGACGGAGTCACTGCCGGAACAGAAAGCCTGCATAACTATAGTTGCAACTGTTTAGTGGACGACATTCTGAGCAACAGATAACGGACCTAAACAATGCAGGTCTCCAGAAATGGACTCAATATTTCTGAGATAAAAATTAGTAAATGTGGATGGCTGAGACCAATAAGCAGCCTTCATTAAATCTGTAATAGCAACACTATTAGCATAAGCCCAGGAAGTAGAAAGAGCTCTTACTTCATGAGCAGAAATCTTAAGCACAGACTGCTGAGAAGAAGATAAATCTTCATACGCAGTACGGATAGTTAACTGAATCCATCTAGCAATAGAATGGACTGAAATGTCCTTTCTATTAGGCATCAAAGACAGAAAGAAACGTTTCCGTCCCTTTCTGATGAACTGAGATCTCTGTTTATAGATACGTAGTGCTCTAACAGGACAGAGTAAAGGCCTACGCCCGTCTGAAGACGGAAGAGCCTTAATAACAATAGGTTCCGGATATTTATTAGGAGCCTGATTCTTAGCTAAAAAACCGACATTAGTAGTGAAGGTGATAGTGTTCCCAACACTACGATAATGAGAATCATCCACCGATAGTGCATGAAGCTCACTGACTCTTCTGGCAGAAGAGAAAGCTAAGAGAAAAGCTGTCTTATAAGATAAGAATTTGAAATCTACTGTCCCAAGAGGTTCAAATGGCTTTTCCTTCAATTTAAGGAGAACCCAAGCTAAATTCCACTTAGGAATTAATCTAAGAGTTCTGGGTCTATTTATCGAAAAGTTTCTAACCAATTTCGATAAAGAGACATTAGATCCAATTTGTAAACTATCATGATGTGCATAGGTATCAGATAACATAGATCTATAACCCTTTATAGTAACAGGTTGCAGTTTGATTTCGTCAAACAAGTATACTAGAAAGTTAGCAATGTCTGGTATAGAGGGATCAAATATATCAACAGAATGATCCCTACACCAACGACGGAAAACCTTCCACTTAGCCGCATAGTTTAGCGAAGAGGAGGTCCTCCTACAGTTAGAAATCGCGTCCACTGCTCGTCCTGTAAAGTGCTTGCCATGCAAGAAGGACCGCACAACGGAAAAACGTGAAGGTTGAGACCTTGCGGGTTGTGATGTAGTTGGCGCGATTTCCCCTGCCAAAGAAGATCCTCTCGTGGAGGGAGCTTCCGCGGTAGGTCCCACAACAGACACCTGAGTAGATTTATCCACGGTCTCTGTGGCGACAGAGATGCTACCAACAGAATCTTGCATTGAGATTGTTTTATCTTTAGCAATACTTGTTGAATTAACGGCGCTGGAGGATACGCATATCCTATCATTCCGTCCCAAGGGATCGACAGAGCGTCTACTGCAAATGCTCTTGGATCCGGACACGGGGACACATACGTTTGCAACTGATTGTTGAGATGTGTCGCAAATAAGTCTATCATTGGCCGTTCCCATTGGTAGCAAATCTGATTGAATACTTGTTTGTTGAGAGTCCACTCCGACGGCAACAAGCGACCCTTTCGTGAAAGGGAGTCTGCTAGCACATTCAGACGACCCGGTATGTGACGGACCGAAAGAAGAACGTGATGTTCCAACGCAAACAGAAGGATTCTTTCCGTTAGATTGAACAACGGAACTGAATGAGTGCCTCCCTGATTCCGTATATACGCCACTACTGTCGTATTGTCGGATAGGATTTGGACATGAGCATCGTGAATAATGTCCATCCAGTGACGTAACGCAAGCCAAATTGACATCATTTCCTTGATGTTTATGTGCTTGCACAGGAATTGCGGATCCCAAAGACCCTGGCATCTCGAATCCGTTGGGATTAATGATGCACCCCAACCTGTTTGACTGGCATCCGTCATAATGGTAAAACTCGGATCCGGCAACTGCAGCGGAACTCCTTGAGTTAACCACTGAATGTTTGCCCAAGTCTGAATCTCTTGTTTCACTTGATCTGACAAGAGAACGTCTACATCGAGCGAATGAATTTTCACACTCCAATTCTGAGTCAGGAAAATTTGAAGAGGCCGAGTGCGTAGCCGTCCCATCGGAATGAGATCCGCGGCGGCTCCGCACAGACCTATCAGTCTCATAAATTCTCTCGCCGTGACTTTGTCTGTATTCAGACAATAGCGAGCGTAACAACTGACTAATTTCGCTCTGGTTAACGGCAGACGAACGAGATTGTTGTGCGTCTCGAAGCTCATTCCCAGATGAGTGAATGACTTGGACGGCACCAGATCCGACTTCTCCTCGTTTACTATGAAACCGAGACGTCGGAGCAATAGAAGAAGATTCTGAACATCGTTCTGAAGCGTTAACTCGTTGCCGTACCTCTGAAGAATGTCGTCCAGGTAGGCCGACGTTACCGCAGACGAATGAGCTCGGAAGTAGATCATTACCGAGTTCATTACCCGAGTGAAAGCCCAGGGTGCTAGATTCAATCCGAAGCACATGGCCCGGAACTGATACACCACTCCTAGGACTGCGAAGCGTAGATACTTTCGGAATGTCGGATGTACCATGACGTGAAAGTACGCATCTTTGAGATCTATGCTCGTTGCATAATCGTTCACCCGAATACTCGCTCTGACCGATCGAATCGTCTCCATATAAAACTTCGGAGCGACGATCAGCTTGTTTATCCAGCTCAAATCTATGACTGGACGGAACGAGCCGTCTGGTTTCGGAACCAGAAACAGATGGCTGTAGAATCCCAGCGATTCCTGGTTTTCTACGACCTCTACCGCGTTCTTCATTAAAAGAGACTGCACCTCTGATAGCAGAGCGTCTCTTTTCTGAGGGTTTGCCGGAAGATGAATCCACTTTGGACTTCGAGTTAATGGAGGCTTTCGTTTGAAGGATATCTTTAGACCTTCCGAAGTCACTCCTCTCACCCACGGGTCGTCCGTAATCGACGCCCACTCTTGAGAAAAACTCGACAACCTTCCGCCAACCGGAACGCGATAGAGGTTTAAGCCATCACCTCCTGGATCTGCGAGGCCTGCGGTAGGAGAAACCACGTCTTCCACGACCCGCACCTCGCCTCGTCGACCTCGGGGCGTCCGACCGATTGTCCCGGCCTGAAGGACGTCCCGAACGAGAGTCACTATCCTGACGGTCTCTCGAATAAGAGCTAGAGGACGCACCGGAACCTCTATAGGAACCTCTCTTGGGCGGATAAGACCCAGAAGTGCCCGCCTTATTCGTGTCTGTTGTATCCGACCTTTTAGGAGCGGATCTAAACAACAGAGAATCACTAGCTTTCTTTTTAATATTATCATAAATAGCGGAAAGCTTGCCGTCAAAGAGAAGATCTCCTGAGACCGAAGCGACTCTAAGAGAGTTCTTCACCTTAGAATCCACTAGTGTGGATGTAGACAGGGCTGCGTCACGTCTAACCAACTCCAGATTTGCCACTGAAAGGGCGGAGTTACACGTGGAATAAGCTACTGCCCTTGAAAGAAGTCTTAAGGAGGATTGTATATCCTGAAACTCTTCCCCTTGAAGACGCAGTGATAACGCCTTAGTAAGGTGATCTGCGTAAGATAAGGCATCTAAATTGGCTCTGTTAGACGCAATAGCTGTTTCCAACACTGCGGTTGGAATAGAAGCTGACGACGGTAATGATAGCTCTAAGTCTTCCGCCTCGTCGTCCATACGCAGAGGAACTCTCGGTATACCCTGACCTGCCGTGTCGAATTTATTCCTTGCATTAATGAAAGGCAGGTTGAGAGTATTTGCGGACAAGAAGCCTGCTTTCCCCGTCCTGGAAGCAAGTTTAAAAATAGCGTCGTTCAATAATTCAAATGTTCTTGCAACATTATTGGACTGCGACGGAAACTCGGGAGCGATGTCCCTGAACCGCTCGAAAAAATCAGAGTCCAATGACGCTATAATTCTCCTGTCCGGAAGCGCAGCAGTCTGGCCCGACGGAACAACTTGAGGAAGAGAGTGCCGGATGAAGTCCACGGCAGCTTTGTGTTGTTCCGAAAGGGATATCTCCAATTCATCCGTATCCCTTTCACCATCCGGTCGGACCTCCCGATGTTCCCGGTCGTCCGCCCCCGATGCTTCGGCGGAGCGTACCGACCCAGCGCCGTCGGATAATTCTCGATCCGACACCGTTTCTGTCGGCTGCTGGGATGCTGCGATAAGCTGTGCTATCTGCACTAGAATGTCCGACGTCGAGACCTGCGGAGGAGCGGTCTTTCGCTGCTTCGCCGAGGGCAGCTCCGCATCAGATGGCTCCCGCATACTTTTCCTATGCGAACGTCCGGAGTCCATCGGTCTCGAATCCCTGGCTGCCGGATGATGTAAAACCCCAATCAAGAATCCTTCATCGGCGAAGCTGGCAAAATATCGGAGGTCACGCAGCCAAGGTGCGGTCGTGTGCGCCGACGAGAAGAGGAAGCCTTAACAGTCTCTGCGGACTGCTTATACAACGGAGCGTCCCGAGCGACGGACGTATGCTCCGCTAAAGACACATTTTGTACCACAACATCTGGTCCCAGATGTTGTTGTACGAGAGAGGGGCCTCTCTCGCTCGCGGCCCGGCTGGACCTGGACGAGCTAGGAACCGGACTAAAAGGCTTCCTCCGTTCTCGTTCACTATCCGCCGTCACTGGGTGTGCATCTATTATTTTTATAGTGCTCGCATCACCCAAAATTTCCTCTTGGACCGCATCGGACGAACCCGGCTGCCGAACCATTCGGTGAATGGACGCTACACCGGGCGAGCTAGCGGACGACATTTGTCTAATCTCCATGAGCACTTTTGCCGCTAGCTCTGTATTTATTTGTGACGACGGACGCACACTTGAAGAAGATAACATGGAAACATCACCCTGTTCTGGTTCCTCTGAAATAGAAACTGAGAGAGTAGAGTGACCTTGTGGAGAAAGAGCCGGCATCGCTCTTTCTCCAGAAACAACATATCGTGACACACGTTTCCAATGTTTCTCATCCCAATGTTCACATACAGGACAGGGATTAATGCGAGAACACTGACTACAATTAATGCAATAATCATGAAAGTCAGAGGAAGATTTCTTCCTATTACAATTTGAACAAAGTCCCTTCATTGTGAAAGAACAACAATAAGTCCTAGTTACTCGCAAAAACCCCTGACACAAAGATACATAATAACATGATCCATTAATAAATGAAAAAACAATTGCAAAACAAAATAATTTTGAAAAAATATTTTTTCAGAGAAGCCCAAGTTGCTGAAAAGTAACGTTGAGCCCCGATGGATCCGATGGCAAAGTGTGGTCAAAAATTTTAAAATTATATAAAATAATTAATGAGACACTTTCGGATAATATAAATGTATCTTATAATGAGATAAACTACCACAAAGGCAAACAGCCCCCCTCAAAAAAGGCTGTTGCCAATGAAAACAAACAGTGTAAACACAGTAGAAAACATGACTCCAGGCACTGAAAAAACTGGCCCAGAATCAGTCATCAATTACACTCTATCTGATGCAAAACAGAGACTCCCAGGGGAGAATCTGCAGAACATCAGATGGAAGATGCAGAACACAAACGTTATACACCCATGGGTGAAAACGTAACTATGGGGAAAATAACAGAAAACATTCTGTAACCAAGCAACTCTCCCAGGGAATTTTTAGAAATGAAACTTCTCAAAAATATGCCAAAAGCATGGGAGAATTGCAAGGGGGGACTTTAGAAGGTTAGGGGAGAGGAAACACTGAATAAGCAGTGCAACAATTAGCAAGAATGACAACAAGAGGCGTTTGCCTCGAAAATAGGCAACTTAACATAATTTCAACAAAAAATTTTAAGTACAGCCCTGATTATTTTTTGCCACTTCTTTTTTCCTCTCCTCCTTCTATCCTCCTTAGAATCACATTTTCTCCAAGAATTACGTGTCTGGCATCCTTTAAACTGAGATTTACAAGCACAAAGATCAGTGAGATGTTGACTGATGAAGGGCCAAACAGAGAATGATATTTGGCGCCAATTTCGGGACGACTGCGTCACTGCGCATGCGCAGTAGAGTCGTACTATGGAGGTCCTTTAGGACATGATTTCTTTTTGTTTTGGATGCAAATTTTGGGGATTGGGGGGCAAAATTTGTGTTTGGCCCTGGTTTTTGTGGAGTTAGCACCAGCTAAGTCTGGGTCATTGGTACAGTATAAAAATATTGCATGCAGGCGAGCGGTTTTTTATTTTATTTTTTATTTCAGTAATTACTTCTTTGCCATCAAAAGGTCATGTTCTTGGTTCAAGTTTTAGACCTCATAATCTACTGAATAGCACGGGTGGTGGTGTATTTCATCCCTTGAGTGCAAGAAGGCTTTGCAATGCTAAAGCATTGCAAAGCCTTCTTGCACTCAAGGGACAAATTCATCAAATTTATTAACTTGGGTAAAATATCAGACATAAACTATTTAATTTTTATTTTTTTTAAGTTTAAATTGGTTATAAAAAGAGAGCATGCGGCGGCCAAAAGGAGCACGAGGGAGGGCCTGAGAAACATTTTTTATTTTTTTAGGCCTTACTCATCAGATGCATTTTTTCAAGACTTGCCAGATTCACATCAGTGCACAAAGACACATTACTGTATAGCTTGAAACCCATGTGTATCCGGGTATAATAGGTCCACATTTGGTAGCCAGGTTAACGCATATCAGCGATGGCCTGGCTGTTCATACAGACATTTTAATACTATACTGATGTAGCAAATTCTAAGAAATTTGTTTTATCCTTATATTGAGGTGTCTGTGTGGTTGAGCTTGTTACTTCTTCCTGAGGTTGATAAATTCCTTAGGCCATCCAGTGGATCTGTGTGAATAATTCTACCTTCACCTTGGGAACTAACAACATTGTGATATAGGCATCATATAACCAGAGTTGTTGAAAGCGATGTAAAACCCCAATCAAACCAGATCAGACAATTGAGACAAACTAAATGTGTAGCTTAATATTCTTACAAATCTAGTTTCTCATGTGTTTACCTTCCTAATCAAACTCAATTATTCTTTGATTAAATAAAGGAAGGGCAGTCACCACCAAGTAACCCAGAGCAGCAATGGAAACTTATGAAAGTGAGCACATGAAAATGACTCAAGTCTCCCTGTATTTTACCCTGGAGTGGAAGCCTTTTTATGAGTGTGCTCAGGACAGGATTAGCCCGGCGTCCTTGGACGCTTGGACAGGTGCATACAAGTGTTCAACCACAAATGCCCGAGAACACGTCAGCAATGTTTATTAGCTCCTGTTGTTTTAATCATTGTAAGTAACAGAATATCAATCAATGTGATTATTGGCTGATAGGCACTGTTTATCCGTCACTGTCTGAATGGCTCATTCGAAAAAAACAGCACATGGTTTGGTTTAAACATTTTTACAAGTTATTATCCCCGCATTTTAAAAAATGCGGGGATATTGTCGTGATCTCCGTCCGTACGTCCGGTTTTGTAATTCGAAACGCTGTAACTTTCTACAGTTGTTCGACAGGGTCTGTGCAACCCAAAAATACAACTTTTAAATTTTTGTGCCACCAGGTGGCTTCTGTGGAGCCACTTAAAAAATGCGTTATTTTTTCACTTTTTTGCTGAATAGTCCCAACCTATGTAATTTGGAGTTCTAAAATTATACTAGGGTGTTGCTAAATGATCTGTAGATATGTAGGAAGGTTTCGGATTTTTCGGGTGCCACGTGGCTGTGCCACCGTAGCCACTTTTGTGTTTTCTTAGACCTTTTCCGGCAAAAGACTCGTAGGATATGTAATTCGAAATGCTAAATCCATGCTCAGATGTTGCAGTAGGGTCTATAGATGCGCACGAAGGTTTCGGATTTTTCGGGTGCCACGTGGCTGTGCCACCGTAGCCACTTTTGTGTTTTGTTAGACCGTTTCCGGCAAAAGGCTCATAGGATATGTAATTCGAAACGCTAAATCCATGCTCAGAAGTTGCAATAGGGGCTATAGATGCGCAGGAAGGTTTCGGATTTTTTGGGTGCCACGTGGCTGTGCCACCGTAGCCACTTTTGTGTTTTCTTGAACCGTTTCCGGCGAAAGGCTCGTAGGGTATGTAATTCGAAATGCTAAAACCATGCTCATATGTTGCAGTAGGGTCTATAGATGCACACAAAGGTTTCAGATTTTTCGGGTGCCACATGGCTGTGCCACCGTAGCCACTTTCGTGTTTTCTTAGATCCTTTCCGGCGAAAGGCTCGTAGGGAATGTAATTCGAAATGCTCATATGTTGCAGTAGGGACTATAGATGTGCACAAAGGTTTCGGATTTTTTGGGTGCCACGTGGCTGTGCCACTTTAGCCACTCTTATGTTTTCTTAGACCGTTTCCGCCGAAAGTCTCGTAGGGTATGTAATTCGAAATGCTAAAACTATTCTCAGATGTTGCAGTATGGTCTATAGATGCGTACGAAGGTTTCGGATTTTTTGGGTGCCACAGGCTGTGCCACCTGCCACTTTTGTGTTTTCTTAGACCTTTTCCGGCGAAAGGCTCGTAGGGTATGTAATTCGGAATGCTAAATCGATGCTCAGATGTTGCAGTACAGTCTATAGATGCATACGAAGGTTTTGGATTTTCCGGGTGCCACGTGGCTATGCCACCGTAGCCACTTTTGTGTTTTCTTAGACCGTTTCCGGCAAAAGGCTCATAGGGTATGTAATTCAAAATGCTAAAACCATGCTCATATGTTGCAGTAGGGTCTATAGATGCGTACGAAGATTTCGGATTTTTCGGGTGCCACGTGGCTGTGCCACCGTAGCCACTTTTGTGTTTTCTTAGATCGTTTCCGGCGAAATGGTCGTAGGGTATGTAATTCGAAACGGTAAAACCATGCTCAGATGTTGCAGTAGGGACTATAGATGCGCACAAAGGTTTCGGATTTTTCGAGTGCCACGTGGCTGTGCCACCACTGCCACTTTCATGTTTTTCTTACACTGTTTTCGGCGAAAGTCTCGTAGGGTATGTAATTCGAAATGCTAAAACTATTCTCAGATGTTGCAGTATGGTCTATAGATGCGTACGAAGGTTTTGGATTTTTTGGGTGCCACGTGGCTGTGCCACCGTTGCCACTTTTGTGTTTTCTTAGAGCTTTTCCGGCGAAAGGCTCGTAGGGTATGTAATTCGAAACGCTAAATCCATGCTCATATGTTGCAGTAGGGTCTATAGATGCGTACGAAGATTTCGGATTTTTCGGGTGCCATGTGGCTGTGCCACAGTAGCCACTTTTGTGTTTTCTTAGATCGTTTCCGGCGAAATGGTCCTAGGGTATGTAATTCGAAATGGTAAAACCATGCTCAGATGTTGCAGTAGGGACTATAGATGCGCATCGGATTTTTTGAGTGCCACGTGGCTGTGCCACCATTGCCACTTTCATGTTTTTCTTACACTGTTTCCGGCGAAAGTCTCGTAGTGTATGTAATTCGAAACGCTAAAACAATTCTCAGATGTTGCAGTATGGTCTATAGATGCGTACGAAGGTTTCGGATTTTTGGGGTGCCATGTGGCTGTGCCACCGTTGCCACTTTCATGTTTTCTTAGACCGTTTCCGGCAAAAGGCTCCCAGGGTACATATATGTAATTCGAAACGCTAAAATCATGCTCAAATGTTGCAGTGGAGTCTGTAGGTGCACACGAAGCTGTGTCACCTGTGCCACTCAATATGATTTTAGTGTGTCATATAATACATTTCATCTTTGTATCAAGCATTCATACAAAGTCAAGGATGCAAATGCGGGGATACACTATAGTTTGCTTTGCACACAAGTGACACCATCTAGTTAAGTGCTGTTCTACAAAATACAAGTTTGTGCACTATTAGACGGTCATGATTGTAGTATATTTGACCGCCGTAGTGTAAAATTAATTGGTAGTTATGAATGAAATACAATGTAAATTGTTCCCCACAGGTTGGGTGGGAGTGCCAGGGTTAAACATACCACTCCTCCCTACAGTGCGTTTTGCGCTGAGAAGGAAGGTTTCATGCTTAAACAAATTGTTGTACATGCGGTGTTATTAGAATATTACTGCTGGTCACGAGTGTAATGTTGCATCAGCAAATGTCCATCAGGGTCCACTGTATCCATTATGGAGGTTAGGCATGCTCGCAGGTGCAGCCAAATTGGCTAAAGTGACCAGTGAAAGATTTAGCGGGAGTAGGTATAAATTTTAACCTTTTGCCCATTACAATGAAATGACTCATTCTTGGCTCGATGAGAGGAAGCATTAATTTTAATCCTTTGCCAAGTACGGTTTACATAGTCTGTCAATTTGTGATTCAACATGTTAGTTATGTATTGCTCAAAACTTCAGCCCATTATCTGGATATGTCATTATTCACATTAAAGTGTATTTGTCTGAAGACAGTTTGGTAAGTAATTCAGACCAGCGCTGTGTATGACTAGTTTCAACCTTTATGGTAACCAGTTAAGTATAACAAGGGACATAAATGGTATGTATATGTGGAAGAAACCTACAGTATGAGGATGTCCTTTCCACCACTCTTGTCTTGTACCATACCAAAGGCATCAAAATGTGATGTTTTCTATGTGTAACAAGGGCCATAACTGTGGTACCTATACAATATTTGAATATCCTTTCCCCAATGCTGGTCTCTTCCTACACCTAAGGACATCAAAATTTGACAACCAATGTTTTAAGTTATATTGCAAAGCATTTGGATAGAAAGTATAACAATGGCTATAACTCTGATAAGTATGCATGAACAAAACCTGCAAAAGGTCGATATTTTTTCCCCAATGCTGGTCTGTCACCATACCAAAGAACATCAAAATCTAACAACTGATGCTTGAGTTATTATGCAAAAATGTTCGTATGGAAATTTTTCTAAATGTAACGAGAGCCATAACTCTTGGTATGTAAACATGGACAAAACCTCTAATATGCAGATATTCTTTCCTTCATACTGGTCTATCATCATAGCAAAAGACATCAAAACCCAAACAACCAATGTTCGCGTTATAATACAAAACATTCATACAGACAGCTTTATAAGTATAGCTACGGACATAACACTTGTCTGTATGTGTGTACGAAACTTGCCAACTGATGCTCGAGTTATAATGCAAAATGTTTGTATGGAAGCAGAGTCCTACACTATATACCCACCGAAATCTCCCACAGAGGAGAAGGAATAATAAACAGCATACGGGAATTCAAGAATGTCGTGGGAAGTCAAGAGCATTTTTTTTTATTAATGTTCTGGTATAATATTTCTATGTACTCACCAGGAATGGAGCAGTTGTTTTTTAACTCTATAGTTATCTAATATGCCTTCATCAGCTGGAATTAATGCATCACCTACAAGTTGGAAAATATAAAATACAAACACAAAAATATAAACACTTGTTAACCAGTTTCAAAAAAAAAAAAAAAGTGCCAACTTGTCACCTCATTTTGTTTCTGAAATGGTTTTCTGCAGGCAAGAGTTCTGGTATTGTGGAAGGCTGAACAAGAAGGCATTACCATAATCCAAATGTGAAGTTACAAAGGCATGAATTAGAGTTTTTGTGGAGGCTTTGGGAAGAAACTACCATATCTGTTTACTTTTATATTGACCTCTGGAAAGGCTTGTTGCACATGTTTGTCCATAGAAAAGTTTGAGTCGAAGAAGGCACCAAGATTATGTACACTGTCACTTGCACTGGTGGAGGAATCTCCTACCTTCACTAAGTTCATGTCAACTTTAGTGAGTTGCTGACTTGAACCAATTATTAGGAATTCAGTCTTATCATCATTTATCATTAATTTGTTTGAAATCATCCAAATGTCCCAAATACATGATTCAATAATTTCTTGAACTTTAGTTTGATCCTTGGTTGATGGTCAAAAAGAGAAGTGGACCTGTGTGTCATCAGCATTAATATTATATAGTGCTCCCAGAAAGGTCACTTATATATTTATTCAAAGATACTTTTGAGTGTCTACATGAGCTGAATATGGGACTCTTTCCTAATAGCATTTAGGCATGATTTTTCCCAATTCCAAACCCCCCATTTCCCAATCTCAGTTCCCACTCAAACAAAAATTCAATACATAATTGGTGCCCTGAACTGGGTAGTCATGAGAACTCACCAAGTTCAGGACACCAATTGTGCTTTAAATTTAAATTGCTTATCTAACACAACTTAGAAAGTGTCTGGATTCAATGGGTGTTCTTTAAAAATATAAGTACAGTTTAATAGAAACTCCAGAAACTGGGGTAAACATAATTTCATGTAAATGTTTGTTATAAAACTTACTTGTATATATGCAGTTGCTTAAGTATCGGTCTTTATGTTCTCTGTTCAATTTTAAAGTAAAATTTCTCAGTCTTTGTTTGTTTCTTTCCCTCCAAAACAAATTCCCAATTGGAGCCTCTTTGATAAAAATTTCCCAATAACCCCCAGAACCTTTCCCAAAGAGGGCAGAAGAATCTCTGTTATTGGTGTTTAACCCTTTAGCAACGAATCGCCCGCATCCGCCCACGTAATATGCAAATTCAGCAGCTGAAAAAATATTATTTTTCGAAGAATTTCAACAAAACCATATCATGTGACCTCTCTTTGGAACGAGCTCGTCGAGCTCGTTCCAAAGAGGGGTCACATGATATGGTTTTGTTGGAATTTTTCGAAAAAATTTAAAAAATGATATTCAAAATAATAAATTTTGATATCGTCTGCATTGGGTAAAGGGTTAAGGTCACTCTCAGGATGTATGGCTGAATTATGACCGTAATACAGGTATGAAGTCATGTTTAACCAATCTTCATACCTACCTATGCAGCCCGCTTTAAAAAACTTCCACTCCCAAGATTTGATTGCTGGGTCCTATTTTACCAGTGAAGCAGAATTTGTTTACCACAATAAACAAGCACTGCTCCAGTTCCCAGGATTCCCTCAGGGATCTTATGATATTCCTTATTGATTGGTGGTCCCTATATCAGTTAGTACAGAACCTTTGTCAACAGTACACAAAAGGGTGAAAGGGCACTTGATTTCCAGTTGGAGTGAACAACACAGTGAAAGCCTGTTAATTGAATAGCCTTTGTGCCAGTGAAAATTATTCAATTAACAGGAGTATTCAATTAACAGGGAGTGGACACTTAGCTGTATTCTTGAGTTAACCTGAGCATTTAGTCTATTATATCTTGTTTGACAGAGCTCACAGACCTCTGTCAAACAAGATATAATAGATTAAATGCATGTATTGGCTGTACTGAAGCCAAATAGGTCAACAGACAAGGGGAAGTTGGCAATTTTGTGGGTAAATTCTCGACATTTTACAAGATTTTTTATTCAATTAAGAGGAGTTTACTCTATAACCTATATTCAATTAACAGGACAAATTTGTACTGAAGATATGGTAAATGGTTTTGTTTTGGGAAATTATATTCAATTAACAGGGTTATTCAGTTATGAGATATCCAATTAAGTGGACTCCACTGTACTGCTTTGTTCATTTCAAATGATAATGCAATAAGGATGAGTGTGGAAGGAAACTAAATTAGCTGAAATCAAATGAAACTCTCAAATTTTAAACTCAAAATTGGTGAAAATAATGTTTCTTCAGAAAATAAGAGAAATATGGTTTATGTATAAGTTGGTGGACTCAAAATCGTTGAAATTTTGATACCATTTTCATGAAAATGTACAGAAATTAAAATTCCAGGATTTTGATAATAAAATAAATCATTTATCTCTGATACAATTAAGCATTACCCAGTATAGACAATATCAAAATTTATTATTTTAATTAATGTTTTTTAATATTTTTCAACAAATTTCAATGACACCATATCATGTGACCCCCTCATTGGAACAAGCTTGATGAGCTTGTTCTAATGAGGGGACACATGATATGGTTCTGTTGAAATTGTTTTTTGAAATATTTTTTTTTCAGCTGCTGAATTTGTAAATTAGGAGGGTGGAAGCGCTCTATTAACAGCCTCAAAGGTCTGGATTTTGAGTGATGTGCGTTTGGTGTAAAAACATGTATTATTCAAATTAAAAAGTTGAAAAAAACCAACTCAGATGTTCCCCACTGGAAACATCGCAGTACATAAATTTTCAGACGACTATTATAAAAAATATCTCTTGATTCTAATTACAATCACACAAGTTTTATTTTCCACCAATAATACGAATGATTTTTTAAACCAATTTCATGTTATTTGACAAAGGTCTCAGCATAACACATTATTTTGGGTGTCTACACTGGCTGAATATGGGACCCTTTCCCAATAGCATTTTGGCATGATTTTACCCAATGCAAATCAAAGATTTCCCAATCTCAGTCCTCATTCAAATAAAAATTTAATTCTTCTTTAAGTCTTGAAGGCCTTATTTTAACTTTAATCACTTTTTATTACAACAAAACAGGTGCATCAACAGGCAGTTTTTAGATTCTTTTACAAGTTACATCCCATGAATCTTGTCAGTTGTTTCTAGCAAAAGTCTTGGCTGCCTATATAGGCAGCCAAGTCTTTCCTAGACAAAACTGCTAAGCCACAGAATGTAGACTGTTGAAGAGTAGCAAAATGCATAAATGCCTTCATCATTTAATATAGGCAGCCAAGTCTTGCCTAGACACAAATGCTAAGCCATAGAATGTAGACTGTTGATGGGTAGCAAAATGCATAAATACCTTCATCATTTAATACAATAATTTTTTAAATAGAGATTACAAAGACCGATCATTATTTCATGTGAGTGTTTGTTATAAAACTTACTACATGTACTATACTTGTAGTAGCTTCTGTATTAATGTTCTCAGCTCAATATGAAGGAAACATTTATTCTTTGTTTCTTCTTCCAAACAAATTCCCAATTGGAGTCTTCATGACACAAATTTTCCCAATTGCATGGACCTCGGATCTGTTCCCAGTGAGAGCAGAAGTCCTGACCAATAATAAATTATTCTGCTTACAGCAAAGAGATGCATCTAGTGAGTAGCCAAGTATCTAATCACGGTGTGTAATACTGTGTATATGGTATTCAGTAGAAAACTCTTTGCATTATACAGAAATAACATTAAGCCTTAGTGCACTGATGTCAATTATGAAATTTCATGTCGCAAATTTTTTCACATAATGCAATTGAGAATTTAACCAATTTAATCTTGTTTGACAAAGCCCACTGAGCTCTGTTAAACAAGACTGAACTCTTTAAATTTCCCGGCTGAACAATTTGCAATAGAAATTTTTGTATTTTGACATCAGTGTTAATGATCTTAAACAATTATATAATGAGCTTAACCCCAATGCCAACCCCCCCCCCCACACCCCCACCAGCCATAAATCAACAACAATACAAGAAACTTGTGTTCAGCAACATCTGCTTACCAGTTTTAATATCTAATCCAACAGCCTGATTTGGTCCTGTGTATTCTTGTTGTAATTTAACTATAGATTCTTGAGGATCTAATCCTGCATTCTGTGCTAATACTTTCACAATAATGAGCATAGCTTCAGCATAAGCCTGAACACCTAAAATCAAAGGTAAAATGTAATTTATTATAACAGTACACAAACCATGACGAAACAGTGACAAATGAGAGCAACATGAAGATGAGTAAAATATCAATGCCTTATATTTGCTTGGCTGAAAAGGTGAGGCAAGTGATTTTAATTCAAAATATTGTTTTCAACTTTTGGATTCTTAATTTTATTTCCATCATTTTATCATTACTAAGGGATTGTACATGCATGTATATTATATTCACTTCTGATCAATGTATGTCTGAGAATAAATAACATTTCAAATTTGTAATGACTTGGTTTATTACTTTTGATTATGGTTGTAGTTAGGCCTAAAAATGTTAAAAATCTGCTTCTCAGGCCCTCCTGCATGGTCCTTTGGCTGCTCTTTTAACAACCAATGCAAACTTGAAAACTTGAAAAAAAATAAAAATTAAATGGTTCATGTCTGATATTTTACCAAAGATAAAAAAAATTGCTAAATTTGACCCTTGGGTTTTCAATTTAGCATTGCAAAAGCTTCGTGTATTCAAGGGATGAAATACACCACCAACCAAGCTATTCTGTAGCTTATGAGGCCTAAAACATAAAACAAACCAAGAACATGAACTTTTGAGGGCAAAGAAATAATTACAAAAATAATAATAAAAAATAAACAAGGGGACACAAAGAACTATTTTGGTTCACATTCAGTTAGCCATGGTTCATCAACACTACAGAGGAATGAAGTCATGAAATTATTCATAATTCTAGCGTCCATGTCAGAGGATTATTATCCTGGGTCTTCCCGACTGCTTCCAATTCTATCAGCTACAGACAAGCACTGCCAAACTTCCAAGGATTGTTATGTTACTGCTTGCCCCCTCCCCCCTCCAAATAGAGAGCCCAAATATTAACCTAGGGATCCAATTTGAAAAAACTTGAATCTGAAACACACACACCCTACACCACCCACCCCACGCCTTAACGATGTTGTATACAAAATATGAAAGCATTCGGACTGGTGGAATGGAAGAAGATTTTTAATAAAATTTTCTCATATTGCACCAAGTTAAAATTCAGACTCCCATAGGGAGCCCAAATATTAACTCAGAGACTCGAGTTAAACAAATTCGAATCTGACCCCCCCCCCCCCCCCGCCCCCCCCCCCCCCCCCCCCCAGCAATGTTGTATACCAAATATGAAGGCATTCTGACTGGGGGATCTGAAGAAGATTTTAAAGAAATGTCCTCATACTGCACTAAGTTAAAATTCGGGCCCCCATGTGGAGCCCAAATATTAACCCAAGCACTCAATTTGAATAAACTTGAATCTGACCGCCCTAGAGATATTGCATACCAAATATCAAAAGATTCTAAGGCCTAAAAAAAAAAAAATTAAAAGTCTGTTTCTCAGGCCCTCCCGCATGGTCCTTTTGGCTACCGCATGCTCCCTTTTTATAACCAAATTAAATAGTTTATGTCTGATATTTTACACAAATTAAAAAAAATTGATACATTTGTCCCTTGCGATCAAGAAGGCTTTGCAATGCTTCAGCACTGCAAAGCCTTCTTGCTCTCAAGGGACGAAATACACCACCACCCATGCTATTCCGTAGATTATGAGGCCTAAAATATAAACCAAGAAAATGAACTTTTGATGACAAAGAAATGATTACAGAAATAAAAAATAAAATAAAAAACCGCTCGCCCGCATGCAATTTTACAAATAATGGCCTGAGAAACAGAAGATCTACTTTGTGTGGCCTAATTGATGGTTCTGGAGAAGAAGATTTTTAAAAATGCCATCATATTGCACAAAGTTAAAACTCCGGTTCCCATAGGGAGCCCAAATATTAACCCCGGGACTCAATTTGAACAAACTTGAATCCTCCCCCCCCCCCCCCCCCCCCCCTTTCCACCCTTTGGGCTCCTATAGAGATGTATACCAAATATGAAAGGATTCTGACTGATGGATCTGAAGAAAAAGGTTTTTAAAGAAATTTCCTAATATTGCACCAAGTTAAACTTTGGGCTTCAAATAGATAGCCCAAATATTAACTCAGGGACCCAATTTGAACAAACTTGTCCCCCCTTGAGATGTTGTATACCAAATATGAAAGCATTCTGACTGGTGGATCAAAAAAAGATGATTTTTAAAGAAATTTCATCATATTGTACTTTGTACTAAGTTAAAATCAGGCTCCCACAAGTATTAACTTAGAGATTTGATTTGAACAAACTTGAATCAGACCCCGTAGCGATGTTACCATACTGACTCGTGTCGAAGCACAGGGGGTGCTTGCTGTGGATAAATTGCAAAGTGGGGGTGGGGACAAGTACTAGTGCTTGCAAGTCGCATTGGGATGCATTGAAAATTGGCGATATAAGACAAATAAGTATCCACTGGGTATGTTACGTTTCTTTGGAAACCACCCACCAATTTTATAGAATTTGCTTTAAAAATTCTCAAAATTATCTTGTACATACGTTTCATTTTCAGATTTCGGGTTTTAATCCTCAATTTAATGAATAAACCAAACAATAAACCATGCGGTGTGGTTTTCATTTTTTTTTTTGTACAGGTTACTCTCGAAGCCAGAAATGGACATAAGTATGTCAATCAACACTGCAAAACACCCCCTTGAAAACAGACACACATAGTCTGTTTAAAAATAGCTGTTTTTTTAATTATGTACATTTATTGCAAATAAAACAAAATATAGCTTCACACAAAATCAATAAAAAAAAATCATAATATGAAGACCAGATAAAATTTACACAGTGGAATATGAATAACAAAATAGTTGCCTCCCTTGTCAACATTCAAAAAATTGATTTTACACTGAAAGTCATAACTTCACATGTTGCAGAGCATGGTGAAATGATAAATGAGCATGTTTTATTGAACCAATAAGTCATACATCATATCCCTGAGTATATTGTTATATAATTCTCAAATACCAGAGTTGTAATTATTTTTTATTTTTAATTACCACTTTCTCATTAATTTCTGAACACCCGTTTTCACAGTGAATTGTGCACGCTCGAAAGTGGCAGTGTTCTTTCACAATGAGTTGTGCAGTGTTCAATCAGTATCTTTCTGATGATGTTCAACCACTGTGAAAACTATATGTTGTGGGCGTGCTTCAGACAACTACTGACAGCAGCCTGCACACTCATTTGAAACAAGTGACAGCTTCCAAAATGAGGTCGACAAAAAATAAGTCAATTTTGCTTGGGATATATAATTTTTTAATGAAGACTTTTTACACTGAACACAGACATAATGTATTACACAAAAGACAAATTTAACAACTTTCATCCAATTTGAAACTTGGGGGGTGGGCTTTGACTCTAGTAGGGCACCCTGGTTCACAAATCTGAAAAAGCTGGGGGTGGGCTTAATCACGAATATGGGCTTCGACACGGGTCAGTAAGGTATATACCAAAGATTAAAAGATTCTAATTCATGGTTCTGAAGAAAAGGATTTTTTTAAGTTTGTTAATTTATGGGTGCTATCACAGTAATGCCCCTTGTGGGCCTGGCAACATTATTTTGAGCAAACTTGAATTGACATGATAAGGAACATGCACATCAAAACTTGATCGATCTGGCCTTGTGGTTTATGAGAAGTCGATAATGTAAAGTTCACGACAGACGACGGATGGATGACAAGACAGAAAGTGATCACTTAAGCTCCCCATGACTTTCAGTCAGGTGAGCTAAAAACTGCCCGCCCACATGCAATTTTACAAAAATTGGTCTGTGAAACAGAAGATCTACTTTGTGGGGGGCCTTATCTTTGAACCTTCACATGTAATAATATATCTTGCACTATCAATCTCTTCTATGACAGTGACAGTGACTTTATTTCTGTTATACGATCAAAAATAGTGCAGCGACACATGAGAAAGGTGCGCGATCACTCTCGCGTACCATCGCTCACGCAAAAATTGTTCAAGGTGCACGAATAATCGCTCGCCTCTGTTCTTGGGTGTCTTTTATCCATTTGAGTTGCGTCAACAGAAACATTCAATTAATTTCTGATGTTGGGGAAATTTTTAATCACTCACAATTTGATACGCTTAAAGTACAATTCCAAACAATTTCCTTTTCGTCATTATGAACATGACACACAGTAGTTCTCTTATACATCCACACACAACAGGCTATCAGTAAGAAGGTTGTACACTGACAACTCACTCATACCTTACTCCTGCCAGAAAACGAACACGCATGTTCAGATATAAAAAAAAATGGTGGTCATTCTGAGATCTGAGAAACGTTTTAATACTGCCGTATTTTTTTTTTATCAAAGACATGCGGAATGTTGCCCCGTTCCTTATTTTCATTTACACACGTGACACCTGTCGCTCCAATTCACCAGTGACACGAATTAATGTGCCTGATTTGGAATTTACGCATCCATTTTCCACGATTTTAATAATCTGCCATTTAAAATCCAGAACTAATTTTAGTGGGTTAGGCTTAATAAAATTAAAAATCTGTTTCTCAGGCCCTCCCGCATAGTCCTTTTGGCTGCCGCATGCTTTCTTTTTATGACCAATGCAAACTTGAAAAATAAAAATTAAATGGTTTATGTCTGATATTTTTCAAAAGTTAATAAAACTGATAAATTTGTCCCTTGAGTGCAACAAGGCTTTGCAATGCTTTGGCATTGCAAAGCCTTGTTGCACCCAAGGGATGAAATACACCACCACCCTTGATATTCTGTAGATTAGGAGGCCTAAAACATAAAATAAACCAAGAACATGAACTTCTGATAGCAAAGAAAAAATTACAAAAATAAAATATAAAATAAAAAAACGCCCGCCTGCATGCAATTTTACAAAACTTGGCCTGAGAAACAGAACATCTACTTTGTGTGGCCTTACATATATTTTCACCGTCAAAATTTCCATCCGTGTTCAGTTGTATTTATACATTAGTTTCGAAGGACGCTTGTCAATGGAAACTGCAAACAGGCCTGGCATTCTGGCGCGAGCGGTAAAATCGCTCGCGTAAAGTCGACCCCACGCAAGCGAAAAAATCGCTCGCGCAAATGGCCGATTTCCGATCCTGGTAAGTATCCATAATTGAGTTGAAGGGAACGCGGCTTCAGTCATATGGCACTGAACAGGGTCAGTATAATATTCTTTGTCTGGAACACTGTCTGTACACTTGGATAACAATTGAATTCCAGTGTCAAATAATGACGCACATCAAAGGATTCCTGACTGTCGGTAACGGTGTCGAAAATGTCTGCAATTGACAAGTTTATCGTCTGAAGTCAAGTGCGTGGATTATTTCAGAATTCTTCTTTGCGTCTCTGAACAGTTTTAAGCACGTGCTTATTCAAATCGCTGTAGCCTCTTGGTACTGTGTTAATACTGTAATCAGTCAATTTGAATAATGGCGGAGCCTAAAGGCAATAAAAATAAAGTAAAGACATTTAAATCTTGGAGCACGGGTGGTCATATACGCCACCGAACAGTAACTGAAAATGGAGCCGAATATGTGGACAAAGTTTGGTGTGAAACATGCACCAAACACAGCGCCAAGTTACGTGCTGGATTTCGAGGACAGATTCTGAAGGATTTGGACTGCTATGTTATGGGGACTACTTCAGTCAGGAAATGTAACGTCGATAGACATCTGAACTCAAAAATCCACACCCTTGCAGTACAATACGATAAAGAAATTCAAAAAGAGGCCGACAACGAAAATGGGAACCCAGAGTCGGAATCATCTCAACCCACTGGCGCTACTAGTTTGTCAGCTGGTGACTCTAAAAAACAGGGTTTTGTAAGCATCAAGAGGGCAATAGTTGCATCGTCGAAGGACGCTTATAAAAAGCTAATAACAGATGCTTACATTTTGGCTGTCGACGGTCAGCCATTGAGCTGTTTCAAGACGATAGTTCGTGCACAAAAGGCAACTGGAACTCGTTTAATCAAGGGTTGCGACAACCACAAATCCGCTAGACAGTTCGTAGATGCTATTGCCACAGCTGTGAGGGAAAAAATTAAAAAGCTCATGGTCACTGTTAATGCATTTACGATGCTTAGCGATGGCTCCCAAGCCCAAAAGACAGGGAGTGAGAAAGAAATGGTTATGGTACGAATTTTGAAGGATGGTGTTCCGGTGTATTTTATAATTGCATTGCAAGATATTGATTTGTATGGGAATGCCAACGCTGATAATATCAAAGCAGCTCTTGATGATGCGTTCATGGATAAACTTGGCTTGCCCAGGGAAAAGTATTATTCATTGATGGTGGCTGCAACAGCGGATGGTGCCAATGTAAATATGGGAGTGTATAATGGAGTTCTCACTCAATTACGGAATGACTCACGTGCATGGCTTTTGACAATACACTGTGTTTCGCACCGCGCTGAACTGGCCATAAAAGACAGTGTTTCAAAAGAGAAACTGTTTAATGGTGTCACAGAATTTGTGGAGGCACTGTATACATTTGAAAAACAGAGTGGGAAATTTAAAGCACACTTCAAAAGCACCGCACTACAACTGGACTGTCAGGTTTACAATTTCCCTAAAACCAAGGGCACTAGATTTATCTCACACCAATATCGAGGAATTGACCACCTACTTAAGAACTGGATGCCTCTTCTACACACAGTGGAAAATTCTATAGCCAGTCAGCAGTTCTCAAAAGTAAACTCAAAACTACAGGGTTTTAGGGATAGACTCAGGAATATAGAGTTTTTAACTACATGTATTTTCTACCGGAAAATTGTTCGGTGCCTCTCGTTCCTTTCTAAGAAGTTTGAACAAGAGCACCGCTGGGCATTGCATCATACGCCCGTGAACTGTTCAAATTGTACCATTTTAACACATTTGCAATTTTTTTAGAGTGCGAGAAATTTATACTGGCATATATATATATGTTACGGTCAGACTTTGAAATCAGTGATTTTGTGAAATGACTAAATTTTTCAGTCATTTGAGAAAAAGACTAACAAGTTTGAAGCCAATCGAAAAACAAATACTAAAGTTATCATCCGGAAACCAAATATTTGACGAATTCTAAGTCCAACAGGGGCCATAATTCAGGCAAAAATTGTTCAGACCGACCCCCATATTCGAACTTGACCTGTATTTTGTTGTGATTAAACCACATACCAAGTTTGGAGCCGATCGGAAAACAAATACTAAAGTTATCATCCAGAAACCAAATATTTGACGAATTCTAAGTCCAACAGGGGCCATAATTCAGGCAAAAATTGTTCAGACTGACCCCATATTTGAACTTGACCTGTATTTTGTTGTGATTAAACCACATACCAAATTTGGAGCCGATCAGAAAACAAATACTAAAGTTATCATCCGGAAACCAAATATTTGACGAATTCTAAGTCCAACAGGGGCCATAATTCAGGTGAAAATGTTCGGACCGACCCCATATTCGAACTTGATCTGTATTTTGTTGTGATTAAACCACATACCAAATTTGGAGCCGATCGGAAAACAAATACTAAAGTTATCATCCGGAAACCAAATATTTGACGAATTCTAAGTCAAACTGGGGCCATAATTCAGGCGAAAAATGTTCGGACCGACCCCATATTCGAACTTGATCTGTATTTTGTTGTGATTAAACCACATACCACATTTGGAGCCGATCGGAAAACAAATACTAAAGTTATCATCCAGAAACCAAATATTTGACAAATTCTAAGTCCAACTGGGGCCATAATTCAGGCGAAAAATGTTCGAACCGACCCCATATTCGAACTTGACCTGTATTTTGTTGTGATTAAACCACATATCACATTTGGAGCCGATCAGAAAACAAATACTAAAGTTATTGTTCGGAAACCAAACGGACGGACGGACAGACGGACAGATGGACAACGCCATACTATAATACGTCCCGTTTTTCAAACGGGCGTATAAAAAGAAGCTATCTTGGTTTGTGACGTTAAGCCTATCCTTGAAAGGTGCTTCTCTGATTTGCTGGAAATTGAAGAATCTCCTTCTAACTTGAAAGAAATTCTAGCCGATGTTGACATGACATTGAATTTAAATCAAGGGACAGAAAGTGAAACTGACACTGCAAGCTCTAAATCAAAGATTGAAGGTGTACTGCAAGCTCGAATACCGAAACATGGTCATACATGCCGCAAATTAGAAAATCACGAATATACGACTTTGGAATACAGTTCCACCAATCTTAAAAAAATTGGTAGTCAAAATGAGCTGAGCAGCCATAACGCGTTAAAGGCACGTGTTTTGAGGGAGTTGGAGCAGTGTTTACGGGGAAGGTTCTCCAAAGAACTAGAAGAAAATGAAATGTATACCTCAATGAGACTGCTGACAAATCCAGCAAACTGGGTATCTACCACAAAGGAGGTGGAGACTTTGATACTTCTGGGGGACACTTTCCAATCGACCATCAGGGCATCAAATGTTGGTTTTGTTTCGTCTAACTTAAAGAAGGAATGGAAAGACTTAAAGTCAGTGGTAAGATCCAACTATAATGGGACAAAGGCTGTGGCTATGTGGGAAAAGATTTTCATGTACCGACGATCTGAATTTCCAAACGTGTGTCTTATTATTGAGATACTCTTATGCGTGGGTGTCAGCAACAGCACGGTGGAAAGAGCGTTTAGCATATTGACGGGAATGTTGTCTGATAGTCGTCTTTCATTGAGTCACGGTACCATGGAAAACTTAATATTGATAAAAGGCAACAATCTTTGTTGGACAAACAAAGAAAGGGAGGAGCTTGTTGATTCTGCAGTCGAGATTTATCTTTCCAGCGCCACAAAACGCAAAGTCGTTCTTGAGCCAGAGGTAGCGATAAATCCACTCCATTACGGCCAGAAGCGTAAATTTTCTGAATCCAGCGATGACAGTGATTCAACAGGTCTAGTTGATTCCTCTGACGACGAGAGTGAAGCGAGTCGGAGTTTTGATAATGGTGATGAGGTTGATGACATCTCTGTAGACAGAGACAATGAACAGAACTTGGGAAACAAACCAAATGACCCTTATTTAGATATCAGTGGTTTTGAAGTTAAAATTATGTGACTCCATCTGCTGTGCCTGTGCTTTTGAAAGAATTACTCTTTATTTTGTTGACAACAATTTAATTTTCTTCTATCCACAATATCAAGCATTGAGTCGCAAACAGAAACTAAGTAGTTGAATAAATCCTATGAATGTTCCAACATAATCAGTAGCATTTTTTTTTAATTAACTAAGCTACATGCCCACATACAGTATCAATGTATCATCACCTATGTAGAGAGAGAGAGAGAGAGAGAGAGAGAGAGAGAGAGTATAGAGAGAGCTTTTCTCTCTCTCTCTCCCTCTCTTCATAGCTGATTAGCAACACGCTGCTCAGCTTGCAGTCTACACTGAGTAGAAACATATTTCCACAATGTCCGTGGATACTGATATATTTTAGTTGATTATAGCTGGTCACGTCAATCATGCTTCTAGCTGTGTGGTGATTCTCCACCCGTATGTTCATATCCGTAATCCACCTGGCAAGCCCTGCTGGCATTTTCCCTTGCTGCACTCATGTATGCAAAGATTTTGGGTGGGGAAGGTGGGGTCTGTTTCTGTCTTGCCCGACACGATCATTGTTTTCACACTGACCCACGCACTTGCTCAATATATATTATCATGACAATGTGCATGTTCAGAGATTTGTATCAAGAGTCGAGGTTGTTGTTTACAATCGGACCCCAACAAGCCTGTTAGGGCAAGTTGTGTTCCGAATTGTAAACAACTACCGAGACTCTGATCATATAAATCTCAGGACATGCACATTGTCATGATAATAAATTTATCTAACAATTTCATCAAACATCAGGAAATACGAATAAATTACTCATTCTTTCCAGAACTTTGTTTAATGAGCAACACTACAGAGATGTGTGTAGTTCCCTTTTAGGTGCACGATTTGCCTGTCAGATATGCAATCAGATCGGGGGGGGGGGGGGGGGGGGGGGGGGGGGGTGCGTGGGGGGGGGGGAGGTGCGTGGGGGGGGGGGGGCTGATACAAGCCAATTCCTTCTATGCTTTTCGGTCGAAATTGCGTCAATTGTTAGATAATATATGATATCGCATGCTGAGCGCAAAAAAATAGCTAAAATGTAACCTTTAGTGAGCTTTGCATTTGGCTACTTTTTTTCACTCAACATGCTATCTTTTCTTGTAAACAGTGTGATAGATTTAGCATGGAATATGAAATGGCAGCAATATCGCTGTGACAAGTTTCCCCAAGTTGGCCAAGGTGAGTGGATCACGTGCTCCGTCAGTTCCACAGAATAATTGAACCAAATTTTTTATTCATAAATGATAAAATCTCATAGTTTCTACTACGCTAATGTGATTGGTTGTAGTAAAACAATTCTACTAATCAATCGGCTTCTTTCAAATGGGCGCCGAATAATTTAAATCTGTGTTGTCTGATTGCCATCATTGGACAGTAACTAGATTTAGTAATCATGTGATAGTGTCAAGACCCACAATGCCAAATTAATTTTCAACACAAATGTGACAATTGTCTCAGACTCACGTGGATAAATAAATACATGTTGATATTGCAAATGTTACGATGGAAGCCTTCTATTTGAATGCGGATTATTAATTATACAGCACAAACAACTTCATACAACACGGATTCAAGGTATGTCAGCGTTTTGTTAATTGGAATTCTGGCCATGAATGATGATATTGGAAGCAACTTCCTGTTTTTTCTGTTTCTGTATCGTGCACCGGCCCGTGTTTGAAGTTCCAACTTCAGTACCGTTAACTATAAACACCAAACACAAACCCACCCATGAACGGATGGCCTTTACCATCCAGAATTATGTAGCGGGAGCGATTCGCTCGCGCAAGTATATGCCACGAGAGCGATTTTTTCACTCGCGCAAATTTTTCAAACGACCAGGCCTGTGCAAAGTAAATTTTTGTACATGTCATAATATATAGTTCACTTCAGATTATCTAAAAGTTCATTTCAGGAATTCTGGTAATACATTTAATAAACAAACACTAGATTTCAAGCTTGCAATTTTATTCTGAACCACAGGCAAACAATAACATTAACTTAATTTTGAAAAAAATACACTTTGAATGGTATTGGGACGTTTCGGCCTCCTATATTAACAGTCAACAGTGAAGGGGATTATATCAACCGCCAGTATAGATAATAGAGGATAGTAAGAGGTGTTAATTGATCAGTATTTTTCAATTTAACAACCTAAACGGTATTAAAACAAGAGGCCCCACGTGGCCTTAATCGCTCACCTGACAAAGTGACTCTAAGAAGTATTTTAGGTCACCTTCACCATGTCATGTCTCATCAACATTAACTGGTTGAGTGATAGATTTTGTTTGAAGTTCAACATTTGTTACCTAAAATTAGTTTTATTTAAAATCATTGGTGTGTGGCCAATCTCCAATGATTTTTAATAAAGCAAATTTATCTCTGCAGACAAACTGGTTTAGCATGAAGCACAAACAAGGAATGTGAAGAGATAGCCTTGGACATCTCTCCCCAACTGTGGATATCTTCCATGTGCTAAATGTATATATTTGCATGCAAGAAAACAAAAATTTTCACAAATTTTATATTTTTTTTATCATCATTGGAACAAGCTCAAACAGCTTATTCCAATAGGGGTATGGGAAGATCAGGTATATTTTTGAGACAGAAATGTGAATATATAAATAATGGTGTTTTTTTGTGAATGATGCTGGAGAATTTTGCGCAAAGATATGGTAAATGGTTTGTTCTAGATACAGAATGATGCAAAAGTATTTAAATTTGATTAGGCAAGTTGTTCCTATAATGCATTTAAAAATTGAAGTAACTGTTTTTTTGCTGACGAACTTTTAGATGTGTGTGTGTGTGTTTGTGTGTGTGTGTGTGTGTTTGTGTGTGTGTGTGTGTGGGGGGGGGGGGGGGGGGTAAGAGTGTTCCTGAATAAATGGAAAATTGTATTTTTTGTGTGAAAGACATAGTGCGTGAATGTTGATTGGAACAAGCTTAGAGAGCTCATTTTAATGTGAAGTCATAAAGCTGTGTTTTACGTACAAAATTCTGGAATAACTAAAAAAATTGCTTTTTTGACTCAAAAAGCATGGTGTGCGACCTCTCATTGGAATGAGCTCAAAAAGCTCATTCCAATGGGGTATTTACAAGCGATAAGTACATGTATGTTTAAGAGACAAAAATTAAAATTTGAATAGCGATTTTTGCGAAGAATGCTGACAAGTTTTGGCAGTTATGCTGGTAAAAAGGTTAGATATGCAAAGTGGTTGTTTTTTAGAGGCGACATTTAATTAAGGGGAATTAACCCTTGATTACTGAGGTAACTTCTAAAAGTACTGAAATTTCATGAAGCAATGTGAATAACAGACAACAGTTGCCTAAAAATTTCATGAATAACTAAAATTTTTATTCCTTTGTCTCGAAAACATGGCATATGACCTTTGTTGGAATGAGCTGAATGCGTGTGTTCCAATGAGGAGTCATAAAATTTGAACGAAGATTTGTGTGAATAATGCATTAGTACTGCTAGATTTGGGTAAACGGTTCACCCTGGATACCACCCCTTCTATAGTAGATCTTTTCTGCAAATTTTGTCTAAGATTCTATCAACTTTACAAATAAATACGTTCATGAATCACAATCAGATCCACCCTACAATGTTGCATACCAAATATCAAAAGATTCTGCCTGCTGGATCTGGAGAAGAAGATTTTTTAAGAAATATGCCTGAAATGCACTAAGTTAAAATTTGGGCTCCTATACGGAGCCCAAATATAAACCCAGGGGGCCGATTTGAACAAACTTGAATCAGATCCACCCCACAATGTTGCTTACCAAATATGAAAAGATTCTGAAGCTGGATCTGGAGAAGAAGATTTTTTAAGAAATTTGCCTGAAATGCACTAAGTTCGAATTCGAGCTTCTATACTGAGCCCAAATATGAAACTAGGAAGCCGATTTGAACAAACTTGAATCAGATCCACCCCACAATGTTGCATACCAAATATCAAAAGATTCTGCCTGCTGGATCTGGAGAAGAAGATTTTTTAATAAATTTGCCCGAAATGCACTAAGTGCGAATTCGGGCTTCTATATTAAGCCCAAATATGAATCCAGGGGGCCGATTTGAACAAACTTGAATCAGATCCACCCCGCAATGTTGCATACCAAATATCAAAAGATTCTGCCTGCTGGATCTGGAGAAGAAGATTTTTGAAGAAATTTGCCTGAAATGCACTAAGTGCGAATTCGGGTTTCTATATTAAGCCCAAATGTGAATCCAGGGGGCCGATTTGAACAAACTTGAATCAGATCCACCCCGCAATGTTGCATACCAAATATCAAAAGATTCTGCCTGCTGGATCTGGAGAAGAAGATTTTTGAAGAAATTTGCCCGAAATGCACTAAGTTTGAATTCGAGCTTCTATAGTGAGCCCAAATATGAATCCAGGGGGCCGATTTGAACAAACTTGAATCAGATCCACCCTGCAATGTTGCATACCAAATATCAAAAGATTCTGCCTGCTGGATCTGGAGAAGATGATTTTTTAAGAAATTTGCCTGAAATGCACTAAGTTCGAATTCGAGCTTCTATAGTGAGCCCAAATATGAATCTAGGAAGCCGATTTGAACAAACTTGAATCAGATCCACCCCACAATGTTGCATACTAAATATCAAAAGATTCTGCCTGCTGGATCTGGAGAAGAAGATTTTTTAATAAATTTGCTTGAAATGCACTAAGTTCAAATTTGGGCTCCTATACTGAGCCCAAATATAAACCCAGGGGGCCGATTTGAACAAACTTGAATCAGATCCACCCCACAAGGTTGCTTACCAAATATGAAAATATTCTGCCTGCTGGATCTGGAGAAGAAGATTTTTTAAGAAATTTGCATGAAATGCACTAAGTTCCAATTCGAGCTTCTATAGTGAGCCCAAATATGAATCTAGGAAGCCGATTT
This sequence comes from Pictodentalium vernedei, assembly GCA_031216915.1. Classification (NCBI taxonomy): domain Eukaryota; kingdom Metazoa; phylum Mollusca; class Scaphopoda; order Dentaliida; family Dentaliidae; genus Pictodentalium; species Pictodentalium vernedei. The sequence goes on from CM062294.1 coordinate 85,238,981, forward strand.
GAACACACTTGAATCAGATCCACCCCACAATGTTGCATACCAAATATCAAAAGATTCTGCCTGCTGGATCTGGAGAAGAAGATTTTTTAAGAAATTTGCCTAAATGCACTAAGTTCGAAATCGGGCTCCTATACTGAGCCCAAATATGAACCCAGGGGGCCGATTTGAACAAACTTGAATCAGATCCACCCTACAATGTTGCATACCAAATATCAAAAGATTCTGCCTGCTGGATCTGGAGAAGATTTTTTAAGAAATTTGCCTGAAATGCACTAAGTTCGAAATCAGGCTCCTATACTGAGCCCAAATATTAACCCAGGGGGCCGATTTGAACAATCTTGAATCAGATCCACCCCACAATGTTGCTTACCAAATATGAAAAGATTCTGCCTGCTGGATCTGGAGAAGAAGATTTTTTAAGAAATTTGCCTGAAATGCACTAAGTTCGAATTCGGGCTTCTATAGTAAGCCCAAATATGTATCCAGGGGGCCGATTTGAACAAACTTGAATCAGATCTACCCCGCAACATTGCATACCAAATATCAAAAGATTCTGCCTGCTGGATCTGGAGAAGAAGATTTTTGAAGAAATTTGCCTGAAATGCACTAAATTCGAATTCAAGCTCCTATAGTGAGCCCAAATATGAATCTAGGGAGCCGATTTGAACAAACTTGAATCAGATCCACCCTACAATGTTGCATACCAAATATCAAAAGATTCTGCCTGCTGGATCTGGAGAAGAAGATTTTCAAAGAAATTTGCCTGAAATGCAGTAAGTTCAAATTTGGGCTCCTATACTGAGCCCAAATATAAACCCAGGGGGCCGATTTGAACAAACTTGAATCAGATCCACCCCACAATGTTGCATACCAAATATCAAAAGATTCTGCCTGCTGGATCTGGAGAAGAAGATTTTTTAAGAAATTTGCCTGAAATGCACTAAGTTCGAAATTGGGCTCCTATACTGAGCCCAAATATGAACCCAGGGGGCCGATTTGAACAAACTTGAATCAGATCCACCCTACAATGTTGCATACCAAATATCAAAAGATTCTGCCTGCTGGATCTGGAGAAGAAGATTTTTTAATGTTTTTCCCATTGCCTACAGTGTTAAAAAGTGCTGACTCAGCACTTTTTCAAAGTCCCGAAACTGTACCCTATGATAAAACCGATGGCAATTTTTTTTTACCAATCCTTTCTGTTGGTCCTAAGGAAGCTGCACACCAAATAAAAATTCTCAGTGCCGTGCAGTTTTGGAGATATGGGCGTTTTAAATTTTTTCTATTTTTAGCTCCTGCGGTTCCCACGGGGCTGCGGGAAAATTTTTTTTTGCATAAATCAAGTACTCATGACCCAATAAGCCCTCACATAAAATTTGGTTCAAATCAGCCTCTCGGTTTGGAAAATAGAAATTTTGGGCGGGGCAAAAAATTTTGCCCCTCTCATAACAACGCCAAGTATAGCCCCACAAACTTCTCTTGAACAAATCTGAGTCTACACCTCAAAAGGAAGCTGCACACCAAATATCAAGTCTCTGCTACTGCTGGTTCATGAGAAGAAGATTTACAAAGATTTCGGTGCCCCTTGGGGGCGTGGCACCACCCAGGAGGAGGGGCAACTTCATTTGAACAAATCTGAATTGGCATTAGGTAATAAACATTTAGCCAACATTTGAATAAAATTGGGCTAGTGGTTTAGGAGGAGAAGTCGATAATGTAAAGTTAACGCCGGTCGGACGACGACGGACGACGGACGCCGGACGACGGACGACGGACGCCGGACAGAAAGTGATTAGTAAAGCTCCCCTTGAGCTTCGCTCAGGTGAGCTAAAAATGAAGATAAACATTGAATCAAAATCACTCTCCTCACATTTTTCACTCTCGCAAACTTGATTTGAGGTGAGCGATTTTCCACTCGCCTCCATTTTGCTCCCATTCGTCACTGATAGTGTAGCAGGTTCAAGATATGTACAATGGATTCATACAAAGAAATCTTTAACCCTTTACCCAACGCGACAATGTCACTTTTGACTCTCACTACGAACACGCCAGTCTCCAGTTTACCGACGTCAACGAACGCGACGTCATGAAAAAAACTAAATTCTCAAAACAGCCTACTGCAAATTTTCTTTTCAGGTTTCCACATCGTCAGATATCCATTAAATAAAATTTATGTGTGTCTCTGTGTTGTTCATTCTCTATGCCTTTATCCCAAACAATCAAAAAATGAAGAAACTTGAAAGAAAATGGGTTTATTATTATTGTTAGAGCGATTTATTTAGACGCCGAGCCTGTGAAATGGTAAGTACGAATTTGCCGGAAAATTCAAAATCGTTAAAGATGTCGGGTTTTCACAGAAAGCATGCGAAGAAAGTCATTAAATATACCTTTTCAGGCTAATATTTTCTATTTAGGTAAGTATGTGTAATTTTACCATGTATGGAATTGGCATTCATTAAAAAATTAAGTCCAAATTATCATCAAAGCAGGTTAAAAAATGTGGAAAATTCGAGCCAGCCCATTCGTTACTGCGGTCTGTTCATGGAAGGAATTTCAAGTCAAATCTCTTGCAAATTATACAGAAAGCAAAAATCAATCGAAATGTGATTTCTTTCCCTCGTTATAAATTAAAATATGGCACATGGTGGCAAATGATAATGAATAATGATAAAATCGGGAGTCCCATGGCAATCTGTCACATTCGGCATAGCCTAATCGGGGTTTTTTTGTTTGTTGTCTTTGTAGCCGGTTCGTAACATTCAATTCCTGGTGAAGTTAAATAAGTAACAATTTGAAGTCTTTCACATTTCTTCCCACTAATTCTATAATAATTTTTTTTTATAAAAATCTACACTTGGAAATAAGTGGACTGAGAAAAGAATGAAAAAAAAAGCAGAAATCTTCCAGCAATTTAATTGTCAGTCTCGCTGCCATTGTTAAATTTTAAAACTCCGATGTGCGCTGTTAGTAGGTCGACATCTACGGAATCCCGAACGACGCCATCTCATTTTCACGACAACGTTCAGATCGCATGGCACTGAACAGCAACGAAATTGGCCGCGTTTTCTTCTTTCCGGTTGATTTCAAATTGGCCAACAATCGAGTGATTGTGGAGGGAGTTTTATTTTTTTTTATTTTTTTGCTTATTTCAACGTAATATTTGATTAAGTCAAAACATTTATTGATTCATAAAATGCTGAGTTTGTTTCATTATTACACAACCAGCATTGACGAAACTAATCTGTTTTTTTTGTTTTTGTTTATTTTTCAACCTATTTAACAAAGCCATTTGACAGGCTGATCTGTGAGTGGGTTAAGGTTTGATCTCCACGAGTTCCCCTCCACCCCCCCCCCCCCCCCCCCCCGTTTTGTATCTAGACCCAAATTCAGGGAGATAACAAGCTTTGACAGCAGAAACTCTGCCAGGTACATATCCAAAATATTTAAACGCAAACGTGTGTCCAGGAGAGGGGGGGGGGGGGGGGGATTATCGACGCGCTGAGTAGGCAGTCGACACTCTTTTATATGCTTGTTTGTTGTTTGATGTTGAGAAAGTAAAAACGTTAGTCCATAGGAAATGAATGAGGAACTAACGAATGCGCTTTCCCATTTTTTGGGATGTAAAATGTGAAAATAACTTTCAGCTCCAATTTGGTAAAATTAGTGTTCAAGGAAAAATGCTCAGACGTATCAAATTTAGGCATGCATTGTTATGAGCCACGCAGGTACATGTAATTGCACCCCCCATCCCCCGAGAAACTTGAAGAATTCAAATAGTTTTGTTTCCTGTCACGGGAAGTGTGTCAACTAAACCTAGTAATAACGGGCTTAACCGATGGAGCAGTTATTATTTGGGTGAGTTGTTTACCAAATTCGTGATATTTACCCAGTCCTTCAGAAATATAGTCCGAATAGTTCATTAAATCTATGTAGACGAATCTAACCATAAGAAAATCTGGTCTGATAAGAATTGCCTCTTATCAAGTTGAAAAATGGAAAAAAGGTTTTTTTTTTGTTTCGCCTTTCGGATTACATACATAATAAAAAAAAACTTACAAGATCGAGACGGACACATGCTGGCAAAACTCCTTTTGGTTGAAGAATGAAGTGCCCTAGAAGCCGAAACATCCACTTTCCACGTCGTGAATTCATACTGAATGGGACAATATAATTTCTCATGTCAAGTCTTGTGGGACACGCAACACTACGTCAGTCTTAAAATCAGGTGATGTGGATGTGCTTGTCGTTAAATGAACAAGACTTTCCAATCAGTTGATGTTAATAAGTGAGGGAGCAGGATGACCGTATGAAATTGTAAATTATTTGCAGTTTTTCCGCATTTGTCGGGAGATCGTTGAGGACAATGTTCAGGCTTCACCCGTTCACGACGCATGGGATAGCTGACGTCAGTTCTCAATCCGAAATTTATAACACGGCTATCATGCCATCAGTCAGTTCATCCAGATCCCAGTGTTGGCTTATTTTTACCAACCAAAAGTCAGAATCGCTGTGCTTTGTGGGTACATTTGGGAGAGGTGCTTTGCTAAAGGCAGTGTGGGCGCCAGGATTCTGAAAATTTGGGGGGCGGGGCAAATTGGATTTGAAGGGGGGGGGGGGGGTTACAGGTCGAGATGCCGATTGCCGCAGGCCCGATTCGTTAAGATAGGGAGGGAACTCCCCTTCCCGTCGGGTGGGGTCTGGTGAAAATTTTTTGATTTCATCTTGTCTCAAGCGATTTCCGGACTCTGATTCACATTAAAAAAAACTCACATTGTTGAAGGCACGAATTTATGCCGACGCGTGTATCAGTACGACCTATCATGTATGTAACTATCATATTACATATTAACCTACCTAAGTGTATGCCTAATCGAGTGAACATGACAGGAGAATGACATGGAGTCTCTCTTTTGTGCGCTCGTGTTGTATTCAGCACAAATACACAAATATCACCAATGAATGGATCAATAACGGATCAATTGGTGATGGTGTGGGGGGGGGGGGTCAGAAAATAGTGAGGGTGGGTACCCTAGCCCCTTCCCCTATGGCACCGTTGAAGTACCAATAAAAACAACTATTTAACCCTTTTCCCAACGAAACGACCAAAGTCGGCCAGTGCTTTCCACAAGTATTGCTATTCATTTTTTTTTTTAAAGTTTCATTTTTCTCGTAAAAAACATTTCATTTATTTAGATTCCTGAAATTCCGGGCGTGAATTCCTATTATCTGTCATTGAAACAAAGAGGTGCAAGACCCTGTACAAGAACACCGAAATCGAACCGAAGCAATTTTTAAAAAATCGCGAAAGTCGATGTTATACCCATAATGCAGTTTTCTGTTGCTGTTGTGCGTTTGCAACATGGAGCGACGTGCCACTCGCATAAAAGAAAGTCAGCAAGTTACAATTTTTTCTCTCGATAATTTCATAATTCATAATAGACATCTAATTGGGGTCAGGACAACTCGGACCAAAGACAATTCGGACCACTTTTGAAGACAACTCGGACCAACTTTGAAGACAACTTGTCATGTCTCAGTTTTTAATAAATCGTTTAAAACGTGACGGGTTGTTATGTGTCTTTCCCCACCAACCCGAATCTTCGTTTGTCCACTATTCAGGTCCGAATTATTCACCGAGTCAGTCCAAGTTGCCTAGAAAGTTGGTCCGACTTGTCTTCAAACTTGGGTAGACTTTTTCAAAAGTTGGTCCGAGTTGTCTTCAAAAGTGGTCCGAGTTGTCCTGAAAATTGGGCAGACTTGTCTTCAAAGTTGGTCCGAGTTGTCTTTAAAGTTGGTCCGAGTTGTCTTTAAAGTTGGTCCGAGTTGTCTTCAAAGTTGGTCCGAGTTGTCTTCAAAGTTGGTCCGAGTTGTCTTGGTCCGAATTGTCTTTGGACAGATTGTCTGTAATTCATCTAATTAAGTTGGTCCGAGTTGTCTTTAAAGTTGGTCCGAGTTGTCTTCAAAGTTGGTCCGAGTTGTCTTGGTCCGAATTGCCTTTGGACAGATTGTCTGTAATTCATCTAATTAACATAAGAGCGTATGGTCAATAGTCAATAGTCACACTAAATTACATCAGGGCTTGCCTTGAGTCGGGGCCGATTGGCCCCGGTCCCGATCGGCCCCTTCTCGGGGCTTTTTTTTCGGCCACGACTTTTTTTGTGTTGGCTCCCGAAATCTCAATGTTGGAAGGTTTGGGCAACAAAATTTTGCGAGATTAATCTTTCCATTCACGTCTCATTCACGCAAGTGTGATTACAATAGAAGCAGCAAATAACAGATAAAATAATAGTACAAACTGTTTTTGTCTGATTCGAACTAACATCCACCTAAATCCGCATGAAAACTGAGAAAATCCCAAGATTAAACAAAAAAAAAAAAAAAACACATTTACGAGACTTCGAAAGCACGCTTGTGAACTGATGGGGGGAATTCCCTTCAATCCCACAATGCTATGCGCGGGTACATCCGATCCTAACATCTGAATAAATGCAACACAAGACACAGAAACTGCCATCAAAATAAATGTGCGAAATAAAATAAAATGTGTACCTGTGTCTACGTGGAGAGGTAGGGGCCGGGGGGGGGGGGGGGGGGGTGAATTCCATTTCTGAAATATCCAAAGCTGTGGGGAATTTTCAAAGACTGAAATTATTTAAACGGTAAACTGAAATGTTTTTTTTTTCAATTTTTTTCTTTGAGACAACCCTTGCATCGAAACTACACACCCCACAATATGTACGAAACGTCCTATCTGGGAGACTTCTTTCAGGCCCCCAGCAGGCCCCGACCTCAACATCTGGGTGACTTTTTTTAGGCAAAGCAAGCCCTACACTTGATTGATAGTCGAGTGTCCCTGCTGCAAATTGTGCAAATCCCTCAGTCCCAATAATCTGCCAATCTGTGAGCCGTTTTCTGTTCAATTACTGCGATTTTGATTCAAGAGTTTGCAGCAGGAACACTCAACTGTCAATCGAGTGTGCATATTCAGCACGCGCTCTTATGTTAATTAGATGTTTACACGTGAAACCTAAACTAACATTGTGGATTTAAAGGCTCTTAATTTCATTACGCTGAATGATACTGATAGAATATTCAATACACATCGCGACTTTCAAGATTAGATGCACTGACAAGATAGACAATGGGTGTAAAAGGTAGGATGCATAATTATTAATTACCTTTCACTGTGCAAGGTCCGAGAAGTTTCTGGAGCCATTTAGGCCTAACATGAGCTAAAATACATTAAGTGATTGTAAATTATTTCTTCACTGTCGTCTTCTAATTTTTTGACCAGGCCAAGCAACACTTCTTTTTGCATTTGCAAGGGGGTCAAAGCATTCCAAGGACCCTGTCTCCATATCGCAACGCCACTGCCTGCTCAAGATACTGGCTGATTCAAAATGCTTCCCAATACTGACTGATTCAAAATGCTTCCCAATGGGGATCACGGAAACTCAAAAACATTGGGGTAACTATTTTCTTGCAGGGTCACAGTTTCAAAACTTTTGCAAAAATCACAATGACATTTCTTCTTACTATTCTACTGTTCCTAATTGAATTTTTTCTGGAATCATACGAGGATCAGATTTTCTGATTTTCGAAAATTTCTGCCCTTGACTGAACCTCAATTTATTGTGAAGGGAGGCTACATTTTGGGTAGTAAAGGCCAAGGGTGGGATGCAAGACTACGTCACAGCTTTAGTTCCCCCAAGATAAATATGTGCCCTTCTCCCTTCATGATAACCACACTGCCTCCTTGTCTTGCCCCCCCCCCCCCCAGCCCATCGGCGCGCTAATATGTTAGTTTGACCAAGGGCTCGCGACCCATACTGTCCGCTCTCATGATCACCTTCTTGCTCCCATAATAGTTTCCCCAACATAACAGTTAAAACGCTATGGAAACTGTTTGAGGTTGAATGAGGCGTCAGCAGTTAAATGCGTATCACATGAGGTCATCTTAGTGAAACCAAGCGAGACGGAGCGTTTGTATCTTGCCTTGGAACCGCTGACTCAGCCGGTTCTGTTGATTTGCGTACATTGTTTCATGTAATCAAAAGTCTTCTAAAATAAGAGATTTTATTTTTTTTTCATAAAGCGATGTTGGGTAAGGGGATAACTGCGGGAACGGGTCAACTCGCCCTCGGGTCAACTCGCCCTCGGGTCAACTCACCCTCGGCTCAAGTCGCCCCGGGTCAACTCGCCACGGGTCCAGGTTCCCCCAGTTAAAAAAAAAAAACTTAACTCTAGTTATATCAGCATTTTTTTTTTATTTTAATACTAATCTATTATTTACAACAATATTACGAAGTCATTTTTTCTATATATTTTATTATTTTGCAATATAAATTACAGTATAAAGTTGGTTACACATGAGTTCAGGAAAAGATGAATGAATGAAAAAGAAATGAAAGGTTTTAGCGCGCCGAAGGCGCGCAGGGACGATGTAGAATTTACAAATCCCTTGCGACCCGGTTAAACTTATTTTATTCACTTGGATCACACAGGCCTAGCTTTCCTATTGCATCAAATGGAGTCTGGGGGGTATGCACGCGGTTAGAATTCCCGGCAGTTTGCGTTGGAGTGTTAGATTGTCAATACTCAATCCCTCAACGCCATTAAAACTGTTAGAGAGTGGGCTCTATTCGGTTCCAGCTCGGCGATGGTAGAGGTTTGAGTCCCACCAGAATGTAATATTGAATTGTGCGATGGCAAGTTTAACGGAAGAAGAGAAAAGAAAACCAAACTGCAACGCCGGTTTGGTAGCGCCCCGGTATATGACCATAGCGATTACAAAAAAAAGGATTGGAGAAAGCTCCAACAGTTTAGTTTTGAGAAACCGGGAGTCATCCATCAAGGCTTCTGGGAGATAGGATGCCGTATGTGATTATGAGGTATCTGGTTATCCTTCGGGAATTCCAAATGACCTCCTCCACCCCCCCCCCCCCCAAAAAAAAAAAAAAAATAAAAAAACAAAAAAAAAAAAAAACCTCTCACAGACACACACCCTCAAGCCCTTAAAAGGGCTGTTAAATCTTTATTCAAATGTTTATTTATATAAAATGTACACTGGTCCCCTGCCAGACAAGCTTGTTTCAATCCTTGCCTAGTGTTTGGTGGTTTCTTGTGTATGTTGCACCAATTCCTCC